>NW_026844478.1:5933632-5941871 GCF_025583915.1 Anolis sagrei ordinatus
TTCTGATCTCCACCAACAATGGAATTGAACCTATCTTGGCAAACAGAACTCCCATGAAAGTATTGGAAGGATTTGGTGGGCATTGACCTTGAATTTTGGAGCTGTAGTTCACCTACATCCAGAGAGTACTGTGGACTCAAACAATGATGGATCTGGACCAAACTTGGTACCAATACTCAATATGCCCAAATGTGAACACCGGTGGAGATCAATAGACCTTGACATTTGGGAGTTGTGGTTACTGGGATTTATAGTTCACCTACAATCAAAGAGCATTCTGAACTCCACCAACGATGGAATTGAACCAATCTTGACACACAGAACTCCCACGACAAACAGAAAATACTGGAAGGGTTTGATGGGTATTGATCTTGAGTTTTGAAGTTGTAGTTCACCTACACCCAGAGAGCACTGTGGACTCTAAAAATGATGGTTCTGAGTCAAACTTGGTGCAAATACTTAAAATGCCCACATGTGAACACTGGTGTATTTGGGGGGGGGGGGGGGGAGTATTTGACATTTGGGAGTTGTAGTTTGCTGGGATTTATAGTTCACCTACAATCAAAGAACATAAAGCTGAGCAATGAAAACTTGGCACACAGAACTCCCATGACCAACAGAAAATACTGGAAGGGTTTGGTGGGCATTGACCTTGAGTTTTGGAATTGTAGTTCACCTACACCCAGAGAGCAAACAATGATGGATCGGGGTCAAACTTGGCGCAAATCCTCAATATGCCCACATGTGAACACTGGTGGATTTGGGGGGAAATAGATCTTGGCATTTGGGAATTGTAGTTGCTGAGAAGTATAACTGCTACTTTCAAAGTGGGTACCACACAAATAAACAGGAAATAACACTTTCAAACCAGGAACAGAAACTTTTGTTACATAGTGTCAAAATTGTGCAAACGCTTGTCATAGCACTGCATTGTTGTGGCTTCTGCAGTCAAGCAGACAAAGGCTTTTTGCACCATGCTGGGACATTTCTGGGCAATTCAAAAGCAAACCCATGGAATTCTATTGCTGAACGGATCCTCATCCGTTCTTCTCCAGTTGCGTCTCACAATGGGATTCAATCCATGTGAAAAATGACATGCATGAACTCTGCTTCCCCAGAAATTTTGGGGAATGTATTTCTCACTCCCCAAATATTGAACCTTACATGACCCAATCTTATCGTTGGCGGAGTTCCAAATTCTCTTTGATTGTAGATGAACTATAAATCCCAGCAAGTACAACTCTCAAATGTCAAGGTCTATTTTCCCCAAACTGCACAAGTGTTCGCATTTGGGCATATTGAGTATTTGTGTCAAGTTTGGTTCAGATCTATCATTGTTCGAGTCCACAGTGCTCTCAGAATGTAGGTGAACTACAACTCCAAAACTCAAGCTCAATGCCCACCAAACCCTTCCAGTCTTTTCTGTTGGTCAGAGAGTTCTGTGTGCCAAGTTAGGTTCAATTCCATGTTGATGGAGTTCAGAATGCTATTTGATTGTAGGTGAACTATAAATCCCAGCAACTACAACTCCCAAATGCCAAAATCAATCCTCCTCAACCCCACCAGTATTCAAATGTGGGTGTATCAGGTATTTGTGCCAAATGTGGTGCAGTGAATGAAAATACATATCACTTACTTGAGCATGAGATTGTTTACTATTGTGTTATGTACTGATGATTTTAACCTGTTAACTGTTTAATTGCTTTTATGTATGTATGTATATTTGACATAGGCATCGAATTGTGCCTTTTTTGTAAGCCGCCCTGAGTCCCCCCTCGGGGGTGAGAAGGGCGGGGTAGAAGTAACTGAAATAAATGAAATAAATAATTACTTACTTACTTAGGCGATCCCTCGTTGGCCGAGTAGGATAGTCTTCCAGGATCAGAATTCTTGTGAGTCTGTAGGTGGCTGTGGAGCCCTATTCTTGCTCTGCATCTTCTTCCGCAGTGAGGGCATTGGTTTCCAGGTGGAAGGCGGTCCTGGTCAGGGTTGGCTTGATGCACCTTCCTCTTTGCACATTTCTCTCTATTGCCCTCCATTCGTGCCTCTTCAAATTCTGCAGCACTGCTGGTCACAGCTGACCTCCAGCTGGAGCGCTCAAGGCCAGGGCTTCCCAGTTGTCTATGCCAGAGTTTTTAAGGTTGGATTTGAGCCCATCTTTAAATCTCTTTTCCTGTCAACCAACATTTCGTTTTCCATTCTTGAGTTCGGAGTAGAGCAACTGCTTTGGGAGACGGTGGTCGGGCATCTGGACAATGTAGCTGTTCCAGCAGAGTTGATGGCGGAGGACCATCGCTTCAGTGCTGGTGGTCTTTGCTTCTTCCAGCATGCTGATGTTTGTCCACCTGTCTTCCCAAGAGATTTGCAGGATTTTCCGGAGGCAGTGCTGATGGAATCATTCCAGGAGTTGCATGTGACGTCTGTAGACAGTCCACGTCTCACAGGCATAGAGCAGGTTGGGAGGACAATAGCTTTATAAACAAGCACCTTGGGATCCCTACGGATGTCCCGGTCCTCAAACACTCTCTGCTTCATTCGAAAAAATGCTGCACTCACAGAGCTCAGGCAGTGTTGTATTTCGGTGTCGATGTTGACTTTGGTAGAGAGGTGGCTGCCAAGGTAGCGGAAATGGCATATCAGGCATTTACATGACTATTAATAACAGTAGCAAAATGACAGTTATGAAGTAGCAACAAAAGAATTTTACGGTTGGGGGTCACCACAACATGAGGAACTGTATCAAGGGGTTGTGGCATTAGGAAGGTTGAGAAACACTGTGTTAATGTCTTTTTGAGTTCTGATCCTGCCCTCTGGGGTATTAGCAATCTCTCCTAATTTGATGTCATCTGCAAACTTGATCAGCAAGCCCTGTAAACCTTCATCCAAGTCATTAATAAAGATATTGAACAGAACTGGGACCAGGACTGAAAAACTGCAGGACTCCACTAGGCATTTCTTTCCAGGATTTATTTATTTATCATGTCAGGAGCAAGCCAAAACAGTAGTATTGCATTAAAAACAAACAAACAAAACACAAAGTTTGCAGACCTGGTATTCTATTAGAATCATAGAATCATAGAATCAAAGAGTTGGAAGAGACCTCATGGGCCATCCAGTCCAACCCCCTGCCAAGAAGCAGGAATATTGCATTCAAATCACCCCTGACAGATGGCCATCCAGCCTCTGTTTCAAAGCTTCCAAAGAAGGAGCCTCCACCACACTCCGGGGCAGAGAGTTCCACTGCTGAACGGCTCTCACAGTCAGGAAGTTCTTCCTCATGTTCAGATGGAATCTCCTTTCTTGTAGTTTGAAGCCATTGTTCCGTGTCCTAGTCTCCAAGGAAGCAGAAAACAAGCTTGCTCCCTCCTCCCTGTGGCTTCCTCTCACATATTTATACATGGCTATCATATCTCCTCTCAGCCTTCTCTTCTTCAGGCTAAATATTCCCAGCTCCTTAAGCCGCTCCTCATAGGGCTTGTTCTCCAGACCCTTGATCATTTTAGTCGCCCTCCTCTGGACACATTCCAGCTTGTCAATATCTCTCTTGAATTGTGGTGCCCAGAATTGGACACAATATTCCAGGTGTGGTCCAACCAGAGCAGAATAGAGGGGTAGCATGACTTCCCTGGACCTAGACACTATGCTCCTATTGATGCAGGCCAAAATCCCATTGGCTTTTTTTGCCACCACATCACATTATTGGCTCATGTTTAACTTGTTGTCCATGAGGACTCCAAGATCTTTTTCACACGTACTGCTCTCGAGCGAGGCGTCATTTGACCAGTAGCTGGCCACTTGGAGTGCCTCTAGTGTTTCTGCAAGAAGGTCCTCCGTTGTGCATGTGGCAGGGCTCAGGTTGCATTGCAGAAGGTCTTTCCAGGATGAAGAAGAGGAACCATTGGTGAGAAGCACCCTTTGGGTTCAATCGCTTAACCAATTGCAGATCCACCTAATAGTAGCATTGTCTATCCCACATTTGACTACTTTGCACTGAACATGAGGAAGAACTTCCTGACTGTGAGAGCCGTTCAGCAGTGGAACTCTCTGCCCCGGAGTGTGGTGGAGGCTCCTTCTTTGGAAGCTTTTATACAGAAGCTGGATGGCCATCTGTCAGGGGTGATTTGAATGCAATATTCCTGCTTCTTGGCAGGGGGTTGGACTGGATGGTCCATGAGGTCTCTTCCAACTGTATGATTCTATGATTTTGTATCATTGCCTGCAAGTACCAACTTGTAACTCAATTGAAAAAAGAGATAAGATTTGGGAGTTGTATTTGCTGGGATTTATAGTTCACTTATAATCAAAAAGTATTCCAAACCGTACCAATGATAGAATTGGGCCAAACTTCCCACTCGCATAACTAACAGACAATACTGTGTTTTATGATGTTCGTTGGCAACCCCTCTGACACCCGCCTCGTGACACCCCCACTCCCCCCCACCTCCGGGTCCCAACCTCCAGGTTGAGAAACGCAGATCTAAACTTTCATCCAAGTCTATATAAATAAAAAATATAATGCTCGTTTGTGGGATTAACAGAACCCAAAAACCACTGGATGAATTGACACCAAATTTGGACACAAGATACCTAACAACCCAATGTATGTCCTTCATTCAAAAAATTGATTTTGTCATTTGGGAGTTGTAGTTGCTGGGATTTATAGTTCACCTACAATCACAGAGCATTCTGAACCCCACCAGCAATAGAATTGGGCCAAACCTCCCACACAGAACCCCCATGTGGGCCAAAGCAACGTGTGGCAGGGGACGGCTAGTTATTAATAAAGACGTTGAACAGGACTGAGCTCAAGACTGAACCCTTTTCATAGCACTCCACTACTCCCTTCTTTCCAGAATGATGAGGAGGAAACATTGGTGAGAAGCACCCTTTGGGTTCAGTTGCTTAACCTATTACAGATCCACCTAATAGTAGCATTGCCTATCCCACATTTGACTACTTTGCTTGCAAGGAGGTCATAAAGGACTTTGATGAAGGCCTTACTGAAATCAAGATGTGCGTCATCCATAGCGTTCCCTGCATCTACCAAGCTTGTAACTCTATTGAAAAAGGAGATAAGACTAATCTGGCATGACTTGCTTTTGAGAAATCCATGTTGTCTTTTAGCAATCACAACATTCCTTTCTAAGTGATTGCAGAATTCCTCCTTCATAATCCGTTCCAGAATATTCCCTAGTATTGATGTCAGGCTGGCTGGATGGTGATTGTTTGGTCCTCTTTTTCTCCCTTCTTGAAGAAAGGGACAATGTTTGCCCTCCTCCAGTCTGCTGGGACTTTCTCTTCTCCTGGGTTGTAGGTAGTTTTGCCCACTTCCTTTACTATTCAAATCCGCTTGATGCGTCACCTCTCTTGCAGAAAAAGCAGGGCTAAGTCCCATACTAGTCCAGTTCCTTGCCTTGTGGGCCTGCTCCAGCTTGCCGTTTGTGGGGTGCGGTGGCCCAGGCGTGGCTCACTGGGCCGGTTGCGTTCGGTTCCCGTTGGCCCGGTGCCCTCAATCCGGATTAGTTTCTTCTGAGAAATCTTCTCCTAGCTGAGAACGGAGAGTCTTTGTTCGCAACTCTGCAGATCGGAGCATTGAATTCTGTGTTTTTGGAGAGGTTAGCAATGAGGAGGGTGGGATTGTTATTATTATTACTGCTGTTGCTGTTGTTATGGCTGGTGCAGGGGATGATGGGTGCTGCATTCCAGACCTCTCTCAGAAGAGGAACTCCCCAAAGGAAGAAACCATGGTTGTTGAGGGGATAATATATCATGTAATCCAACTATTTGCCCTAAAAGGCGTTGGCTATTGGAAAGGATGATGGGTTTTGTAGTCTAATACTCCCAGAATTGAGCTAATTCACACTAGTGCCATTTCTTTCCTCCTTCCTTCCCTGCTTTGGGTGAGTCTCTGCTTTGGGATGCAACTTCCAGAATGCAGTCCCAGTGTGGTGGATTCTGGAAGCTGTAGTCCAAAAAGCCAGACTTGCCCAAGCNGACTGTGTGATGTATTGGCAAATAATGCGTGCAGATCCCAGTAAGGTGGCCTTTTGCAGCTGGCAGATGATACTTTTGTCAGTGCCGATTGTCTTTAGGGTGATCACCACTGGGACCACCTTTACTGGCTTGTTCCAGAGTCTTTACAGTTCGATCTTTAAATCCTCATATCGTGTCAGCTTTTCCTGTTGTTTCTCTTCAATCCTGCTGTCACCTGAGATTGCAACATCAACAATCCATACTTTGATTTTTAACACGATTGTGAGGTCAGGAGTATTGTGCTCCAAAACCCGGTCAGTCTGAATTCAGCTTGACATGTTCATTCTCTGTAACTTTTTCAGGCTTGTGATCCCACCAGTTCTTTGTCGCAGGCAAATGGTATTAGTGGCACAAGTTCCAAAAATTATTGTTATTGTTTCCAACAAACCTCACAACCTCCGGGGATGCCTGCCATAGATGTGGGTGAAATGTCAGGAGAGAATGCTTCTGGGACATGGCCATACAGCCTGGGAAACTCACAGCAACCCCTAATTCCAGCCATGAAAGCCTTTTAAAGAATGAATAGTAATTTCTCAGAAAAGGATCTGTATCAAGGCATTCTGGTAGAGTGTGGGCTCAACTAGTTTGAGCCTAATGATGGTGCCAGTGTTGATTGGGAGCTCAGGCTTTCAGTTTTCTCTTTTTTAAAAAAAACTTGCACAACTGCAAACGCATTCATAATATTATGTATGAATCATAGAATCATAGAATCAAAGAGTTGGAAGAGACCTCATGGGCCATCCAGCCCAACCCCCTGTCAAAAGCAGGAATATTGCATTCAAATCACCCCCGGACAGATGGCCATCCAGCCTCTGTTTAAAAGCTTCCAAAGAAGGAGCATCCACCACACTGCGGGGCAGAGAGTTCCACTGCTGAACGGCTCTCACAGTCAGGAAGTTCTTCCTCATGTTCAGATGGAATCTCCTTTCTTGTAGTTTGAAGCTTGCTCCCTCCTCTCTGTGGCTTCCTCTCACATATTTATACATGGCTATCATATCTCCTCTCAGCCTTCTCTTCTTCAGGCTAAACATGCCCAGCTCCTTAAGCCGCTCCTCATAGGGCTTGTTCTCCAGAACCTTGATCATTTTAGTCGCCCTCCTCTGGACACATTCCAGCTTGTCATCTGATGAGGTCGGCAAAGAGGGTATAGCATTATACCTAAGCTCCAAATATCTGCTGACTTTCCTGAAGAAGATTTCAGTTACGATTCTGGGCAACCATTCTGAATATACACCAGCACAACTTAAGTTGTTTTTCCACACTTCTTGCTTTATGCTGGCTTGCTTTATGCTCAGCCTTCTCTTCTTCAGGCTAAACAAGCCGAGCTCCTTAAGCCGCTCCTCATAGGGCTTGTTCTCCTCTGGACACATTCCAGCTTGTCAATATCTCTCTTGACAAGCTGGTTTGGTTCTGTCCTGCATTTATAAGATGATTTGTGAAACTGAAGACAATGACTTGTGTAAAAGTCCCGTTCTGTCTTCTAACTATGACCCCCTCCTTTAAAATATGATATGAATCAATCCTCAGATGTATTGAAGTCGTGCCATTATATTTAGATGACATCATCGTAAAGCAGATATGTGAAATGGAGAGCACAAATTTGCTTAGTTGGTACATGGAGATTTTGTGAGAAAGCAACCTGTATAATTCTATACAGGTAATTCACTGTGTCTATATAATTAAATTTTGAACTACAGGGAATATTTCCTTCACGACCGACCCCATAGGATTAGCTATTTGTCATTGGTAAATAGAGTATTTGCGGAAAACTAGAGCACAGCAAGCATAACCCGTTTCATAATGGAAACAATTCACAAACAAAGACAAAAGCTACAGAACAACCACTTTACCATCAGCCACAGGGGAAACTCAGAGAGCTATCTACAGGGAACACCTGGGAAAGCAATTTGATTAAGGATGAAGAATATGGCTGCAAAGAGAGGAGGTTCATGGTTAACTAACCTTTCCTTGAAAATAGTAGTACCACAATATATGGAGGGAAATCTGTTACTGCTGTGGCTTTAGTGGATATACCATGCTTTCAGTATCCTTACAAACACGTATAATATTGACTTTACTATAAATTACCTGTTTTCATACAATCCTAATTGCTCTCCTTTACTTCAGTAGCAAATTGCAGCTGAAAAATGATTCTTAGATTGATAATAGACAAGGTTGGTGGTCTTGATGTCGAGCACCCCCCCCC
>NW_026844478.1:5946549-6011549 GCF_025583915.1 Anolis sagrei ordinatus
GTCAGTCATGTCTGACTCTGGGGTGTGGTGCTCATCTCCATTTCTAAGCCGAAGAGCCAGCGTTGTCCGTAGACACCTCCAAGGTCATGTGGCCGGCATGACTGCATGGAGCGCCGTTACCTTCCCGCCGGAGCGGTACCTATTGATGTACTCACATTTGCATGTTTTCGAACTGCTAGGTTGGCAGAAGCTAGGGCTGACAGCGGAAGCTCACGCCGCTCCCCGGAATCGAACCTGCGACCTTTCGATCAACAAGCTCAGCAGCTCAGTGCTTTAACCCACTGTGCCACCGGGGGCTCAACTTTCAAAATTTCATTATAAATGGCAGTTCCTAATAGGTTCTGTCATAAAAATCACCAATAATGAAATAATAATGAAATTTTGAAAGTTTTGTTAGAGTTCTGAAATTTTCACCACCAGAACTTTAGCAACACTGTAGAAGCAAAGCACCAGCGCCCCCTAGTTTTCACAACCAGAACTTTAGTTTTGTAAGTACTTTAGAACCATTTAGAACCATGGATTGCACATGCCTAATATATACCCTATGTAAAGGTAAAAGTTTCCCTGGCATTAAGTGTAGTCATGTCTGACTCTAAGGGGTGGTGCTCATCTCCATTTCTAACCTAAAGAGCTGGCGTTGTCCATAGACATCTCCAAGGTCATGTGGCCAGCATGACTGCATGGAGCGTGGTTACCATCTCACCAAAGTGGTACCTATTGATCTACTCATATTTGCATTTTTCCAACTAGGTTGGCAGAAGCTTGGCCTAACAGCAGGAGCTCACCTAGCTCCCTGGATTCAAACCGCAAACCTTTCGGTCAGCAAGTTCAGCAGCTCAGTGATTTAACCTGCTGCGTCATCAGTGATTGAATCTGCTGCTCTGGGCCAGAGTGAGAGTCGCGGCAGGGGGCAGGTCTACCTTGTCTCCTGTGCTATGCTAATAATATAATATAATTTAATATAACGTATATACCTATACATTTAATATAATACTAATAATAATATATTATAATTATATGTTTTCTATTACATGTAATATTACTAATAATATATCAATAATAATAATATGATATTATAATTACATATATTATATTACATATAATATTACAATATCATGGTATAATACGATATAGTAATATATAATACTGATATTGTACTATGCTAATATATAATAATTAATAAATAAAATAATAATAATAATAAAAATGTAATGTTCGTTTGTGGGATTAACAGAACTCAAAAACCACTGGACAAATTGACACCAAATTTGGACTCAAGACACCTAACAACCCAATGTATGTCCTTCACTCAAAAAAATGATTTTGTCATTTGGGAGTTGTAGTTGCTGGGATTTATAGTTCACCTACAATCAAAGAGCATTCTGAACTCCACCAACGATGGAATTGAACCAAACTTGGCACACAGTTCTCCCATGACCAACAGAAAATACTGAAAGAGTTTGGTGGGCAGTGTCCTTTGGTTTTGGAGTTGTAGTTCACCTATATCCAGATCACTGTGGACTCAAACAACGATGGGTCTGGACCAAACTCTACACGAAGACTCAATATGCCCAAATGTGAACACTGATGGAGTTTGAGGAACATAGAATCTTGACATTCGGGGGTTGTAGTTGCTGGGATTTATAGTTCACCAACAATCACAGAGCATTCTGAACCCTACCAACGATAGAATTGGGCCAAACCTCCCACACAGAACCCCCTTGTGGGTCACAGCAACGCGTGGCAGGGGACGGCTAGTGTGTGTATGTATGTGTGTGTGTATATATCTTGTAAGTCACTCTGAGTCCCCTTCGGGGTGAGAAGGGCGGCATATAAATGTTGTAAATAAATAATAAATAATAAATAAATCTAATGCTCACCTTAGAGTGTGCCTTAGATCCGCATCATACAGTCCTCTTTAGTGAAAAAAGAGAGGCTGTTTCAGGAGCTCCTCTTTGAGGGATGTCATCTCTAATTTAATAGTCATGGCTCAATGCTATGGGGTGTGGGATAACTATAAATTCCAGCAACTACAACTCCCAAATGACAAAATCATTTTTTTGAGTGAAGGACATACATTGGGTTGTTAGGTGCCTTGTGTCCAAATTTGGTGTCAATTCGTCCAGTGGTTTTTGAGTTCTGTTAATCCCACAAACGAACATTATGTTTTTATTTATATAGATATATATTATACAGTATACATAAGCTTTATATAATCTTTACTGTAGAAATGAGATTTGGGTTTTTCCTTTAACGCTTACAGCTCACAGTTGATTTTTGTGTAATTTCCTCTATAGCTGCTCCATATGGTTCATCACAAACCTCATTGTCAACAGATTTTTTCCTTAATTAGAAATGGATCAGTTTTAGTGATAATTACTGCAACTCAATCCACAAATTGTGGAAATTATGAACATTATTTTCCATATGAAACACCAAGGGACTACAGGCAACACACGCATGTGTCCCAACACAGTTTGGAAAGCTCTGGATTAGGATCTCAAACCATGAATGGATTAAATTATCAAGGAAGGGGATTCCGGCCTCCTTTCCAAGTCTATGACTTCCACCAGAATGTCTTCCCACTTCTCCTTTCTATCCAACAGGTTCATTTACCGCAAAATCGAATGGTGGCTGGACTGGTCTGTGGTGATGATAGCCGGAACGGCGATGCTGGTGACGTACTCATCCCTGCTCCTGGTACAATCTAGTCTCTTCTTCTGGGAATGGACCCCACAGTACCTTTATTGGGAAGCCCAGCTTTGGGATCGCAAACTCCCGGAGCCCCTTCTGTTTTGGGGGCTCTTCCCTCTGCTTTCTTTGCAACATAGAGGACTGCTTCAAGGTCCCTCAGACTGTTGGGGGGCTGGATTATAACATATTGTTTTTGTTGTTATCTACCTTCAAGTTGTTTCAGACTCAGGCAGCCCTCTCATAGAGTTTTATTGTTATTATTCAAAGGCATATTATTATTATTATGCTTTTATCTTCTGCTGAGGCTGAGAGAGTGGGCTTTGGCAAAAGTAATCCAGTGGATTCAGAGTCATGCTTTCTGGATACTTTCCCTCTCTTTTTCTACCTACCTTTTCTCTGTTTCCCTCTCTGTTTCCCAGCTTGCTACCTTTCTTCCTTTTCTCCTTCCTCTCTCCTTCCTTTTTTGCAATTTTTCCTTCCCTCCTTCTTCCTTCTTCCTCCCTTCCTTTCTTCTTTCCTTCCTTTCTTATTCTCTCTTTCCCTCTTCCCTCTTTCCCCTTCTCTCCCCCTTTTCCTTCCTTCCTTCCTTTCCTTCCTTCCTTCTTCTTTCCTCCTCCCTTTTCTCCCTTTCTTCCTTCCTTCCTTCCTCCCTTCCTTTTCTTCTTCCTTCCTTCCCCTTTCCTCCCTCCTTCTCTCTTCCCTCTTTCCTCCTCCTCCCTCTCTTTTCCCCTCTTTCTTTCCTTCCTTCCCTTTTCCTCCTTCCCTCCTCTTTTTTTCCTCCTTCCTTCCTTCCTTCTCCTCCTTCTTTCTTCCTTTTTCTCCCTCTCTCCCTTTTCTCCTTTTTTCCTTCCCTCTTTCATCCCTCCCTCCCTCTCTTTTCTCCTTCTTTCCTCCCTCTATCCCTCCTCTCCCTCTCTTTTCTCCTTCTTTCCTTCCTTCCCTTTTTCCTCCCTCCTTCCCTTCCTTCTTTCTCCTTCCTCCTTCTTTCCTCCTTTCCTTCCTTTCCTCCCTACTTTTCTCCTTCCTTCCTTCCTTCCTTCCTTCCTTCCTTCCCTCCTTCCTCCTCTCTCTTCCTTCCTTCCTTCCTTCTTCCTTTCCTCCTCCTCCCTTCCTCTTTTCTCCTCTTTCTTCCTTCCTTCTATCCTTCCTTCCCTTCTCTTTCTCTCTTTCCTTCTTTCCTTATTTTTCCTTCCTCCTCTCCTCCTTCCTTCCTTCTATCCTTCCTTCCCTTCTCTTTCTCTCTTTCCTCCTGTCCTTATTTTTCCTTCCTCCTCTCCTCCTTCCTTCCTTCCTTCCTTCCTTCCTTCCTTCCTTCCTTCCTTCCTTCCTCCCTCCCTCCCTCCCCTCCCCTCCCCTTCCTTCCTTCACTCCCTCTTTCCTCCTTCCCTTTTCTCCTTCCTTCCTTCCTTCCCTCTTTCCTCCCTGCCTCCCTCCCTTTTTTCTGCGAGCTGGTTGTGGCCCACAGGCTTTGGTTTAATGACCCCTGTCCTAACTGGTTTCAGTCTCATGGTTCAGGAATCCTATACCTTGCTCCCTTATTTATGGGATTTATTACTATCTCTCCAGGAGGGAGCCAAGGGTGTTGGCCGATACCCTTTTAAATGGTCATGATCTCAACGTGTCTTCCTGAGACAATCTATTTAATAGAATTGCCTTCTCTGTCAATATTATTATAACTTTAATTAGTCTCCTTGCAAGAGCCTTGAGCCCTGTTTTCTGAGCAGAAGGGAGGATAGATATAAATCAGGTTTGGAGCGAATGCCGCTGACTCAGCAAAGAGGGACGCTCTTAAGAGTTCCTCCAGGAAAACCAGAAATTACATCCAACTAATAAAAATGTCAGTGGTTGTTTCTGTTTTTAAGAGCCTTGGCTTCTTCCTTCCTTTCCTCAAGGCAGATCAAGAGATTGTGTTTGACAAGTTATTTGTTAGCATTTCTGTGCTTCAAAACACGGGGAAATGCAGATAATACATTTATTATTATTATTATTATTATTATTATTATTATTATTATTATTACGACTACTACAATAACATTAATATCTTTATTATTAAAAGGCCTCCACTAGGCATTTCAGCAATCATTCTAATATTGCTTTTGGATTGTTGTGAGTTTTCTGGGCTCTTTGTCCATGTTCTAGAAGCATTCTCTCCTGACGTTTCACCCACATCCACAGCAGGCATCGTCAGGTTGTGAGGTCCGTTGGAAACTAGGCAAATGAGGTTTATATATCTGTGGAATAATGTCCAGAGCGGGAGAAAGAACTCTTGTCTGTTGGAGGCAAGTGTAAATGTTGTAATTGGCCACCTTGATTAGCATTGAATGGCCTTGCAGCTTCAAAGCCTGGCTGATTGCTGCCGGGAAATCCTTTGTTTGGAGGTGTTCACTGTCCCTGATTGATTCTTCTCCGATGAACCAATGTGGACACAGAATATTATTTGAGAACACAAAAATGCTGAACCACTTTCACAACCACGATGTCAGACTACACAGAGAAGCCACTGACATACACAAGCACGTGGACAATTTCAATAGAAAGGAGGAAACCATGAAAATGAACAAAATCTGGCTACCAACATTAAAAACTCTGAAAACATAACAGTAAATAAAGAACAACACTCAAAAACACTTCCTAACAAAGGATTCCCTCTAGGCAGCAATCAGCCAGGTTTCGAAGCTACAAGGCCATTCAATGCTAATCAAGGTGGCCAATTGCAACATCCACACTTGCCTCCAACAGACAAGAGTTATTTCTCCCACCCTGGAGCTTCCATAGATATATAAACCCCATTTTCCTAGTTTCCAATAGACCTCACAATCTTTGAGGATGCCTGCCATAGATGCGTGCGAAATGTCAGGAGAGAATGCTTCTGGAACAAGGCCAGGAAAACTCACAACAACTCAAAACAAAAAAGTATTTGCTTCCGAATGTAATGTAGGGGATTGTGGGAATTGTCGTTCCAAAGCGGACTCTTCCCTAACAATAAAACCCTTGTCCTTCCCTTTCTAACCTTACTCTCTTTTTAACCCCAGCTTCTTGCGATCTGCCTCCAGCTCTGCCACCAACCTTTGAAGCTCCACTGGATCCACAAGGTAACCCTCCCGTGGATTTGAATTTCAAGCAAAGAGATGCCACTTAAACATTAGGAATTACACTTCTTGGAGAGTGGGGAACTTCCTCTCCTTTGGATGGCCATCTCTCAGGAGGGCTTTAGTTGTGTCTGGCAGAATGGGGCTGGACTAGATGACCTCTGAGGTCCCTTTCTGTCCTGCAAAGTTACCCAACCACCAAAAGCATCCTTCTGGCTTCATTCAATGCCGCAAAAGGCTGAGCTGTGCATTGCAGAAGTGGCATCATCCTCACTGAGAGGCCTTCATTGGTGTCTCCTAGAGCAGACAGGGGATGATGGGAGTTCTGAAGAGGTTGGGGAAGCCTGGTTCAGGACATCATGGGATCCTAGTGTTGGAAGGGAACCCCAAAGGCCATTCAGTCCAACCCCTGTCCTCAAGAAAACACAACCCAAGCCCTCCTGACAGATAGCCATCCAGCCTCTGAATAATACAGTATAATCCAAGAGTGAGAAGAGGGCCCAAAGGTCATCCAGTCCAACCCCATTTTGCAGGAAGACACCATTAAAGCCCTCCTGACAGATGGCCATCCAGCTTCTGCTTAAAAACCTCCAGAGAAGGAAACTTCAATACCATCCAAGGCAGTCTATATTCCACCAGAGTTGAAAAGTCCCCCAAAGGCCATCTAGTCCAACCCTTCTTCTGCCATTATGTAGCAAAACACAACCCAAGCACTCCTGACAGATGGCCATCTAGCCTCTGAATAATAGAACCCTAACTCCCAAGTTAATCCAGTCCAAACCCCATTCTGCCATTATGCAGGAAGACACCATTAAAGCCCTCCTGACAGATGGCCATCCAGCATCTGCTTAAAAACCTCCAGAAAAGGAAATTCCAACACCATCCAAGGCAGTCTATATTTCACCAGAGTTGGAAGAGGCCCCCAAAGGCAATCTAGTCCAACCCCTCTTCTGTCATTATGTAGGAAAACACAACCCAAGCCCTCCTGACAGATGGGCCATCCAGCCTCTGAATAATAGAATCCGAGAGTGAGAAGAGGCCCCTAAAGGTCATCCTGTCCAACCCCATTATGCAGGAAGACACCATTAAAGCCCTCCCGACAGATGGCCATCCAGCTTCTGCTTAAAAATCTCCAGAGAAGGAAACTTCAATACCATCCAAGGCAGTCTATATTCCACCAGAGTTGAAAAGTCCCCCAAAGGCCATCTAGTCCAACCCTTCTTCTTCCATTATATAGGAAAACACAACCCAAGCCCTCCTGATAGATCCAGCGTCTGAATAATAGAATTCTAGAGTTAGAAGAGGTCCCCAAAGGTCATTTAGTCCAACCCCCATTCTGCCATTATGCAGGAAACACCATTAAAGCCCCCCTGACAGATGGCCATCCAGCTTCTGCTTAAAAACCTCCAGAGAAAGAAAGTCCAACACCATTCAAGGCAGTCTATATTCCACTAGAGTTGGGAGAGGCCCCCAAAGGCCATCTAGTCCAACCCCTCTTCTGCCATTAAGTAGGAAAACACAACCCAAGCCCTCCTGACAGATGGCTATCCAGCCTCTGAATAATAGAATCCTAGAGTTAGAAGAGGGCCCCAAAGGTCATCCAGTCCAACCCCATTTTGCAGGAAGACACCATTAAAGCCCTCCTGGCAGATGGCCATCCAGCTTCTGCTTAAAAATCTCCAGAGAAGGAAACTGCAACACTCTCCAAGGCAGTCTGTATTCCACCAGAGTTGGAAGAGGCCCCCAAAGGCCATCTAGTCCAATCCCTCTTTTGCCATTATGTAGAAAGGTACAATCCAAACCCTCCTGACAGATGGTCAGATGGTCTCCAGAGAAGGAGACTCCACCAGAATCCGTGTCGGATGGAGCCTTTCCAACCAGTTGCTGGATGCTTCCGTTTCTCCGTTTCTTCCTTCCAGGTCCTGCTGATCCTTACTGTTCTTGTGTTGGCCGCTGCTTTTGTGGGTCTAGAAGTCCAGTGGTCAGAGCAATGGGAAAGTGCCCACATCTCCCTGCAGGTAAGACCTTGCAGCTTACACATTAACTCCGTGAATAATATGGATAAGGTAGAATAGTCCCAGTTCATCCCTTGCCATCCCGCTTTCTTAGCAGCTTGTAAAACATCCCGGTTTCTCCCTCCCTTTCCCCTTTGTCCTCAGCTTGCTTCCATTACTGCAAAGGGATGGTGAAGAAAATGATCTTTATCACAGCCCTGCAAGGTGGAAAACCTTCAGGGCCATTTGCTGGGCAAGCCATCTAAACACGGGAGCATTCTTTGCATTGCATTCCGCCTCCGAACCCCTGGCTGGGAGTATTGATACTGGATGATGTTTAGGGTTGACTCCCAGTAAAGACAATAGGAAACAAGTCAGACAGGTTGCAGATGTGGGGTTGGTGCATACTTTGAGACTTAGAAGAGAGGGAAAGCTGCCAATAATAGTATTATACTATGGTTGCAGGCCAGTACTGGTTTTAATAGTAGTCGTAATAGTAGTAGTAGTACAGCAGCAGCAGCAATAATAATAATAATAATAATAATAATAATAATAATAATATTTTTTGTCGTGTCAGGAGTGACTTGAGAAACTGCAAGTCACTTCTGGTGTGAGAGAATTGGCCGTCTGCAAGGACGTTGCCCAGGGGACGCCCGGATGATTTTGATGTTTTTATCATCCTTGTGGGAGGCTTCTCTCATGTCCCCGCATGAGGAGCTGGAGCTGATAGAGGGAGCTCATCCGCCTCTCCCGGATTTGAACCTGCGACCTGTCGGTCTTCAGTCCTGCCGGCACAGGGGTTTAACCCCTGCGCCACCGGGGGCTCCATAATAATAATAATAATAATAATAATAATAATAATAATAATATAGTATGGATGCAGTCCAGTGCTACATTTAATAGTAGTTGTAGTATTAGCGGTATTATTATTATTATTATTATTATTAATAATAATAATAATAATAATAAAGCTGAGGATAATAATAATAAATATGAGGATTTAAATATCGAACCCAAAGACCCTGGCACAAACCAGTAAAGGTGGTCCCAGTGGTGATCGGCACACTGGGTGCAGTGCCTAAAGACCTTGGCCTGCACTTAAACACAATCGGCGCTGACAAAATTACCATTTGCCAGCTGCAAAAGGCCACCTTACTGGGATCTGCACACATTATTCTCTGATACATGACACAGTCCTAGACACTTGGGAAGTGTCTGAGATGTGATCCAATTCCACAGCCGGCAGAGTGTCTGCTGTGGACTCATCTTGTTGTGTTTAGAAGAAGAAGAGGAAGAGGAAGAGGAAGAGGAAGAAGAAGAAGAAGAAGAAGAAGAAGAAGAAGAAGAAGAAGAAGAAGAAGAAGAAGAAAGAGAAAACTGGAAAAAGAAGGGTCTCCGGGTACAGTTCCTGGGGAAAAATGAGAGCAAAATTGACAAAGAAAAAACATGGCTGTGGCTCACAAATTGAACTTTGAAAAAGGAGATGGAGGGCCTGATTCTGGCAGCCCAAGAACAAGCCATTAGAACCAATGCCATCAAAGCCAGAATTGAAAAGTCGATGACAGATACCAAGTGTAAGCTCTGCAAGGAAGCATACGAAATGATGGATCACATTCTCAGCTGCTGCAAGAAGATCGTGCGGACAGACTATAAGCAGAGGCATAATACTGCTGCTCAGATGATCCATTGGAACTTGTCCCACAAATATCATCTGCCTGTGACAAAGAACTGGTGTGATCACAAACCTGAAAAAGTCACACAAAATGAACACGTCAAACTACTCTGGGACTTCTGAATTTAGACTGAAAGAATTTTGGAGCTCAAGACTCCTGACCTCAAGACAAAGTATGTATCGTCGATGTTGCAATCCCAGACGACAGCAGAATTGACAAGAAACAACTGGAAAAGCTTACATAATATGAGGATTTAAAGATCAAACTGCAAAGACTCTAGCACAAGCCAGTCAAGGTGGTCCTAATGGTGATCGGCACACTGGGTGCAGTGCCTAAAGACCTTGGCCTGCACTTAAACACAATCGACGTGGACAAAATTACCATCTGTTTACTGCAAAAGGCCACCCTACTTGGATCTGCATGTATTATTTGCCGATACATCACACAGTTTTAGACACTTGGGAAATGCCTGGTGTTGATTCAATATAAAAGCCAGCATGTTTTGTTTGCTGTGTACCAATCTTGTTGTGTATCAAATAATAATAGCACTGGGTTGTTGTAGGTTTTTTCGGGCTATGTGGCCATGGTCTAGAGGCATTCTCTCCTGATGTTTCGCCTGCATCTATGGCAAGCATCCTCAGAGGTAGTGAGGTCTGTTAGAACTAGGAAAAAGGGTTTATATATCTGTGGAATGACCAGGGTGAGACAAAGGACTCTTGTCTGCTGGAGCTAGGTGTGAATGTTTCAACTGACCACCTTGATTAGCATACAATGGCCTGACTGTGCCTGGAGCAAACTTTTGTTGAGAGGTGATTAGATGTCCTTGTTTGTTTCCTCTCTGTTGTTGTGAGTATTAAAAAACTCTAAAATTGCAACAGCACAACAACAGAGAGGAAACAAACAAGGACATCTAATCACCTCTCAACAAAAGTTTGCTCCAGGCACAGTCAGGCCATTGTATGCTAATCAAGGTGGTCAGTTGAAACATTCACACCTAGCTCCAGCAGACAAGAGTCCTTTGTCTCACCCTGGTCATTCCACAGATATATACACCCTTTTCCTAGTTCCAACAGACCTCACTACCTCTGAGGATGCTTGCCATAGATGCAGGTGAAACGTCAGGAGAGAATGCCTCTAGACCATGGCCATATAGCCCGAACAAAACCTACAACAACCCAGTGATTCCGGCCATGAAAGCCTTTGACAATACATTAAAAATTCTAGTTATACATGAGTATGTACAGTATGTGATTTTGTGATACGAAATCCAGCATATATATCTCATTTGCTGTGACATACTGTGTTTTTCTGTCAGTAAAATAATAATAATAATAATAATAATAATAATAATAATAATAATAACAATAACAACAACAACAATATATTGTGGATGCAGGCCAGTGCTGATTTTAATAATAACAATAACAACAACAACAACAATATAGGTACAGGCCAGTGCTGGTTTTCATACTACTACTACTACTACTACTACTGCTACTCTACTGCTAATATAATATTGTGGATGCAGATAGTGTTGATTGAAACCAGCAAAATTTTCTAACAGTGTAGAGATTTGTGATTTACTTTTTTAATGGTGGCTTTAAAAGAGTGCTGTACTGCTTTAAAGATGTTTTTTTTTAAAAAAAAACATTTTAACTTGTTAAAAAAATGGCTGTTTTAAACTGTTTATAGTGTTGTTAACTATAGCAGCTCAATTCTGCCTCATTGCTGCCTTTTAGTATGTGCTTACCGGTAACTAGATCGCACTCCTTTTAATTTAATTAGCTGTCTAGCTCTTTGGGGAAAGGCAGAATGTAAATAAAGGTTAGTCGTTGCAATTGGATTTTAGTCCTATAAGGCCAAGTTAGAACGCAGTTTGCATGTTAAGTTGACATTGCAGAGTTGAATTCTTCCTTCTCTTCTGCCAGGCTTTGGGTCCCTTCTTGCACATCGGAGCCGTGTTTGGCATGACCCTTTTGGCCTGGCCGGTCGCCAGCTGCGTTTACAGGACGTCCTCCAAAGGTACAAGGGAAGCCAGTTATGGGGTTTTATGTGATGTTTCTGGGCTGCAAGGCTTTGCAAGACTAGAAGTGCTGTTCCCCCTAATGTCCAACAGATAGCGCTATTGCATTGCGGTAGCCAACTCTTGAAATACAGGTCTTCCTGCTCGATAATGCCATAAAAATTGCACTGAAAGACCAGAAAAATTCCTAGAGAGGTCATATTTTGTTGACCTATGAAGTCCATTTTGAAAACAAAGGTGGGAAAAGCATTCCCCCGGAGACATCATTATCCTAAGCACAATGCCAAGAATCAAATCCCTCACAACCCTTCAGACCTCACAACCTTTGAGGATTTTTTTTTGTCATGTCAGGACTTGAGAAACTGCAAGTCGCTTCTGGTGTGAGAGAATTGGCCGTCTGCAAGGACGTTGCCCAGGAGACGCCTGGATGATTTGATGTTTTTATCATCCTTGTGGGAGGCTTCTCTCATGTCCCCGCATGAGGAGCTGGAGCTGATAGAGGGAGCTCATCCGCCTCTCCCCGGATTCGAACCTGTGACCTGTCGGTCTTCAGTCCTGCCGGCACAGGGGTTTAACCCACTGCGCCACCGGTGGCTCCGAACTTTGGGTTGTTGTAGGTTTTTTTTGGGGGGGGGCTATATGGCCATGTTCTAGAGGCATTCTCTCCTGACGTTTTGCCTGCATCTATGGCAAGCATCCTCAGAGGTAGTGAGGATGCTTGCCATAGATGCAGCCGAAACGTCAGGAGAGAATAGATGCCATACAGAGGCGGTCCCTAGGTAATTTTCAATGGTAAGCAAACAGTATTTTGGCGCCCCCCCCCCCCCAACCAATCATTGAGATATATTTTCTGTTTGTCATGGGAGTTCTGTGTGCCATATTTGGTTCAATTCCATCATTGGTGGAGCTCAGAATGCTCTTTGATTGTAGGTGAACTATACATCCCAGTAACTACACTTGCCGCACTTGCTCCCTTGCCTGGCCCGCTTTGGGTCCGGAGGCGTGCCTGAAGACCCCGCGTGTGCACCAAAAGTCACCTCTTCTCCTGACTTTCTCCTCAGCCATTGGGACCGGGAGAGAGAGAGAGAGAGGTGGAGATGCCCACCTTTCCTGAAGGTAGGCGCAAAAACAAAGGAGGGAGCGGAGGTGGGAGATACCTCCAGCCGGAGGGGCTCTCTCTCTCTCTCTTGGTCCCAATGGCTGAAGAGAAAGTCAGGAGAAGAGGCGACTTTTGGTGCGCACGCTGGGGTCTTCAGACACGGGAAGAGGATTGCCCAGCAGCGAGGCAAGAAAGCCGAGGCTCACCCCAGACTGCTAGGGCTGTTGTGAGCTGAGGGCGCTCCTCAAGTGGCGGTCGAGGGGCATTTACAGAAGCGCCTCTGTGCCCTTGGCAAAAAAAAGTGTTCTGCAACCGCTTACTCCGCGTAATGGATGAGCCGCCCCTGGCCATATGGCCCGAAAAACCTACAACAACCCAATAAAATCCCTGTTTTTCATACAACAGAACCTGACTTCCCTGCACAAAATCCAAAACTCCAAAATTGAGAAAAGGAGGCATACACCATCTCTTTCCATAGAGCAGTGTTTCTCAACCTGGGAGGTTGTGAGGGGGTGTCAGAAGGATTATCAAAGACCATCAGAAAACACAGTATTTTCTGTTGGTCATGGGGGTTCTGTATGGGAAGTTTGCCCAATTCTACCGTGGGTGAGGTTCAGAATGCTCTTTGATTGTAGGTAAACTATAACTCCAGCAATGACAGCTCCCAAATGTCAAGGTCTATTTTCCCCAAACTCCACCACAGTGTTCATATTTGGGTATATTGAGTATTCATGCCAAGTTTGGTATGGATCCATCATTGTTTGAGTCCACAGTTCTCTCTGGATGTAGGTGAACTACAACTCCAAAACGCAAGGTCAGTGTCCACCAAACCCTTCCCGTATTTTCTGTTGGTCATGGGAGGTCTGTGTGCCATGTTTGGTTCAATTCCATCATTGGTGGAGATCAGAATGCTCTTGGATTGTAGGTGAACTATAAAACCCAGCAACTACAACTCCCAAATGACAAAATCACACACACACACCTCACCAGTATTCAAATTTGGGTGTATTTGGTATTTGTGTCAAATTTGGTCCAGTGAATGAAAATACATCCTGGATATCATATATGTACATTGCGATTCATAACAGTAGCAAAATAACAGTTATGAAGTGGCAACGAAAATAATTTTATGAGTGGGGGTCACCACAACATGAGGAACTGTATTAAGGGGTCGTGGCATTAGGAAGGTTGTGAAACACTGCCATAGAGCATGGCGGGTGGGCCGGACTCCTCTGGTCTCCCACACTTTTTTGGATTATAATAAGGGCTCTTACATAGCAATATTTCACTGATATAGATGCCTTTCCAGCCTGAAACATCCTGGCTCCATTTCAGTTTCCTTGACAGATGTTGATTCTTCTTAATTGGTGTTAGTAAATGCAAGCCTTGTGTTGACTTCCTTCTTAACGTAAGGATCCTGTAAACATTTCCTTAACTGAAAAGAGCCATTGACTCTGATTAATGTAAACACGTTTTTCCCCACAAAAGCTCAATAGTTAATCATTTTTCACAGTTCTTATCAACGTCAGCAGTTCAGCAACTTTTAATTACAGTTCAGCAAGCAGTTAGTCATTGCAGGTCTTAATATTTTTGAATGGTGCCTTCAAAATTATTTGCTCTCATTCATTCCTTCATTTCATTCAGTTCATTTAAGCCAGTGTTTCTCAACCTGGGGGTCGGGACCCCTGAGGGGGTCGCGAAGGGATGTCAGAGGGGTTGCCAAAGACCACAGAAAACACAGTATTTTCTGATGGTCATGGGGATTCCATGTGGGAAGTTTAAGCCAATTCTATCGTTGGTGGAGTTCAGAATGTTCTTTGATTGTAATGAACTATAAATCCCAGCAACTACAACTCCCAAAAGTCAAGGTCTATTTTCCCCAGGCTCCACCAGTGTTCACATTTGCGCATATTGAGTATTTGTGCCAAGTTTGGTCCAGATCCACCATTGCGTGAGTCCACAGTGCTCTCTGGATATAGGTGAACTACAACTCCCAAACTCAAGGTCAATACCCACCAAACCTTTCCAGTGTTTTCCGTTGGTCATGGGAGTTCTGTGTGGCAAATTAGGTTCAAATCCATCGCTGGTGGAGTTCAGAATGCTCTTTGATTATAGGTGAACTATAAATCCCAGCAACTACAACTCCCAAATTACAAAATCAATCCTCCCCCAACCCCACTAGCATTTACATGTGGTTGCATTGGGTATTTGTGCCCAGTTTGGTCCAGTGAATGAAAATACATCTTGCATATCTGATATTTACATTATGATTTATAACAGTAGTAAAATGACTACGAAAACAATATTATGGTTGGGGGTCACCACAACATGAGGGACTGTATTAAGAGGTCACGGCATTAGGAAGGTTGAGAACCACTGATTTAAACCATGTATCATATTTTCGTGACAAAACCCCACAGATCCACCAGAGTTGCCCTGTGGGTGAGGGATAGCCCAACTTGGAGGCCTTCAGGTAGATGCCCAGCCTGGTCGCCAGCCTGGAGATGGAAGCCCATAGCCTCTGACAAGCCAAAGCACCTCTTGTTGGCCTCTCAGTGTCTCTTTCTGCCGTCTCTTCCCATAGCCCTCAAGAGCCTTCTCCTGCTGCTGTACCTGGCTGCCCTGCTGGCTCTGTATTTGGCTCCACTTGGAATCGACTCCCCTTGCTTCATGGAGCACCGCGAGCTGCCTCCCAAACCAGCTCTCTTTGGGCACCGGGGAGCCCCCATGGTGAGTCCCCAGTGCCTCCTTCCCGATTCCCTTCCGGGGTGATTTCCACCGTTTTGTCAGGGCTTGTGATGATGCTGAAGATGAGTCCGGGGCAAACAGAGAGCAGCGACCTAGAATCATAGAATCATAGAATCAAAGAGTTGGAAGAGACCTCATGGGCCATCCAGTCCAACCCCCTGCCAAGAAGCAGGAATATTGCATTCAAATCACCCCTGACAGATGGCCATCCAGCCTTTGTTTAAAAGCTTCCAAAGAAGGAGCCTCCACCACACTCCGGGGCAGAGAGTTCCACTGCTGAACGGCTCTCACAGTCAGGAAGTTCTTCCTCATGTTCAGATGGAATCTCCTCTCTTGTAGTTTGAAGCCATTGTTCCGCGTCCTAGTCGCCAGGGAAGCAGAAAACAAGCTTGCTCCCTCCTCCCTGTGGCTTCCTCTCACATATTTATACATGGCTATCATATCTCCTCTCAGCCTTCTCTTCTTCAGGCTAAACATGTCCAGCTCCTTAAGCCGCTCCTCATAGGGCTTGTTCTCCAGACCCTTGATCATTTTAGTCGCCCTCCTCTGGACACATTCCAGCTTGTCAATATCTCTCTTGAATTGTGTTGCCCAGAATTGGACACAATATTCCAGATGTGGTCTAACCAAAACAGAATAGAGGGGTAGCATTACTTCCCTAGATCTAGACACTATGCTCCTATTGATGCAGGCCAAAATCCCATTGGCTTTTTTTGCTGCCACATCACATTGTTGGCTCATGTTTAACTTGTTGTCCACGAGAACTCCAAGATCTTTTTCACACGTACTGCTCTCGAGCCAGGCTTCCCCCATTCTGTATCTTTGCATTTCGTTTTTCCTGCCAAAGTGGAGTATCTTGCATTTGTCACTGTTGAACTTCATTTTGTTAGTTTTGGCCCATCTCTCTAATCTGTCAAGATCACCTGAAACTGAGAAAGCTACCCTTGCAAAGCAAGACTAGGAGCCTTGGGGAAGTAGGGACGCCGAGTTAGGGCAAGATCAGGAGCTCCAGGAAGCATTCCAGTTAGGGTGCAAATTGCAATTAAAGACTGGCACAGAGGAAGGTCAACAGAGACTTAGGAAAGTGGCAAAAATAGCTGGAGGTTGGAGCTAGTAGTTTGCTGGGAGCAACATTGTGAAACCGCTACAGCCCAAATCTCTATTAGTGAACTCTTAGATGGAACTTTGACTTCAATGTCTATGGCTTGAGTTGATGAGATTCACATGTTTTTTTCCTTGTTGGACTGATTGCTGTATATGATTTTGGACTGCCTTTGACTACGAGGCAGTGAGACGCTGTGTACAGGTCTTTGACACGTTGGCTTTGGCCAGTGGCATTGATAATACCAGCCCTGTCAGTGCCCTTCGACACCCAAATGCCTCTGTTCCCCTGTGCCGTCCTTCTCAAAATAGTGGCAGGAAGCCTGGCCATTTTGAGAGGAACTCCAGAGGAAATAATAATAATAATAATAATAATAATAATAATAATAATAATAATCACAACAGCAAAACAACAGAGGGGAAACAAACAGGCACATAAAATCACTCTCAACAAGGGATTCCCCCCGAGCACTTCCAAGCCATTGAATGCTAATCAAGGTGATCAGCTGAAACATTCACATCTAGCCCCAGCAGACAAAAGTCCTTTGTCTCACCCTGGTCATTCCACAGGTATATAAATCCATTTTTCCTACTTCCAACAGGCCTCACTACCTCTGAGGATGCTTGCCATAGATGCAGGCGAAACGTCAGGAGAAAAATTGCCTCCAGAACATGGCCATATAGCCCGGAAAAACCTACAACAACCCAATAATACTTTATTTATAATGTATTGTCGAAGGCTTTCATGGCCGGTATCACTGGGTTGTTGTAGGTTTTTTGAGGCTATATGGCCATGTTCTAGAAGCATTCTCTCCTGACGTCCTTAGAGGTAGTGAGGTCTGTTGGAACTAGGAAAATGGGTTTATATATCTGTTTATATATCTTCTTTGTCCCACCCTGGTCATTCCACAGATATATAAACCCATTCTCCTAGTTCCAACAGACCACACTACCTCTGAAGATGCTTGCCATAGATGCAGGCGAAATGTCAGGAGAGAATGCCTCTAGAACATGGCCATATAGCCTCAAAAAACCTACAACGACCCACTTTATTTATATTCCGCTCTATCTCCTCAAAGGGACACAGGGCGGATTCCAAACATAAAAGGCAAACATTCAATGCCTGAATAGAACAACAATACATCCATATTAACAAAATTAATACAACCTAACATATAAATACGAATTATAGCTTAACAAACTAAAATTAAATGAAAAGCACAGACTTAAGACAAAACATTAAATGGAAACAATGATTTCCCATTTCTTTGGGGCAAATTGATTAATCATTGCTCAAGATATTTATTGAGCTGGTAGGGTGAGCAGGGCATGGATACGGATGGAAACTATTAATCAGAGGTATAATGGTAGAATTAGCAACTACGATTCCTCCTCCTCGTAAGCCAGTGAGCAAAGGTATGTCTTCAGCTGTTTTTTGAAAGCGGGGAGGGAGGGGGCCATCTTTAACTCCTTAGAAAGGGAGTCCCAGAGGTGGGGGGCAGCCACGGAGAAGGCCCTTTCTCTCGTTCCCACCAGCTATGCTTGGGATAGGGGTGGAACTGAGTGGAGGACCTCCTCCGATGACCGCAGTGTCTGAGTTGGTCTGTAGAGAGAGATGCGGTTTGTCAGATAGGAAAGTAGACGTATTTGGCTTTGTTCCAGGGAAGTCATGCTACCCCTCTATTGTGCTTTGGTTAGACCACACCTGGAATATTGTGTCCAATTCTGGGCACCACAATTCAAGAGATATTGACAAGCTGGAATGTGTCCAGAGGAGAGTGACTAAAATGATAAAGGGTCTGCAGAACAAGCCCTATGAGGAGCGGCTTAAGGAGCTGGGCATGTTTAGCCTGAAGAAGAGAAGGCTGAGAGGGGATATGATAGCCATGTATAAATATGTGAGAGGAAGCCACCGGGAGGAGGGAGCAAGCTTGTTTTCTGCTTCCCTGGAGACTAGGACGCGGAACAATGGCTTCAAACTACAAGAAGGAGATTCCATCTGAACATGAGGAAGAACTTCCTGACTGTGAGAGCCGTTCAGCAGTGGAACTCTCTGCCCCAGAGTGTGGTGGAGGCTCCTTCTTTGGAAGCTTTAAAACAGAGGCTGGATGGCCATCTGTCAGGGGTGATTTGAATGCAATATTCCTGCTTCTTGGCAGGGGGTTGGACTGGATGGCCCATGAGGTCTCTTCCAACTCTTTGATTCTATGATTCTATGAGAGGAGTGGAGCCATTGAGGAATTGGGGGGGGGGGGGGGGAGTGGCCTCTGGGCTCCACATATAGTTGCCCATTCCTGACCTAGAACAGATTGATGGAGCACCACTCATGAACATCAAAAGGCCCCTTTTGTGGCTACGCTAGTCAGTTGTTGGATCTCCCTTATTGATAATGGTAGAATGGGAATGTTTGGGGAGAGGCTGGGCACATTTGTAGCGTGGTAGGCACAGCCTCAGATGTTTGCTGTGAACCATTAGTATGCTTAGATCATGTTCTTCAGCCAATGGACTCATCATCATAAGTGATCAATCCCTCATTTTCCATTAGTTTGATTGTCTTCCGAGGGTAGAGTCTTGGCGTTGAGTCTGTAAGTGACTGTAGAGACTTACTCTGGATCCACATGATGGTCTTTCACAATGAGGGCATAGATTTACAAATAGAAGGAGGTCCTGACAAGGGTTTGTCTTCCTCTTGGCACATTTCTCCCTTTCACCTTCTGTTCATGCCTCTTCGAAATCTACATTGACACTACATTAGCCACCCACTCTCTTCTTCTAGCTCGCCCCCGAAAACACGATAATGTCGTTCCAGAAGGCCCTCCATTATGGCGTGAGCGTCTGGGAGACGGACCTCCTGGTCAGGTAAGGGGCAGAATGGACCGTTGAACCATCATTCAAGAGATGGCTTGAATGATGGCTGAACTTTTTTCAGGACCCTTCCTAGGCATCAACGATCCTCCTGCTATTGGGATGAACTCTCCTCTTCCTTCCCTCCAGTGCCGATGGCGTTCCCTTCCTCATGCATGATGAGAAACTCACCCGGACCACCAATGTGCAGGCCATCTTCCCTGATCGGGCGCATGCCAATGCCTCTTCCTTCCAGTGGAATGAGCTAAAGCAGCTGGATGCCGGCACATGGTTCATGCAGGTGAGAACCCAACAGGTAAGGGTGGGTAGCTAATGCCTGTCCATTTGGGTGGCCTGCTCTTACTGGCTTTCTCTGTCCTACCAGAAACCCCCCTTCCTCATGATCCAGGGCCTTTCGAGCGACGATCGGTTCCTGGCAGCTGCCCAGCGGATCATATCCCTGAAGTACCTTCTCCGCGAGGCCAAGAAGCACAACGTGTCCATCATGTTCGACCTGCGGCCGGAGGAGGACCCCAAGTATGAGCATCTTGTCAACGTCACTGTGGAGACCATCCTGCAGTCAGGCATCGCTCCAGAGCAGGTGAGCAGCCCTCCCTGCCATGGGGTTTCTGATGTGTCACTCCTGTATCAGAGGCAGGCCTGAGGAGTTTGAGCAGAGCCATCCTCATATCCAAAATAGATGGGTCACTAGTTACAAAGGGGAGTATGGGGCTGCATTCTGGCATGGCTTAGTATAGTGTTGCGGTAGATGATGTTGTTGTTCATTCATTTAGTCGTTTCCGACTCTTCATGACCTCCTGGACCAGCCCACGCCAGAGCTCCCTGTCGGCCGTCACCACCCCCAGCTCCTTCAAGGTCAAGACAGTCACTTCAAGGATCCCATCCATCCATCTTGCCCTTGGTCGGCCTCTGTTCCTTTTTCCTTCCACTTTCCCCAGCATAATTATATTTTCTAAGCTTTCCTGTCTCCTCATGATGTGGCCAAAGTACTTCAACTTTGTCTCTACTATTCTTCCCTCCAATGAGGAGTCGGGCTTTATTTCTTGAAGTATGGACTGGTTGGATCTTCTGGCGGTCCAAGGCACTCTCAGTACTTTCCTCCAACACCACAGTTCAAAAGCATCTTTCTTCCTTTGCTCAGTCTTCCCTATGGTCCAGCACTCACATCCATAGGTGACTATGGGGAATACCATCGCTTTAACTATGCGGATCTTCATTGCCAGTATGATGTCTCTACTCTTCACTATTGGTGGTAGATGACGTTGAGCCATTTGCCACCCCTTGGGTTTATTACACTATGTAACAAAATTTGAAAAATGTTTTGTTCCTGGTTTGAAAGTGTTATTTCCTGTTTAATTGTGCGGTCCTTGCTTTGAAAGTAGTTGTTCAACTCCAGAAACTTTGTTATAGTGGCTGCCACAAACTATCTTGAATTGGTTTGGACTCTCTTAGATACTCATTGAAAAAAATATAGCATAATGTGCTGCAGGATGTCCCTCCCACAAAAACAAAGTGTTGACAGTTTAATGAACTTTTTCCCATGTTTTTAATGATAGTACCAATAAGGAAATTGCATTTATAACCCAGGAACAAAAATCCTGTTACATAGTGTTATTGAGGTGTCAAAGTGCCAACAGTAATGGCCTTTCCATGTCTTTTGGAGAGCAGAAGGGGGGATGGATCTGGTTATGTCACCATGTTGTTGTTGTTATTTATTCGTTCAGTCATTTCCAACTCTTGGTGCCCTCCTGGACCAGGCCAGAGCTCCCTGTTGGCTGTGGTCACCCCCAGCTCCTTCAAGGTCAAGCCAGTCCCTTCAAGGATACCATCCATCCACTTTGCCCTTGGTTGGCCCCTCTTCCTTTTTCCTTCCATTTTCCCCAGCATAATTTTCTTCTCCAAGCTTTCCTGTCTCCTCATGATGTGGCCAAAGTACTTCATCTGTGCCTCTAATATCCTTCCCTCCAGTGAGTAGTCAGGCTTTATTTCCTGGAGAATGGACTGGTGGTTCTGTGATCTGTTCTTACTATTGCCACTTGGTCTGTCAGGAGATAGACAAGGTGACTTGGTCTCCCCATACCACTAAGAACTTGCCACAATTTATTATGAGCCACATAGTCAAAGGCTTTAGAGTAGTCAATAAAACAGAAATAGATGCTTTTTCTGAAATTCCCTGCCTTCATAGAATCATAGAACCATAGAGTTGGAAGAGACCACGTGGGCTACCCAGTCCAACCCCCTGCCAAGAAGCAGGAATATTGCATTCAAAGCACCACTGACAGACGGCCATCCAGCCTCTGTTTAAAAGCTTCCAAAGAAGGAGCCTCCACCACACTGCGGGGCAGAGAGTTCCACTGCTGAACAATTCTCACAGTCAGGAAGTTCTTCCTAATGTTCAGATGGAATTTCCTTTCTTGTAGCTTGAAGCCATTTTTCCATTGCGTCCTAGTCTCCAGGGAAGCGGAAAACAAGCTTACTCCCTCCTCTATGTGACTTCCTCTCACATATTTATACATGGCTATCATATCTCCTCTCAGCCTTCTCTTCTTCAGGCTAAATATGCCCAGCTCTTTAAGCCGCTCTTCATAGGGCTTGTTCTCCAGACCCTTGATCATTTTAGTCGCCCTCCTCTGGACACATTCCACCTTGTCAATATCTCTCTTCAATTTTGCCCAGAATTGGACACAATATTCCAGGTGTGGTCTAACCAAGGCAGAATAGAGGGGGAGCATGACTTCCCTAGATCTAGACACTATGCTCCTATTGATGCAGAAGGACAATACCAGCCTCCACTGCAACCCAAACTTGATCTAACCACATGTGGGGCTGGTTTGTGTAAGGATGTTCATAGGATGTTAGTCTATGTTTTGGATTGGAAGGCATTCCACGCTCAGTCCTTTCCCACCTCCACCTGCGCTCTTCCATGTTTTTAAAGAAAAACCTGCTTGACACCTTCGCTCTTGTCTATAGGGCACAAGGGCCGCACACAGCCTTCTCTTCTTCATGCTAAACATGCCCAGCTCTTTAAGCTGCTCCTCATAGGGCTTGTTCTCCAGACCCTTGATGAGTGGCTTAAAGAGCTGGGCATGTTTAGCCTGAAGAAGAGAAGGCCGAGAGATGACATGATGAGGACCATTGATCAAGAGATGAGGCAAAGTCATAGGGAGGAGGGAGCAAGCTTGTAGTTCCATGTAAGACACAGGTAGTTCCATGTAAGACTAATGTGGCAGAGGGTGGGAAGGAGCAAAGGCAACCCTTCAGCATACTCTCTCCTCCCTCTGCCCGCCTCACCCTCCAGATCCTGTGGCTCCCGGACGGTTTTCGAGAGCAAGTGAAGCAGCGAGTGCCACGCTTCCGGCAGATCTATAAGCGGAAGAGGCTCAGCAACGAGACAGAGGAGACACTTCGGATCAACCTGCCCTACCAGAACCTGAGCAGTGCAGAAATCCAGTAAGAACTGGGGGTCAATGATGAGAATGGGAGGCTCGCATTTTAGGTTTTTGCATTTCGTGTTTGTGCAAGTTCCGCATACAGCACCATGGTCCATTCATTAGCACATGTGTGCATCCTTGCCCTCTGAGTTGAAAGACATCACAAGTCCATCTCCTCATTGTAGACATCAGCTACCTTGTTCATTCATTCCATTCATTTGTTATATTGTTTAACAATGATTTTTTTTCAGATTTCCTCATTATATGAAGGGCATCCATTAATGATTTCCCCCGACCCACTTCTATTTATCACAGGATACTGAAACTACATATGTGTAATGATATAAGTCTCTATAGGTTACGTGCTAATTTCCAACTCTGGCCTGAGAATGGTCTTGATTGTACAGGTGCTGAAGTGGTGTGAGGTTTGAGAATGGATCCACTGGAATGCAGAGCAGTCCTCCAGTTCCTTTCCTTGAAAGGCCGCACACCAAAGGAGACATTCGATGAAATGAAAGAGGTTTATGGTGAGGATTCCCCATCATATAATGAAGTCAAGAACTGACATCATCAATTCAAATGTGGTCGGACTTTGGCACAAACAACTCCAATTCCAGGGCAGCCCCACTCTGCTATTGATGAACACACAATCCAGCAAGTGGAGGTCGCCATTGTGGAAAATCACCATATGACCATTTGCAAGCTAGCTGAAAATGTCTAGATGAATGTGGGGTCCATGGAAAAAATAATCAAAGACCATCTTCCCATGCACAAGGTATCTTCTCGCTGGGTCCCCAGACTGCCCACACATTTCCAGAAGCAGGAACGAGTCAAATGCTCTCAGGCTCTATTTATAATTTTGCGCCATGGAAACCAAGAGGACTTTTTCAACAGACTGATCACATAAGGTGAAAGCTGGGTCCATCACTCTGATCCTGAGACTTAAGTCCAGTCAATGCAATGGAAGCATCCTGACTCACTGCCTCCAAAGAAGGCACATGCCCAACTCTCAGCAGGCAAGGTCATGCTCACAGTATTTTGGGACCAGCACGGAGTAGGATGGATGGATTTCCTAGCAAAGGGGACCATGATCACTGGGGCAGACTAGGCTTCGCTGCCATGGAAATTGCAGGAGGCCATCAAAACCAAGAGACAATGCAACATGCTCACCAAAGGAGTCCGCCTTCTGCAGGACAATGCACCAGTTCATAACTCACCTGTTGCCCAAATGGAAGCATGTTCCTGTGGCTTTGAAATTCTGCCTTGGTTAGACCACATCTGGAACATTGTGTCCAATTCTGAGCACCACAATTGAAGAGAGATATTGACAAGCTGGACTGTGCCCAGAGGAGGGCGACTAAAATGATCAGGGGTCTGGAAATCAAGCCCTATGAGGAGCGGCTTAAAGAACTGGGCATGTTTAGCCTGAAGAAGAGAAGGCTGAGAGGAGACATGATGAGAGCCATGTATAATTTTTTTCTGTATTGTCATTTAGCTTTTTGGGGGGTTTTAAGTCCTTTCCATTGTTTTTTGGGGGGGTGGTTATGAGTGATGGTCACTCGTTGGTCTGTTAGGGGTTTAGTGTCCAAATTTGGTGTCAATTCGTCCAGTGGTTTATGAGTTATGTTAATCCCTCAAACGAACGTTACATTTTTATTTAGTTTATATAGATTCATGTCATAACTTTGGAAGGATTTGGAGAGGGAATTGGCCAAGGTTAAGTTAATTTAAAGGGTGCACACCAAGAACATTCTAGTAGAAATGGTTGTAATGCATTAACATAAATATGGTCGCTTTGACAGTCACATTTCCCAGCCCTGGTAGCTCTCCAGGGATTGAATCATCCTCTTTGGTCGGCGGGGAGGTTAAGTCCTTCTTTTTTGCACCCGCATCTTCTCCCTGCAGGGAGTATCGCCGTGACAACATCTCTGTCAACCTCTATGTGGTGAACGCTCCCTGGCTCTTCTCCGTCTTGTGGTGCGCAGGCGTCTCATCCGTCACCACTAACGCCTGCCAGGAGCTGCAAGGGATGGCGCGGCCACTCTGGCTGCTGGTAAGACTGCCTTCATGGAGGGCATCATTCATTCATTCATTCATTCATTCATTCATTCATAGACAATCCCTGGTGGCCCATGAGTCTGATTGTCTCCCAGGGGTAGAGTCTTGGTGGTGGGTCCATAAGTGACTGCAGAGACCTAGTCTGGGATCCGCATGGCCTGTCACAATGTGGACATAAATTTCCAGGTAGAAGGGGGTCCCGACAAGAGTTTCCATCCTCTCGGAAGGGGGTCCTGACAAGAGTTTCCATCCATTTGCACTCTATTTGCGCTTCTTCAAAATCTGCCACACCAGGTTGCTGTGAGTTTTCCGGGCTGTATTATTAAAGTGCTTCCACTTGGCTGGTCAGCTATTACCAGCAATCATTCTAATATTGCTTTTGGATTGTTGTGAGTTCTCCAGGCTCTATGGCCATGTTCCAGAAGCATTCTGTCCTGACGTTTCACCCACATCTACAACAGGCATCCTCAGAGGTTGTGTGGTCTGTTGGAAACTAGGCAAACAGGGTTTATATATCTGTGGAATGTCCAGAGTGGGGGAAACAACTCCTGTCTGCTTGAGGCAAGTGTAGATGTTGCAGTTGGCCACCTTGATTAGCATTGAATGGCCTTGCAACTTCAAAGCCTGGCTGATTGCTGCCGGGGGGTCCTTTGTTGGGAGGTGTTAGCTGGCCCTGATTGATTCTTGTCAGGAATTCCTATTTTTTTTAGTGTTGCTCTTTTTCCCCCCAATACTTTTATTTTATTATTATTATTATTATTATTATTATTATTATTATTATTATTTTGTCGTGTCAGGAGTGACTGCAAGTTGCTCCTGGTGTGAGAGAATTGGCCATCTGCAAAGGCCAGCAATTCAGTGATTCTGGCCATGAAAGCCTTCGATAACACAGCACCGTTGGGCACAGCTAGCCACCAGTTAGATGCCTCTGTGTGTCTTTAAATGTGATCGGGAGGTAATCGCGACACATGGCTTTGGGCTGTTTGCCACATCCTTCCTCACAGTGTCCTTCCTGATTTGCGTTCCTGTCTCCGTCCTCTCCCCTCCAGCCTCGTGCCACGTACCGAATGATCTGGATCGTGACAGACTGCGTTTCCTTCTTGCTGGTCGCATGGGCCTTCCTTCTGCTGAAGTGAGTACAGTGATGTGTAGCAGTCAAAGTTCTCTCCATAATGTCTTCTAGAACTATCAATCCCTTTATGGCTACTCCTTCTATGCAAGGGAAAGGCTTTCGCATGGGTCCATCATCTACAGTGCTGTGGAATGCCTCTTGCTGAAAATGGCCATTGTTGCAGATGTTGCTGTTACTATATTTATATGCCGCTTTTCTCAGCCCTCAGGCAAGTCAAAGTGGTATTGCAAAGCAGTGTATTGCAGTTGTGCATTGTGAAGATGACACAATTGGGGTGTGTGTTTCACAGTGTTGCTATTTTGCACAGTCAGATAGTGCACACATGCGGATATAGTGAATATATCAAGGGGTTGTTGGATTGCTGCAATAGGATGATCACATTGTACACTAAGATCTCCCAAAGACCTCGACAGATCTCAGAGAACAAGGCCATCATTCTGCATCTAGTTCCAGAGCCATGGTTAGTTGGGGCTGGGCAGCTGTGAAGCAGAGAATTGGACACAAATACTTTTTCTGAAATTGTTGTTGTCGTCTTCTTCTTGCAGAAGATGGTCTCGGAGAAAAGACCCAGCAGGTAAGTGACTAAGCAGCTGGTACTAGCATTTTGGGGACTTAATATTAATGCAGTAATGTCACTACTGTACTTAATATTATTGTTGCCTGCCATAGCATTGCACTTAATTCCCGCCCCCCTTAGAATTTTTGGGCTTGCACAAATCTTGGCCCGGCCTTTCAAATTTTAAAATTTTGAAATTGCCTTGAACACGCAGGATTACTTTTAATATATGTGTGTTATGGCGACAATTTTAATAATAATAATAATAATAATAATAATAATAATAATAATAATAATCTTTATTTATACCCCGCTACCATCTCCCCAAGGGACTCAGTACGGCTTACATGAGGCCAAGCCCACAGTATATCAATAACAAAAGCAATTACGAAAACAATCAATACAATATTTATTTATTTATTTATTTCGCGCATTTCTACCCCACCCTTCTGAACCCCCGAGAAGGGACTCAGGGCGGCTTACAAAATGCACAATTCGATGCAAACAACAACAATAAAATAAAACATGTATCAAAAGCAATTATGAAACAATTAAAACAATCAAATTATATATCACAATCAATAAAACCAATCTAATGTTCAACATTCGCCAGCTCAGAATCCATAAATTCATTCCACATGGTCAAATCCTATCAATTCTAGTTGTCATTGTCCTTTGTCTATCTGCCAGATTACCCAAAGGCCTGGTCCCATATCCATGTTTTTAGTTTCCTTCTGAAAGAGAGGAGGGATGTCGATGATCTGATTTCCCTGGGAAGTGAATTCCACAGGCAAGGGGCCACCACCGAGAAGGCCCTGCTCTTCGTCCCCACCAATCTCACTTGTGATAGAGGTGGGGCCAAGAGCAGGGCCTCTGCAGAGTATCTTAAACTCCGAGGCAGGATGTAGAAGGAGATGCGTTCGGACAGGTACGCTGGGCTAGAGCCGTATAGGGTTTTGTAGGTCAAAACCAGCACTTTGAATTGTGCTCAGAACTGGATCGGCAGCCAGTGGAGCTGACACAACAGAGGGGTGGTATGTTCCCTGTATGACGCTCCGGTGAGTAATCTGGCTGCCGCCCGTTGGACTAATTGAAGTTTCCGAACAGTCTTCAAAGGCAACCCCACGTAGAGTGCATTGCAGTAATCTATTCGGGATGTAACAAGAGCGTGGACCACTGTGGCCAGATCAGACTTCCCAAGGTAGGGCGCAGCTGGCACAAGTTTTAATTGTGCAAAGCTCTCCCGGCCACCGCTGAGACCTGGGGTTCCAGGCTCAGCGATGAGTACAGGATCACTCCCATAAACAAAAAAAACCCTATAAACAATCAACAGTTACACACATGCTTATATTTTGTTTCGTTAATCTTATGGTTATGTTGTTTTTACTTTGTATGTTTTGTGATGTTACCTGGGAATCGCTCTGAGTCCCCTCGGGGAGATGGAGCGGTATATAAATAAATTATTATATTATTATTATTATTATTATTATTATTATTATTATTATTATTATTATTATTGAGTATCTGTACAAATAGCTCAATTCTTTTTGCTAACGAAGTCTCTAAAACCCTCAAAAGGAATTTCCTTGGTTCAGACTGGCGAGCTAACCATCACCTCCTTGGGCTTCCAGGCTCCGATTCAGACGTCCTCTTGACCAAAATCCACAGTCTGTTGTCCGAGTGACATGGGATCTCCTTTCTGCAGCTGGCTTTGGGTCAGGACCCTGTCTCTTCTTCCAAGGATGCCTTTTGTGGAAATGGCTCGAGGCTGGGACCCAGTGGCAACAGAAGCGAGAGAGTTGACTTGCGTTGCTTCAGAGTCGAGAGGAGGAACGGCCTCCGTCCAGGACTTCCACAGTCGATTGTATTGGCTGTCTTCTAATTCGGCATCTCCTTTCGGACCCAGGAACCCATGCGAAAGCATTGCAGCAACTGCCTTGGAAGGGTGACTTGTGGGGAAGGTGGTAGGCATCTCTAAGTGTGTCTGAAGCACTTCTGAATAAAGCAACCTGTGAGCTGGGAAAGACTGGGACAGAGGCAAGCTGGCCTCATAGAATCATAGCATCATAGAGTTGGAAGAGACCTCATGGGCCATCCAGTCCAACCCCTTGCCAAGAAGAAGGAAAATTGCATTCAAATCACCCCTATTTTCCCCAAACTCCACCAGTGTTCACATTTGGGCATATTGAGTATTCGTGCCACGTTTGGTCCAGACAGAGGCGGCCCTAGGTAATTTTCAACGGTAAGCAAACAGTATTTTGTGCCCCCCCCCCCACAACCAATTACATATATATATATATATTGTTCACCTACAATCAAAGAGCATTCCGAACTCCACCAGTGATGGAATTGAACCAAATATGGCACACAGAGCTCCCACGACAAACAGATATATATATATATATATATATATATCATATATATTCTGTTCGTTGTGGGAGTTCTGTGTGCTATATTTGGTGGTTCAATTCCATCACTGGTGGAATGCTCTTTGATTGTAGGTGAACTATACATCCCAGCAACTACAACTCCCAAATGTCAAGGTCTATTTTCCCCAAACTCCACCAGTGTTCACATTTGGGCATATTGAGTATTCGTGCCACGTTTGGTCCAGACAGAGGCGGCCCTAGGTAATTTTCAACGGTAAGCAAACAGTATTTTGTGCCCCCCCCCCACAACCAATTACATATATATATATATATATATATGTATAATTTTCAACAGTAAGCAAACAGTATTTTGGTCCCCTCCCCCCCTCCAAACCAATCACTGATATATATTTTCTGTTCGTCGTGGGAGTTCTGTGTGCCATATTTGGTTCAATTCCATCATTGGTGGAGTTCAGAATGCTCTTTGATTGTAGGTGAACTATACATCCCAGTAACTACAACTCGCATATGTCAAGGTCTATTTTCCCCCAAGAGCGCCTCAAGAGCGCCCCTTGGCAAAATCAACTATACTGCAAATGCTTACTTTGCGTAATGGGTTGAGCCGCCCCTGCCAGTAGGGCAGCTTTTTTGCAACAGTGCTGTTTGAATGTAGGTGAACTACAACTCCAAAACTCAAGGTCAATGTCCACCACACCTTTCCCGTATTTTCTGTTGGTCATGGGAGTTCTGTGTACCAAGTCTGGTTCAGTTCCATCATTGGTGGAGTTCAGAATGCTCTTTGATTGTAGGTGAACGATAAATCCCAACAACTACAACTCCCAAATGACAAATCAACCCCACCCCCATCCCCGCCGGTATTCACATATTGGGTGTTTGTGCCAAATTTCATCCAGTGAATGAAAATACATCCTGCATATCATATATTGACATTAAGATTCATAACAGTACCAAAATTACAGTTGTGAAGCAGCAACAAAAGAATTTTTGGTTGGGGGTCATAACAACGTGATGAACTGTATTCAGGGGTTGTGGCATTAGGAAAGTTGAGAAACACAGTCCTAGACAGAAGTCTGCAATCTGGCAGCTCCTGTTCTGTTCCGGCCTCAAATGCAATGCAACGTGTTGCTTCTGCCTTCTCTGTTCTAGTCCAGCAACAGAAGTAGTCACTTGAGTTTGTAACTACCAGTAAATTGTGGCTTGATGTGATAGAAATAGGGATGAGGGTGACTGTTGGTTGCCTTCACAGAAAGCAACCAGCCACATTCCACAGTTGGATCATTTCAATAGGCTGTAAACAATAGTTTGCCTGATGTTGGGACTTAATCAATGAAATTGTTCCTTGCGAATGGAAGCAGATCCATCCATCTCAAGAAGGGAGAGCCAAATGTTGACAGCCAGAGGACTCCCAGGATATCTTTGCAACCCACTAGTTTGGGTGAATAAACTCTGCTCAGGAATTGAAGGGCCAGATAATCCAATATGATGAATGCAAATATTCACATCATGATACAATGCCATTATGGACACCTGAAGTCTGCCTTCTAGATGTTTGGTTGGGAAGATTAAATTAATTCTGTACTCCTGGCCTTGACCGGCAGGTGGAGGCATTTCCCCATTGGTGTGACAAAGGCCTTCAAGTTGCTTTTTGACTTTAGGCAACTATGTAAAAAGTGTGGACTCTGGATGCCATCCTAAGATCTGACATCCCAACATTTCTAGGGGTTTTATTTGCAATTCTTGGTGGTCCACATGGCTCCAGGAAGGTTCCAGGAACATAAACTGGACCTTAAATTCCTCACAGTTGTTGACACTTGTTCTAGACCAGCGTTTCTCAACCTGGTTGGGAGGGGGTCACAAGAAGGGTGTCAGAGGGGTCATCAAAGACCATCAGAAAACAGTATTTTCTGTTGTTCATGGGGGTTCTGCATGGGAAGTTAGGCCCAACTCTATTGTTGGTGGGATTCACAATACTAATTGTAGGTGAACTATAAATCCAAGCAACTACAACTCCCAAATGTCAAGGTCTATTTTCCCCAAACTCCACCAGTGTTCAGATTTGAGCATATTGAGTATTCGTACCAATTTTGGTCCAGATTCATAATTGTTTGAGTCCACAGTGCTCTCTGGATGTAGGTGAACTAGAACTCTCAAAGTCAATGTCCACCAAAAGCTTCCAGTATTTTCTGGAAGGATTCTGTGTGCCAAGTTTGATTCAATTTCATCGTTGGTGGAGTTCAGAATGCTCTTTGGATGTAGGTGAACTATAAATCCCAGCAACTACAACTCCCAAATGTCAAGGTCTATTTTCCCCAAACTCCACCATTGTTCAGATTTGGGCATTTTAAGTATTCATACCAATTTTGGTCCAGATCCATCATTGTTTGAGTCCACAGTGCTCTCTGGATGTAGGTAAACTAGAACTCCAAAACTCAAAGTCAATGTCCACCAAACCCTTCCAGTATTTTCTGGAAGGGTTCTGTGTGCCAAGTTTGGTTCAATTTCATCGTTGGTGGAGTTCAGAATGCTCTTTGGTTGTAGGTAAACTATAAATCCCAGCAACTACAACTCCCAAATGACAAAATCAATCCCAACCCCACCAGTATTAAAAATTGGGCGTATTGGGTATTGGTGCCAAATTTGGTCCAGTGAATGAAAATACATCCTGCATATCAGATATTTGCATTAGTATCAAAATTACAGTTATGAAGTAGAAAAAAATGTTATGGGGGGGGGGGGTGTCCACAACATGAGAAACTGTATTAAGGGGTCACGGCATTAGGAAGGTTGAGAACCACTAGCCTAAAAGCTAAGGTCTGATTTTGTGCCTTCAAGTTGCTTGTCGACTTATGGCAACCCTGTGAAAATTGTGGACTCTGGGTGCCATCCTGAGATCAGACATCCCAACATTCCAGCCATTTTTTGGTGTTTTTAATTGGTATTCTTGGTGGTCCAGGGACATAAAACCGGCCCTTAAACTCCTCACAGCTGTTGACACTTGTTCTAGATGAGGGGTCCTCAAACTAAGGCCCGAGGGCTGGATACGGCCCTCCAAGGTCATTTACCCAGCCCTCACTCAGGATCAACCTAAATCTGAAACAACTTGAAAACACACAACAACAATCGTATCTCATCAGCCAAAAGAAGGCCCACACAATTCCCATTTGAATACTAATAAGGTTTTATTTGTTAAAATTCTTCATTTTAATTATTGTATTGGATTGTTGTAGGTTTTCCGGGCTATATGGCCATGTTCTAGAGGCATTTTCTCCTGATGTTTTGCCTGCACCTATGGCAAGCATCCTCAGAGGTGGTGAGGTCTGTTGGAAGTAGGAAAATGGGTTTATATATCTGTGGAAAGACCAGGGTGGGACAAAGGACTTTTGTTTGCTGGAGCTAGGTGTGAATGTTTCAACTGACCACCTTGATTAGCATTTAATGGCTTGGAACTGCCTGGGGGAATCTTTCTCTGAGAGGTGATTTGATGTGCCTGATTGTTTCCTCTCTGTTGTTTTGCTGTTGTAATTTTTGAGTTTTTTAATACTGGTAGCCCGATTTTGTTCATTTTCATGGTTTCTTCCTTTCTGTTGAAATTGTCCACAACAGAGAGTAAACAATCAGGCACATCCAATCACCTCTCAAAAAAAGATTCCCCCAGGCACTTCCAAGCCATTAAATGCTAATCAAGGTGGTCAGTTGAATCATTCACACCTAACTCCAGCAGACAAAAGTCTTTTGTCCCACCCTGGTCTTTCCACAGATATATAAACCCATTGTCCTATTTCCAACAGACCTCACCATCTCTGAGGATGCTTGCCATAGATGCAGGCGAAACGTCAGGAGAAGATGCCTCTAGAACATGGCCATATAGCCCGGAAAACATACAACAACCCAGTGATTCTGGCCATGAAAGCCTTTGACAATATAATTATTGTATTGTTTTTAAGTGTGTGTTTTTGTTTTGTTTTTTTGCATTACAGATAAGATATGTGCAGTGTGCATAGGAATTGATTTATTATTTTTTCAAATTATAATCTGGCCCTCCAGCAGTTTAAGGGATTGTGATCTGGCCCTCTTTAAAAAGTTAGACGACCCCTGATCTAGACCTAAGTTGAGAATCTGGACCTGCAGAATAGGTTTGCTTTCACCTGCTGGAAATGCTGAAATGCTCACCGACATGCCCAGGTTAAGCCATTCCACAGAACCCCCCTATTTCTACTAATTCACAGAGAGACACTCCCAAGACCTTCCTCCGAGTTGCTCTTTGACTAAAAACTATTACAAGTAGGAGCATAGTGTCTAGATCTAGGGAAGTCATGCTACCCCTCTATTCTGCTTTGGTTAGACCACACCTGGAATATTGTGTCCAATTCTGGGCACCACAATTGCAAGAGAGATATTGACAAGCTGGAATGTGTCCAGAGGAGGGCGACTAAAACGATCAAGGGTCTGGAGAACAAGCCCTATGAGGAGCGGCTTAAGGAGCTGGGCATGTTTAGCCTGAAGAAGAGAAGGCTGAGAGGAGATATGATAGCCATGTATAAATATGTGAGAGGAAGCCACAGGGAGGAGGGAGCAAGCTTGTTTTCTGCTTCCTGGAGACTAGGACGCAAGGGAACAATGGCTTCAAACTACAAGAGAGGAGATTCCATCTGAAATAGGAAGAACTTCCTGACTGTGAGAGCCGTTCAGCAGTGGAACTCTCTGCCCTGGAGTGTGGTGGAGGATCCTTCTTTGGAAGCTTTTAAACAGATGCTGGATAGCCATCTGTCAGGGGTGATTTGAATGCAATATTCCTGCTTCTTGGCAGGGGGTTGGACTGGATGGCCCATGAGGTCTCTTCCAACTCTTTGATTCTATGATTCTATGATTCTATGAATGTATGCGCACCGTGTGGGAATCCCTCTCGACACATAGACACCCATTAGCTTTACAGGGACCACAGGGGAGACCTGTATTCACCCAGCTAGAAGAGTAGAACAGGCCCAGAGTGCAAGGCTCAGCTCAACCTAAGCCCCCTGATCTTGCCAATGTCCTGGCAAGGAACAAGGCATGCAGAGCACCGACTCAAGAGAGCCGCCCAACTTGGCTGCTGCGTCTGCCTTGGCAGAGGGAGGCGAGGGCTGCTCCCATGCCGGCTGCTGGTGGGAGGAAAGGAAAGGAATGGAATGTGCTGGCCCGCAAGCCGCCTTCGTGCTGGAATGCAGCCGGCCAAGAAGAGGGAACTCATCTGGAGCAGGAGGAGGCTGTCTCTTCCCCGGAGCACAACTGGGGCAGGAGAGGAAGCTCTCCCGGTCTGTCCTTTCTCTTTCAGAGAAAGGCCACACAGCGGGCATTCCATGCACTGCCCATCAACAGGAGGATAGTGCATCCATAGGGGGGGGGGGGAGCCATAGCCCCACTCTTTCCTCTGTGTCCAGATCTGGGGAAAGCAATTCAGAAAGGAGCTGGTCAAGATGGAAGGTGGCCAGAGAAGGGTCAAGGGTCTGGAACTCATGGATTCCTCCAGGCCCATAGCCATGATTTTGATTTGGGAGGGGCTGGGTTTGATTCGGGGAGGGGGGCTGAGTCTGAGTGAAAGAGGGTCTACCCTAGCAAACCTTTTGCATCGTTACCCCAATACCCCCATGCATATGGGATATATTGAGCATGGTGATCAGATCATGATATGAATAAACATAACAGTTTAAATAATGCACCAGTAAGGCCTTCTCGTGGACCACCATGAGAATTTGGGGGGGGGGGAGCCCCTCACACCCCCCTCCCCCCACTACATGCCTGGATTCCTCTGAGGAATGGCTGAGGAAGCTGGGGACGGTCAGCTAGGAGAAGGGAAGGCTGAGAAAAAGAGATATGAGAGCCAAGTGCTCAATGGGACACTTCTGACACATCCAGAGATCACCAAAGAAGGACAGAATGCCCAGTCCACATCATAGAGTTGGAAGAGACCTCATGAGCCATCCAGTCCAACCCCCTGCCAAGAAGCAGGAATATTGCATTCAAAGCACCCCCGACAGATGGTCATCCAGCCTCTGTTTAAAAGCTTCCAAAGAAGGAGCCTCCACCACACTCCGAGGCAGAGAGTTCCACTGCTGAAGGGCTCTCACAGTCAGGAAGTTCTTCCTCATGTTCAGATGGAATCTCCTCTCTTGTAGTTTGAAGCCATTGTTCCACGTCCTAGTCTCCAGGGAAGCAGAAAACAAGCTTGCTCCCTCATCCCTGTGGCTTCCTCTCACATATTTATACATGGCTATCATATCTCCTCTCAGCCTTCTCTTCTTCAGGCTAAACATGCCCAGCTCCTTAAGCCGCTCCTCATAGGGCTTGTTCTCCAGACCCTTGATCATTTGAGTCGCCCTCCTTTGGACACATTCCAGCTTGTCAATATCTCTCTTCGACTGTGGTGCCTAGAATTAAACACAATATTCCAGGTGTGGTCTAACCAAGGCGGAATAGAGGGGTAGCATTACTTCCCTAGATCTAGACACTATGCTCCTGATGCAGGCCAAAATCCCATTGGCTGTTTTTGCCGCCACATCACATTGTTGGCTCATGTTTAACTTGTTGTCCTTCCGCTGCTTTGGAGAATATAGCACAAACTAATGGATCCAGATTATAAGGGAAGAGATTCCATTGAACGTGCTGTCCAAGGCTTTCATTATGGGATTCACTGGGTTGCTGTAAGTTTTTGGGCTGTATGGCTATGTTCCAGAAGCATTCTCTCCTGACATTTTGCCTACACCTATGGCAGGCATCCTCAAAGGTTGTGAGGTATATTGGAAACTAAGCAAAGGTTAGTTAAGACAAGAGTTGTTTCTCCCACCTTGGATGTTCCACAGATATATAAGCCTCCCTTGCTTAGTTTGCAAGATACAGTAGAGTCTCGCTTATCCAACATAAACAGGCCGGCAGAACGTTGGATAAGTGAAAATGTTGGATAATAAGGAGGGATTAAGGAAAAGCCTGTTAAACGTCAAATCGTGTTATGATTTTACAAAGTAAGCACCAAAACATGTTTTACAACAAATTGACCGAAAAAGCAGTTCAATACAAGGTAATGTTATGGAGTAAATATAGTATTTACATATTTAACACCACAACATCACAATGTATTGAAACCGCTGCAGATCCGGGCAGGAAGCAGACTGCATTGGATAATATAGAGTGTTGGATCAGCAAAGGTTGGATAAGGGAGACTCTACTGGACTTCACAATCACTGAGGATGCCTGCCATAGATGTGGGTGAAATGTCAGGAGAGAATGCTTTTGGAATATGGCCATACAGCCTGGAAAACTCACATCAATGCAGAGGTTCCACTGAACATTTAGGAAGAAGCGATAGACTTGCTTGAGAGTGGCCTAGACTGGTCATTTCCAAATCTGGGCTTTTTAAGATTCTGGGACTTCAACTCCCATAAGCCCCAGACAACGTGAACACGTTGGCAGCCTGGTCCCTTCCCCGAGGCTTCAGCTGCTTTCAAAGTCAGATGGCTCCCAACTTCCAGAACCTTTTTGGATCCCGACTGGAGACAAGGAAGGAAAAGGAAGAACTACTCCACAACAAAACTAGAAGATTACAGAGATTTTATTTGTCACATTTTGCCTTTCAGCACATTCCACACAGGTGCCCCCTCTCTCTCCTTCTTGAGGGGAGACACAGGGAAAGCCCCGGAAGGGAGAGGCAGAGATGCTGCTGCTATTGGGGGGGGGGGGGGGGTGCACAAGGAGACCATAAAATAAAGTAAGGTCATGTCTGTTTGACAGCTCTGCAACAGGACAAAGTAAGAGGACTACAAGAAACGCTGCACCACTTCTACTAATTCAAGGCCCACTAGAACACGCTCCTGAGCTAAAGGCTCCCAGTTTTAGGGGGATAACCTTAGACGAGTGGTTCTCAACCTGTGGGTCCCCAGATATTTTGGCCTTCAGCTCCCAGAAATCCTAACAGCAGGTAAACTGGCTGGGATTTCTGGGAATTGTAGGCCAAAACATCTGGGGACCCACAGGTTGAGAACCACTGCAGTAGGATATTAATTCCCTGTTCCTCCACAAAGCACTGGTTTGCTAGCAGACCCAGTCCCCGGGCTACCTTTATCCCTATTAGTTCATCATTAGTGTCTAGATCAGTGGTTCCCAACCTTTGGGCCTCCAGGTGTTTTAGACTTCAACTCCCAGAAATCCCAGCCAGTTTACCAGCTGTTAGGAAATGATGGGAGCTGAAGTCCAAAACACCTGGAGGCCCAAAGGTTGGGAACCACTGATCTAGACCAGTGGTTCTCAACCTGTGGGTCCACAGATGTTTTGGCCTTCAACTCCCAGAAATCCTAATAGCTAGTAAACTGTCTGGGATTTCTGGGAGTTGTAGGCCAAAACACCTGGGGACCACAGGTTGAGAACAACTGATCTAGATAGACTACCCCCCACCCCACCCCACCTCCTCTTTGTATTCAGGGATGCCCCCAAGCCAATGGGAAGGGAGTGACAACCAGGAGATCAATTCAAGTTCATTTAAGAAAATCAGCATCACCTTAAAGAAAGGCAAGTTTGATGCAACAGAAGCCAGCCTCTTCATCAGAAGCATCCAAATACAGAGTTAGAAGGGACCACAAGGGCCATTTAGTCTGACCTGCTGCAAATACAAATCTAAGGTGCAGCAAGGCTCTTTCTGGTTTTCGTTGCAAGACTAACACAGCTACTCTCCTTGGAAATCACCAATGAAAGAGCAGTTCATCTATCCTATGCTGTAAGCACAATTGGCCATTTAGACCACAGGCAGTCCTTAAGGTGTAGCTGTTTGTGCTTTTGAATGCACGCCATGCAGATTTCAACCTCCTCCAAAACACAACTGTGTAGAAACCAGAGGAGCAGCAGGAACTTACAGACTGACCAAGCCTGAGTGACAGGCTGTGTCTGCACCTCCTTAAGAAATCCAGCCCCATCTTGGCATGAAATACGTCAACGTTGTTCCCTCCTCCGCTCCACAAAACAGCCATAACGCTCATCCTACATGTTCAGACGCCGTCTACACTTCACACTTGCAAGGTGGCTGCAGAGGCCCCTTTTAGAAATTATATCATGTAGACGAGACACAGGGCCACTCTTTCCCTACTCTGCTTCATCTCACAGGGCCAAAACATCCCTAACACAATGTATTGTTGAAGGCTTTTGTGGCTGGGTTCATTGGGTTGCTGTGAGTTTTCCATGCTGAAGCTGCAAGACCATTTAATGCTAATCAAGTGACTTCATCACACTAGAGGAAAAAATCCATTTATAATCCGGAGGGCGACTAAAATGATCAAGGATCTGGAGAACAAGCCCTATGAGGAGCTGGGCATGTTTAGCCTGAAGAAGAGGAGGCTGAGAGGAGATATGATAGCCATGTATAAATATGTGAGAGGAAGCCACAGGGAGGAAGGAGAAAACTTGTTTTCTGCTTCCCTGGAGACTAGGACATGAAACAATGGCTTCAAACTACAAGAAAGGAGATTCCATCCGAACATTAGGAAGAACTTCCTGACTGTGAGAGCTGTTCAGCAATGGAACTCTCTGCCCCGGAATGTGGTGGAGGCTCCTTCTTTGGAAGCTTTTAAACAGGCTGGATGGCCATCTGTTGGGAGTGCTTTGAATGCAACATTCCTGCTTCTTGGCAGGGGGTTGGACTGGATGGCCCACGAGGTCTCTTCCAACTTTATGATTGCATGATGCGGACTGGGCTTTCCTTCCTGTTTGGTGCTGTCTTCTGGATGTGCCTCAGAAGTATCCCACTGGGCACCTGGCTCTCATATCTCTTTTTCTCAGCCTTCCCTTCTCCAAGCTGAACATCCCCAGCTTCCTCAGCCATTCCTCAGAGGAATCCATGGGTTCCACACCCTTGACCCTTCTCTGGCCACCTTCCATCTTGACCATCTCCTTCTTTGGAAGCTTTTAAGCAGAGGATGGATGGCTATCTGTCAGGAATGCTTTGAATGCAATATTCCTGCTTCTTGGCAGGGGATTGGACTGGATAGCCCATGAGGTCTCTTCCAACTCTATGATTCTATTATTCTTCCCCCTGCAGAATTCTGGGGTTTGTCGTTTAGTGATGCTTTTAAAGGCTCCTTCCTAAAATACAAACCCCATAATTCTGCAGGAGGCAGAAATCCCATTTTAAGTGGATTTTTTCTCTAGTGTGATGAGGCCCAAGGTGGCCAATTGCAACATACAAACAAACAAGAGTTCTTTCTCCCAACCTGGGCACTCCACAGATATATAAACCCCACTTGCCTAGTTTCCAACAGACCTCACCTCTGTGCGTGCCTGCCATAGATGCAGGCGAAATGTCAGGAGAGAATGCTTCTGGGACATGGACATACAGCCTGGAAAACTCACACCAACCCATCCCTTACACAAATACAGGCCTAGCCAGGGCAGAAGCTTCCTGGCAACTTGTGGAGCAGCTTCAAGGTTTCTTGTGTTCTCCATTTCTATGCTGAATACCTGTCTGGACACAGAACGGCAAAAGATTCCTGGACGTCCATGACACTTTCTAGAGAGTGCTACAATGAGCACCAAGGCATCCCTTGATGTTCTCTCTGGGCTTTGCCTTCCAGGCTCAGCAACAGCTGCCAGCTTGAGGCAGCTCTAGCGATGACCCCACACAAACAAACACTCACAAGCTGCTGTGACTGCTGAGCCCTCCCTCGGATGGGGTTCTGGACAAAGAGGTCAAGGGCTCCAAAGCGGCAGCTGTGACCTAGCAAGCCCCAGGCTTACAGGACCCATCATGCCCTGCTGGCTCAAGGCTGCTAGGAGACCCCCCCCCTTTATGCTTCAAACCCCTCCATGTCTACCCACCCACCCAAGTAGCTTTCCCTTAATCCCCTCTGCAGACCTCATCCCAGCTTCATGTGCTTTAGTGTTCTGTCTGGTATGAAAAAGAGAGAGAATAAAGCTGCAATAAAACAAACTGCACATTTAGCCAACAAAGTCCGTAGGATCCTCTTGTTAAAATAGTTTCTCTCCCCGCCCTTCCTTCCTTCCTTCCCTCCCTCCCTCCCTCCCTCCTCCGGTTTACAAAAGCTGCTAGTTAATCTGCCGCTAGCTTTACAGGTAATGTTCTATAATGTACAACTCCCTCCTCTGCCCCAGTTCCAAAGAACAAGGCTGGCTCGGTGCCCTTCGCTTCAAGCCCAACTCCCGGCCACGGCACCCAAGGCAACGTTGCTGGTCTTCTCAATGCCGCTCCTTGCCACCTCTGCCAAGGTTGTCTGAGGGAGGGAAAGGCACTCGGCACGGAGGCGCTTCACAATGGTTGACCACCGAAAGCTCCATCCTCTGCCCGGATTAGGGTTAATTGTGTGTGTGTGTGTACTTTGTTTGTTTGTTTGTTTGTTTTAAAAAAGCTCCAAAATAGTTCCTCTGTAGAAAATGCCCTTCTGGATTAGAAAAAAAGAAAAGAAAATAAAAGAAGGAAAAAATACAACATGAACGCCACTCAGGGTTCTGGTTAAGGCCAGATCTGGGTTTTCCATTCCTCCGCTGCAGCTCAACAGCCCAGGAACAAACCCAAAGAGAAGTTGTTTTGGTTCTTAGCGACAGCTTTCTCTTCTTTTTCTTCCTCCTCTTCTTTTTGATAGCACCTGTTTTGGGGAAGCCAGAGTTCCAGGGAAGTGCTTTGCACAGGTGAAGCCCTCGCCAGGCCAGGCTGAGCCCACCTTCGGCTCCCGGGAGCGGCTGCTTGGCTGAAACGGTGAGAAGGGAGCCAGGCATCGCCTTTCTCCTTCCCTCTGTCCACCCACCTGCATGGCTACTGTGCACAGAGAGGGATTTTCCTTCTCTTGCTCTCTTTCTTTCCTTCTCTCATCCTCCTCCTGTCAGAGAAGGACCCAGGCCCAAGGGACACAACAGAAGGGGCATCCGAATTCAGGTGGCCATGTTGCTTGCAGACCACCTTCCCACCAAGGACAGTTGAGGCAGGAGATAGAGAGGCACCTCTTCCGGCAACCTCCCTTCCAACTCACACAGCTGGGTCCAAACCTCATCCAATTTGGAAAATGCTTTCATGGGGCAGGATGGGTTTTTGGCCATGGATGGAGCTCTGTTCAGGCTCCTCTGGGGCTGACAGTCGACACCGGAAAAGATGTGGCACTTGACAGAATCGCTCTCCCCCTCCTCCTCCTCCTCCTCCCATAGCTTGCCCCGTTGCTCCCAGCCGGCTTGCAGAGCAGTAGGACAGCCGCCGGGTGGGTGCTCCTTGCAATCCAGACTCTTCTTCTGGGGGGTGCGGAAGCTCCAGAACCAAAAGGGCACTAAAGGAGGGGGAGAAAAAGAAGGAGAGACAGCGGGTGCTTAGATTGGGTGGCTTGGAAATACAAACTCAAGACACCGCTGGCCTTGGACCAATTTCTCATTGTATCTCGACCTCTGAAGGCATGATCCCCGGATCAGCATGGAGCCCCTTTGACCTTGCAGCCTGCAGCTGCAAATAGCTTGAGGAGATTGGAGATTCCCACACCAGGCAAATGTAGGTTAATCTGCGCCCAGCAGAGGCACCATATTAATCCACAACTGTCAGATTGCTTCTAGGCCCAGAGCCCTCGGGGATTGAGTGTTTTGTAATTACAGCTCTAGGAAGGCCAAGCTTCTCCCCCTTTTGTTTCCATCCTCAAGCACACCCTGTCACAGCGAGATCCCCTGGCTTGCACCACAGTTCCCTTCAGCTTCCTGTTTGCCCCTGGAATGCATTGCTGGGGTTCCCTTCACATACATCTGGCCCTTTGAGCTATTTCCCATCGCAATAATTTCATTAACTTAACTAAAGAGTTTTTCAATGTATTGTCGAAGGCTTTCATGGCCGGAATCACTGGGTTCTTGTAGGTTTCTTCGGGCTATATGGGCCATGTTCTAGAGGCATTCTCTCCTGACGTTTCGCCTACATCTATGGCAAGCATCCTCAGAGGTAGTGAGGGCTCACCACCTCTGAGGATGCTTTCCATAGATGCAAGCAAAACGTCAGGAGAGAATGCCTCTAGAACATGGCCATACAGCCCGAAAAAAACCTACAACAACACAAACTAAAGAGTGATGGCCAGTATGTATCCCAAGTCTGGAGCCTCCGGTAGCGCAATGGGTTAAAACCTTGTGCGGGCTGAACTGCTGACCAAAAGGTTGGCAATTCGAATCCAGAGAGCAGGGTGAGCTCCTGTCTGTCAGCTCCATGTGGGGACATGAGAGAAGCCTTCCACAGGATGGTAAAACATCCAGGAGTCCCCTGGGCAACGTCCTTGCAGACGGGCAATTTTCTCACACCAGAAGCAACTTGCAGTTTCTCAAGTTGCTCCCAACACGGAAAAAAAAAACACCCCAATGTCACAGCACAGTACTGGTTGCCTCAGTTCTGTTTCAATGGAAGATATATTCATTTACTGTCCCCACTGCAGTTCTGGTTGTCTTTTTAAAATATGCAGACACAAATATTTGCAGAGACCCAGGTGTCTGCTCCTCCTTGGCAAGGACTGCACCCAAAGGGTTAACTGGAGAAATCTGGGGAAAGGCCCTGGCAAAATGGCACAGCACAGGCCTGAATGGCAGCTCCATACAGTCATTACAAAAAGGGAGCCTGTTTCTAAGGCCACAGCACAAAAACTTCAAAGAAGCCTTTGTGAGTGTCCTGTTCCAGAGCTGGGTGTGCCATGATGCCAACAAGGACTCCAAAACCCATCTGCCTAGTGGCAGAGACCCAATTCACTAATGTGGATTATTAACTTCAGAGTGTTTGCTTGAATCCCAGAAGTCAAGCTGCCTATTGCTGTCTGATACTGCTCAAGAGCAGAAGAGAAGCCCTCTCTGGAAAATGCCTCCTGTGCCTCCAAAGCAGAGGGAGACCTTGAGAAGCTTGAGCAGAGTCCCTAGTGAGGAAGAATGCTTAAAAGTGGCTGGCCAGCTCGCTACATTTGGGTATGCAGAAATATCTCCTGGAAAAACCAAGTTAACTCTTGTATGCATCTCACGGCTGTGTTTCTTTTGACCAAGTGGGGGTTCTATTCAAAGGAGGGACAAGCTGATGGAATGGGACAGCTTTTGGGCATTCAGCAGCATCTCTGCTGGTGCCCCTTCACCTACCTTTGTCATTCACGAAGTTAACTGGGTACCCAAGTGTGGCTGGAGGCCTGCGATGTGCTGGGGTAGCTGGGAGCCGATGGAATGGGTTCAAAATTGAAGTCCAGTCCTTCTCCATCCATGAGGTCAGTGTTGATGATGTAATCCACGTCGCATTCGAGGTTCTCCATGTACATGTCAACGTCCAAGTCGTTGGGCAGCCTGTCCTGGTTGCTGCCAAAAGGGACAAACATGGCAGAAGGCAGAGAGGGCTGCGTGCCCAGCTGTGCCACCTGCCCGGAGCCTGCTGCCTTCAAGGTTGACAAGCCGGCCACATTTGAAGGAGTGGCTGCCATGGTGAAGGGAGAGGGTAAAGTTGTGGCATTCGCCGACTCCAGCTGTTGCTGCTGCTGCTCCAAAGACTTTCTGAGAGGGTTAACCAGGCCCATCTTGGATTTGGAGGACTGCTCTCCCAGGAGCAGAAAGGTCTGGCTGTTCAGCCTGTTTCCACTCTGTGGCAAGATGGGATCCACCTGTGTCATCATCACGTCACTGGGTGGCGGAGAGTTGGACGTCAGGAGGGCCTCCAGGGTCTGTGGGCCTGAGAAGTGACCAGAAGAGCCGTGCAAAGGGACATCAATGGGACCAAAGAGGGAGCTACTGAAGGGTGAAGCCTGCGTGGCTGAGCTCTGTGCACGCAAAGGGAAGCTGGTGCTCCTTTGGACCAGGCTACCGGAAGCCGGCTGCTGGCCTGGCAAAAGGGATGAGCTGGGTGACATCAGGTTCAGGCCATCAATGAGTTCCAATTCCTCCGTCACTGTGGGAGGGACATTGTTGGAGGCACTGGAGTAGACCAGGGATGGCAAGAGCTCTTCATCCGCCAGGTCGTCCTGCTCGGTCAGGATGGGAGAGAGCCGCACACTGATGTTGCTGGCATTGGAGCTGGTCCGAGGGCGGATGCTGGTCCACACGTCAGAGTCCTCATTGCTGCGGGAAGAAGGGCTGCCGGGCCATTTGGGTGGGTACTGGGAGCCGGGGCTGTCGGCGGTAGGCTCCGGGGCCACCTGCATGGCTGCCGCCTTCTTCTTGGAGGCTTTCCCTCGGACTTTGGCCAGCTTGCTGCTGTTGTCCATAGAGGCTGCTCTCCTCCGTGGAGCCTTCCCGCTCTTACCCCCTTCCGGATTGAGCATCCACCAAGAGCTCTTCCCAGTGGCCTCATTGTGCACTTTCATAAACTTACTGTGCAGGGAGAGGTTGTGTCGGATGGAATTCTGGGAAAGAAAAAGGGAGAAGGGTTAGGGTCATCCTAGTACAATAATACAAGGAGGTCCTGCTCTCAGTCCCACCTCCCTCACAGGTGCTACTGGTGGTGGTGAGAGACAGGGCCTTCTTGGTGGTGGCTCCTCAACTATGGAACTCCCTTCCCAATGAAATTAGATCAGCACCCTCCCTCCTGGCCTTCAGAAAAAAGTAAAAACTTGGCTATGGGACCAAGTCTTTGTGCAGGAAGAAATACAAAGAATGGTCAGGGATTATGTGCATTTAATATTTGGAATGGCCAGGACTACAATTTTTGGATTATGTGATTTTTATGTTTATATTAATATGTTTTTAACTTCAGGTTTTAATGTCCAAATTTTGTTATGTTTTTATGATCTAATTGATAGTTATATGCTATTGTTTTATGTTTGTTTCCTATGTATGTGAGGAATTAAATTCTGCCATAAATATGGTGGAAATCGCTTTAAGTCCCATGCCCCCCCCCCCCAGGTGAGAAAAGCAATATACAAGTGAAGTAAATAAGTAAGTACATCAGTGTTATCATTCTTCACTACAGGGACACTATGGTGACAAGGGAATATATTTCAGCAGAGAAAACGACTAAAATGTTAGAAAATTTGTGCAAAGGTGCAGACTAGAGAAAAATAAGCCATTATTAACGTCTGAGCAGTTATCTCGGATACTGATGCAACATCAAAAGCCACCTGCCTTTCTAATATAAAGCACCATTTTATAAGACAACCAGTGAGATCTGGTGAACTTCCGACTAGGTTAAATGTGGAGGAAATGTGGTTCATAGATCACATACTCCTCCCTCAATCCCATTTGTATGCCTCAAGTTCCTTCAACTAAGAAATCAAGCATTTCCTGTAAAGAAAATCACTCCAAAACACAGGGGTCCTGCTCTAACCTCTCCCCCAAAGGACAAATAATTAGCTAAAACCCAAACAAGAGGTAACATCACATACGATCTGGCTATGGGGGGGAACGATGCGACAACCACATAGGAGAGCCATGGGCCAACAAAAATTGCCCCCATTCTGGTCCTGATGCCCACCAGATTAAATAAGTGCAGGACCTTGAACTGTGATGGACCTCATGTTCTACTCAAGGAATGACAAAGGTCTCAAATAATCCAGGAATCAATCTAGCTTGCTGCTCTTTTTTTCATTTGTACATCTTCATATTTGTCACTCCTCCCTTTGCTGATGTCTTTTTCTTTCTTTTCTACTTGAACTGCACACATAAGGCCTGCAAAATCTTTCTACACCCAGCCTGTTAGCATTGGCTCCTAGCTATCTAGGGAGCTGAATATCCGTTCCTATCACCCCTTCATGCCTCTCCTGATCATGGGTTCTGAATTGCTTTGCTGCCCTCATCTTGCCTTAGGCTGGTCATGGTGCAGATGGTGAATGGTGAAGTGGTCAGAATCAAACCTTATGCCAGGTACTGAGAAATAAGGGGAGCTGCAGAGACATTGTTTTCAAGTCAAGCATGATGGATAAATCTCCCAGTGTACAGTACTTTTCCACCCAAGTGAAAGCTGAACAGAAGACAATGGAGAAATATTAGCACCCTTTGGACTGTGACTTCATCAGATACTTAGGCCTTTTTTCAAGCGTCAGTGGCCCTGCCTCGCCCCAGAAATGCTGAACGGGCTTCGAAATGGGGACAGTCCAGCATTTCTGGACCCTATATTAACCAAGTCATCAACTGTAAATGATTGCACAGCCCGTGCTATCAACTGGCCAATGAACCCAACATGGATCATACAACCAGAGCCCTGAACCTACCTGCGCAACCGTATTTCCACCTACGAACCCACACAATCTCTTCGATCTTCCGGAGAGGCTCTTCTCTCGCTCCTGCCTGCATCTCAAGTGCAACTTACAGGGACGAGAGAGAGGGCCTTCTTTGTGGTGGCCCCCTGGCTCTCACTTCCCAGAGATCACACTGGCAATCTTCAGGAGGAATCTGAAAACCTGGCTCTTCCAATGTGCCTTCAGTGATTGAATGTAAGATACTCCCTGACCAAACTTTGCACAAAATGCCCTTAGAAGCACTCTATTGATGGCTCGTGCAATTAAATCCTCCCTCACTCTCAGATCCTCATCCTGATAATTTTACATTGTCCTATCTTCCAGTGTTTTAAAATTTTATCCTTGAATGTGGCCCTGCCCAGTGAAATCCTTTGTTTTTAATTGTTGTTTTTATACTGTTGTTCGCTTATTATATTGATTTTTGCATTTTATGTATTTTATTTCCTGGTATTGTTATGTTTTTGTATTGTAGTGTGTGTATTGTACTGATGAGCGTGGCCTTATATAAACCACACCAAGTCCCCCTGGGGGAGATGGAGGGGGGTATAAATAAAGTAGTAGTAGTAGTAGTTGTTGTTGTGGTTATTATTATTATTATTATTATTATTATTATTATTATTATTATTATTATTATTGAACATATGTCAGGGGTTCTTTGTGCTTTTCCTGCATGGCAGGGTGTGGGACTAGATGGCCCATGTGGTCTCTTGCAACTCTATGATTCTATCACACAATGCTGCTGTACCAGCTTGGAATCCTTTAGCTTCCACAGGTCTCTCCTGTAGTGACTTCAAGAGGGAAACAAAAAGAAACAAGCCATATCCCATCTATGGCTACTCTCAACTTGGAATGAGACACTTATGCTCCTCTCTCAGTGGTCTGCAAGCTGTGAGCTGCTGTGCAATCCTGCCCCACAGGGAGTCAGCCAACCAGCTGGCTAGCAATCCCCCCCCCCCCCCCCCCCCCCGGTTGCAATCCTTCCTTCCCAAAGGGATGACTGCTGCCTCATTGCATAACCACAAGACCTCAGAGTCACTTGAAACCAAGAAGTTCGGAACAGCATGTTAACTTCCTAGGAATAGTAGTAAGGTTTTGTTTCTGGGTAACAAGCCTGGTCAGCCAGAACCACAGCATGCGAAGGTTTGCGTCAAGCGATGTCCTTGGCCCAGCAGCAGAATAGTTCTGGAATTGCAGGAGGAAGCCATCCAGCCTTGGCTTCTCTCGAGAAACATCTCAAGCCATTTTCAAGCCTTTTGGAATTCAAAACAGACAGGGAAAGAGAAGAAGAAAAGCAGAGTATGCAGCACTATGGAAGCCCATGATGAGTCAAACTTCCTGACTGTGAGAGCCGTTCAACAGTGAAACTCTTTGCCCCGTAGTGTGGTGGAAGCTCCTTCTTTGGAAGTTTTTAAACAGAGGCTGGATGGCCATCTGTCAGGGGTGCTTTGAATGCAATTTTCCTGCTTCTTGGCAGGGGGTTGGACTGGATGGCCCATGAGGTCTCTTCCAACTCTAGGATTCTATGATTCTATGAATGAAGAATGCAGGCTTGCATCTGATAGCTAAATACTCTGATTCCTTCCACATGGATGGGCCAGATTTCAATCCCTGGCATTTATATTGAAGAAAGAATCCCACCTGAAGTCTCAGAGAAGTGCTGCTGCCAGACAGAATCAACAATGCTGGGTCAGTGGAACCAAGCATCTCATTCCAAATGAGGCAGCTTATTTTGTTTTACGCAAGATCACTATCTCAACCTGAATCATTGGCTGCCAGGAGTCCTTTCCAAGCCCTACTTGGAGGAGATGTCAGTATTTGAGCTCAGGAGCCTTAAATACAAACAAAAAGCATGGAATCATAGAGTTGGAAGAGATGTTCAATCTATTGTCGAATGCTTTCATGGCTGGAATCACTGGGTTGTTATAGGTTTTTTGGGCTATATGGCCATGTTCTAGAAGCATTCTCTCCTGGAGAATGGAGAGAATGCTTCCAGAACATGGCCATATAGCCCGCAAAACGTACCACAACCTAGTTGGAAGAGACCTCATGGGCCATCCAGTCCAACCTCATTCTGCCAAGAAGCAGGAAAATCACATTCTAAGCACCCTCAACAGATGGCCTCTGTTTAAAAGTCTCCAAAGAAGGAGCCTCTACCACACTCCAGGGCAGAGAGAGAGTTCCCCTCCTGAACAACTCTCACAGTCAGAAAGTTCTTCCTAATGTTCAGGTGGAATCTCCTTGCTTTCCTTTAGTTTGAAGCCATTGTTCCACATCCTAGTATCCAGGGCAGCGGAAAACAAGCCTGCTCTTTCCTCCCTGTGACTTCACCTCACATATTACTGCTGCATTACACTGCATCTCCATACAGAAATGTGGCCCAGGCTGCCCGTGACTGAGATATAGCCATCCTGGTAAGACTATTCACGCATCATATCAAAGTAAAGCACATTAATCAGGTTCTCTCTCTTTTTTAAAAAGGTTCAAGATCTGCTGGGCTCCAACCGCCAATGCAGGATGGGGAACGCCTGGCCCTCGAGATATGGTGGGAGCACAATTTCTTTCATGCCTCACATTTGTTTAGTTTGGCCAAGGTTGATGGGAGTTGCAATCCAATCAGATTTTCAGGGCTCTGTGCCTGCAGTGGCTACAAAGGAGCAAGCCTTGGAAAACCAACTTGGCAACAGGATAAACAAGTCAAAAGCTTGGAGCCACGTGGCAACACTCAGCCATTTTCAAGTACACAATATTTAATGTAAATTGAGGGTTTACAGGCTCACAATTATTGAGCAGGTTGACCAGCATCTACTCTTCCTAAGAATCACTTTGCTTCAAAGTGCTTCCAATTGCAGTTTTGGCCAAGACAGAGATTACAAACAAAATCACACACACACTAAGAGGAAGAACTTTTCATGCCATGGATATGAGTGAGGAACGCTTCTCATGACTCACCTAAATCTACAGCCCAATCCCACTGCCTGAGCCCCAAAGCACAGCATGGCCAAGGCCACTAAAATTTCCACTTGTCGTTTTTCTTTCCTTAAAAGAATAATTTATTTAAAAGGCCTTCTAATCAGTTTAACCTCTAGCTTCCTAAGGCTAGCCCAAATGTCTGAAAAGCACTGTGGTTCATGTTTCACAGAGGCCTTCCGGACTGTGTCACTGGGCAGCTACCTCAAATGCCTCTCTGAACACTGTTTGCTATCTGAACCCACTGCACATGCGCCTCCTGAAGCCACTTATGGAGAAGCCAATGCCTTTCTAATCACAAGCCATTGGGGGTTTTATAGAGCTCTTATCGATGATTTCTGTTTGCTTTGCTGTTGCTATGGCTGTAGGCCCATTTCATACGGACTCGGTTTACACATCAGGAAGCACAATCAATAGAAAGGGCTGAATCCAATTAGCATTTCCACTAATATGGATCCACTAAATCAATGGGATTTCCGTATGTTCTGACTCACCACTTGGCAACTAACTAACTCCATGGATCTCTTCTAACTGGGACAACCAAATGGATTTAGGGCAACATGTACTCTCTAGAATGGTGTCAAATTTGAACGTTGGAGACTTAATGTCTGGATGCCTTGGCAGCTAAATTTAGCCAGTTTGAAAAACGGGCACAGAATTGTAGCAACACAAAAGAAAACACAAGTCCCTGAGTGGATCATAAGAACTTCCATCTAGATCAATGAAGAAATTAAAAGATCCAACCAAAGACACTTCCAAGGTTGCTGTGTGAGCAGACATGCAAGGGTGCAGCCCATTAGTTACTGAACTGATTTTTAAAAATACCTTATTTAATATATTTTCCCTTTTTGTTAAGTTTTAGAATATGCTTAGCAGCCCAAGTAAGGTGAAGCTGAGCAAGTTTTAAAGAAATCTCATAGTCTGGGCATGATCCTCATCAGGAATATATATGCCATGGTATAATAAGGACGCTTTCACTTCATTATTAACACATACAAATACGCTGTATACTTGTGCTTCTTCTCTTCCTTGAATATACACTGCCTTGGAAAAGCCTATGGGTTTAGGAAATGTTATTTTGATAGCACCAGCTGACTGGCTGCCTCTCCCAGAAAAGTCCTGGGAGTGCAGTGGTGCCCATTGGGCCTCACTCAAACACTCCAAGGATTTGGCAGCATGCTCGGGGCAAGCTGTCCTCACCAGGACAGACAGGAAACGATGTGTTTTTATTGAAGCCTGATGTGCCAGATGCTCAGACTTTCCTAGGAGCAATGAAAGACGCCTCCTGTATCGAATTGCAAAGCCCTGCTTGACGTGGGCCAAGGAAGACGCCTGGCCTCGCCATAGGGAGTTGGACAAGAGTCAAGAGGAGAAAGAATCCAGCCTCAGCCTTTGAATGCAACGCCAGGGAAGAAAGCTATGGGAAGCAAAGCAGGACAGTGGGAGGATGATGGGCATAGCTTTATAACACATCTGGAAGGCACCCAGCTGTGAAACAGAATTATACAGCGTGGGAAGGGAACTGGAGCAGCAAGAGTAAGTAACAGGTGAGGAGAAACAGGTAGGGATGAGAAGACTTAGAAAGATGTCAGGCTGAGGGAAAGAAAATATTTCACTTCAGTGGAACAACACAGTGTCTCCTTCAAAAAGTAACTACAGTAGAGTCTTGCTATCCAACATAAATGGGCCGGCAGAATGTTGGATAAACAAAAATGTTGGATAATAAGGAGGGATTAAGGAAAAGCCTATTAAAAATCAAGTCACACTATGATTTAAAAATTAAGCACCAAAACAACCTAAGTCTGAAATGACTTGAAAGCACACAACAACAATCCTATCTCATCACGCAAAAGCAGGCCCACACTTCCCATTGAAATACTAATAAGTTTATATTTGTTAAAATTGTTCTTAATTTTAATTATTGTATTGTTTTAAGTGTTTTTGCACTACAAATATGAGATGTGCAGTGTGCATAAGAATTCATTCATGTTTTCTTTTTTCAAATTATAATCCGTGCCTCCAACAGTTTGAGGGACTGTGACCTGACCCTCTGTTTAAAAAGTTTGAGGACCCCTGGCCTAGACAATGGGTAACTGTAGAGATATATGTAAACAATATGGAACATTTCCTACAGAAAAGCAAAGCACCTTGTTTCTCTGGCGTTAAGTCCTTCAGGAGACCTTTCCTTTAGTATCCCCACCTTCAAAAATATGCTCCTAAACGACAGAATCCTTTCTGAAAAAGTTAGTCTGACTCTTTCTAGCGTTCCACCACCTAGCAAAGACCTTGCCACTCAAGCAGGATGTATAGGACTTAGTTTAATAGGAGAGGTGGACTTCTAAATAGTATTTTACAGTCTTTTGTTGTATTAAAATGTGTATGTTTCCATGTCCAGGGTGAGGCAGCAAAACGTCCTTTTTTAAAATGCGTGCCATTCAGTTGGTTAAAGACGTAGCAGAGCGCTAGTGGTCTCATTCGAGGGGCGGGAGAATAAAGTTTTGTCCTGACACAGTTCAGTCGCCATCATGCGTTGGAACAGTGAGGAGCCTGCTTTTGCTGTTGAGGCCTACTTTTCGAGCGAATTTGGAGTAGCCAGCCCGCTTTCCAGATCTGGCCCCTTGTGATTTTTTTTTATGGGGTTTTTGAAATCCCGTGTTTCTGTGAACTGTCCAAGGGCCCTACAAGATTTGAAGACCAACATCCAGGAAGAAATTGCCAACATAACGCCCGCTATGCTGGCAAGAGTCATGACAAACGCCAGAAATCGGCTTACTCAGTGTATGGAGAATGGGGGACGTCACCTACCTAATTTGATCATCAAAACTACGTAAAACAAAACTTTAGATATGCGCCTACATTATAAAAAAATAAAAAATTTCTGATTCATACAATGGGTTTTATTAAGTTTTGAAAAAAGGGAGTTATGCTGCCTCACCCTGTATGACCTGCTGTGTTTTACTGACATGGTTTACTGTACTGGAGGCCAGGAAACTTGGTCACTTGGGGAAAACAGAGAAGTGTAATAAGATATTAAATCCAGCCTAAATCTGCCTCCAATCTGAGATGAAGCACACAGATTCTCTTACTAGTCAGAGCTGGCACAGAAGCATATGTGTCAAGGCAGTTCTTAACTTGAGTTAAACCAAAGACTTGCCTTAGATGGAGTTCTAGTTAAAGGGAGGTCAGAGAACCTACATTTGCCAGCTAGTAGCTGGAAGAAATGCACCACCTGGCAACTTTAAGCTCCCGCCTCATCCTCCGTAGCTGCAGGACAACTCCTGCACATGCTCCCTTCAGGGGAAACAGTTCCTTTCATGAACTGGCAGACACCACAGCAAAGCCTTCCAGATCGTCCAGAGTGGGCTACAAAGAGCAGGCAGTGCTCACAGTGTGTAAGAAAGGAGTGGGAAAGGGCCGCCTGAGACTCTGATCCCAAGGGCCTCCGGGGTGGGGCATGTTTGTCCTGTTCTCCTTCAGTTTAGCACACCCTGTTTTCGATCTATAGTTTTCGCTCAGGAACTGGCAACACCTAACTGGTAAGCCGTTCTCCATGGATTCCCTGGGAAGGGTACTCAGAGGTGTTGCTGGAACATGACTGTGCCAGCTGAGCAACCGTGCTTACGTTCTCCTCTCTCTTAGCAATCCTTGCCATCATGTTTTTGCCGCAGGTCATCCCAGAGGTGCTGCTCAACTTCCCGCCCCATTCCCCTGCTTTCCAAAAGCAGAACCATTTGTTATGTGTTCTTCCTGATCATTGGCACTGAACCTCATGCCATGCTGGAACATGCTCTGGAGAGATTCCAGCATGACTCGCATGTCAACAACAAACGTTTGCAGGGCTATAAGAATCAGAGAATCCAATGAGGCAATCCAATGGATCCCATTCTCAGTGTCAGTATCTACAGTTCTTTCTTCTACACCACCCCACCCTCCATATCCTAAAACCCTAATTTAGAGGACTAGGGATCCCTCTAGAGCTATAATAGAAGAGGGCAGGAAGTCTCAATTTAATTGAAGACACTGCTGTGTGTCCTCCAGTAAGAAACCAAAATCACTATCACCATCACCATCAAGAAGGCTAGGAACAAGCCCAAATACTCAGGAATTGTTTAAATAAAGCAAGCAGGGAAAGGCCAACTTATATAAAGTTTACCCAGAAACAATGGGGCAACTGTAAATACTAAACCACTTTTCTTTACAAGCCAATTAGAGTGTTATTTCCATTGTCTTATTCTTACAAGCAGCTCCTACATCTCTTCACTGAATGGTGTAGATTTTGTATGCTTTTCTTTTTTGCCAAATGTCTAGGAAGTATTTCCATGCAAGATTTTTTATAAACAGGATCCCAGATGTTGACAGTTTAGGAACTGGGCACTTTGGGAAGTCTTCCAGGGATGCAGGCCTTCGTGTCCTAGAAGCCCTATACCTTTAGGGTGCTTTCCTGTTTTTACTGAGCAGTGCCCCAGTCACACCATAAAAAAAACAAGATAGCACACAAAAGTATTCCTGGCAGAGTGTAAATTATCCACTTGTCAGATCTGACCAAATCAATTCTACATTTTACCTAGAATAGCCTCCACTGACTCACTGGATGTAACAGAGGATATTAACCTTTGGACAAATGTGGTTATGACCAGATTACATAATATTACCTTTGGCAGTATGAGAGAGTTTTTAAAAACTGGTTTATTTGTTTGTTTTTTAGAAGTCTGATTATTTACATTTACTCTGTATCCATAGTACCAGTGCTGCTTCAGAGCTTTTGACAAGATACCACACTTCCTCCTGCATCTCAACGTTTAATACATTCTTGTATACAGCCCTGGGCTACCAGGTGCTGCATGTAAACGAGCAAATATACTGGTGGTGCAGAAACATCCTCCACATCTGCATAAGGACACACCTCTGTCTCTTCAATCCCAGCCCAGTTAAAATTATAATTTCAATTTCAGTGCCCTCCAAGTGTTAATGAGTGGAGTTCTGGCTCACAAAGGTTCAAATTCTACCAAAGATTTTGATGTTGATAATGTTACACACTCCAAGAAGTGTCATTTTCTGTCATTGTGTGACTATGATTCCATCTATGGCACTTCCATTCTAATGTTTTGTCAATCCATTTGGAATTGCTCCCATAGCACCATCTCCCTAATGGACCTTCAGTTGTTTTCTTTTCCCAGAGGCTTTGAACCTCAATTTGCCACCACAGCCATTCTCCATTTTGAAAAAAAATTAATTTCTTCCAGTATTACATTCTTATGGAGAAAGGGAACTGATCAAAACTGAAGACGGCTAAATATAATGGTAGTAGCCCATCAGTCATCAGACTGGGGTTTCTGAAGTAGAACATTTTCAAACAAATCCTTACAACCTCAAAATAACTAGAAGGCAACAATAAACAAACCAATGGAACCCTATTTGAACATTACCCCCAGTCTGCAGGAGCCTTAAAAAAATCAAAATATTCCCCTAAGCCAGTGGTTCTCAACCTTCCTAATACCACAACCTCTTAATACAGTTCCTCATGTTGTGGTGACCCCCAACCAGAAAATTATTTTTGTTGCTACTTCACAACTGTAATTTTGCTACTGTTATGAATCTTAATGTAAACATCTGATATGCAAGATGTATTTTCATTCACTGGATGAAATTTGGCACAAATACCCAATATACCCAAAAATGAATACTGGTGGGGATGGGGGTGGGGTTGATTTGTCATTTGGGAGTTGTAATTGCTGGAATTTATAGTTAACCGACAATCAAAGAGCATTCTGAACTCTACCAATGATGGAACTGAACCAAACTTGGCACACAGAACTCCCATGATCAACAGAATATACAGGAAGAGTTTGGTGGGCATTGACCTTGAGTTTTGGAGTGCTAGTTCACCATGTACATCCAGAAGAGCACTGTGGACTCAAACAATGATGGATCTGGACCAAACTTGGCACAGATACTCAATAAGCCCAAATGTGAACACTGGTGGATGGGATCCTTGGAAGGGATGGATTGACCTTGAAGGAGCTGGGGATGGTGACAACCGACAGGGCCCCCAGCTCTGGCATGGACTGGTCCATGAAGTCACGAAGAGTCGGAAATGACTGAACAAATAAACTACAACAAACAATTAAAGAGCATTCTGAACCCAACCAACAATAGAATTGGGCCGAACTTTCCACACAGAACCCTCATGACCAACAGAAAACACTGTGTTTTCTGATGGTCTTTGATGACCCCTCTGACATCCCCCTTGTGACCCCCAGGTTGAGAAACGCTGCACTAAACCCTCAAGATTGATCAGAAAAGAAGGTAAGTAGTTATGCTTAACTGAGAGGCAGAATACGGTAAATTGTATAGACACTTTCAGTAATTGCCAAAGATGGCAATGACCGCCATGAGATTAAAGCAATCTCACAATCTCCAGGCATTTTTTTTATCGTTTTAAGCACAAGCTCTAAAAGGTGGATAATTCATGCATGTGCTGCTGCTATTCTGGGATTTGGGAGAGGCTCAAGGGGAGGGGAACGGCTCTCATCCGAAGCCTCAAAAGGAGCCAACTCCCTTTACAAGTGCCATTCCACATTTTTAGATCAAAACAAGGCTCATACTGGCGAGAAAGAGTCTTCTTTCTCAATGCCTTTTCAGCCTTACTAAGCTTCCTCTGAACAAGGCAGTCATGTCCTCTTACTCTCTTTCTGCCTTGAGCTGCCTTTCTGAAGGAAGGCTTGTGAGAGCCAGGAATGCCGGCTATGAACGAGTTATTTATATGAAGCATCAGTGCAGCTGGGTGACAAAGAACTGTAGCCCAGTATTGAAAACTTTTCGAGGGACACTGGGTCTTGCACAGCAGCCTGGCTGAGAATGCTAGCCTGCTCATGCCTTTCCAAGAAACCACTGAGAACATTTACAAAGGGGGCAGGGAGGAGCCTTTCTTGGAAGTACCGAAACAAAGTGAACCAAAGGGTCAAGCTCAAAGGGAGGGGCCGCAAGGAAGAGTGGAGTCTGGAGGGAAATCTATATTACCTCTCTGCCACCCCAACTCTAATACTAGTTCATTCCCATCTTCAGGTAATAACCAAGACATAGAAGGTCCAGAAAAATTGGCATGTTGATTCAAACAGAGTAGAATAGGTCATTCAAAAGAAATTTGTGGAACAAAACAGAATAATGGTCCAGTTTCTTACTGCCACTCTAAACACCCCTATTACTGTTACATTCTCAGAAAACATCTTCCAGTGAGGGAAAAATGGCCAAAGCTTCAAGAGATATTTACCTGTCTGAACGTATCCTCCCCTATGAGCCATCAAGATTACAAAGATTGTCTGGAGGGGCCCTGCTCTCGATCCCACCGGCCTCACAGGCGCGGCTGGTGGGGACGAGAGACAGGGCCTTCTCGGTGGTGACCCCTCGACTCTGGAACTCCCTTCCACTGGAGATCAGAACTGCCCCTTCGATCTTGACGTTCAGGAAACAGGTGAAAACCTGGCTTTGGGGATTGGCATTCAACGAATGAGCCATGATCCTGTGATATGGATGGATGACGACGAATAATGACTTTGATGACGACTGACTACTGCAATCATATGATTGTATTTTGCCATTTTAATTGTTTCAATAATTTAATGTGATTTAGAAATATGATGTTTTAATGACGGTCTGTAATATTGATGTTGGAAACCGGCCTGAGTGCCTCGAATGGAGGTGAGAAGACCAGCATACAAAACTACCAAATAAATAAATAAATAAATAAATAATATCTAAACCCCCAGATTTATTATTATTATTATTATTATTATTATTATTAATATTATTATTAATATTATTATTAATATTATTATTATTTGAAACACAACAAGATGAGTCCACAGCAAACAAGATCACTCTGCTGGCTGTTGTATAGGATCACACGTCGGGACACTTCCCAAGTGTCTAGGACTGTGTGATGTATCAGTGAATAATGTGTACAGATCCGAGTAAGGTGGCCTTTTGCAGCTGACAGATGGTAATTTTAGCAGCGCCGATTGTGTTTAAGTGTAGGCCAAGGTCTTTAGGCACTGCACCCAGTGTGCCAATCACCACTGTGACCACCTTGACTGACTTGTGCCAGAGTCTTTGCAGTTTAATCTTTAAATCCTCGTATCATGTCAGCTCTTCCAGTTGTTTCTCTTCAATCCTGCTGTCTCCTGGGATTGCAACATCAACTATCCATATTTGGTTTTATTATCATGATCATTATAGAAGCCCCCGGTGGCGCAGTGGGTTAAACCCACTGAAGACCAACAGGCCACAGGTTTGAATCCGGGGAGAGCGCGGATGAGCTCCCTCTATCAGCTCCAACTCCTCATGCGGGGACATGAGAGAAGCCTCCCACAAGGATGATAAAACACCAAAACATCTGGCCGTCCCCTGGGCAGCATCCTTGCAGACGGCCAATTCTCTCACACCAGAAGCGACTTGCAATTTCTCAAGTCACTCCTGACACGACCAAAAAAAAATTATCATTATCATTGTTGTTTGTATCTTGCTTTTTCTCTCTCTCTCTCAAAAAAAGAGAGAGATGCAAAGCAGCTCTGTCCCTGATTTCAGCAAAAGCAACAAAAAGAGGGCTGAGACTGGCATAGCTAACAGCTGCACATGGGGTGATCTACTGCAAACTGGTTTGTCCTGGGAATTTAGTTGCCAGGTGGGTATCTGGGACATTGCATGGTAATTAGTTCAGTGAGGTGACAGAAGGAAAAGGAAGTTGAACCAATCCCAGTCTTCTGTTCAAAGACATGCCCTGGAGCAGTCCTCGGCACATGCAAAGGAAGACCAAGTCTAGAAATCCAGGGCAAAAGCCTGAGCAAGGGCTAAGACTTAGAGAGACTGGTCCCTTCTCACAAACAAGGTTCAAAGCCAACACTGAGAAGTCCAGAGGGACAGAACTGAGGACCCGCAATCCTGTATATGTTCCTGAACTCGTCCCCATCAGCCTCTGCAAGCGTGCCTAACAGTTCATCAACAAAGTCTTCCCGCCCCGTCCCCGCTCCTGCATCAAATCAACCTTAAAAAAGGTGCAGTGGGCATCTCTTCTGTTTCTCTTGCCCTCAGACCCACTGAATAATCCAGTACTGTTCTCCTAGAGCTGTTGCTCCCATGGCAGCCTGCAAATCCAGGCTTGGTCCATATGTTCATACTGCACTTCTGATAATCCATCTCTTGGCTCCTGGAGCCCCTGCTTCCACTGAACTTTTGAAAATCCAGCTTTGCATTTCTGAACCAATTCCTTCAATGGCATCACTGATTAATCCAGCCCTGAACCCCTAAACCCTTTGCTACCATTGCAACCTGAAAATCCAGCTGTGGCCTATATATTCCCACTGCCCTGTTGATAATCTAGCCTTGGCCTCTGGAGCCTTTGCTCTCTTTGCACCATGCCTTGTCAAGCTTCAGAACCTGGAGCCCTTGGTCCCATTGCAGACTGCAAACTCAGCCCTGATCCATATTTTCATGTTGCACTACTGATAATTCAATCCTGGGCTCCTGCAACCTTTTCTCCCATTGCACCCTTGAATTTCTGAACCAGCAAGATACCAGCAAGAGAAAAAGCAAGATACAAACAACAATAGTTTTTTAAATCCTTGTGTGTTACTGTTTATATGTGAGTTATATTAATTGTATTGTTTTTGCTTATTGTTTTTTGTTTTATTGATGTGTTGTCAGGCTTGGCCTCATGTAAGCCGCTCCGAGTCCCCTTGGGGAGATGGTGGCGGGGTATAAATAAAGTATTATTGTATTGTCGAAGGCTTTCATGGCTGGAATCACTACGTTCTTGTGGGTTTTTTCGGGCTATAGGGCCATGTTCTAGAGGCATTTCTCCTGACGTTTCGCCTGCATCTATGGCAAGCATCCTCAGAGGTAGTGAGGTCTGTTGGAATTAGGACAATGGGTTTATATATCTGTGGAATGGCTGGGGTGGGGCAAAGAGCTCTTCCCTGCTGCAGTTAGGTGTGAATGTTTCAACTGACCACCTTCATTAGCATTTGAAGGCCTGGCTGAGCCTGGGAAAATCTCTGTTGAGAGGTGTTAAGATGTGCCTGGTTGTTTCCTCTCTGCTGTTTTGCTGTTGTAATTTTAGAGTTTTTTAATACTGGTAGCCAGATTTTGTTCATTTTCATGGTCTCTTCCTTTCTGTTGAAATTGTCCAAATGCTTGTAGATTTCAATGGCTTCTCTGTGTAGTCTGACATGGTGGTTGCTGGTGTTATTATTATTATTATTATTATTATTATTATTTACTCCATTGATCACATCACTGATTAGGACAACCCTGAACACCAGATTTCAACTGGTTTCTACCCATTGCAACCTGAAAATCCCATACGTTCCTGCTACATTCTTGGAAATTTACCCCTGACTTTGTGAAACCTTAGCTTCTGAATCAAGCCTTAAATTTCTGAACCATTTCCACCCATTGCACCTTTGATAAATCCAATCCCCAAACCCTCTCTCTCACTTCAGTTTAAGAATCCCGTATATTTATTCCTGTTGCAACCTCGAGAATGCACTTCAACTTCCCACAGCCTTTGCTCCGCTGAACCCTTGAAATTCTGAACCATTTACTTCCTTGGCATCACTGATTAATCCAGCCCTGAATCCCTGAAGTCTTTCCTCCCATTGCAATCTGAGAAATCCCATATGTTCCTGCTGCAATCCTGATATGTAATTCACCCCTGACTTCGCACAGCCTTTGCTTCCCTTGTACCCTTGAAAAGTCATCCCTACTACACTTGCTCCAAGGGCATAATTAATCCATCGTTGAACTATTTACGCCCATAGCATCATTGATTAATCCAGCCCTGAATCCCTTGCTCCCATTGCAACCTGCAAAGCTAGCCTTGGCCCATATGTTCCGGTTGCACTTTTGATAATCCAGCCCTGGGCTCCTAGAGCCTTTAATTTCTGAACCATTTGTTCGCATAGTATCTTTGATGAATCCAGCCCCTGAACCCCTAATACCTTTGCTCCCACTGGAACCTGAGAACCCAGCCATGGCCCATATGTTCCTGTTGAAATCTGGACAACTCACCCTTGAGTCCCAAAGCCTTTGATCCTCTTCCATCCTTGAATTTCTGAACTATTTATTCCCATGGAATCACTCATGAATCTAGCCTTGAATCCTGAAGACTCTATTTCCATTGCAGCTTGAAAATCCCATATGTCCCTGCTGCAATCTGGGTGACTCAGTCCTGGTTTCCGTAGCCTTTGCTTTCACTGAACCATTTAACTTTTTTTCTTTTTTTTTCTTTCTTTTTTTGAATTTTTAAAAAAATTATTTTATCATAGTTCACTACATTTGTTGTGCATTGCTTGTTTTACAGCAGATACATATTATTCAATACAACTTACCATACTTTAACTTTTGGCATCTACTGTTATTTTTATGCTTATACATATTATCTATATGTATAAGCGGCAGCATTCTAAATATAAAATTTATCGGAAATAATTTCATTTTTATTAATGCTATCGTTCCAAACCAAGATAAATTTTTATTTTCATACTCTATTAATTTTTTGCTACTACATTTACCTCTTCCATTTCTTTTCGGTCCTTTGTTATTATTACTCCCAGATATTTAACTTTATTCATAATTCTAATTCCCATTTTACTCTGAACCATTGAATTTCTGAATCATACTCTCCATGGCATCACTGATGAACCTGGATTCCTGAAGCCTTTGCAGCCTGTGAATCCTATATAATAATGCTGATCAATACCTCAAATGTATTTTGGTGCCTCAAATGTTTTGGTGCCTCAAATGTTAGCCCTGTCCAAAAATGGCACCAGATTTCCCCTATCAGCTCTAGTTTTTAAGATATAGATGGCATCTACAATCGCCACCTGCTTGCCCACAGAAAACGATGATAGCCCTAAGAAACTAGAGCTGATAATGTCAATTTGATGCAATTTAGACCTGGAGGACTACACTAGAGCATTCATCTACTTTCAATCCTGTGGCTGCCTCCTGCAGAATTCTGGATTTTGTAGTTTAGTGGAGGCCCAGGAGTTCCCTGGCTGAGCATTTTAAAGGCCTCTCCCTAAACTAAAAAAAACCCAGAATTCTGCAGGAGGTAGCCACAGGATTGAAAGTGGATAGATGCTTGAAGTCCCTAGACTGTAGAATGAATGCAGTTTGACACCCTTTAACTGCCACAGCTCAAGGCTAGGAAATGGTGGAAGCTGTAGTTTTGGGGAGAGGGCACTCTTTAACAGAGAAGGCTTAGGACCTTGCAAAACTAGGACTTCCAGGGTTCAACAGTATTGAGACAAACTGAATTCATTCTAGTGTTGACGCGCCCTAGGTCCTTCTAAAACAGGCCTCCTCAAACTGTAGCCCTCCGGCTGCAGGGGCTTCCAACTCCCAGAAGCCCCTATTGCCAGCTTATGCAATGGCTAGGAACTCTGGGAGTTGGGAGTCTAAACAGCTGGAGGCCTACAGGTTGGAGGCTGTAGCAGAGATGATTTAATAATAATAATAATAATAATAATAATAATAATAATAATAATAGGCTTCCAAATTCCAGAAGTTCCTATTGTCAGCTTGTGCAATGGCCAGGAATTCTGGGAGTTGAAGGCCCAATGGGAATGGTGGGAGTAGTAGTTTTGGGGAAGGCTCTTTGGCAGGGAAGGCTCAAAGCCGTGCAAAACCAGGACTTCCAAAGTTCCATACTATAAGCAGTTACAAACATCCAATTTACAAACAATTTACAAGCAAATGTAATATATACTATTAATATTGTGCTATGATAATAATAATATATTGTATTTACTTTTTACTTGTAAGCCGCTCTGAGTCCCCTTCAGGGTGAGAAGGGCGGCATATAAATGTCGTAAATAAATAAATAAACAAATAGTTAAGAACATAGCAGAGATAACAGGAAGTGAGAGAAATCTACTCCTCAAAAGAAAAATCCACTCCTGGAACAACAAAATTTGGGGAAAAAAATCTGCTCCTGGCTTTAAAGTGTTTTTCCTATTTAATTGAAAGTAGTTGTTCTACTTCAGAAACTTCACTTTTGTGGCTGCCACAAATTAGGTTGAATTGGTTGAGATTCGATGAGATACTCATTGAAAAACTATAGCAAAATGTGCTGCAGAATGTCCCACAAGAATGAAGTTTTGGCAGCTTAATGAACTTTTCCCATGTTTCTATAATAGAACTAATTAGAAAGTGACATTTATGACCCAGGAACAAAAATCGTATTACATGGTGATAATTATCAGGGTCTCCACTGAAGCTTTCTCTCCAATCCTTGTTTCCACAACAAGCCAAATTTTCCAAAATCCAATTATCACAGGGACAGAAAGTGTGGTGAAATCTTCTGAACCGGATCAGAGACAGCAAACCAAGTACCATAGAGGAGTTCACCCTTACCCATGCTATCCAATTCACTGCTCCTGTGCTATCCAAAGCTAGCGCTCTCTCTCTCTATACACACACAAACACATATATATATGGCTGGAGCTATACTGAAATAATGCACCTGTTCCAACTTACAAACAAATCCAACTTAAGAACAAACCTATAGAGCCTATCTTGTTCGTAACTTGGGGATGGCCTCTACCTCAATCACACACTCACACTCACACTCTCTCTCTCACACACACACACACACACACACACATATATATATATATATATATGGCTGGATGGCTCTCTGTTAGGAGCGATTGGGTGGTGCCTCCCTCCCTAAAGAAATAAAAATGGCCCCCTTCATTCTCTCCTTTAAAAAACAATTAAAAGCCCATCTTTGCACACTAGCATATGGAGCGGAGGATTAGATGACGGTATTCGGCTAATAGGCCCTGGTTGGAAATTGCTATTCCACGCTGGCTTTGTTGGCTCTGTGGGCCCTGTTGTCATCACTGGCCACATAATTAATTTTAAATATTGTAAATAAACTTTTGATGGTTTTTTACATTTTGTGTTTATATTTTTATTTTAGATATGATTTTAATTGTTAGATCATGTTATTATTTAATTCTAGGTTGTATGTTTAGCTTTAGATGTTGCTTTACTTTGGGATTTAGGATATAGCTGTTTATTTCTTGTATTTGTATCTATTGCTTTATCAATGCATCAAATGTTTGCCTTTTTATCTGTTGGAATCCACCCAAAGCCCCCATGGGGAAATATTTATTTATTTATTTCCAATATTTATACCCCACCCTTCTCCCCCCGAAAGGGGACTCAGATAGGGCGGAATACAAAATTATTATTATTATTATTATTGGCAGTAAGTAATACAAGGACTGATCAGAGATATGTGCAATTGATATTTCATATTTGGAATGGCCTGGAGTACGTTTTTTTGAATTATGTGGTTTTAATGTTTATATTAATACGTTTGTTTGGGTTTTTTTGTCGTGTCAGGAGCATCCTGTTGTGAGAGAATTTGTCGTCTGCAAGGACGTTGCCCAGGGGACGCCTGGATGATTTTGATGTTTTATCATCCTTGTGGGAGGCTTCTCTCATGTCCCCGCATGAAGAGCTGGAGCTGATAGAGGGAGCTCATCCACCTCTCCCCAGATTCGAACCTGCGACCTGTCGGTCTTCAGTCCTGCCAGCACAGGGATTTAACCCACTGCGCCACCGGGGGCTCCTTATTAATATGTTTTAACTCCACCTTTGAATATCCAACTATTTTTATGATCTAATTGATAGTTATATGTTATTGTTGTTTTATGTTAGGTTTCATATGTATGTGAGGCATTAAATTGTGCAATAAATATGCTGAAAACCGCTTTGAGTCCCTTCAGGGGTGAGCAAAGCAGTATACAAGTGAAGTAAATAAAGAAAGAATTATTTATGACTCTATATATATATCTATCACCAGGCCTGGGCAAACTTTGGCCCTCCAGGTTTTGGACTTCAACTCCAATTCCTAACAGCCTAATGGCCCATACCTGATTTATACAGACAGCAAAACAAACACCACTACTCTATCCAATGCGTGTGTGTATGTATCAGGCATGGACAAACTTCGGCCCTCCAGGTGTTTTGGAGTTCATCTCTCACAATTCATTTTTCCCATTTTTATTTATAGATTTATCATTCAAAATTTATAAGTATATATCATGTCTCCTTTTTACAATATATTGGACAGGAGGGTATGCCATCTTTTACACAAATAAAAAGAAGAAAATCAAACACATGGTGAGCATATTTCTTATCACTTGGTTGCTTTCAGTTTTCCAGGCTGTATGGTCATGTTCCAGAAGCATTGTCTCCTAACGTTTTGCCCACATCTATGGCAGCTCATCCTCAGAGGATGTGAAGTCTGTTAGAAACTAGGCAATTGGGGTTTATATATCTGTGGAATGTCCACGGTGAGAGAAGGAACTCTTGTCTGTTGGAGGCAGGTGTGAATGTATTGTGGAAGGCTTTCATGGCTGGAATCATTGGGTTGTTGTAAGTTTTTCGGGCTATATGTCCATGTTCCAGAAGCATTCTCTCCTGACATTTCACCTGCATCTATGGTAGGCATCCTCAGAGGTGTCCTCACAACCTCTGAGGATGCCTGACATAGATGCAGGCGAAACATCAGGAGAGAATGCTTCCGGAACATGGCCATACAGCCTGAAAAACTTACAACAACCCAGTAGGAGTGAATGTTGCAATTGGCCACCTCAATTAGCATTTAATGGCCTAGTAATTTCAAGGTCTGGCTTCTTGCTGCCTGCCTAGTTTCCAACAGACCTCACAACCTCTGAGAATGCCTGCTATAGATGTAAGCGAAACATCTGGAGAAAATGCTTCTGGAACATAGCCATACACCTTGGAAAACTAACAACAAGCCATGAAAGCCTTCAACAATACATTGATTCGAATGTTTTTTAACAATCTGTTAGGAATCATGGGAGTTGGGGTCCAAAAGACCTGGAGGGAGGTGTTTTGCCTATGCCTGATGTATCTATATCTATATAATAGAAGTGAATGTTTGTATGTGTGTATGTGGCAGCTTTCT
>NW_026844478.1:6016549-6082854 GCF_025583915.1 Anolis sagrei ordinatus
TGCTCTTTGATTGTAGGTGAACTATAAATCCTAGCAACTACAACTCCCAAACGACAAAATCAATTTTTTTTAGTGAAGGACATACATTGGGTTGTTAGGTGTGTTGTGGCCAAATTTAGTGTCAATTCGTCCAGTGGTTTTTGAGTTCTGTTAATCCCGCAAACGAACATTACATTTTTATTTATATAGATTAACTCCTTCCTCATCCATTTAATCCAGTTAATAGATTAAATCTACATACATTTGCATTTGGAGTCGGATTTTTTTTTTTAATTTAAAAAGCTGCATTGAAGAGGAGGACAAATAGTATATACCTTTCCCCTTTTTATTAGGCTCCTGGTTTTTACTCTGAAGGTTTGGGAGCTTTCCAAGGTGCTGAACCTATTTTGGAGGGTCGAAGCACTCTTGAGGCATCGGGAGCTGGATGGCCATCTGTCAGGAGTGCTTTGAATGCAGTTTTCCTGCTTCTTGGCAGAATGGGGTTGGACTGGATGGCCCATGAGGTCTCTTCCAATTCTTTGATTCTATGACCTGGCAACACTCTCTCCATGTCTTGCTGGAGTCTTCCTTGCAGGATCTTCAGCATTACCTTACTGGCATGTCAATAAGGGCCACTGTACCAAAGTTTAAGCATTCTTTAGCGTTTCCCTTTTATGGTATGGGGATATAAATTGATTTTTTCCAGTCTGATGGCCATTCTTGTGTTTTCCATATTTGCTGGCATATGGCATGCAACAACACTTTGACAGCATCATGGATAGTTCTCCATTATACATTATCGCTGTCTAAGTGCCAGCCCGGGAGCATGGATAGCTGTTCTTTCTGCAGGAAGAGGGCGGTGTATTATGATGCCATTCAGATTTCTGGGCGGATCGAGTCCTACGTCCCGGACCATGAATGATTAATGTTTCTCAATCGGGCTGTCAATGCCATACTTTATGCTAATCCTTTTTGCGGGGTTCTGACTTTCTGGTGCCCCGGATCATGAGTAATTAATGTTTATTCTCCTTGCAGGGCACATTTTTCCGAGGCCCCTGAACACGAAGATTAATGTTTCTTCATGGAGAGATAATACGATACATTATACTAAACCTAGTTACGGGGTTCTGACTTTCAGATGCCCCAGAAGGTGAATGATTAATGTTTCTTCATGGAGAGTCAATACGATATATTATACTCATCCTAGTTGCGGGGTTCTGACTTTCCGATGCCCCAGAACATGAATGATTAATGTTTCTTCATGGAGAGTCAATACGTTATATTATACTAATCCTAGGTATGGGGTTGTGAGTTTCCGATGCCCCAGACCGTGAATGATTAATGTTTCTTCATGGAGAGTCAATACGATATATTATACTAAACCTAGTTACGGGGTTCTGACTTTTCATGGAGAGTCAATACGATATATTATACTAATCCTAGTTACAGGGTTCTGACTTTTCGATGCCCCAGAACATGAATGATTAATGTTTCTTCATGGAGAGTTAATACGATATATTATACTAAACCTAGTTACGGGGTTCTGACTTTCCGATGCCCCAGAKGCTGAATGATTAATGTTTCTTCATGGAGAGTCAATACGATATAGTATATTAAACCTAGTTACGGGGTTCTGACTTTCCGATGCCCCAGAACGTGAATGATTAATGTTTCTTCATGGAGAGTCAATACGATATATTATACTAAACCTAGTTACGGGGTTCTAACTTTCCGATGCCCCAGAACGTGAATGATTAATGTTTCTTCATGGAGAGTCAATACGATATATTATACTAAACCTAGTTACGGGGTCCTGACTTTCCGATGCCCCGGATCATGGGTGACTGATGTTTCTCCMCTGCCCGGCCAATGCTAAAGTGTATGCTAATCCTCGTTGCGGGGTTGGAGCGCTCTCTTACCCGGGACCATGGATTCAGAGTGGGATTATGCAGGGCGGAAACGACGCGGTTGCTCTCCGCCCAGATTCCGGGGCGGTGCCATGTATTGCGGCGCCGAAGAGGAGGAGGAGGAGAAGAAGGTGGTTGCTGTGGCGGCAGTGGCGGCAGGAGGGCGGTTTCCGCTGAGGCGGCGGCTCCGGCGGCTGTGAGCGCGGCCTAGTCCCTTCCTGCCTGCCTGCCTCCCTCCTTTCCTTCTGGCGGCGCCATGTCGGAGGCGACGGTGGCGGACACGCGGCGCCTGAACTCGAAGCCGCAGGACCTGACGGACGCCTACGGGCCGCCCAGCAACTTCCTCGAGATCGACATCTTCAACCCGCAGACCGTGGGCGTCGGCCGCGCCCGGTACACCAGCTACGAGCTCCGCATGCGAGTAAGGAGGGGCCCCCTCCGGGAGGGGAGGGCTCAACTACAAAGGCCATCATCCCCCATTCAACCCTCCTGGCTAGGCTACAATTGCCATCATCCTCTCTCCATTAAGACTACAATCTTAATTAAGATTAAGGGATGGACTACAATTGCCATCATTCCCTTCCCTGACAGAAAGGGTTTGAATGGAGGGGATGATGGCAATTGTAGTCTAGCTAGAAGGGTTGAATGGGGGATGATGGCCTTTGTAGTCCACCCCTTCCCTGACAGCACTGGAGAGAGGATGGACTACAATTGCCACTCCAATAAGCCCCATTATGGAAGGGAAGGGCTGGACTACAACTGCTATCATCCTCTCTCCATTACGACCCATGCTGCCAGGGAATAGCTGGACTACAATTGCCATCACCCCCCATGTTAAACTCTTCTGACAGAACTACAGTTGCCATCATCTTCTCCATTAAGCCCCATTCTGACAGGGAAGGGTTAGCTAGAAATGCCATCTCCCCTTATAGCTGGACTACAGTTGCCATCATCTTCTCCATCACACCCCATTCCAAGAGGGAAGGGTTGGACTACAAAGGTCATAATCCCCCGTTCAACCCTTCTGGCTAGACTACAGCTGCTATCATCCTCTCTCCATTAAGACCCATGCTGTCAGGGAAGGGATGGACTACAATTGCCATTATTCCTTCCCATAAGCCCCATTATGGAAGGGAAGGGCTGGACTACAATTGCCATCCCCCCCCCCCATGTTAAACTCTTCTGCCATCATTGTCTCCATTAAGCCCCATCCTGAGAGGGAAGGGTTAGCTACAAATGCCACCCCCCCCCTCCATAAACCCTTATAGCTGGACTACAGTTGCCATCATCTTCTCCATTACACCCCATTCTAAGAGGGAAGGGTTGGATTACAAAGGTGATAATCCCCCATTAACCCCTTCTGGCTAGGCTACAATTGCCATCATCTCCTCCATTAAAACCCTTTCTGTCAGGGAAGGACTGGACTACAATTGTCATCTTCCCCCCATGTTAAACTCTTCTGACAGGACTACAGTTGCCATCATCCACTCCATTAAGCCCCATTCTGAGAGGAAAGGGTTAGCTACAAATGCCACCCCCCCCCCCAATAAACCCTTATAGCTGGACTACAGTTGCCATCATCTTCTCCATTGCACCCTATTCTAAGAGGGAAGGGTTGGACTACAAAGGTCATAATCCCCCATTCAACCCTTCTGGCTGGGCTACAATTGCCATCATCCTCTCCTTAAGACCCATTCTGTCAGGGAAGGGATGGACTACAATTGCCATCATTCCCTCCAATAAGCCCCATTATGGAAGGGAAGGGCTGGACTACAATTGCCATCATCCCCCCCCCCCATGTTAAATTCTTCTGCCATCATCCTCTCCATTAAGCCCCATTCTGAGAGGGAAGGGTTAACTACAAATGCCATCTCCCCCCCCCCCTCCATTAAACCCAAGGGTTGGACTAATTCTGGGCAAACCACATTCTGGGAGAAAAGGGCAGGACTACAATTGTCATCATCCTCTCCATTAAACCCAATTCTGAGAGCGAAGGGTTGACTACAAATGGCATCTCCCCCCCCCCCCGCCCCAATAAACCCTTGTAGCTAGACTACAGTTGCCATCATCTTCTCCATTACACCCCATTCTAAGAGGGAAGGGTTGGACTACAAAGGCCATCATCCCCCGTTCAACCCTTCTGGCTAGACTACAATTGCCATCATTCCCACCAATAATCCCCATTATGGAAGGGAAGGGCTGGACTACAACTGCCATCATCCTCTCTCCATTAAGACCCATGCTGTCAGGGTAGGGCTGGACTACAATTGTCATCATTCCCCCCCCCCATGTTAAACTCTTCTGACAGGACTACAATTGTCATCATCCCCCCCCCCCATGTTAAACTCTTCTGACAGGACTACAATTGTCATCATCCCCCCATGTTAAACTGATAGGACTACAGTTGCCATCATTCTTTCCATTAAGCCCCATCCTGAGAGGGAGGTGTTAGCTACAAATGCCACCCCCCCCCCACCCATTAAACCTTTATAGCTGGACTACAGTTGCCATCATCTTCTCCATTGCACCCTATTTTAAGAGGGAAGGGTTGGACTACAAAGGTGATAATCCCCCATTCAACCCTTCTGGCTAGACTACAACTGCTATCATCCTCTCTCCATTAAGACCTATGCTGTCAGGGAAGGACTGGACTACAATTGTCATCTTCCCCCCCATTTTAAACTTTTCTGACAGGACTACAATTGCCATCATCCGTTCCATTAAGCCCCACTCTGAGAGGAAAGGGTTAGCTACAAATGCCACCCCCCCCCCAATAAACCCTTATAGGTGGACTACAGTTGCCATCATCTTCTCCATTACACCCCATTCTAAGAGGGAAAGGTTGGACTACAAAGGTCATAATCCTCCATTCAGCCTTTCTGGCTAGACTAGAATTGCCATTATCCCCCATTAAACCCCATCCTGGGAGAGAAAGGTTGACTACAACTGCCATCTATTAAGCCCTATTCTGGGAGAGCAAGGTTGGACTACAATTGCCATCATCTTCTCCATTAAACCCAATTCTGAGAGGGAAAGGTTGACTACAAATGCCATCTCCCCCCCCCCATTAAACCCTTGTAGCTAGACTACAGTTGCCATCATCCTCTCCATTACACCCCATTCTAAGAGGGAAGGGTTGGACTACAAAGGTCATAATCCCCCATTCAACCCTTCTGGGTAGACTACAATTGCCATCATCCCCCATCAAACCCCATTCTGGGAGAGAAAGCTTGACTACAACTGCCATCACCCCCTCTATTAAGCCCTATTCTGGGAGAGCAAGGTTGGACTACAATTGCCATCATCCTCTATTAAACCCAATTCTGAGAGGAAAGGGTTGACTACAAATGCCATCTTCCCCCGCCCCATTAAACCCCTGTAGCTAGACTGCAGTTGCCATCATCCTCTCCATTACACCCCATTCTAAGAGGGAAGGGTTGGACTACAAAGGTCATAATCCCCCATTCAACACTTCTGGCTAGACTACAATTGCCATCACCCCCTCCATTAAGACCCATTCTATCAGGGAAGGGCTGGACTACAATTGCCATTATTCCCTCCATTAAGCCCCATTATGGAAGAGAAGGGCTGTACTACAGCTGCTATCAGCTCTCCATTTAGACCCGTGCTGTCAGGGAAGGGCTGGACTACAATTGCCATCATCCCCTCCATTGAGCCCCATTATGGAAGAGAAGGTCTGGACTACAACTGCTATCATCATCTTCATTAAGACCCATTCTGTCAGGGAAGGGCTGGACTACAATTGCCATCATCCTCTCCATTAAACTCTATTCTGAGAGAGAATGGCTGGACTACAATTACTGTCATCCCCCACTAAACCACATTCTGGGAGAGAAGGGCTCAACTACAATTGCCATCATCCCCCTACTTAAACCAGATTCTAAGAGGAACTTGAGTTCCCTTTCGGGGGTAGAGAAGGGCAGGGTACAAATATTTGAAATAAATAATTAAATAAAAACTTGTTGGACTACAAATGCCATCATCCTTCCCCCAAACCATGGCTTCCCATTCTGAGAGGGTAGAGTTGGATTATAATGTCCCATTGTCCCCCCGCTCCAGCTATGGCTTCTTTTCTGGGAGGATTGAATTGCAACAGTCATCATCCACCCACCAGAGATCCTATTCTGGGTGGGAGGGTTGGACTATAGCAGCCATCACCCCCCAGCCACTGCTTCCCATTCTGGAAGAGTTAGACCACAACAGCCACCATATTAATGGCTGCCCACCCTTCTCACCCTTTAATCCAACTCCTTCTAATGGGGAGTTGGATTAAAACAACAATTACCCCCTCTCTGGGTGTTCCAACAGCCACCATCAACCCACTTAGACCCCCATTTTGGGAAGGAAGAGTGGATTCTAAAAGCTATATTGAATTGGTTGAGACTCTATGTGATATTCATTGAAAAACTATATCAAAATGTGCTGCAGGATGTCCCTTCTGCAAAAGCAAAGTTTTTGTAGTTTAATAAATTTTGTCCATGTTTTTATGATATAACCAATTAAGAAATTACATTTATAACCCAGGAACAAAAATTATGTTACATGGTGTTATCCCTCCACCAACCGTGGCTTCCCATTTTGATAGAGATGTTTCAGTTATAACATTCCATTATCCTCCCAGCGAGCATGGCTTCCCATTCCAGAAGAAGGGAAAGGTTGGGCTACAACACCCATCATCCTCCCACCAGCCACAGCAGTGTTTCTCAACCTTCATAGAATCAAAGAGTTGGAAGACACCTCACGGGCCATCCAGACCAACCCCATTCTGCCAAGAAGCAGGAATATTGCATTCAAAGCACCCCTGACAAATGGCCACCCAGCCTCTGTTTAAAAGCTTCCAAAGAAGGAGCTTCCACCACACTCCAGGGCAGAGAGTTCCACTGCTGAATGGCTCTCACAGTCAGGAAATTCTTCCTAATGTTCAGATGAAATCTCCTTTCTTGTAGTTTGAAGCCATTGATCCATTGCGTCCTAGTCTCCAGGGAAGCGGAAAACAAGCTTGCTCCCTCCTCCCTGTGACTTCCTCTCACGTATTTATACATGGCAGTCATGTCTCCTCTCAGCCTTCTCTTCATGCCCAGCTCCTTAAGCTGCTCCTCATAGGGCTTGTTCTCCAGACCCTTGATCATTTTAGTCACCCTCCTCTGGACACATTCCAGCTTGTCAATATCTCTCTTGAATTGTGGTGCCCAGAATTGGACACAATATTCCAGGTGTGGTCTAACCAAAGCAGAATAGAGGGGTAGCATGACTTCCCTAGATCTAGACACTATGCTCCTATTGATGCAGGCCAAAATCCCATTGGCTTTTTTTGCCGCCACATCACATTGTTGGCTCATGTTTAACTTGTTGTCCATGAGGACTCCAAGATCTTTTTCACACGTACTGCTCTCGAGCCAGGCATTGTCCCCCATTCTGTATCTTTGCATTTCGTTTTTTCTGCCTAATGCCACAATCCCTTAATACAGTTCCTCAAGTTGTGCTGACCCCCAACCATAAAATTATTTCCATTGCAACTTCATAACTGTAATTTTGTTACTGTATGAATTTTTGTAATATAAATATCTGCTATGCAGGATGTATTGTCATTCACTGGACCAAATTTGGCACAAATACATGATACACCCAAATTTGAATAGTGGTGGGGTTGGGCGGATATCGATTTTGTCTTTTTAGAGTTGTAGTTGCTGGGATTTATAGTTAACCTACCATCAAAGAACATTCTGAATTCCACCAATGATGGTATTGAACCAAACTTGGCACACAGAACTCCCATGACCAACAAAAATACTGGAAGGGTTTGGTGGGCATTGAGCTTGAGTTTTGGAGTTGTAGTTCACCTACATCCAGAGAGCACTGTGGACTCAAACAATGATGGATCTGGACCAAACTTGGCACAAATACTCAATATGCCCAAATGTGAACACTGGCAGAGTTTGGGGAAAATAGACCTTGACATTTGGGAGTTGTAGTTGCTGGGATTTATAGTTCACCTACAATCAAAGAGCATTCTGAACCCACCAATGATGGAATTGGGCCAAACTTCCTACACAGAACTCATATGCCTTGAAGGGACTCACTGGTGCAAACCTCCCACCAGCCTCACACGCTCTCTCTTGCCCACACATGCGCACCATGCTGCCATGCAAGCACCGCTCTCCCCTTCCTGCTTAGAGTCTCAGAAACAGCCCTCTCCTTGGCTGGGAGGCCAGCCAATCACAGCAGAGGATGGCTTTTGGTGGGAGGATTTGTGGTCTGTTCTTCAGACTTCTCTACGGAAGGGGTTCCTAAAGCCATCAGAAATATATGTTTTCTTCTGGTCTTTGGCGACCCCTCCGATACCTCCCTTGCAACCCCCCCCCCCCCCGGGGTCCCAAGCCCCGGGTTGAGGAACTCTGAGCTATAACTTCTCCTTTCTGTGGAGGAGGGTTGGACTACAGCAGCCTTGACTTTCCATTTGGGGGAGGGAGGATTAGATTATAACAGTCATCATCCACCCAAAAGGCATGGCATTCCCATTCTTGGAGGGAAAACTGAGCTACAATGGCTATTATTATTATTATTATTATTATTATTATTATTATTATTATCCCTCCACTAAACCAGGCTTTGTCTTTCAGGGAGAGGGTTGAGTGATAGCAACCATCAGCTATGGTTTCCCCTTCCAACAGGGAGAGTTCAGTTAGAACAACCATCCTCCCCACCCCCCACCAGCCGTATCTTCCCCTTTCTAGAGCACTAAAGGCAACTTCCAGGCCTGGAACCCCCAGCCAGGAATTTTGGGAGCTGAAGTGGGAGGCTAACATCTGGAAAACACTGGGTTACGGGCGGAGCCCAATCTATTCAGAAAGAAGCCGCATTGAGTTCACATGGACTTACTGCTATATGGACTCATGGCTGGTCCATGAGGTCACGAAGAGTCGGAAGCAACAGAACGAATAAACAACAACATACATATATATGTGTGAGAGATCTCTCTCTCTCCTTGGAAAGAATCCACATTGAGTTCACATAGACTTATTGCTCAATATATGCCCTGTATATTAATTGTTTCCACCTCACTTTCTGTCCCTGTGAGAATTGGATTTTGGAAATTTTGGGTGCTTGTAGAAACAAGGATTGGAGAGAAAGCTTCAGTGGAAACCCCATCTCCCCATGCTTCAGGAGTGAATTTCCTTTTTTAAAAATAATTTTATTGCTTTATAGTGTATGTAGAAAAGAAAACAGATGAACAAAAGAAAAAAACCAGGAGTGAATTTCCCATCCATTGGGTAGATTACTCTCACTTCCTGTTTATTTTATTTTTATTTATTTGCAGCTTTTTATATTCCGCCCTTCTCACCATGCAGGGGACTCGGGGCGGATTACAGTGTACACATATATGGCAAACATTCAATGCCAATTTTTGACATACAAACATATATAGACAGAGGCTATTTAACTTTTTCTGGCTGCCAGGGGAACTGTCGCTTTCATTGTCCATCTGCGACGCTGATGAAGCACTTCCACATTCCCTGCATGCTTCTCCTGGAGTCTTCTTCATGGCCTCATAAATGAGTTAATTTAGCCTCCCCACACTTTAAGGTGGTACCTTATTTTCCTACTTGACAGATGCAACTGTCTTTCAGGTTGCAAAGGTCGACAACAGGCTACACAATTGGTTGGAAACCCACTCCAACCCGGGCTGGCTTCGAACTCATGACCTTTTTGGTCAGAGTGATCTTAATGCAGCTGACACTCATCCAGCTGCGCCACAATCCCGGTGCGCAGTCTCAGCCCCGTTCTTAACTAGGAGTTGGATGTCTGTAACTTGGGGACTGCCTGTATACTGTATGAAGGTAGCCTTAATATTAATTTCCACAGCTGTATTGGCCTCCTCTGCAGAAAAGGAGAGGGAAAGCCACTCTAAAAGTTAATGTTGGTGGCAAAGAGTGCAAGGCATGAGGGTAAATGGGTGTTGTGTTATCTATTCAGGCTTCATTTTGCCTGTTGAGTGATAACAGAGGGCTGTGTTTTGTGGGAGAGCCACATTTGTATGGAAAGCCTTTTCCAGAAGGTTCAGCACTGATAGCCTTGTCTCTCTGCCGGTTACAGTTTAACTTGTCTGAACTGTTCTCTTGCTGGAAGAGGCCTCATTTCATAGCAAAAGGTTGGCTGCAGCTGGAGCCTTCCTGGGTCTGCTGGCTGAACCAGTCCTGGGCTCTTCATGGAGACTAGTCAGAACCAAGCAACCAGAGATAAAGGGGTGTGAAATACTTGACAATTCCTCCTCCACATTTGTTGGCTGTTGGTGCAGCTTGCTGGTTATCTGCATACAACATTTCATTTGGTGTGTTTTCTCTGTAAAATGAGCTCTTTGTCATTTGCCAAAAGCTGCTGTGAAGTCTTTGGCAGACGGACTCTTGGGGATGTTATCTTTTCCCTTGAGAAATTGTTAGGGATACCCTGAAACATGCCTGTGGATCCCTTGTGCAGACTGTCGTTGCAAAATGAGTACAGGCAGTCCCCAAATTAGGTTTATATTGGGTTGTTGTAGGGTTTTTTGGGGCTATATGGCCATGTTCTAGAACAGTGTTTCTCAACCTGGGGGTCGGGACCCCTGAGGGGGTCACGAGGGGGTGTCAGAGGGGTCACCAAAGACCATCAGAAAACACAGTATTTTCTGTTGGTCATCTGGGTTCTGTGTGGGAAGTTTGACCCAATTCTATTGTTGGTCGAGTTCAGAATGCTCTTTGATTGTAGGTGAACTATAAATCCCAGCAACTACAATTCCCAAATGTCAAGGTCTATTTTCACCAGACTCTACCAGTGTTCACATTTGGGCATACTGAGCGTTCATGCCAAGTTTGGTCCAGATCCATCATTGCATGAATCCACAGCGCTCCTCTGGATATAGGTGAACTACAACTCCCAAACTCAAGGTCAATGCCCAAAAAACCCTTCCAGTGTTTTCTGTTGGTCATGGGAGTTTTTTGTGCCAAGTTCGGTTTAAACCCATTGCTGGTGGAGTTCAGAATGCTTTTTGATTATAGGTGAACTATAAATCCCAGCAACTACAACTCCCAAATTACAAAATCAATCCTCCCCTCCCCCCAACCCCACTAGCATTCACATTTGGGCATATTGGGTATTTGTGCTCAATTTAGTCCAGTGAATGAAAATATATCCTGCATATCGGATATTTACATTACGATTTATAACAGTGCTAAAATGACAGGTATCAAGTAGCAACGAAAACAATATTATGGTTGGGGGTCACCACAACATAGGAACTGCATTAAGGGGTCACGGCATTAGCAAGGTTGAGAACCACTGTTCTAGAAGCATTCTCTCCTGGCATTTCGCCTGCATCAATGGCAGGAGTCCTCAAACTAAGGCCCGGGGGCCGGATACGGCCCTCCAAGGTCATTGACCTGGCCCTCGCTCATAGAATTATAGAATCAAGGAGATGGAAGAGACCTCATGTGCCATCCAGTCCAACCCCCTGCCAAGAAGCAGGAATATTGCATTCAAATCACCCCTGACAGATGGCCATCCAGCCTAAGTCTGGGACAACCTAAGTCTGAAACCACTTGAAAGCATGCAACAACAACAACAATCCTATCTCATGAGCCAAAAGCAGGCCCACTTCCCATTGAAATACTAATAAGTTTATATTTGTTAAAATTGTTCATCATTTTAATTATTGTATTGTTTTTAGGTGTTTTTTGCACTACAAAACAGATATGTGCAGTGTGCATTGGAGTTCATTCATGTTTTTTTTTCAAACTATAATCCAGCCCTCCAACAGTTTGAGGGACTGTGACCTAGCCCTCTGTTAAAAAGTTTGAGGAGCCCTGATCTATGGCAATCATCTTCAGAGTAGTGAGGTCTGTTGGAACTAGGAAAATGGGTTTATATATCTGTGGAATGACCAGGGTGGGACAAAGGACTCTTGTCTATTGGAGCTAGGTGTGAATGTTTCAACTGACCACCTTGATTAGCATTTGATGGCCTGGCAGTGCCTGGGGCAATCTTTTCTTGAGAGGTTTAGATGTCCTTTGTTTCCTCTCTGTTGTTTTGCTGTTGTAATTTTAGAGTTTTTAGAATCCCCAAATTACAAATAAGATAGGTGTGTTCTTGAGTTTAATTTTTATGTAAGAACACGTACTTTTAAAGTGTAATTCCAACCATATATATGTGTGTGTGTGTGTGTGTGTTATCTTTGGCTAGCATAGGAAAGAATTAACACCCCTGTGGTATTTATTCTACTGTCTATGTCCCTATTAAGAAAATTTCGTCTCACTTCCTCTCCCCGTGATCATTGGATTTTGAACAATTTGGCTTATGGAAACAAGGACTGGAGATAGAGCTTCAGTGGGTACTGTGTTCCTCCAGCTTTCCTTCAGCAATCCTCCCAATGCTGTTAACGACCCATCCAGCTAGCTCAGTGGTTCTCAACCTGTGGGTCTCCAGTTGTTTTGGCCTACAACTCCCAGGAATCCCATCCTGTTTACCAGGATTTCTGGGAGTTGAAGGCCAAAACATCTGGGGGGGGGGGGGGGGGGGGGGGGGGGGACGACAGATTGACAAGCACTGACTGCTAGACAGAAAATGAGGAAAGAAAGAGGTCTGTGAGTGTAAAGCGACTCTCACTTCTGACCAAAAGGTCATGAGTTCGAAGCCAGCCTGGGTCAGAGTGAGCTTCCGACCAATTGTGTAGCTTGTTGTTGACCTTTGCAACTCGAAAGACAGTTGCATCTGTCAAGTAGGAAAATTAGGTACTGAAAAGTAGGTACCACGTATGTGTGGGGAGAGTTTGCTAATTGAATTATGCTGGTAACTTTTTTTTCCTCCTTGCAGACAAACCTGCCTATCTTCAAATTGAAAGAATCCTGTGTGAGGCGACGATACAGTGACTTTGAGTGGTTGAAAAATGAGCTGGAGCGTGACAGTAAGGTGGGTAAGATGGGATGAGTCTCCTTCCATGCCCACTTCTAGTTTTGTCACAAGACCCGTCTGTATTTCTGTGGCGGAGTTACCTCCCCGATCTCTTTTCTGTGGGGAGAAGCAGAAGTCGGAGAATGCCCGCCCTCCTCCTGATACGATGCTCTTCCCTTCCAGATTGTAGTGCCTCCGCTGCCTGGCAAAGCCTTGAAACGCCAGCTCCCTTTCCGAGGAGATGAAGGCATCTTTGAGGAGTCCTTCATAGAAGAACGAAGACAGGGCTTAGAACAGTTCATAAACAAGTAAGGCGGGCAGGGGTCTGTGCTGTTTTGGGAGAAGTGGAGGGATTGTGTTGTCGAAAGCTTTCATGGCCGGAATCACTGGGTTGTTGTAGGTTTTTTCGGGCTATATGGCCATGGTCTAGAGGCATTCTCTCCTGATGTTTCGCCTGCATCTATGGCAAGCTTCCTCAGAGGTAGTGAGGTCTGTTGGAACTAACAGTGGAGGGATTCTAAGAGAGATGGCATAGGAACAACACAGGTTCCAAGACACATGACATCTCACTTAGAATCCCTCCAAACACCCTGAATTGTAACTAATCAAAGATTGCCTGCCTCCCCACTTCTCTTTTCCTATTGTCTCCTTCATTTTGGCATCTTCTTAATATGCTTTGGCTTCTGCCTTCCCGGACTGTTGCTGCCAGGGAGGAAGTAGAGCTGCGCCCACTTCCTCAACCGCACAAATCTGTGATTCAGCAATATGCCTTTCTCCCTGGTGGAGATTTGCACCCAGCCACTACTGTGCATTATGAAATTCTAAAATCCTATTTGTTTGGAGGGAAGTAGTTCTGATATAAAACGTGCATGTCTGTGGCATAAGTGTATGTAAAGATCTATGGCTTTAGTGGTCATTTATTTATTTATTATATATTTACACTACTTCTGTCCCTCCCATATCAGCCCGAAGGTGACTCAGGGTAGCATACAAAGTTGGCACAATCCGATGCCATATATAAAATACATACATTGATAAAAAGCAAAAAAGAAACATTACAATACATTTAAAAACATAAAAAACAATGAATAAAAATTTTAAAAACTATATCCTCTCGTTCAAATCCTCATCCGTTCCATCATCTTGGCCGTTCCTGGGTCTTTTTCCGATTCAAGTTTGTCTGTTTGCCCCGAGGTTCTGAATCCTTGCTCGAAGAGCCAAGTTTTCACTCTTTGTCGAAAGGTCAGGAGGGAGGGGGCTGATCTAATATCCCTAGGCAGGGAGTTCCACAGCCGAGGGGCTGCCACAGAAAAGGCCCTGTCTCTCATCCCCGCCAGACATGCTTGCGAAGCAGGCGGGATCAAGAGAAGGGCCTCCTCCGACGATCTCAAGTTCCTGGTGGGTTCATAGGAAGAGATACATTCGGATAGATAAGCTGGGCCGGAATCGTCATGGAAGCCTTGCAGCACAAGCACACTCTGGAACTGGTTATTTCTCTTATTTTGAAGTCTTGCAATACACACTGGAAGCACCTTCTCTCATTCATATGCATACACAGACCTGCCTACTTGTTTTCCAGGCCTGGTTCTCTACTAAGATGTAGGCCCAGTCCCTAATGTTGTTCAGTACATGATACTGCAGAGCCACCCTAAATCACACAGGGTCAAAGAATAAACTTCCTATCCCTCTGTTTCTTATGTGTATCCTAAAAGGCTCTGGAGAAGTGGAGTTGGTTGACTGTGGCGCAGCTGTCTGAGTGTCAGCTGCATTAAGATCACTTCTGACCAAAAGGTCATGAGTTCAAAGCCAGCCCGGGTTGGAGTGAGCTTCCGACCAATTGTGTAGCTTGTTGTCGACCTTTGCAACCGGAAAGACAAGTTGCATCTGTCATGTAGGAAAATTAGGTACCACCTATGTGTGGGGAGGCTAATTTAACTAATTTATGAGGCCATAAAAAAAACTCCAGCAAAGCACTCCAGCAAAAGCATGCAGGGAATGCGGAAGTACTTCATCAGTGTTGCAGATGGACGATGAAAGTGACAGCTCCCCTGGCGGCCAGAAAAGTTAAATAGCCTCTGACTGTTTGTCTATATCTGTTGTGTGTCTTTGGCATTGAATGTTTGCCATATTATGCGTACATTGTAATCCACCCTGAGTCCCCTGCGGGGTGAGAAGGACAGAATATAAATACTGTAAATAAATAAATTGGTAGCAAGCATGAAGGAAGGATGGCTGCCCGGGATAGCAAAATCCCTGGCCCTATAGATCAGGCATGGGCAAACTTTGGTGTTTTCGACTTTGATTCCCACATTTCCTGACCTCAGGCCGCTTCCTTTCCCCCCTTGTTTTTCGCTTAAGCAGCTGAGGGGGAAAAGGAAAGGGCCTGAGGTCAGGAATTGTGAGAGTTGAGGCCCAAAACACCTGGAGGGCCAAAGTTTGGCCAAGCCTGCTATAGATGGTTTTGAAAGGCAGCAGATTATCGGAGCTGTGTTCATAGACCTGTCAGCAGCATATGATACTGCAAATCATTGCCTTCTCCTGAGAAAAATATATATTATCACAAATGATTACCACTTCACCATTTCATAGGAAATCCACTACAAAACAGGAGCTTTTTTGTTGAGTTCCAGGGCCAGAGAAGCAAATGGTGAAAACAGAAGAAGGGCCTGCCTAGGGGAGCATGCTTGCTCCATCAATGTTTGACATTTACACAAATAATCAGCCACTGCCAGAAAGGACAGAGAGTTTCATCTACGCTGACAATCGTGCCATCACCGCTCAAGCAGGGAGCTTTGAAATGGTTGAACAAGAGCTCTGCGAAGCTTTAGGTGCTCTTATTCCCTATGACAGGGAAAACCAGCTGATTCCTAATCCATCTAGAATGCAGTCATTTGCTTTTCATCTTAAGGACATGCAAGCATCCAGAGCTCTGAGGATTACCTGGGAAGGAATCCCACTGGAGCATTGCAGCACACCCAAATACCTCGGAGTCACTCTGGACTTTGCTCTGACTTATAAGAAGCACTGCTTGAGTATCAAGCAAAAAGTGGGTGCTAGAAATAATATCGTACGAAAGCAGAATGGCACAACCTGGGGATCACAACGAGACACAGTGAAGACAACTGCCCTTGTGCTTGGCTGTTCTGCTGCTGAATACACATGCCCAGTGTGGAATACATTGCACCGTTAAAACAGTGGATGTGGCTCTTAATAAGAAATGCTACATTATCACAGGATGTCTGTGCCCCACGCCATGGAGAAATTATGCTGTCTAGGTGGTATTGCACCACCTGACATCTTTCAGGACGTAGCAGCCAATAATGAAAGGATCAAGGCAGTGACATCTCCAGCCCATTCTCTGTTTGGATATCAACCTGCACACCAACCCTTTAAATCAAGAAACAGCTTTCTAAGATCGAGAGAGATACTTACAGGAACACCTCAGCAAGCCAGAGTCCAAAAGTGGCAGGTTAAAACCCAGCACCTTAATCAGTGGCTGAGACCAGATGAGAAACTCCCTCCTGAGCACACAGAAGATTGGGCGACGTGGATGGCACTGAACAGGCTGAGCTCGGGCACCACAAGATGCGGAGCCAGTCTTAAGGAATTGGGCCACAAAGTGGAGTCCACAATATGCGAATGTGGAGAACAGCAAACCACAGACTACTGACTACAATGCAGTCTGATCCCTGCCATGTGCAGAATGGAGGAACCTTCTCACATCAACACCAGGGGCACTCCAAGTGGCCAGCTTCTGGTCAAAGGACATTTAGCATAATGCCAAATTTTTAAGCTTAGTGTTTTTAAATACATGTTAACTATACTCTCGTTTCTGACATAATAAATACTGTATATACTCAAGTATAAGCATAGTTTTTCAGCCCCTTTTTTAGGCTGAAAAAGCTGTCCTCGGCTTATACTCAAATCAAAATTATTTATTATTTTACTCTGTTATTACTATTATTTTTATTACATTTATTATTTTACTCTTTTATCGGTATTTATTACATTTACGTTATTTTACTCTATTATTATTTTATCACACGTATTGTACTCTATTATTACATTTGTTATTTTACTCTATAATTGGCATTATTACATTTGCATTATTTTACTCTATTATTATTTTATTACATTTATTGTACTTTATTATTATTATTACATTTATTATTTTACTCCATTATTGGCATTATTACATTGGCATTATTTTACTCTATTATTTTATTACATTTATTTTATTCTATTTATTTTTTTACATTTATTATTTTACTTTTTTTATTATTGGAAGGATACGTAAGCATATTTACACTAAAAAAAGGTTAGAATAATGGTTTAATCAAGGTAGGTCAGTCTTATTTTAAATTACAGTTTTATGTAAACATTGAAAATCATTTAACCTACTGTTTCCTCAATTAATGTAATTTTATTGGTATCTATATTTATTTTGTATTACCAGTAGCTGCTGCATTTCCCACCCTCGACTTATACTTGAGTCAAGAAGTTGTCTCATTTTTTGGTGGTAAAATTAGGTGCCTCGGTTTATACACAATAAATAAATAACTATTGTCTCTTGTCACGAAGCCCTGAGATGCCAGTGTTTGTTACTATTGTGCATGAAATATGATTGTTCTCTTTCTGGTTCTAGGAGGTTGCCATTTGCTAACAACAGTGTTGTTTCCCTTTGTTCCCGGCAGAATCGCTGGACACCCGCTGGCACAGAACGAGCGTTGCTTACACATGTTCCTGCAAGAGGAGATCATTGATAGGAATTACGTCCCAGGGAAGGTCCGCCAATAGGGGAGCCCAGCGTCCTCCATTTTTTCCTCTTCCCCCACCCCACCCTTGCAAAAATGACATTTATTTTTACACTCTCTTCTTCTGAACCAGCTTTTTTCTCTCTGAACTTCCTTCCCTCCCCGCCCCATGCCCACTTTTGTCCGGTGTTGCCTGCCACGCCACCGCATCCCGATCCCCTTTGTCAAGGCAGCAGAGTTGAGTTCCGTCGGTCTTCGGTCTCTGTATAGAAGGTGTGGAGCTGCAAAGAGCTGCACCTGTTGATGGATGTGTAGAGCTTGCTGGGAAAAGGAGGCTGAGGGATACAACGTGCAGGTGAGGATGGGGAGGGGGCATCTCAAGCATGTGCTAAGAAGAACATGGCTCTTCTTCAGCAATTGTAAGGATCCCTTTAGCATTTTGCTCCATTATGGCAGAAAGCAGCAAATGTTTCCCCTGTTGAAACGAGGGCATAGTAGACCAAAAAAAATAAAAAAGCTTGGAAGCACCTTTGAGAGAGCAGTTGCAAAGAGTTTACAAGTGGCCATTGTCCACAAATCCACTATCCCGAGTATTTCTGGTCTTCGCTGCTAATCCTACCCCTAGAATCTTTTCAGTTTGATGAGTTGACAAAAGGCAGAAAGGACTTCCTATCCAGAGGCACCTTCCTGCTGCCTCTAGGAGAAACAAGGCTCTGCAAACGAGTTGTGGGTTCTCAGAAATGGAAGCTTGTTGAGGTCCGGGCAGATGAAGCCTTTCTTGGATTCTTTGGCTGGTTCTTGATTCCGGAAGTTGCAGGGTGGGCAGTGTTTCTCCAGGCAGGGACGGAAAATATCACAACCGGGCCTCGCCAAGCTAGACTTAGGAATTTTTGAGTCCCAGGCAACTTGGCATGCCTCTGTTGTGGTTCACAGAAACTTTCCTTGGGGATTGGGTCAGCAGCCACTGAGGGTTAAGGTGCAAAGTTCTCTGCTCTTTGTTTAATATTTAATCTGCTTTGGAGGTCTTGTGGGTGCCATGAAAGGCATGTCGGAAAATGGGGGTGTCTTCACTCGATTCAAATAAGGGGCCAGAGCATGTATGTATGTGGGAATGGGGAAGTAATAAAGTGACTTCAACATTGCCTCTTCTGCACCTTCTGCTATTCCACGTGTGATGGAGCGTGACACTGAGGGCAGGAAGGAGAAGCTGTACATGAAACCCTGCATGTTTTGGGGGGTAAAGAGGCGATGGAAATGCACTCTCCGTTTATGAGGTGACTGGAGAGCAGGGAAGACTGTTCTCCTCATCTGCCAAAGCAACTCACTCCGAAAATGCTGCCTGAGCACAGGTTGCTCCCGTTGAAAAGGTTCTCGCGTTCTCATTGGAGGCAGCTTCCTGAATCTGCATTCGCTGTGGGTTTGTGAAACCCTTTCTTTCATTTGGTGCACAAGTCTGAAGATCAAAGGCTCTTGCTGCTGTACATATATATATATATACTGATGTGGGGCTTCTAATTCAGCGATCTTATGTCTTCAGTTGACTGTCCAATGTAATGTCCAAGACTTGTTCATATTAAACCACTGTGAAGCCGACATGTCTGTGTCCTCTCAGTCATAGACTATTTTTTTGTGTCGGGAGCAACTTTAGAAACTGCAAGTTGCTTTTGGTGTGTGAGAATTGGCTGTCTGCAAGGACGTTGCCCAGGAGATGCCCGGGTGTTTGATGTTTTATTATTGTTTACAGTATTTATATACCCTAGGGCAGTGTTTCTCAACCTTGCTAATGCCGCGACCCCTTAAATACAGTTTCTCATGTTGTGATGACCCCCAACCATAAAATTATTTTCCTTGCTACTTCATAACTGTAATTTTGCCACTGTTATGAATTGTGATGTAAATATCTGATATGCAGGATGTATTTTCTGCTTTGAGTCGCCCGTAGGCTGAGAAAAGCGGTATATAAATATAGTAAATAAATAAATAAAATTTTCATTCACTGGACCAAACTTGGCACAAATATCCGATACACCCAAATCTGTACACTGCTGGGGTTTGGGGAGGGGTTGATTTTGTCATTTGGGAGTTGCAGTTGCTGGGATTTATAGTTCACCTACAATCAAAGAGAATTCTGAACTCCATCAATGATGGAATTGAACCAAACTTGGCACACAGAACACCATGACCAACAGAAAATACTGGAAAGGTTTGGTGGAGATTGACCTTGTGTTTGGAGTTGTAGTTCACCTACATCCAGAGAGCACTGTGGACTCAAACAATGATGGATCTGGACCAAACTTGGCGAATACTCAGTATGCCGAATTGTGAACACTGGTGGAGTTTTGGGGAAGATAGACCCTGACATTTGGGAGCTGTAGTTTCTGGGATTTATAGTTCACCTACAATCAAAGGGCATTCTGAACCCCACCAACGATAGCATTGTGCCAAACTTCCCACAAAAATCCCCATGACCAACAGAAAATACAGTACTGTGTTTTCTGATGGTCTTTGGTGACCCCTCTGACACTCCCTTGTGACCCCCCCCCAGGGGTCCCGACCCCCAGGTTGAGAAGCACTGCCCTAGGGGAACTCAAAGCGGTTTACACATAGAAATGGCAAAATACAATGCCTTACAATAGTAAAACCACACATTAGACATAAATCGTATTAAAACAATACATCACAAAACATCAAAACAGTCATTAAAAACATAAAACAGTCTCATCGGTTGAGTCTCTGTTCCAGTCCTTGTTCTTCTAAAAAGCTGCATACATCTATTGTCTGAAGGCCTGGTCCCAGAACCATGATTTTAATTTTTTTTCTAAAAGTCAGGAGAGAGGGAGCAGATCTTACCTCCTTTGGGAGTATGTTCCATAGGTGGGGGGCCACAGCCGAGAAGGCCCTGCTCCTCGTCCCCGCCCGCCGCATTTGTGCTGTTGACGGGAGCGAGAGCAGGGCCTCCCTGGATGATCTTAAGTTGTGAGGTGGGGCATAGGGGCAGATGTGTTTGGACAAGGAAGCCGGGCCCGAACCGTATAGAGCTTTATAGGTCAAAACCAGCACTTTGAATTGGGCTCGGAGATGGACTCGCAGCCAGTGGAGCTGGCATAACGGGGGTGGTATGCTCCCTGTATGCTGCCATCCTTATCATTCTTGTGTCACATTTCCCCACATGGGGAGCTGGAACTGACAGAGGGAGCTTAAACCTTCATAGACTGCTCTCTTGGGATGTTTGGGAGAACCATAGAAAGCACTCTGCTCCTGCTTGCTAGATCTGCCACCAGTTGGATGGTGTTCGGAGGCAAAACAGAACAAATCCCAGTGCCCTCTTTGTTTTTGCATTGTTAGGGGAGTGATAGAACAGGATACTTCCTGGCAGGAATTGCAAGGGAACGTTGCCAGTAGGTTTTTATTCCTGGCCTGGCAGAGGAGTTGGGTCTGTCCTCCTTTTGGGGAAAAATACTGCTTTCGTGAGACCAAACATTCAGCACTCAGGCCTATAGAACAGTTGTTCTCTAACAACAACAATAATATAGAGTTTTTTATATATTGTACTATTGAGCTCCTACTGGCACAGCAGGTTAAACCGCTGTGCTGCTGAACTTGCTGACTGAAAGGTCGGCGGTTCAATTCCGGGGATCGGGGTGAGCTCCTGCTGTTAGGCCCAGCTTCTGCTAACCTAGCAGTTCGAAAACATGCAAATGTGAATCGATCGCTTCAGTGGGAAGGTAACTTGAGGCAATTGTGACTGATGTAATTGGCCACCTTAATTAGCATATGGAGCCCCCAGTGGCACAGTGGGTTAAACCTCTGTGCTGGCAGGACTGAAGACCAACAGGTCGCAGGTTCGAATCGGGGGAGAGGCGGATGAGCTCCCTCTATCAGCTCCAGCTCCTCATGCGGGGACATGAGAGAAGCCTCCCACAAGGATGATAAAAACATCAAATCATCCAGGCGTCCCCTAGGCAACTTCCTTGTAGACGTCCTTGTATGTGTTCTGCATACAAGTTAAAAAGGTTGGGTGAGAGTATGCAGCCTTGCCGTACGCCGTAGGGAAGGTGGAGAAAATATTAAACACTGCTGCCCCCCCCCCGCCAACAAATAGAATGTCCCATAAGAGAAGGAACCTAGCCATAAGGGCGATGGATTGGGTCATACCATTTCTCTCAGTTGGGGGGAGGGAAGGAGGAGCTTCTGCGCAGGCGCACGCAGATTCAGGGTTTCCCTTAGAAACGCTTTCGCTTCACCCGCTTCGGTCTCATTGGTCCAGGTCGGACCAATCGGGAGTCGCAAGGCTTTTTCCCTAGAAGAAATGAGTGAGCTAATAAATATGCAATGTTTATGTAAACCGTGGCATTGAGGGAAAATGAAGAGTCCGGTGAGTGAGGCGTTGCTAGGCCCAAATCCTTCTTCTCCTCCCCTGGTGTCGTTTTTCCCGGCGATTCCGAGCCTGCTGTACTGGAGCGTCTTCTCCGAGGAGTGCGAGGCGCTGGCTCTGAGGGCGGCAGCGGCGGAAGCGGAGAGGCCTACTCCTCCTCGGCCTTTTGGGCCTCTTCGGCTTCCGTCTACTATTGAGGCCGAGACGCTGACGCCGCTGTGGACGGACTCGATCCTGAGCGAGACCTTCACGCAGACGCCCTCGAGCCCCAACCGCACCTTTTGCTGCGAAGGGAAGAATGCCTCGGCCTTGGAGGCTACTTACTCAATCTGCGGCGAGGCTTCGGCCCGCTCCTCTGGGCTCTACCGCACCTTCGAAGAGGAGGCCGCGCCCCTGGTCACCTCCACGCCGGCCCCGCTGGCGGAGGAGGTGAACGCGAGGGCGGGGATTGGGAGAGGATGCTCCCAGGGGGAGGCGAGCGCGAAGAAGAGGCGCCTCTCCCCCGGAAGTAGGTCTCCAGGCTGCCCAACGCCAAAGAAAACAGCCCTCCGAGGGAAAGGCGCCCCAAGGAAGGCCTCAGGAGGAAGGCCCAAGGAGAAGGAGGGCGGCAGAGTCGCCAGGCCCAACCCGGGCAAGGTGAGAAGGGAAAGGATGGAGTTTATATTGATTTATTACTATCTGTCCCCTGCCAGGCGTTTCTGTGGCCCAGTCTGTTGATCTGGAAAATAAAGTAATGAGAAAGTGTTGGTTTCTAATATATGTAATCTCTTTCTGCTTGTGGGTAAACAGTATTTCTTGCTGTTTCTTTGTCAGTGTTGATGTGGAGAGTGTCTGGTTTGCCTACTCTGGAATATGCAACATATCATAGTCCTTCTTTAAGGGTCCCTGGGAAGCCTCCTAAGGCTGAAAAGAACTGGCAAGGGTGAGGGCAACGTGCTGGCATCTCCCTCCTCCCTTATCTCCCACTCTCCTCCAATGCTGGCATGCACACCCCCAGCACATGCACAGTTGCAATTTTCCCACTCATGTCTCGCAGATCTTATTCTAGGTCTCATGGCCCATGGTTGGAAACCATTGGGGTAGATATACCTTATAATTAAGGTATAGCTATCATAGTGAACAAGCATGGAAGTCCACAGTGGTGGGTTCATGGGTGTGGGGATTTATTTATTTATTTATTTATTTACTTTATTTGTATACCGCTCTTCTCAGCCCTTAGGCGACTCAGAGCGGTTTACAACAGTTTAGATATACAGAATACGAAATCATTATTCATTTAAAAACAATTACTAGTATTATATTGCATTACATTACAATATTATAAATATTATATGTATATACAATATATTATATTATAACATATTATTAGAATAGCACAGGAGACAAGGTGGAACTGTCCCCTGGCCCCTCTTTCTTCGCTCTGGCCCAGAGGGGTCCCCAACGGATGGCAAATCTATGATACTATTTCTTTCTCTGTGTGAATCATTATCTATCTCTCTTGTTGTTTCTTTGTCAGTAGAGATTGTCTGGTTTGTCTACTCTGGAACATGCAACATATTATTGTCCTTCTTTAGGGGTCCCTTTCAAATATATCATACTATATCTCTGTGTGTGTGTAAATCATATATATCTATCTATCTCTATGGCTCTTTGTCAGGAGGGGTCTGATTACGTTTTCTTGCCCTGATGAAGGGAGTTGGATTGGATGGCCTTAAGTATTTTCTGTTGGTCATGGGGGTTCTCTGTGGGAAGTTTGCCCCGATTCTGTCATTCGTGGGTTCAGAATGCTCTTTGATTGTAGGTGAACTGTATTTTATTTTATTTATCGTGTCATCAGCAACCAGACCATTGTATTACATTTCTAACAGAACAAAACAAACAAACAGATAAAAACCCACAAATTTTGCAAACTTGGTAGTTGATTAAATGTCCTTTGACCAGTATCTGGCCACTTGGAGTGCCTCTGGTGTTGCCGCAAGAAGGTCCTCGATCGTGCATGTGGCAGGGCTCAGGTTGCATTGCAGCAGGTGGTCAGTGGTGAATCCCAGTGACTACAATTCCCAAATGTCAAGGTCTATTTCCCCCAAACTCCATCTGTGTTCATATTTGGGCGTATTGAGTGCTTGTGCCAAGTTTGGTCCAGATCCATCATTGTTTGAGTCCACAGTGCTCTCTGGATGTAGGTGAACTACAACTCCCAAACTCAAGGTCAATGCCCACCAAACCCTTCCAGTATTTTCTGTTGGTCATGGGGATTCTGTGTGCCAAGTTTGGTTCAATTCCATCGTTGATGGAGTTCAGAATGCTCTTTGATTGTAGGTGAACTATAAATCCCAGCAACTACAACTCCCAAATGACAAATCATAATTTTTTGAGTGATGGTCACTCCTTGTGTTGTGAGACATTTTGTTGCCAAATTTGGTGTGCTTTCGTTCATTGGTTCTTTTGTTTTTAAGGTACTCATTATGCACAGAGCATTTATATATATATAGATAGCTTGGGGACCTGGCGGTGCCCGGGTTATTTGAGAAGGCATTGTTTGTTTTGTGAAGTTTGGTAATATCAGTTTGGCAATGTGTAATGCTATTTATTTTTTTTAAAAAAAACAGTCTTTTTTGTTTTTAATGAATGCTCCCATTAGGAAATCCATAAGGATGTGGGTGAACTACAATTTCTGGAATTGTGGGTCAGTCATTCCCAAACCCTGCCATTACTTAAAGTTGTGTTCTTTATTCCATACTAGCTTGGGGACCCGGTGGTTGCTGGGTTATTTGAGAAAAGCATTATTTGTTTTGCAAAGTTTGGTAATATCAGTTTAATATTGTGTAAAGCCAATCTTTCCTTTTTTTTTTTTTAATGCTCCCATTAGAAAATGGGATAAGGATGTGGGTGAACTACAATTCCCAGAATTGTGGGTCAATCCTTCCCAAACCCTGCCATTATTCAAAGTTGGCCATGTTGGGTCTGTGTGCCAAATTTGGTCGAGATCCAATATTAGCTGGGTTCAGTGATATCTAGATAAGAGAGAACTACAACTCCCAGATTCCCAGGGCAATCACGCCCAAACTCTGCCAGTATGCAGAGTTGGCCATTTTGGTGCTGTGTGCCAAATTTGGTCCAGATCCATTGTTGTCTGGGTTCAGTGCTCTCTGGATAAGGGTGAACTACAACTCCCTGATTCCCAGGACAGTCACCCACAAACCCCCCCAGTCACAAGTGAGACTGGCGGGGATGAGGGACAGAGCCTTCTCGGTGGTGGCCCCTCGCCTGTGGAATGCGCTCCCCAGGGAAATTAGGTCATCACCATCCCTCCTCTCTTTCAGAAGGAAGCTAAAGACCTGGATATGGGACCAGGCCTTTGGGTAAGCTGGCAGATGGATAAAAGACAATGACAACCAGAGCAGGAAAGGACAGTGACAATGCTGGATGGATTATGGATTTATGAATTGACGAACGTTGACCACAAGATGATTTTATTGCTGCTGTTGTTTTAATTTGACTGTTTTAATTAGTTATAACTGTCGTCGTTATATTGTAAATTGTATATTGTATTTTGTGAATTGTTGGGCATCGAATTGTGCCTTTTGTAAGCCGCCCTGAGTCCCCCTAGGGGGTTGAGAAGGGCAGGGTAGAAGCACTCCAAATAATAATAATAATAATAATAATAATAATAATAGTAGTAGTAGTAGTAGTAGGTAGGCAGCGTTTGCAGACACCTGGGTAGATAGGAGCAAAATCACCCTTCAAAATCTCACTGAAGTGTTTGTTGTTCCCGATAGATGTTTCAGTTGATTTTGCCATAAGGCAACCCTCTCAAAGGATGTTTTCTGAGTAGATGCACTCTTCTACTTCAAAGTTGTTTAATGCTTGGTTCTTTCGCTTAACAGAAGCAACTACCTTCTGGAATGAAGACTGGTTTAGCAGAAGTGCCCCAGGAGAAGAAATCTGCCCTGTCGGCTCAGCTGCATTCACATCTTGCCAGAAAGCCTCCGTTGGGTAGTTCAGTGGCCCATCAGGTTCCAAAGCTTCAGGAGGAGAACAAGCCTTCCAGAACCAAGCTCCCGGTTCCTGCAGGTTAGCTGGCTGAACTTGTGGGTGGGTTTGGGCTGGAAACAGAATTGGAATGGGCCTTACATCCCTGCTCAGTGCAGGATCTCCAGTTAAACCATCACTAGCAAGTAGTTGTCCAGTCCACACCCTTTCTGAAAACACCCAGAAGTGAAGACCCTCCACTTCTCTAGGCAATTGGTTCCATTGCTGAACCACTCTTGCTGTCAAGAAGATCCTTGTACTGTTCAATCAAAATCTGTCTAAAACCACTAGACCTGGTTTTATCCCAGGAGGCAACAGAGGGCAAGCCTGCACCCTTCTCTTTGTATTTAAGGCATTTAGAGAGTGTAATCAACTTATATGTGTTGTTCTCTAGTCATGTTATTGTCCTCATTGCCCTTCTCTGAACTTCCTCCAAGTTGGATCCAATTTAGACTCCTTGTGACAAAAGCGTGAGACCTAAACTACAAAAAGAATATCACGCTTCTCCATAAGCTGCTTTTATTTAAGCGATAGCTCAGGTTGTACATCAATACCTCTTCTTTAGTAGCCAAGTCTTTGTCAAGTGGCAAGACTAGGCTGCATGTAGGAGCAGGTTGAGGAAAGAGAGTAAAGGGCCTACGTATCAGAGGGTGGGAAGGAGGAAAGATCTGGGTGGAGTTTTCAAGGGCTTTACCTAAGCTCTTGGTAAGTGCAGTGACCTATTATTACGTTTATGCTTATTTCTACCCCACTTTTTCTCTCCATAAAGGAGACTCAGAACAGCCTCGATCAGTATTAGAAGTAGGAACCAATAGTTGCTTAGGCGGTACCTCTTTTTCCGAGGATGATTGTCTTCCAGTGTTCTTGTGGGTCTGTATGTGGCTGTGGAGCCCTATTCTTGCTCTGCATCTTCTTCCGCAGTGAGGGCATTGGTTTCCAGGTGGAAGGCGGTCTCGGTCGGGGTTGGCTTGACGCGCCTTCCTCTTGGCACGCTTCTCCTTTTCGCCCTCCATTCGTGCCTCTTCAAATTCTGCAGCACTGCTGGTCACAGCTGACCTCCAGCTGGAGCGCTCAAGGGCCAGGGCTTCCCAATTCTCAGTGTCTATGCCAGAGTTTTTAAGGTTGGCTTTGAGCCCATCTTTAAATCTCTTTTCCTGTCCACCAACATTCCGTTTTCCATTCTTGAGTTCGGAGTAGAGCAACTGCTTTGGGAGACGGTGGTCGGGCATCCGGACAACGTGGCCGGTCCAGCGGAGTTGATGGCGGAGGACCATCGCTTCAATGCTGGTGGTCTTTGCTTCTTCCAGCACACTGACGTTTGTCCGCTTGTCTTCCCAAGAGATTTGCAGGATTTTCCGGAGGCAGCACTGATGGAATCGTTCCAGGAGTTGCATGTGACGTCTGTAGACAGTCCACGTCTCACAGGCATATAGCAGGGTTGTGAGGACAATAGCTCTATAAACAAGCACCTTGGTATCCCTAGGAACCAATATGTCCTCATTTATATGTCTAGTTCAGAGCACTGTACTTTCATCGGCCATGTACTGGATGCAAAACAAAATGTTAGAGCTTTTTTAAATAAAACCACAAAAAACAACAACATATGCTTCTGTTTTACTAGCTGGAGGCCCCAAGACAAGCAAGATGGGAGTCCAGAAACCTCCCAAAGAGAAAGAACTGAAGACGGAATCAAACCAGAAGCAACTCATAGCTAAGAGCTTGTCTCAAAGTGCAGGTGAGGTTAGAAGTCTTTAACTGCGGCATAGAATCATAATTCTGGCTCCAAGTTATATGATGATGACTGGGGAAGCAAGTATTAACGGACTGGATGAGGGACACGGACTGGATGAGGGACAACAGATTGAAACTAAATCCAGACAAGACAGAGGTACTCCTGGTCAGTCGTAAGACCGAACAGGGTACGGGGTTACAGCCTGTGTTGGACGGGGTCACACTCCCCCTAAAAGCACAGGTACGCAGTCTGGGAGTTCTCCTGGATTCATCGCTGAGCCTGGAACCCCAGGTTTCAGCGGTGGTCAGGGGAGCTTTCGCACAATTAAAACTTGTGCGCCAGCTGCGTCCGTACCTTGGGAGGGCTGACTTGGCCACGGTAGTACACGCTTTGGTTACATCCCGCTTAGATTACTGCAACGCTCTCTACGTGGGGTTGCCTCTGAAGACTGCCCGGAAGCTGCAGCAAGTACAACGCGCGGCAGCCAGATTACTAACGGGTGCTGGGTACAGGGAGCACACCACTCCGCTGTTACTCGAACTCCACTGGCTGCCGATTAGCTTCCGAGCACAATTCAAAGTGCTGGTGTTAACCTATAAAGCCCTAAACGACTCCGGCCCTGTTTACCTCTCCGAACGTATTCTCCCCTACGAACCATCAAGACCACTAAGATCGTCTGGAGGGGCCCTGCTCTCGGTCCCTCCGCCTGCACAAGCACGGCTGGTGGGGACGAGGGACAGGGCCTTCTCGATGGTGGCCCCTCGACTTTGGAACTCCCTGCCATTAGAGATCAGAACTGCCCCCTCCCTCATGACGTTCAGGAAACTAACAAAGACCTGGTTGTGAAACGCGGCATTTGACAACTGATTTAATTCTTTGCCCACATGAAAGGAGGATGATGAATGGGATTGTGATGGTGTCGGACGATTTGGCTCTTTTAACTGGGATGATAATGTTTTAATGTGTATGGTGCTGATATTTTAATCGTGTAATGAAGTGGCATTGTGTTGTTATTGTATATTTTTTTGTATGTTAACACATGTTGTGAACTGGTCCGAATCCCTCTTTGAAGGTGAGAGGGTCGGTATATAAAACCTCGAAATAAATAAATAAATAAATTAAAAGCAGAGACAATGTTGACAAATAGTGGGATATTAAATGCTCTGTAGTGCTCCTTTCTAATCCACTATATTGCAGCTGTTCTTTACCTTTGAGAGTTAAGTCCTCTCCAGACAAGGTTGTTCCTCCAGCGCCACATCAGAGTGCCTTATTTCTTTCTGGATTACATTAGTCAGCTTTGCTAGGAATTGAAATGTATTCTGGCCTAGAAAATAGCCGTTTGAGAGGCTTTATTTTCTGGTGTAGAGGTGACTTATCACCAGCAGAGGGAAGCAACAGTCTAAATAATCTTTCAAAGAGAATAGGAAGACCATTGAATATTGTGGCGCACTGCATGGTGTAGATCAAACCAGAAATTAATCTGTCAATAGCATACCCACCCCCCAATTTCCACAGCAGGATTTCTTTACAGAGCAGGCAGCATTTCAAACTAAGCTAGTGGTTACTTTCCAATGGCCAAAGTCACACAAGGAATGCAAAATATGGAGGTGAGCAAAATAAATGGCTAGAATCAACTGATGCTTTTCATGACATCAGGGAGTACAGCTTGTGAATATGAATTAATCACCTGAGATGTTGGGTAGTAGTGTCAAGCATATAGTATCTCTTGTGCAGCACAAATCCAGGCTGTGGGTCTCCATTTGCATGGGACCAAAGCTGAAAAATGACATATGTTGATTTCAGGCCTGGATGGGAGGCGTACAGGTGGAGCTTTGATGCCAGTGGGACAGATCCCCAGGGATGCTCCAGGGCATGCATCTTGTTTGCAGGTAAGACCAGGAAGAATTTATCATGCAACTTTATAGAATCATAGAATAATAGAGTTGGAAGAGTCCACATGGGCCATCCAGTCCAACCCCCTACCAAGAAGCAGGAAAACAAAGTATCCCTGACAGATGGCCAGACAGCCTCTCTTTAAAAGCTTTGAAGGAAGGAGCTTCCACCATACTCCGAGGCATAGAGTTCCACTGCTGAACTGCTCTTACAGCCAGGAAGTTCTTGCTAATATTCAGGTGGAATCTCCTTCAACTAATGAAAAAAAAAACCCCAATATAAACAGAAAAATATATGTTCAGAAATAAGTGCGTGATCCAGAACTCCTGGTATATTTTTGCTCAGCTTAGAGCAGCGTTTCTCAACCTGGGGGTAGGACCCCTGGGGGGGGGAGGGATAGGGCTTTCTCGGTGGTGGCCCCCCGACTCTGGAACTCTTTCCCTAAGGACATGAGGCAGGCCCCGTCGCTAGCAATCTTTAGGAGGAGCTTGAACATGTGGTTGTTCCAGTGTGCCTTTCCAGAATAAGGAAACTCCTAGCATTATGTCCCATCACACTTTATCAGAGATCTAGGATATCTGCATGCCCATCCCCCTCCAAACACTCCACCTGGTCACGCCCAGCACTTTTTAATTTTAATTATTACATTTGGCCCTGCCATTGATTTTAATTGCGTCATTGTGTGTTGTTAATGTCATTGCTTCGTATTTTGAGTTATTTTGCTGTTGTTATTGTTTTTACTATTGTATTTGGGCTCGGCCTCTTGTAAGCCGCACCGAGTCCTTCGGGAGATGGTAGCGGGGTACAAATAAAGATTATTATTATTATTATTATTATTATTATTATTATGGTTAGCCCGAATATAAGCTGAGGCACCTCATTTTACAACAGAAAACTGGGAAAACAGATTGACTCAAGTATAAGCCGAGGGTGGGAAATGCAGCAGCTACTGGTAAATTCCAAAATAAAAATAGATACCAATAAAATTGCATTAATTGAGGCATTGGTAGGTTAAATGTTTTTGAATAAAACTGTAAGTTAAGATAAGACTGTCCTCTGATTAAAGCATTATTCTAACCTTCTTCAGTGTAAATGTGTTTACATATCCTTCCAATAATAATAGAGTAAAATAATAAATGTAATAATAATAATAATAATAATAATAGAGTAATAATAATAATAATAATAATAATAATAATAGAGTAAAATAATAAAAAACCTTGACTCGAGTATAAGCCGAGGGAGACTTTTTCAGCTTAAAAAAAGGACTAAAAAACTAGGCTTATACTCGAGTATATACAGTATTATTAATAGGCAGTAGATGATATGACAGTAGTCTCCCAAAAAGCCTCATCCAGACTTTGGAACGAATAATGCCAGAATAGCAGCCCTACAGTACAGATTGTTTTTACTGGGTGAATCCAATGCCTGGAATCCTACTTACCTCATGCTTGTGAGGGGACTGTCTTCCTTTCACCATCCAGAACAAGGGAAAGACAGTCAAGATCTTGGACCACACATTGGATTTTTGATCCGTCCCATGTTGGAGGTTTCGCATTGGTTAATAGCCTGCTTGGTGAGAAAACCAAGCTAGTTATACACAACCTTGTGAAATGGCAGAATACTTTGCTGACACAGTCTTTCCATGCACCCTCAGTGTCAACGGCTGCTTCGGGAAAACCAGCTCCTGGCTGAAGAAATTCAGCACCTGAAGACCCTACTGGAAAGCTACCAGGGAACCTCTTCTTGAACATCTTACATTCAATGACAGACCTTGTCCCTTGTGTTGTAGCACATACTGATGTGGGGACCTTGCCATCTCTTGCTGGGTTGTCTGTGCTAATTTTTTATTTCCTGCATTTGTACCCTGCCCTTCTCACCCCTGGGGGGGAGGGGGTTGAAGTCCAAAAGACCTGGAGGGAGGGCTGAAGATGGTCTACATCAGGCTTGAGCAAACTTCGGTCCTCCAGGTGTTTAGGACTTCAACTCCCACAATTCCTAACAGCTGGTAGTTGAAGTCCAAAACACCTGGAGGGCCAAAGTTTGCCCATTCCTGCTTTATATGCACCTCAAGTGTGCATGGCTAAAGTGCTCACCTGTGCATTTATATTGGAAGATTTTGACTCATATATAGAAGATTCACTGGCGTACATCCCATAAATGCATGTTGAGCAATTCCTGCTATGTATATATTATTTAGTTAACACAAAAATTACAGGAGATATAGAAGGCCTTTTCCAAATAGAAATATTTTGCACGTTAAACCTCAAAATGAAGCCCTTTTAATATTTGCACAACAATCATGAAGGCATATGCTGCCAAATGTCACTAGCCAGGTGACAGCCATCATCTTTCATTCACATCTGCTGCTACTGAGTTTATGTATCGTAAACAGTATTTTTCTGAGTAAGTTAACAGAAAAGTGAAAGTTGTGTGGCACCTTCAAGACGAATGAAGTTTATTGTGATGCAAGGAATTTTTTATTGTGCGTTGAAACTTTATGAGATGTGTGAAGGTTTCTCCTGTAACTAACAATTTTGTATATAAAAATGCTTTTAGAGAGATTTATTATTAAATGACAATTGGTAAAATTTCTTTTCTTTGTATTGTTTATGATGGTGTTTCATGTTCAAAAATTACCCTGAAGAAGGAACTTGATTCCTGACTATAGGACTACAGCCCTGTGTTCGCTTAACAAGGTATAGTAGGTCTGCATGCAAATGCATCCGAGGCCCAGCCCTACAGAATCCTGAGCCCCGCAGAACCCTTTCTACACTGCCATATAATCCAGATTATCAAAGCAGATAATCAACAATATCTGCTTTGAACTGGATTATATGTCAGGATCACAGTATCCGCCTGGGACTGACTGCTTTGGTTCCCTGCCATAAAGAAGGGAGGTGAGGGGGAGGGAGGCTGGGTGCAGTTGAGGAAGGTAGTATAAATAAGACATCTGTTTTTGTGAAGGAAATTGAAACTGCAGTGAACAGACTGTGGGCACAGTAGGTTCTTGTGGGTTTTTTCGGGCTATAGGGCCATGTTCTAGAGGCATTTCTCCTGACGTTTCGCCTGCATCTATGGCAAGCATCCTCAGAGGTAGTGAGGTCTGTTGGAATTAGGACAATGGGTTTATATATCTGTGGAATGGCTGGGGTGGGGCAAAGAGCTCTTCTCTGCTAGAGCTAGGTGTGAATGTTTCAACTGACCACCTTCATTAGCATTTGAAGGCCTGCCTGAGCCTGGGAAAATCTTTTGTTGAGAGGTGTGGGCACAGTGTTTGGCCACTAGAGGGTGGATGGGAGTTGGGATTAATATATACAGGCGGTTTGAACAGGAAAACTTTAGAACTGTCTTTTTAGGATTGTGGAAAGAATAAACCACTTGTCTCCAACATTTTCTTGTTGTGAGCTTGATTTTAATTCTTTAAGAATTTCCAGAGTCTGACATTATATTAGTCTATACTGGGGCCCCAGATGGCGCAGCGGGTTAAACCGCTGCACTGTTGAACTTGCTGACCAAAAGGTTGGCGGTTCAAATCCGGTGAGCGGAGTGAGCTTCCGCTGTTTGGCCCAGCTTCTGCCAACCTAACAGTTTATAAACATGGAAATGTGAGTAGGTCAATAGGTATTGCTTCTACAGGAAGGTAACGACGCTCCATGCAGTCATGACCTTGGAGGACTCTACAGACAACGCTAGCTCTTCAGCTTAGAAATGGAGATGAGCACCAACCCCCAGAGTGGGACACAACTAGACTCAGTGTCAGGGGAAAGCTTTACCTTTACCTTTCAATGGGAAAACCTTAGAACTGTCTTTTTAGGATTGTGGAAAGAAGGAATAAACTACTTGTCTCCAGTAATTTATTATTGTGAGCTTGAGTTTAACTCCAAGATCTTCCAGAGTCTGACATTATATGAGTCTACATTGGGCCCCCTGGTGGCGCAATGGGTTAAACTGCTGAACTGTTAAACTTGCTGACCAAAAGGTTTGCCGGTTAGAATCCAGTGAGCAGAGTGAGCTTCCGCTGTTTGGCCAACCTAACAGTTTAAAAACATGCAAAGGTCGATAGGTACTTCTTCTACAGGAAGGTAACGATGCTCCATGCAGTTATGCTAGCTACATGACCTTGGAGGAGTCTATGGACAATGCCAGCTCTTCATCTTAGAAATGGAGATGAGCATCAACCCCCCAGAGTGAGACACAACTAGACTCAATGTCAGGGGAAAGTTTTACCTTTACCTTTAAGTGGGAAAACTTTAGAACTGTCTTTTTAGGATTGTGGAAAGAAGGAATAAACCACTTGTCTCCAGCAATTTATTGTTGTGAGCTTGATTTTAACTTCAACTTCTTCCAGAGTCTGACATTATATGAGTCTGCACTGCCATAAAATCCAGGTCAAAGCAAATAATCTGGATTTTATATGGCAGTGTAGAAAAGGCCTCAGTTGCTGCACAGACTCTGATATCCCCCCCCCCCCCTTCCTGGGAAAGCTTGATTCCACAACCCAGGCCCATAGCCAGGATTTCGTTTCGGGGGGAGGCTGAATTTTTTTCAGGGGGGGTTTCGGGGGGGCTGAGTTTCGGGGGGCTGAGTCTGAGTGAAAGAGGGTCTAGCCTAGCAAACCTTTTGTATCATTACCCCAATACCCCCATGCATATGGGATATATTGAGTATGGTGATCAGATCATGATATGAATAAACATAACAGTTTAAATAATGCCCAGTAAGGCCTTTTCGCGAACCACCATGAGAATTTCGGGGGGGGGGGCTGAAGCGCCCCGAGGCCCCCCCCCCCCCGGCTACATGCCTGCCACAACCCTTTCTATAATGAGCCCTCCTCCACAAATAACCTGCTTCTCTTTTATCTCGCCCGAGTTTTTAATTAGTTCTTTTTTAATCATTACATGTAGCCCGCCCATGGTCATTGTGTTTTGTGCTTATTGTAAATTTATATTGTTATGTATTCACATGTTTTATGTAATCACGATGTTGTTGTTATTGTTTGCGTTTTCGGTTTTTCTTTATTGTAATTGTTGTTCAGGCTTGGCCTCATGTAAGCCGCTCCGAGTCTCCAATGGGGAGATGGTGGCGGGGTATAAATAAAGATGATAATGATGTTGATGATGATTATTATTATTACCATTATTATGCAGAGTCAGTCTGGACCTTATGGAAAGTGTAGTGCTCTGATGACGAAGTGTAGTGTTGGATTAGGGGACTTGAGAGCTTTTGGGCTTGAGTGTTACCAGTATGCTGATGACACTCAGCTGGTGCTGAAGATGGAAGGCCGACCGGACTCTGTACCCGATTGTTTCCATCAGTGCCTCGAGGCCATTACTGGATGGCTGCGTGCCAGCAGGTTGAGGGTGAATCCAGCAAAGACGGAGATCCTATGGCTGGGTCAACCGGGCAGTGGGGATATCCAGCTGCCTACCCTGGATGGCAAGGCGCTACACCCGTCATCATTGGTAAAGAGTCTGGGAGTCCTTTTGGACCCTCTGCTGACGATGGAGGCCCAGGTCTCCGCCGTTAGCAGTACCGCCTTTTTTCATCTGCGGCAGGCTAGACGGCTGGCCCCCTCCCTGTCCAGGGACGACCTAGCTACGGTGATCCAGGCCACGGTCATCTCAAGACTGGACTACTGTAACGCCCTCTACATTGGCCTCCCTCTGTCGGTGATTCGGAAGCTCAAGTTGGTACAAAATGCAGCTGCTCGGCTTCTTGTGGGAATTCCGATGAGATGCCACATAACACCAATCTTACTACAGCTGCATTGGTTACCAATTGAGCACCGGATCACTTTCAAAGTGATGGTACTCACCTTTAAGGCCTTGCATGGTCTGGGGTCGATGTACCTGAGGGACCGCCTCACCCCCTACCAACCCCAGAGATCCCTCCGTTCTGAGGACCAAGATCTATGGGAAATTCCCAGTGTCAAGACCTTGCATCTAACAGCAACCAGACGCAGAGCCTTTACAGCAGTGGCACCATCACTCTGGAATACTCTGCCACCTGAAGTCCGTGCCTTGCGGGACTTATCAGCTTTCCGCAGGGCATGTAAGACATACCTGTTTCGACAGGCCTTTGATCTTTGATATTGCTGTTTTTAAATTGTTTTAAATTCTGTTAGATTTTAGCCATTCTTGTAAGCCGCTCCGAGCCCCAGGGGAGTGGCAGCATATAAGTTCAAATAATAAATAAATAAATAAAAACTTACTTGGATTAGTCACATTCTCTCAGCGTAAAAGGCAATGGAATCTGCCAATTAAACTCCAGGGTTGCGATAAATCCGGGCCAGCCTGAAAGCATGTGATACATCTGTTCCCATCCCTCCCCACTAACCCCTCTGGCACAGTCTTGCACACAAATCCCACTGCAACCCCAGTGTAACAATACTTTTTTATTTGGTCCCACAAATTGAACAAGATGCCACATTCAAGTTACAGATAACTCTTATTCACATATGGACGTTCACATTGGAAACAGCGATGTTCTGCTACAAGTCCACCCCCACAGCTTGGAGCTCCAGGGTTTTCAAAGTCCCCCAACCCTCCTTTCCATCCACGAAAGATTAAATGCTTCGAACGGTATGGAGTTTTTGCCTTCTGCCTGTGTCTCCAAGCATCTTGTGACTGACTTATGCATTGTGTCACAAGACTAGGCCAGAGCTTGGTTAAGAGGCTTTGAAAGATTTCTGTGCGAAGAAGGGGTTTGGCACTGGTCCAGCTTTGAGAGAGCCTTGCCACGGGCCTCTCTTTGGAGTGTGTCTGCATGTCAACGTTATTTGGCTTTGCTTGGAAGCCCCAAAATGATTTCTCCTTTGGCGGCTAACTCTGTTTGGGAAAAGTCAGGTCGTGCCAGTACCTCTCTTCTCACTATCAGTGGTTCTCAACTTTCCTAATGCTGCGACCCCTTAATACTGTTCCTCATGTTGTGGTGACCCCCAATCACAATATTATTTTTGTTGCTACTTCATTACTGTAATTTTGCTACTGTTACAAGTCGTAATGTAGATATCTGATATGTAGGATGTATTTTCATCCACTGGACCAAATTTGGCATTTGAAATTTGTAGTTCATTTTTGTCATTTGGGAGTTGTAGTTGCTGGGATTTATGGTCCACCTACAATCAAAGAGCATTCTGAACTCCACCAATGATGTAATTGAAACAATTTTAGCACACAGAACTCCCATGACCAACAGAAAATACTAGAAGAGTTTGGTGGGCACTGACCTTGAGTTTTAGAGTTGTACTTCACTTACATCCAGAGAGCAGTGTGGACTCAAACTATGGATCTGGACCAAACTTGGCACGAATACTCCATATGCCCAAATGTAAACACTGGTGGAGTTTGGGGAAAATAGACCTTGACATTTGGGAGTTGTAGTTACTGGGATTTATAGTTCACCTACAATCAGAGCATTCTGAACCACACCAACGATAGAATTGGGCCAAACTTCCCACATAGAACCCCGTGACCAACAGAACATACTGTGTTTTCTGATGGTCTTTGGCGACCACTCTGACACCCCCTGGCGATCCCTCCAGGGGTCCCGACTCCCAGGTTGAGAAATGCTGCACTAGATGCTTTAAAAGTAGGTGTGTCTGCTTAACATTTTAGTTTGGTGGGGTTACACTTTTACTAAGCATGTCCCCCCAGTCTTCACACAACTCAGTGCATTTTGAATTCAATACAGTCCATAAAAAAGCGAGACCGGAGCAAATTGGAAAAAAAAAACTTTGCATTTCGGGAGGTTTTTTTTTTTTCCAAGCTGGGAAAATGTGTGGGAGAAAGCATTTCATAAAACATCTTCCACCTCAAGACTGGAGCCAGTGGTTCTTTATTAACTTAATCTGCTGTCTGTTCTGTCGGAACTGATTTACCACAGATAAGGATCTGGCAGCCATGCCGTCATTGTGCTTGGGGCGCTGGCCAAGTGGATGAGCCTGTAAGATTCCTATGGCTCCAGTTATTGGTAATCTGATGAAATACTCAAGGGATGCCATCTTAAATTTATTATTGCCCACATTTCTCTTGTCTGCCCAGCAGCATGAGACTTTCTCTAGAAGTTCATCAGGTATCATTACTATAGGAACTGTCTTACAATAGCAGCCATCTTGTAAAAGCAAGTGGGTGTATTCAGTCTTTCTCCCTCTTTATATATATATATATATATATATATAACACACACATTCATACACACACACTAGCCATCCCCTGCCACGCGTTGCTGTGGCCCACATGGGGGTTCTGTGTGGGAGGTTTGGCCCAATTCTATCGTTGGTGGGGTTCAGAATGCTCTCTGACTGTAGGTGAACTATAAATCCCAGCAACCACAACTCCAAAATGTCAAGATTCTATTTTCCCCAAACTCCACCAGTGTTCACATTTGGGCATGTGGAGTATTTGTGCCAAGTTTGGTCCAGATCCATCATTGTTTGAGTCCACAGTGCTCTCTGGATGTAGGTGAACTACAACTCCAAAACTCAAGGACGATGCCCAGCAAACCCTTCCAGTATTTTCTGTTGGTCATGGGAGAACTGTGTGCCAAGTGTGGTTCAATTCCATTGTTGGTAGAGTTCAGAATGCTCTTTGATTGAACTATAAATCCAAGCAACTATATTATTATTTGTCATGTCAGGAGCAACTTGAGAAACTGCAAGTCGCTTCTGGTGTGAGAGAATTGGCCGCCTGCAAGGACGTTGCCCAGGAGACGCCCGGATGATTTTATGTTTTTATCATCCTTGTGGGAGGCTTTTCTCATGTCCCCGCATGAGGAGCTGGAGCTGATAGAGGGAGCTCATCCGCCTCTCCCCGGATTCGAACCTGCGACCTGTCGGTCTTCAGTCCTGCCGGCACAGGACTTTAACCCACTGCGCCACCGGGAGCTCCTTATCCAAGCAACTACAACTCCCAAATGACAAAATCAATCCCCTCCAACCTCAGCAGTATTTAAATTTGGGCGTATGGGGTATTTGTGCCAAATTTGGTCCAGTGAATGAAAATACATCCTGCATATTGGATATTTACAATTCATAACAGTAGCAAAATTACAGTTACGAAGTAGCAACTAAAATAATTTTATGATTGGGGGGTCACCACAACATGAGGAACTGTATTAAGGGGTCATGGCATTAGGAAGGTTGAGAAACACTGCTTTAGAGGCTATTTCTTTCTGGAGAAGCAAAGAGGGGAGGTGATTGGCTCAAACCAAAAATAAGACAAGAACTCAAGGGCACCAGGATCTGTTCTTAGAGGGCATCCCTTTGCAAGTGTGATGAAGAAAGACTTCTGTCTTAACTGGTATTGGAAAGAAGCTGGCCCCACAAACACCTCTTTGCCAATATCATAATTTCCTCATTTGCTCTCAGTTTTTTATTAGCTGCCAGAATAGGACCGCTCCATAACAGAGTATAATCTGCATGCCCAAACCAAGGCAAGCTTACATTGAAAATTTTCGACTTGAGAAATGCCGGCACAACCTAACCTTAAAGCTCGCTTCCACCTTGCTCTTTGAACTCATGTCCCCAAAAATATCGGGAGACAAAATATTGGAAAGAGGCTAGAATAGGAGCTCCAAAGTCCAAACAGGTTTGGGGCTTCTGTTCTGGGCAAAGAAGCCATACAGCTCTGCAAAGCAGGTCACCAAGGGCCTCGTTCGTTCCAGATGTCCTTCTGTTTTGGTGGCTGTGTATTATAGCTGCTCATATGCAAAAAAAAAGAGGGATCTAAGAATGTGTTTGACCTATAGCGGTGCCACAAGAAGTTGTCCCCTTCTAGAGAATGAAGCATTAGGCCCTTTTGCATGTGACAACATACCCCAGGAACATGATTTCTGCATCAGGGATAGCTGCCAACCAGTGCAACGCTTTGCAACGGTGATAGTTTGTATGGGAAGGCATCTGCACCACAATGTTTCCCGGTTCATACAACTGTCATGGCTATGCCCTACAGAACTTGGATTTTAGTGGGCTACTGTGCGTTTTTCGCGTTGTACGGCCATGTTCCAGAAGCATTCTCTCCTGACGTTTCACCCACATCTATGGCAGGCATCCTGAGGATGCCTGCCATAGATGTGGGTGAAACGTCAGGAGAGAATGCTTCTGGAACATGGCCATACAACGCGAAAAATGCACTGCAACCCAGTGATTACGGCCATGAAAGCCTTCGACAACACTCAAACGACAATAATCATGTTCTGTCGCTACACTGTAGGCTACATAAAACTGATTTAAGATTTCAAGGCCACTGAATATTCAATTTTAATTATGTATGCCTTCAGTTTAAAGCACCACAACCCATATTGTCCTTTAAAAATACTGAATCTGTAATTAATTGACTTGTTAGCAAGAGGGGATGCTTTCAGAACTTTGCCCTGAATGAATCTGCAGCGGAAGCTAAATTGGAACTGTAACCAGCCGCTGTCCCCAGCTTCCCATTGGACTTAACTATCAAACTGGGGTTTGCCCCATCCCTGAACTAATTCTGTAGAGCAGTGGTTCTCAACCTGTGGGTTCCCAGATGTTTTGGCCTTCAAGAAATCCTAATAGCTGCTAAACTGGCTTGGATTTCTGGGAGTTGTAGGCCAAAACACCTGGGACCCACAGGTTGAGAAGCACTGTTGTAGAGCTTACTGGAGGTCGTGGCATTAGCTCACACTGAGGATCCAATGGGTTTTCTGGAGAACTAAACTGTCAGCAGACAAAAGGAATGAGTTGGACATATCAAAATATATCTTTTTTTTTTCTTTCCTTCCTTTAAAAAAAGGTCCTTTGGAGTGGTAACTGTACAAAACACATAATGTTTCTCACAACAATATACAAACAATATTTTTAAAAAGGAAAACAAACAAAAAAAAAGGCTTCTAGCCCCACAGTTTTGAGATCCAATTTTGGACAGATATCTGACACATCCATGTACGTCTTAAGACACAAGAAAGGCAACTTCTGGCCAAACAATAAATACAGACATTGGGCTGTTTGGGCAGCTTAGCTGCTTGGTGTTGGCTCCCCGCAGGAAGGCCTTGGGAATGGGATTATGCGCCTAGGGTCAGCCCTGCATTGGTTTTCTGAGCCTTGCCAGCAGGGTCAAGGCTGGGCCCTTGAGTCTGGCCCACCTCCTGCTCCGTGTTGGCATTAGTGGCTTCCCTTGCAGGGCGATCCTGGATGCAAGTTTACTGTACCTTGCGGGAGGGACTATATAACCCTGCCCAGGATTCTGGTATCGATACGTGGAGCAAAGGAAGAGGTGACAAGACAAGAACTCAAGGGCACCACAGTGAGCGCAAAGGAAGATTCCCCTTCTCTTCCTCATATCTCTCTGTCCTGGCTCAAGTCAGAATTGGCACTATTCAGAGGTTTGGTGACAGCGGCAGAATACTGTCGGGCAGCCTCTCCTTCCTGGCTGTGCTGGATCCCATAGCCAAAATAGATGGCGAAGCCTGGAAAGGAAATGGGGGAGGACTTGTGGTCACAACGTCATCGGCAGCCTCCTGTTCCTTTATTTCAAGACCCCCCCAATTCACCCAAGCAATGGCTGCAGCATCCGAGACACAGCTCCCAAATTGGAACCTGGAGCACAGCTACAGTGTTGATCTTACCGATGGCCATCCAGACAGCAAATCGCACCCACGTTCCTGCGTCCAGCTGCATCATGAGATAGACATTCACCAAGATACTGAAAAGTGGAAGCAGGGGCAAGCCAGGCACCTGGAGAGGGAGAATCACACAACATAGTACTGTTTGTTAGTCCAATACCTGCAGGAAGAACTCTTGAGAGGCAGTATCAGCTTTCCAAGTTTCATAAAATCAAAGAGTTGGAAGAGACCTCATGGGCCATCCAGTCCAACCCCCTGCCAAGAAGCAGGAATATTGCATTCAAAGCACCCCTGACAGATGGCCATCCAGCCTCTGTTTAAAAGCTTCCAAAGCAGGAGCCTCCACCACACTCCGGGGCAGAGAGTTCCACTGCTGAACGGCTCTCACAGTCAGGAAGTTCTTCCTCATGTTCAGATGGAATCTCCTTTCTTGTAGTTTGAAGCCATTGTTTGCATCCTAGTCTCCAAGGAAGCAGAAACAAGCTTGCTCCCTCCTCCCTGTGGCTTCCTCTCACATATTTATACATGGCTATCATATCTCCTCTCAGCCTTCTCTTCTGCTGGCTAAACATGCCGAGTTCTTGACGCCGCTCCTCACAGGGCTTGGTCTCCAGACCCTTGATCATTTGGACACACCCTCCTCTGGACACATTCCAGCTTGTCAACATTTCCCTTCAATTGCAGTGCCCAGAATTGGACACAGTGTGATTCCAAGTGTGGTCTAACCAAGACAGAATAGAGGGGAAGCATGACTTCCCTAGATCTAGACACTATGCTCTGATTGATGCAGGCCAAAATCCCATTGGCTTTTTTTGCTGCCACATCACATTGTTGGCTCATGTTTAACTTGTTGTCCACGAGGACTCCAAGATCTTTTTCAAACATGGAGAATCCACTATCTTCCAACAACTCTTGCTATCAGGAAGCTTTTCCTAATACTTAGGTCAAGCAGTGGAAACCAAACTTGTTCTGCATGAGAGTCCTAAGAGATGGCTTCCCAATCTCCTCTTCAAGAAAGTTGGGCAAATATGCCAGCAGTTTTTAGTTCAAAAGAAACTGCTCCCCTCCAGAGGAACAGTGGACATGATATAATCATAATCATCATCATCATCATCTTTATTTATACCCCGCCACCATCTCCCCAACAAAATAAAACCAGAACATAAAGAAAAAAATATAAACACAAGTCATAAAATAACATTCCAATAAACACAATCACAATAACAATAGCAAAAGCATTCTGTTTCCCTTGGGAAACCTCTCAGAGTCACTCTGAGACCCCATCTGAGTCACAACACTATCAGTCTGTGTCTGTGGTTCCAGCTGAGTCACAACAGATATTTCAGCATGAACAAGAAGGCATGGCACAGGCGTGAAAACTAAACGTTGGACTCACTGAAGAGTATAGATTCACGGGCCCTATATTTATTCAGAAAGCCATAGGAAAAACATTCTGTTTCCCTTGGGAAACCTCTCCCAGACCCCTTTTTTCTCTTAACCTTTCTGAGTGCCTCCTCCCTAAATCCAGGTGGTGATCCTGATAAATTTGTCTTTTGCGATCAAAGATGGCCTCCTCCGGTTTGTTCATTAGTACATTCCTTTCACTATCTCTATCTAACCTTGACTGTTCGGCCTCAGCCTCTTTCTCAGACTGCCTCAAGACATCTTTGCTTTGTGAACCAACGATCCCATTATCCTCCATTTCACTCTGGCTAACTGTAATTTCTTGTCCTTCATCTGCATTCATAAACCCGTGAGAATCAACAGAAACCTGATCATTTAAGTCAGACATGGGAACCTCTGAAGTGCCATGATCATTCTCCTTTGAGTCCTGTGGCAAAGAGGCTGAACCCCTATAGTAAGTTCAAAGCTATAACTGCTGACATCTCATTTCAGTCCGCCATACCTCTGGCAAAAGGGTGGGATCCCAGACTGTATCCCTTTGGCTTTGTCCCACACAATCCTTTCAAAGACCGGTTTGACCAAAGGAAAAGCCCCCTTTACCTTGAAAGTGAGCTCTGCCTTACTCTCCGGCTGCCTCCAGATGACAATGGTGAAAAAAAGGGAAATGATGAGGAGAACCACGCAGGCGACGATGCAGCCGATGTCGCCTTCCAAGAGAGCCAACCCTTTTTGTGCTAGAATGCCACACAGGGCAGTGATCATGATAGCTGCAAGGGAAAAAGTGTAAAAATTAAAGCCAATTTAAACAGACTGAAAGCCAAAACCAAGGTTACAACAACATCTGTTATAGAACTCCAGTATGCTGATGATAATGTTGTCTGTGCGCATTCAGAAGGAGATCTACAAGCCACTCTAAACAACTTCGCAGAAGCATACATGAAGCTTGGCCTGTCACTGAACATCGAGAAATCAGTTTGGTACAAATCCTTCAAACCATGCCCTAAGCCATGTTTGAAGTTGGTGCTGGAGAGAAGCTAATGTCAGTAGCAATCAAGCAATTCAATGAGAGGCACTCCTTCCCCCAAAAGTTGTCTTTCACTCACAGAAGCCCCTGTCTCAGTGTTTCTCAACCTGGGGGTCAGGACCCCTGTAGGGGTCGGGAGGGGGTTTCAGAGGGGTCGCCAAAGACCATCAGAAAAGACCATCAGAAACCTCTTTGGCAAAAAAGGCTGAAGATCTCTCCACCTGTCCTTCTCTTCCTTTTTTGGAAACTGAGGGCAAATCCTCCCACCAAAGGCCCTTCTCTGCTGTGATTGGCAGGCCTCTCAGCTAGCCTCTCAACCAAGGGGAGAGCTGTTTCTGAGACTCCAAACAGGGAGGGGAGAGCAGACATGCTTGGCACATGGCAGCATGATGCGCATGGTGAGAATGCGACAGTGGAGGGAAGCTCACACCAGTGAGTCCTTTCAAAGCATGGGAGCTCTGGGTGGGAAGTCTTGGTTCAATTCCATTATTGATGGGGTTCAGAATGCTCTTTGATTGTAGGTGAACTATAAATCCCAGCAACTACAACTCCCATATGTCAAGGTCTATTTTCCCTAAACTCCACCAGTGTTCATATTTGGGTATATTGAGGATTCATGCCAAGTTTGGTCCAGATCCATAACTGTTCGATTCCACAGTGCTCTCTGGATGTATTTATTAATTATTTATTTATTTCGAGATTTTATATACCGACCCTCTCACCTTCAAAGAGGGATTCGGACCGGTTCACAACATGTGTTAACATACAAAAATATACAATAACAACACAATGCCACTTCATTACACGATTAAAATATCAGCACCATACACATTAAAACATTATCATCACAGTTAAAAGAGCCAAATCATCCAACACCATCACAATCCCATTCATCACCCTCCTTTCATGTGGGCAAAGAATTAAATCAGTTGTCAAATGCCACGTTCCACAACCAGGTCTTTGTTAATTTCCTGAACGTCATGAGGGAGGGGGCAGTTCTGATCTCTAATGGCAGGGAGTTCCAAAGTCGAGGGGCCACCATCGAGAAGGCCCTGTCCCTCGTCCCCACCAGCCGTGCTTGTGCAGGCAGTGGGACCGAGAGCAGGGCCCCTCCAGACGATCTTAATGGTCTTGATGGTTGTAGGGGAGAATACGTTCGGAGAGGTAAACAGGGCCGGAGTCGTTTAGGGCTTTATAGGTTAACACCAGCACTTTGAATTGTGCTCGGAAGCTAATCGGCAGCCAGTGGAGCTCGAGTAACAGCGGAGTGGTGTGCTCCCTGTACCCAGCACCCGTTAGTAATCTGGCTGCCACGCGTTGTACTTGCTGCAGTCTTCAGAGGCAACCCCACGTGGATGTAGGTGAACTACGACTCCCAAACTCAAGGTCAATGCCCACCAAACCCTTCCAGTATTTTCTGTTGGTTATTGGAGTCCTGTGTGCCAAGTTTGGTTCCATTCCATTGTTGGTGGGGTTCAGAATGCTCTTTGATTGTAGGTGAACTATACATCCCAGCAACTACAACTCCCAAATGACAAAATCAACCCCTCCTCCCAATCCCACCAGTATTCAAATTCGGGTGTCTTGGGTACTGTGCCAAATTTGGTCCAGTAAATGAAAATACACCCTGCATATCAGATATTTACATTACGATCCATAACAGTAGCAAAATGACAGTTATGAAGTAGCAACGAAAATGATGTGATGGTTGGGGGTCACCACAAAATGCGGAACTGTATTCAGGAGTCGCAGCATTGAGAAGGTTGAGAAACACTGCTCTACCTGAAATAAAATGGGATGCAACCTCTTCGCCTTCGCTTATGAACCTGGAAGTGAACAGCCACAGAAAGCATATTCTGAGGGTTGAGCGTGTGCTCAGCTTGTCTCACTGTCACTTGGTACTTACAAATGATGGTGCTACTGATGTAAACGATGCGCCCTGAGAGGTGCGTTGGGCTGTCTGCTTCGGGGCAGAAAAGGGACCTCCAGGTGATCTTCTTCAAGACAGTTTGGCTCTCGCCAGCTGGACGGTTCATGCTGACCTTCTCTTCTTCACTTCCATTCACCTCCAGCATCTCCAGATCCCTGGAGTTGGTGATCATCTCAGGCTGGTATCTGCCAGAGGAGCCACAGAGTCAAAGCAAGAACATGGGAATCCACTGTCTATGACGTCTAGCTCTCTCTCAGAGATCATTACTGAAGTCTCCTAGGCGACGATGCAGCCGATGTCGCCTTCCAAGAGAGCCAACCCTTTTTGTGCTAGAATGCCACACAGGGCAGTGATCATGATAGCTGCAAGGGAAAAAGTGTAAAAATTAAAGCCAATTTAAACAGACTGAAAGCCAAAACCAAGGTTACAACAACATCTGTTATAGAACTCCAGTATGCTGATGATAATGTTGTCTGTGCGCATTCAGAAGAAGATCTACAAGCCACTCTAAACAACTTCGCAGAAGCATACATGAAGCTTGGCCTGTCACTGAACATCGAGAAATCAGTTTGGTACAAATCCTTCAAACCATGCCCTAAGCCATGTTTGAAGTTGGTGCTGGAGAGAAGCTAATGTCAGTAGCAATCAAGCAATTCAATGAGAGGCACTCCTTCCCCCAAAAGTTGTCTTTCACTCACAGAAGCCCCTGTCTCAGTGTTTCTCAACCTGGGGGTCAGGACCCCTGTAGGGGTCGGGAGGGGGTTTCAGAGGGGTCGCCAAAGACCATCAGAAAAGACCATCAGAAACCTCTTTGGCAAAAAAGGCTGAAGATCTCTCCACCTGTCCTTCTCTTCCTTTTTTGGAAACTGAGGGCAAATCCTCCCACCAAAGGCCCTTCTCTGCTGTGATTGGCAGGCCTCTCAGCTAGCCTCTCAACCAAGGGGAGAGCTGTTTCTGAGACTCCAAACAGGGAGGGGAGAGCAGACATGCTTGGCACATGGCAGCATGATGCGCATGGTGAGAATGCGACAGTGGAGGGAAGCTCACACCAGTGAGTCCTTTCAAAGCATGGGAGCTCTGGGTGGGAAGTCTGGCCCAATTCTATAATTGATGGGGTTCAGAATGCTCTTTGATTGTAGGTGAACTATAAACCCCCCAGCAACTACAACTCCCATATGTCAAGGTCTATTTTCCCTAAACTCCACCAGTGTTCATATTTGGGTATATTGAGGATTCATGCCAAGTTTGGTCCAGATCCATAACTGTTCGATTCCACAGTGCTCTCTGGATGTATTTATTAATTATTTATTTATTTCGAGATTTTATATACCGACCCTCTCACCTTCAAAGAGGGATTCGGACCGGTTCACAACATGTGTTAACATACAAAAAATATACAATAACAACACAATGCCACTTCATTACACGATTAAAATATCAGCACCATACACATTAAAACATTATCATCCCAGTTAAAAGAGCCAAATCATCCGACACCATCACAATCCCATTCATCATCCTCCTTTCATGTGGGCAAAGAATTAAATCAGTTGTCAAATGCCGCGTTCCACAACCAGGTCTTTGTTAGTTTCCTGAACGTCATGAGGGAGGGGGCAGTTCTGATCTCTAATGGGAGGGAGTTCCAAAGTCGAGGGGCCACCATCGAGAAGGCCCTGTCCCTCGTCCCCACCAGCCGTGCTTGTGCAGGCAGTGGGACCGAGAGCAGGGCCCCTCCAGACGATCTTAATGGTCTTGATGGTTTGTAGGGGAGAATACGTTCGGAGAGGTAAACAGGGCCGGAGTCGTTTAGGGCTTTATAGGTTAACACCAGAACTTTGAATTGTGCTCAGAAGCTAATCGGCAGCCAGTGGAGCTCGAGTAACAGCGGAGTGGTGTGCTCCCTGTACCCAGCACCCGTTAGTAATCTGGCTGCCACGCGTTGTACTTGCTGCAGTCTTCAGAGGCAACCCCACGTGGATGTAGGTGAACTACGACTCCCAAACTCAAGGTCAATGCCCACCAAACCCTTCCAGTACTTCCTCTTGGTTATGGGAGTTCTGTGTGCCAAGTTTGGTTCAATTCTATCACTGGTTGTGTTCAGAACACTCTTAGATTGTGGGTGAACTATACATCCCAGCAACTACAACTCCCAAATGACAAAATCACCCCACCCCTCCCCCAACCCACCAGTATTCAAATGTGCATATTCGGGTATTTGTGCCAAATTTGGTCCAGTGAATGAAAATACATTCTGCATATCAGATATTTACATTACGATTCATAACAGTAGCAATAAGGACCTAGATGAGATGAGACAAAGTATGCATGCAACGAAAAATGATGTGATTTGCTTTGTCGGGGCAGTCACAACCAAAAATGCAGGATACTGTCCAATTCAGGTGAAGCGCTAGCACTTTCGGAGTATAGGTTTTGAGAAACACTGCTCTACCTGAAATAAAATGGGATGCAACCTCTTTGCCTTCGTTTATGAACCTGGAAGTGAACAGCCACAGAAAGCATATTCTGAGGGTTGAGCGTGTGCTCAGCTTGTCTCACTGTCACTGGGTACTTACAAATGATGGTGCTACTGATGTAAACGATGCGCCCTGAGAGGTGCGTTGGGCTGTCTGCTTCGGGGCAGAAAAGGGACCTCCAGGTGATCTTCTTCAAGACAGTTTGGCTGTCGCCAGCTGGACGGTTCATGCTGACCTTCTCTTCTTCACTTCCATTCACCTCCAGCATCTCCAGATCCCTGGAGTTGGTGATCATCTCAGGCTGGTATCTGCCAGAGGAGCCACAGAGTCAAAGCAAGAACATGGGAATCCACTGTGTATGACGTCTAGCTCTCTCTCAGAGGTCATTACTGAAGTCTCCTGGCAGCTCTCAGTGACTTCATGCAAGATTCTTCGTGAACCTTATCTGGAAATGCTTTTTCTGAAGAAACACTTAGGCTTTCTTATACTTATGGATCATACTTCTTAAAACTTCAAGTGTTTCAACTGGATAGGTTTTTATTTGCATGAACAGAAGAACAGCCTGCCTCAGGGGAGCGTGCTTGCTCTATCAATGTTTAACATCTACACAAATGACCAGCCGCTTCCAGAAGGGACAGAAAGTTTCATCTATGCTGACGATCATGCCATCACCGCTCAAGCAGGGAGCTTTGAGATGGTTGAGCAGAAGCCCTGCAAAGCTTTAGGTCAGTGGTTCTCAACCTGGGGTCCCCAGATGTTTTTGGCCTACAACTCCCAGAAATCTTGGTCAGTTTACCAGCTGTTAGGATTTCTGGGAGTTGAAGGCCAAAAACATCTGGGGACCCCAGGTTGAGAACCACTGCTTTAGGTGCTCTTACTACCTATTATAGGAAACCCAGCTGATTCCTAATCAATCTAAAACACAGACATGTGCTTTGCATCTTAAGAATAGATAAGCATCCCGAACTCTGAGGATTACCTGGGAGGGAATCTTACTGGAGCATTGCAACACACCCAAATACCTAGGGGTTACCCTGGACCATGCTCTGACCTACACGAAGCACTGCTTGACTATCAAGTAAAAACAGGGCACTTGAAATATCATACGAAAGCTGACTGGCACAGCCTGGGGATCATAACCAGACACAGTGAAGACATCTGTCCTTGCGCTTTTCTACTCTGCTCTGAATATGAATGCCCAGTGTGGAACACATCTCACCACATTAAAACAGTGGATGTAACTCTTAATGAGACATTCCACATTATCACAGGATGTCTACGCCCCACACCGCTCGAGAAATTATACTATTTAGTTGGCATTGCACCACTTGACATCCATCGGGAAGTAGCAGCCAATAATGAAAGGACCAAGGCAGTGACATCTCCGGCCCATTCTCTGTCAATATCAGCCAGCATGCCAACGGTTTAAATCAAGAAACAGCTTCCTAAGATCTACAAAGATACTTGCAGGAATACCTCAGCAAGCGAGAACCCAAAAGTGGCAGGTTAAAACCCAGCACCTTAATCAGTGGCTGAGATCAGATGAGAGACTCCCTCCTGGACACACAGAAGAGGGGACGACCTGGAAGGCACTAGCACATGAAATGCAGAGCTAACCTTAAGAAATGGGGCTACGAAGTGGAGTCCACAACATGTCGGTGCAGAGAAGAGCAAACCACTGACCACCTACTAGAATGCAACCTGAGCCCTGCCACATGCACAATGGAGGACCTTCTTATAGCAACACCAGAGGCACTCCAAGTGACCAGATACTGGTCAAAGGACATTTAGCATAATGGCAAGTTTTTAAACTTCGTTTGTGTTTTTAAATACATGTTAATCCCTCAACTCGCTTCCGACACGATAAATAAATATTTGCAAGATATCGTGACCTTGTTGGATGCCACCTTAGGTCATATATTAAGGGAAAGGGTAGGGCATAAATTGAAGAATGTTTTAAAAAAATAAAGAGAAAGGCCATTCCCAACTAATGGCACTCTGAGGGAAGGAATCATAGCCCTCGATTGAAGTTCAAACGGGACCAGACTGGGATCTGTAGGGAGCCAGATCTAGCTCTGAGGCCTGATCCTCCTCAGCTGAGAGACCTACCTGAGGATGAGTACGCAAACAGCCACGAGGGAGTATGCCAAGAGGGTACCGATGGACATGAGGTTGACCAGGTCCTTCAGCTCAAAGAGGAAAGCCATCAGGGCTGTAAGAGAATAGGCGCTGCGTGAGCCACCGGATAAGTTTGCTGGGAGAAGGGGAAGATAGACCCGCTAACACATCCATACCAGCGATGATGCCAGACACCACTGTGGCCACCAGAGGTGTCTTGGTCCGGCTGTGCACCCGGAAGAGGAACCGGAAGAGCAGTCCGTCCTCCGCCATGGCGTAGATCACACGCGGCATGGGAAACATGGAGCCCAGCAAGCTGCATTGGGCAGAAGACGTCAGAGACACAAAAGTCAGAACTCGGGTGCACCTGAGAAGAACCTCAGAGGAGCATCTACTCCACTCAATACACACAGCATCCCCTTCCAAGCAGCTTTTTAAAAACAAGTTCAAAATATGGTGTTAGGGCTGGGTTTCTCCCTATCCAAACCATTAAGCTGGCCTTCTTTTCCGCATCTCCCCTCACCTTGTGGAAAGGGCGCAGAGCGAGCCAATGGCAACCACATAGCGGGCCGGCTCCCAGCCCACCGACTTGAAGGCATCAGGCAGCGGGCTCTCCTTGTTCACCAGAATGTAGGGCACCATCAGGGTCAGTGAAGCCGAAACGCCAAAGTAGGCCACAAAGCAGATGAGGAGGGAGACGATGATGCCGATCGGGATGGACCTCTGCGGATTCCGGGCTTCTTCACCTGGAGAAAGTGGGAGGATGTGGAGGATTCTCCAAACACTATTCCAGTGGAAAAGCTCACTTGCTCACTGTGGCCAAAGGACATAAAACTTTTAAAATGGGGAGGTGAGAATTGTGTGATTCTTGTCTTGACCCCACAAAACCTTCTCTAGAACCCCAACATCTAATAATCCCTAGAACAGATATGGGGAAACCCAGGGGCCAGATGCAAGCCCTTGGGATCTTTTCTCAGGCCCTCCTCTCTCTCACCATCCTATCCTTCCTTCTCTCTTTCCTTCTCCCTTCCCTCCTTCTTCCCTCCCTCTTTCTTCTTCCCTTTCACTCCTTCCTTCCTCCTTCTCTCCCTTCCTTACCTCCTCCCTCTCCCTCCCTCCTTCCTTCCCTTCCACACTTTCATCCTTCCTTCCTTCCTTCTCTCCCTCTTTCTCCCTCCTTCCTTCCCTTTTGTCTTTCCTTCCTTCTCTCTTTCCTCCTTCCCCTCCCTTTCTCCCCCCATTCCCTTCCATCCTTTTGTCCTTCCTTCCTTCCCTTCCTGCCATCCATCCATCCTTCCCTTCCATCCTTTTGTCCTTCTCTCTTTTCCTACCTTTTGTCTTTCCTTCCTTCTCTTTCCTTCCCTCTCTCTCCTACCATCCTTCCCTTCCACCCTTTCATTCTTCCTACCCTCTTCCCTCCTCTCTCCCTTCTCCTTCATTCCCTTTTGTCTTTCCTTCCTTCTCTTTCCTCCTTTCCTTCCCTTTCTCCCCCCCTCCCGTTCCCTTCCATCCTTTCGTCCTTCCTTCCCTTTCTTTCCTCCTTCCCTTCCTGCCCTCCACCCATCCTTCCCTTCCCTCCTTTCGTCTTCCCTTTCCTCCTCTCTTTCTTTCCTCCTTCCCTCCCTCTTTTCTTTCCATCCTTCCCTTCCACCCTTTTGTCCTTCCTTCCTTTCTTTTCTTCCTTCCTTCCCTTCCTTCCTCCATCCATCCTCCTCCATCCATCCTTCTTTCCATCCTTTTGTACCTTTTGTCTTTCCTCCCTCCTCTCTTTCCTTCCTCCTTTCCTCCCTCTTTTGCTTTCCATCCTTCCCTTCCACCCTTACCTTCTTTCCTTCCTCCTTCCCTTCCTTCTTTCCTTCCTTCCTTCCTTCCTTCCTTCCTTCCATCCATCCATCCATCCATCCATCATCCTTCTTCCTTCCTTCCTTCCTTCCTTTCCATCCTTTTGTACCTTTTGTCTTTCCTCCCTCCTCTCTTTCCTTCCTCCTTTCCTCCCTCTTTTGCTTTCCATCCTTCCTTATCCTTCCTCCTTCTTTCCTCCTCCTTCCTTCCTTCCTTCCTTCCTTCCTTCCTTCCTTCCTTCCTTCCTTCCATCCATCCATCCTTCCCTTCCATCCTTTTGTACCTTTTGTCTTTCCTTCCTCCTCTCTTTCCTTCCTCCTTCCCTCCCTCTTTTGCTTTCCATCCTTCCCTTCCACCCTTACCTTCTTTCCTTCCTCCTTCCCTTCCTTCCTTCCTTCCTTCCTTCCTTCCTTCCTTCCTTCCTTCCTTCCCTTCCCTTCCCTTCCCTTCCCTTCCCTTCCATCCTTTTGTACCTTTTGTCTTTCCTTCCTCCTCTCTTTCCTTCCTTCTTCCTCTTTTGCTTTCCATCCTTCCCTTCCACCCTTTTGTCCTTCCTTCCTTCGCTTTCCATACTTCAGTTCCACCCTTTCGTCCTTCCTTCTCTTTCCTTCCTCCTTCCCTTCCTTCCTTCCATCCATCCATCCTTTCCTTCTCTCCTTTCGTACCTTTTGTTTCCTTCCTCCTCTCTTTCCTTCTTCCTTCCGTCTTTCTCTTTCCATCCTTCCCTTCCACCCTTTTGTCCTTCCTTCCTTCTTCCCTCCTCTCTCCCTTCTCCTTCCTTCCCTTTTGTCTTTCCTTCATTCTCTCTTTCCTTTATCTTTCTCTTCTTTACATCCTTCTCTTCCTTCTTTCCATCCTTCCTTCTCTCTTCCCTCCCTCCTTCTTTCTCCTTCCATCATTCTCTTCTTTTCGTCCTTCCTTTCTTCTCTCTTTCTTTCTTTCCTTCCACCACTGGGCAGCCAGTCCACCTGGCAGGGAGTGCTAACATGTGGCCCCCCAAGTTAGAAAGTTTGCCCCTACATGCCCTAGAAGCTACTTCTGGTTACCCAAACTATCATTTCCGAACACTGTGGTCATGCCACTATAGCCCAGCCTGGGTCATAAAGAGTCCCTGGCCTTCTGTCTTGCAGAGCTCCAGCCCAGAGGCACAAGAGCAACACCAAGTCCTTCTTACATGCAAATGTATGCGCAGCAAGAAGCACATCTGCAAACTCTAGACTGCTCAGGCAGAGCGCATTTCTATGTATGAGAACTTTGCTATGCAAAAAAGCACAGCCCCCAGAGCTTTCAGATGAAGCAACCAGCCCTGGGGCTGAGTCTCACTGCTTGTGACTCATTTTCCAGAGCAGAAGCAGGAAATTTCTCCTGGGAAAGGAGTCCACATGGAACAAGAAGCCAGCCAGGGGCCAGGACCAGGCAGGGACCCTGTGCAACTGCATTGAGCAATGCTGCACGTGCGCATCTGCCGAGCATCCGCTTCCCCTAGAGCAGAATCACAGGACAAGTTTGGAAGGGAATCTGCCGTTTTCAGATGGTCAGAACAGGTTTGGTCCTGCAACCTGAATACTTTTATGTCTGTTTGCTGCAAGCTCTGTGGTATACAGAGCTCACCCCAACAACCCCAGAAGGAAACTGTTGCTGCTTTACCTGTTGTGGCAATGCAGTCAAATCCAACAAAGGCGTAGAAGCATGTGGCTGCACCCGACAGGATCCCCTGGAAACCAAAGGGGAAAAAGCCACCTTCCCCAAAAAATCCCGGTCTGGAAAAGAAAGAAAGACACTTAGTAAGTCAGATGTTACAAACATCTGACTTACAAACGACTCACAGTTAAGAATGGGACTAAGACAACAGGAAGTGAGAGAAATCTACCCCTAGGAAGGGAAATGCACTCCTGGAAGAGTTATTATCATGGGAAAAGTGGTCTCCACTTAAGCTTTATCACTAATCCATGTTTCCACAACAAGCCAAATTTCCCAAAATCCAATTATTACAGGGACAGAAAGTGAGGTGAAATCTTCCAAACAGGGACACAGACAGCCAAACAAACAAACATCAAAGGGGTGTGTGTGATTGGGCCGATGTGTAACTTTTATTCTCATGTTTATGTGTTGTTTAGACAGTGGTTGATAGATGGTAAGTATGAAGGAATATATTTTGTTGGAGATGGTGGCTTGGCGTTAGCTGGGTTGCCATAGCAACAGGGGCGGAGCCAACTGACTCTTCACGGGGCAGCTGTTTTGAAAGTCAGTCAGTAAGCCGGTGAGCTACTGGGAAGACTGAGTCTCTGGGTGGAGATTCAGGGAATGTGTCTGTAGCCAGTGTGCTATAGGGAAGACTGAATCTCTGGGTGGAGATTCAGGGAATTAATTGGTGACCAAAGGGGTTACAGAAAAGGACCCGGTAGTGATAAAACTACAGGGGGTTATTGATTCTGAGTTAAGAATCAAGGTTTGGCTGGGAGCCAATTCTGTTAATAAGCCTTTTAGCTTATTTGTTTTATTTAGGACAGTTGTCCAGAAGAGTGACATCTGCTTATAGAAACCTCTTGAAGTCTGTGCCTGAGATTACTCATGAAACCTTATTAATGTAACCAATCAAGATTTGTGCCTCTTGTGAAGAAACAGTTAAACATGTTATACTCCTGTTAAAATAAACTTGTTACTGTTTTCCTCAAGCCTTGCCTGATACAGTTTCTCTTAAGACAAACAGCCTGCATAAGAAGTAAAGTCAAGCCAGGGACAGTAAACGCTACGCTATCAAATGAATAAAGCCTTCTGTAATTAATAGTCCCTTTATAAAATAGCTCCTAAGCTGATATTGATCGTTGCCCGGCTTTCCTCACAGATTAGGTGGCAGTAAGCTTTAACCACACTCCTTCACAGTGATCCAAAGCTAATATGTGTGCATATATCTGTGCGTACGTTCCCGCCTAGGAATTTAACATCTTCTGGGGAGGGGTCCTGCTCTCGGCCCCGCCCTTGTCACAAACAAGATTGGCAGGGACGAGGGACAGGGCTTTCTTGGTGGTAGCCCCCCGCCTGTGGAATTCATTCCCCGGGAAATTAGATCATCGTCATCCCTCCTCTCTTTCAGAAGGAAATTAAAAACATGGATACGGGACCAGGCCTTTGGATAATCCGGCAGACTGACAATGGACAATGACGACTAAAGCTTTGGAAACGGACTATGATAAGCGGAATGAATCTATTAATTACGGACTTGGCAAAACGATGGCCACCAGGCTGGCTTTGTATTTTTATTGTATTAATGTAATGTTTAACTGTTATAATTTATTGTTACTATGTATTTTACTGTGTGAATTGTAGGCATCAACGTATGCCGGTTGGAAGCCACCCTGAGTCCCCCTTCAGGGGTTGAGAAGGGCGGGGTAGAAATACCCAAAATAAATAAATAAATAAATAAATAAAATATATACATATACATAGAGTTACTGTCAGAAATATTAAATATTAACTAGGTATTTTTACTCACATTTTTGTAATTAAAAATACCTTTTTGTTGTGTTGTTGTTGTTGTTCATTCGTCTCCGACTCTTCGTGACCTCATGGACCAGCCCACGCCAGAGCTCCCTGGTGACGGCCGACAGGGAGTCCTTCAAGAGAGAAGCAAGAGTAGAGAGAAGGGCAAGATGGATGAAGTGACTGGACTGACCTTGAAGGAGACCCTGGGGGTGGTGACGGCCGACAGGGAGCTCTGGCGTGGGCTGGTCCAGGAGGTCACGAAGAGTCGGAGACGAATGAACAACAACAACAACAAGGTATTTTTAATTACAAAAATGTGAGTCAAGCTAAAATGATCAAGGGTCTGGAGAACAAGCCCTATGAAGAGCGGGTTAAAGAGCTGGGCATGTTTAGCCTGAAGAAGACAAGGCTGAGAGGAGATATGATAGCCATGTATAAATATGTGAGAGGAAGTCATAGGGAGGAGGAAGCAAGCTTGTTTTCTGCTTCCCTGGAGACTAGGATGCGAAACAATGGCTTCAGACTACCAAGTTTGGTCCAGATCTATCATTGAGTCCACAGTACTCTCTGGATATAGGTGAACTACAACTCCAAAACACAAGGTCAGTGCCCATTAAACCCTTCCAGTATTTTCTGTTGGCCATGGGAGTTCTGTGTGCTAAGTTTGGTTCGATTCCATCATTGGTGGAGTTCAGAATGTTCTTTGACTGTAGGTGAACTATAAATTCCAGCAAACACAACTCCCAAATGACAAAATCAATCTCCTCCAACCCCACCAGTATTCAAATTTGGGCATATTGGGTATTGGTGCCAAAATACATCCTGCGTATCAGGTCATTACGATAGCAAAATTGCCGTTCTGAAGTAGCAACAAAAATAATTTTATGGTTGGGGGTCACCACAACATGAGGAACCGTATTAAGTGGTTGCAGCATTAGGAAGCTTGAGAACCACTGTGGTTTATCGTGGTCCAATGGAAACCTCTATATGCAACCATAATGCGTTCTATGCTCTGCCTTTCTCTGTCACTGTTCCCCTTTGACACTGGCAGATGGATGTGGAACTGCAGGCAACAGGAGAGCATGCGAGGCAGATGCTACCCGGCCTGCCCAGAAAAGACCCCTTACTTATTTCCAGGCTCTATGAATTGGTCAGTGCGGTTATGGAAATCCTCCTCCGACAAGCTCCAGTTCTTGACGTCCCCCTTCACACAGCCAGCCACGATGACAAAACTGAGGACCAGCAAATTGATGGCTGTAAAGATTTTGTTCACCAGGGCAGATTCACTGACGCCAAACGACAACAACCCTGCAAAGATGGACAGCATTTATTTACATATTTTTTTCTCATTACATTTTTTTATTATTTCCATAGTGTACCCATTATAACATGTGGGCGCAGCGGGTTAAACCACTGAGCTGCTGAACTTGCTGACCGAAAGGTCGGCAGTTCAAATCCAGGGAGCAGAGTGAGCTCCTGTTGTTAGCCCCAGCTTCTGCCAACTTAGCAGTTCGAAAGCATGCAAATGTGAGTAATTCAATAGGTACTACTTTGGAGGTAATGGCACTTCATGCAGTCATGACGGCCACATGACCTTGGAGGTGTCTATGGACAACGCCGGCTCTTCAGCTTAGAAATGGAGATGAGCACCAACCCCCAGAGTTGGACACGACTGGACTTAATGTCAAGGGGAAACCTTTACGTTTACCCTTTTTTTTTTTTTTTTTTTTGTCGTGTCAGGAGTGACTTGAGAAACTGCAAGTCGCTTCTGGTGTGAGAGAATTGGCCGTCTGCAAGGACGTTGCCCAGGGGACGCCCGGATGAATTGATGTTTTTATCATCCTTGTGGGAGGCTTCTCTCATGTCCCCGCATGAGGAGCTGGAGCTGATAGAGGGAGCTCATCCGCCTCTCCTCGGATTCGAACCTGCGACCTGTCGGTCTTCAGTCCTGCCGGCGCAGGGGTTTATCCCCATGCGCCACTGGGGGCTCCTATTACCCATAATAACATAACTATTTATTTATTTATTTACTTTGCTTATATACCGCTGTATCTCAAGCCCGAAGGCGACTCACAGCGGTTCACAAACAGTAGAAACAGTAGAAACAGCAGTGGTTCCATACAACATATAACAATTGACTTAACACATTATCCATAAATTACCAATAAGCAATTACAATGCACAATTATTACAAAAAACAACCGTACCCAATCTTCTCATCATCCAAGCGTAGTCCAGATTTGTCGTCCATTGTTCCATTCCTATGTTCCATTACCAGATTGTACTAAATTACTCAAACGCCTGCACAAACATCCAGGTCTTCACCTTTTTGCGGAATACCATTAGAGATGGTGCTAGTCTAATGTCCGTAGGAAGGGCGTTACACAGCCGAGGAGCCACCACCGAGAAGGCCCTATCTCTCGTCCCCGCCAGCCGAGCTTGAGAAGCAGGCAGGATCGAGAGCAGGGTCTCCCCGGAAGATCTCAAACTCCTGGTGGGTTCATAGGCAGAGATGCGTCTTTCAAAGAAATACGAAGTGCTAGGGCTTTAAAGGCCAACGCCAGCACTTTGAATTAAGCCCGGTAGCAGATCGGTAGCCAGTGGAGTTGGCGCAACAGGGGGGTTGTATGCTCCCTGCGCTCCGCTCCTGTTAAAATCATGGCTGCCGAGCGTTGGACTAGTTGGAGCTTCCGAGCTGTCTTCAAAGGCAACCCCACGTAGAGAGCGTTGCAGTAGTCTAAACGGGATGTAACCAGAGCGTGAACTACCGTGGCCAAGTCAGACTTCCCAAGGTACGGGCGCAGCTGGCGCACAAGCTTTAGCTGTGCAAATGCTCCCCTGGTCACCGCCGAAACCTGGGGTTCCAGGCTCAGCGATGAGTCCAGTCACACCCAAGCTGCGAACCTGCGTCTTCAGGGGGAGTGCGGCCCCATCCAACACAGGCTGTAACCCTATGCCCTGTTCGGCCTTGCGACTGACCAGGAGTACCTCTGTCTTGTCTGGATTCAATTTCAATTTGTTCGCCCTCATCCAGACCGTCACAGCGGCCAAGCACCGGTTCAGGACCTGGACAGCCTCCTTAGTAGCAGTAACTATCGGTATATAAAGCCACCAATTAACAGTAGCAATTCACACCTTCTAATAATAGCAAAATATATGCATCTAATTCGAAAGAAAACGTCCTAACCCTGTCAGGCTATAGATCCTGACAATATTTTGTCCTATCAAAGCTCTTTTCAAGCAATATTTATATATTACTAGCTGTCCCCTGCCACGGGTTGCTGTGGCCCAATCTGTTGATCTGGAAAATAAAGTAATGAGAAAGTGTTGGTTTGTAATATATGTAATGTGTTGATGCTTGTGGGTAAACAGTATTTCTTGTTGTTTCTTTGTCTGTGTTGATGTGAAGATTGTCTGGTTTGCCTACTCTGGAACATGCAACATATAATTGTCCTTCTTTAGGAGTCCCTTTCAAATCTACGATAATATATCTGTCATATACATATATGCGTGTGTGAATCATAAATATCTATCTATATCTATGGCTAGATGGCTCTTTGATTATGTTTTCTTGCCCTGCTGAAGGGAGTTGGGCTGGATAGCCTTAAGGAAGCATTTCTCAACCTGGGGGTTAGGACCCCTGGGGGGGGGGTCACAGGGGGTTTCAAAAGGGTCACCAAAGACCACCGAAAACACAGTATTTTCTGTTGGTCATGGGAGTTCTGTGTGGGAGGTTTGGCCCAATTATATCATTGGTGGGGTTCAGAATGCTCTTTGATTGTAGGTGAACTATAAATCCCAGCAACTACAACTCCCAAATGTCAAGATCTATTTTCCCCAAACTCCATGTTTACATTTGGGCATATTGAGAATTTGTGCCAAGTTTGGTCCAGATCCATCATTGTTTGAGTCCACAGTGCTCTCTGGATGTAGGTGAACTACAATTCCCAAAACTCAAGGTCAATGCCCACCAAACCCTTCCAGTATTTTCCGTTGGTCATGGGAGTCCTGTGTGCCAAGTTTGGTTCAATTCCATCATTGGTGGAGTTCAGAATGCTCTTTGATTGTAGGTGAACTATAAATCCCAGCAACTACAACTCCCAAATGACAAAATCATAATTTTTTGAGTGATGGTCACTCCTTGTGTTGTGAGACGTTTTGTTGCCAAATTTGGTTGTGATTTCGTTCATTGGTTCTTTTGTTTTTAAGGTACACATTATGCACAGAACATTTATATATAGATAGATAGATAGATAGATAGATATAGATATAGATAGATAGATATATATAGATAGATAGATAGATAGATAGATAGATAGATAGATAGATAGATAGATAGATAGATATAATATATATATAATTTACATAAAGTATTCAAAGGTGACCTAATTGTACAACATGTATCCTAGACTTGCTCTTTTTTCTGACCATGTATTTTTAGCCACTCAACACTGTTCTGAACTAGTCTCTAAATATTCTGGCTATATATCCTGCTAAAGGCTTCCAATTATTTTGAAAACATTGTGTAAGGAGACAGGTCAATTTATCAAATTCTGCAAAGTTTGGGCAACCATTCGCTTACAGATGGGATCATACTTTGTTTCCAATGCCTGGCATAAACTATTCAGACAGCTGTTATAGCATTTTGAAAGAAAACAGCATTTTTCTTATGCAATGCCAACAAAAATATCTCTGATAAAAAGAGACATTTCTGTTGCAAAATTCATTGAATTGTTTCCTTAACAGATGTCCAATATGCAAGGGCTTAATGACAGGTGACCGCCGCTCAGCTCCCCAAAAGCAAGGGCCATAGAATCATAGAGTTGGAAGAGACCCCAAAGAGGGTCATCTAGTCCAACCACCTTCTGCCAGGCAGGAAAAGCACACAAAGTACCCCCCAAGAGATGGGCATCCAGCATCTTTTTAAAACCCTCCAAAGAGATGCAGCTGCTCTTGCTGTTATTCTCTTTGTGATATTAAATGGATGCCATGGCTTTCTAGCTCAGTGCTTCTCAACCTGGGGGTCGGGACCCCTGGGGGGGTCACAAGGGAGTGTCAGAGGGGTCACCAAAGACCATCAGAAAACACAGTACTGTATTTTCTGTTGGTCATGGGGATTTTTGTGGGAAGTTTGGCACAATGCTATCGTTGGTGGGGTTCAGAATGCCCTTTGATTGTAGGTGAACTATAAATCCCAGAAACTACAGCTCCCAAATGTCAGGGTCTATCTTCCCCAAAACTCCACCAGTGTTCACAATTCGGCATACTGAGTATTCGTGCCAAGTTTGGTCTAGATCCATCATTGTTTGAGTCCACAGTGCTCTCTGGATGTAGGTGAACTACAACTGCCAAACTCAAGTTCAGTGCCCACCAGACCCTTCCAGTATTTTCTGTTGGTCATGGAAGTTCTGTTTGCCAAGTTTGGTTCAATTCCATCTTTGGTGGAGTTCAGAATTCTCTTTGATTGTAGGTGAACTATAAATCCCAGCAACTGCAACTCCCAAATGACAAAATCAACCCCTCCCCAAACCCCACCAGTATACAGATTTGGGTGTATCGGATATTTGTGCCAAGTTTGGTCCAGTGACTGAAAATTTTATTTATTTATTTACTATATTTATATACCGCTTTTCTCAGCCTACGGGCGACTCAAAGCAGAAAATACATCCTGCATATCAGATATTTACATCACAATTCATAACAGTGGCAAAATTACAGTTATGAAGTAGCAAGGAAAATAATTTTATGGTTGGGGGTCATCACAACATGAGAAACTGTATTTAAGGGGTCGCGGCATTAGCAAGGTTGAGAAACACTGTTCTAGCTGTTTAATTTAAAGAAGGTTGCAGTTCTTTTGTGACTTATGGGCATTCCTGGGCAACAGCTGGGGGTGCACATCTGGGATGGAAGGAAGCCACAAAGGTGCAAAATATCCCTTAGGTCTCAAACAACGTCCAAGTCTGTTCTACAGCAGTGTTTCTCAACCTGGGGGTCCGGACCCCTGGGAGGGGTCGCAAAGGGGTGTCAGAGGGGTCAGCAAAGACCATCAGAAAACACAGTATTTTCTGTTGGTCGTGGAATTCTGTGTGGGAAATTTGGCCCTATTCTATCATGGTTGGGGTTCAGATGCTCTTTGATTGTAGGTGAACTATATATCCCAGCAACTACAACTCCCAAATGTCAAGGTTTATTTTCCCCAACTCCATATTTGTTCATATTTGGGCATATTGAGTATTTGGGGCAAGTTTGGTCCAGATCTATCTTTGCTTCAGTCCACAGTGTTCTCTGGATGTAGGTAAACTAGAACTCCAAAACTCAAAGTCAATGCTCCTAACCCTTCCAGTATTTTCTGTTGGTTATGGTGGTTCTATGCGGAAAGTTTGGCCCAATTCTTTCATTGGTGGAGTTCAGAATGCTCTTTGATTGTAGGTGAACTATAAATCCCAGCAACTACAACTCCCAAATGACAAAATCAATCCCCCCAACCCCACCAGTATTCAAATTTGGGCGTATTGGGTATTTGTGCCAAATTTGGTCCAGTGAATGAAAATACATCCTGCATATCAGATATTTACATTACAATTCATAACAGTAGCAAAATTACAGTTATGAAGTAGCAATGAAAATAATGTATGGTTGGGGGTCACCACAACAGGAGGAACTGTATTAAGGGGTCACGGCATCAGGAAGGTTGAGAAACACTGTTCTACAGCTATCAGGCAGTAAGGCTATCTCACCCGTGAGCAGTAAAACGAGGGAGAGGGCAAAGAAGTCCGGATATTCAGCCAAGACATTTTCCAAGTGCAGGGAGGTGTGGTTCTGGAAGAACGAGGAGATGTGGCCTCCAATGATGTGGTCGAACGTGGAGCTCCAGGCACGGGCCACGCTTGCTGTCCCTGTTAAGAGGGGAAAAGGAAAGAGAAAAAGAGACCTTTGTTGAAGGCTTTCATGGTCAGAATCGCTGAGTTGCTATGAGTTTTTCTGGGCTGTATGGCCATGTTTGAGAAACATTCTCTCCTGACGTTTCGCCAACATCTATGGCAGGCATCCTCAGAGGTTGTGAGGTCTATTGGAAACTGGGCAAGTGAGGTTTATTTATCTGTGGAATAATGTCCAGGGTGGGAGAAAGAACTCTTGTCTGTTGGAGGCAAGTGTGAATGTTGCAGTTGGCCACCTTGATTAGCATTGAATACACTTGCAGCGTCAAAGCCTGGCTCCTTCCTGCGGGCATCCTTTGTTGGGATGGAGCCATGGGTTAAATGCATTGAAATCCACAAGAAACATGGGGACAATTTCAACGGAAAGGAGGAAACCATCAAAATAAACAACATCTGGCTACCAGTATTAAAAAAACTCTAGGTTTTTTCGGGCTATATGGCCATGGTCTAGAGGCATTCTCTCCTGACGTTTCGCCTGCATCTATGGCAAGCATCCTCAGAGGTAGTGAGGTCTGTTGGAACTAGGAAAAAGGGTTTATATATCTGTGGAATGACCAGGGTGGGACAAAGGACTCTTGCCTGCTGGAGCTAGGTGTGAATGTTTCAACTGACCACCTTGATTAGCATATAATGGCCTGACAGTGCCTAGAGCAAACTTTGTTGAGAGTTGATTAGATGTGCACAATTTCAACAGAAAGGAGGAAACCATGAAAATGAACAAAACCTGGCTACCAGTATTAAAAAAAACCTCTAAAATTACAACAGCACAACAGAAGAGAGGAAACAATCAGGGACATCTAATCAACTCTCAACAAAAGTTTGCTCAAGGCACTGTCAGGCCATCAATTTATTTATTTATGTATTTATTTACTGTATGCTCCTCTCTTCTGCTTTGGTCAGACCTTTTCACCTGGAATAATAATAATAATAATAATAATAATAATAATAATAATAATAATAACAGTCGAAGGCTTTCATGGCCAGAATCACTGGGTTGTTGTAGGTTTTTTCGGGCTATATGGCCATGGTCTAGAGGCATTCTCTCCTGACGTTTCGCCTGCATCTATGGCAAGCATCCTCAGAGGTAGTGAGGTCTGTTGGAACTAGGAAAAAGGGTTTATATATCTGTGGCATGACCAGGGTGAGACAAAGGACTCTTGTCTGCTGGAGCTAGGTGTGAATGTTTCAACTCAACACCTTGATTAGCATCAGGCACTGCCAGGCCATTAAATGCTAATCAAGGTGGTCAGTTGAAACATTCACACCTAGCTCCAGCAGACAAGAGTCCTTTGTCCCACCCTGGTCATTCCACAGATCTATAAACCCTTTTTCCTAGTTCCAACAGACCTCACTACCTCTGAGGATGCTTGCCATAGATGCAGGCGAAACGTCAGGAGAGAATGCCTCTAGACCATGGCCATATAGCCCGAAAAAACCTACAACAACCCACTAGCATTCTTTACAGCCACACCATGACTTCCTACAGTGCTATGACTCAGCAAAGAGCAAATGCTTTCACAGTTTTGGGGAAAAAATCTATAAGAAAGGGACACAACTGCCCCTGCCATACCAATCATGTAGGAGAGGATGAGGTTCCATCCAGTGGTGAAGGCCCAGATCTCCCCAACGGTAACATAGCTGTACAGGTAGGCCGAGCCAGCTTTGGGGACCCGGGCTCCGAACTCGGCGTAGCACAGGCCAGCCAGAACCGAGGAGACGGCAGCAATGAAGAAGCAGATCACAATGGCGGGGCCCGCCTGGTCTTTGGCCACCTCTCCGGACAAGACGTAGACACCGGCCCCGAGGGTGCTGCCCACACCGAGGGCAATCAGATCCAAGGTGGAGAGGCAGCGGGCGAGTTTGGTTTCCTGCGAGCAGAGGTCCACCGTCCGCCGGCGGATCAGCTTCTTGCCAAAGCTGGCCATTGCCTTCTTCAGCATCTTGGCCAACACCTGATGTCTCTCAACAATCTAGAGAGGAGATAACAAAGGTAACCTATTAGAACAACTGAGGGACTTGTGGAGAACATTTGCAAAGATGTCCAGAAGAATCAGGAGGCATATATGTTCTGGCTAGCTCAGTGGTTCTCAACCTGTGGGTCCCCAGCTGTTCTGGCCTACAATTCCCAGAAAACCCCAGGCAGTTTAACAGCTGTTAGGATTTCTGGGAGTTGAAGGCCAAAACATCTGGGGACCCACAGGTTGAGAACTACTGGTCTAGGATTCTGAAACTTTTGAGGGCCACAACAATGTCCTTTGAGCATCCTTGGCCCAACTCAACAACTGTTGTGTACCTTCAATGTAAAATCATACAGTTGGAAGAGACCGCATAGGCCAGTGGGTCTCAACCTGTGGGTCCCCAGATGTTTTTGCCTTCAACTCCCAGAAATCCTAAAGTGTTATATCCTGTTTCATTGAGTGGTCTTTACTTTGAAAGTAGTTGTTTTACTCCAGAAGCAGGGAAAAGCAAGCGGAGGAAATTCCTTCCTTCTCTGGTTTAAAACTGGCTTCTCTAGCTTTAAAACTGGCTTCTCTGGCTTGAGCCGAGGCCAGGAAATTCCTTCCTTCTCTGGTTTAAAACTGGCTTCTCTGGCTTGAGCTAAGGCCAGGGATCGGAAGTGGGGAAAAGCAAGCAGGGTAAATACTTTCCTTCTCTGGTTTAAACCTGGTTTCTCTGGCTTGAGCTGCGGCCAGGAAATTTCTTCCTTCTCTGGCTTTAAAACTGGCTTCTCTGGCTTGAGCCAAGGCCAGGAAATTCCTTCCTTTTTTGGTTTAAAACTAGCTTCTCTGGCTTGAGTCGAGGCCAGGAAATTCTTTCCTTCTCTGGTTTAAAACTGGCTTCTCTGGCTTGAGCTGAGGCCAGGAAATTCCTTCCTTCTCTGGCTTAAAACTGGCTTCTCTGGCTTGAGCCGAGGCCAGGAAATTCCTTCCTTCTCTGGCTTAAAACTGGCTTCTCTGGCTTGAGCCGAGGCCAGGAAATTCCTTCCTTCTCTGGTTTAAAACTAGCTTCTCTGGCTTGAGCCGAGGGCAGGAAATTCTTTCCTTCTCTGGTTTAAAACTGGCTTCTCTGGCTTGAGCCAAGGCCAGGAAATTCCTTCCTTCTCTGGCTTTAAAACTGGCTTCTCTGGCTTGAGCCGTGGCCAGGAAATTCCTTCCTTTTCTGGTTTAAAACTGGCTTCTCTGGCCTGAGGCCAGGGACCAGAAACAGGGGAAAGCTGAATCATTTCCGACTCACTTCATGAGTCGTAACAAAAATGGCGGAAAAAGCTTCAGAAGGGCAAAGGGACTTCCAGTTTTCTTAAAAACTACAAAATTGCTTCAAAAAGGTAATTTTTCCAACTTTATTCCGAATTATGAAGATTTTGACAGTACCTAACCATGTCTACTTGTAATCTGAGAGACTGTGACTTGCCCAGAATCAGCCAGGGCTTTCTATAGCCAAGAAGGGATTCGAACCCTGGTTATAATCTAATACTTAAACTTCTGCAACATGCTGGCTGTCTTCTCAACAACAGCACCAAGGAAATGATAGGAAAGAAGCTGCTTTCCCGTCATAAGACCATTCAGAAAACCCAAGGCTCTGTTTCAAGGAGTTGCGCAAAGGGAACCTTTGACTCCAACAGAAGAACAGCCTCGGAGCCAAAAGCATTTCATGTCATCACTCCTCTAAGGAACAGTCCATTCCTCATCCAAACAGACTATGGTTACACATTATAATCTCATCTACTTGCAAAGGTCCAAAAAGGTTAGCAAAACATGGATATCTGGATCTTTTGATGGAGAGTGACTATTGCTTGCACAACACTTCCTTGGACCAGCACCTTCAACGATTAACCAATCTCAGGTGAACTTTGGTTAACAGACAACGGGACAAATATTGAAGTG
>NW_026844478.1:6082954-6246846 GCF_025583915.1 Anolis sagrei ordinatus
CCTAACCATGTCTACTTGTAATCTGAGAGACTGTGACTTGCCCAGAATCAGCCAGTGCTTTCTATAGCCAAGCAGGGATTCGAACCCTGGTTGTAATCTAATACTTAAACTTCTGCAACATGCTGGCTGTCTTCTCAACAACAGCACCAAGGAAATGAAAGAAAAGAAGTTGCTTTCCCGTCATAAGACCATTCAGAAAACCCAAGGCTCTGTTTCAAGGAGTTGCGCAAAAGGGAACCTTTGACTCCAACAGAAGGACAGCCTCGGAGCCAAAAGCATTTCATGTCATCAGTCCTCTAAGGAACAGTAGATTCCTCATCCAAATGGACTATGGTTACACATTATAATCCCATCTACTTGCAAAGGTCCAAAAAGGTTAGCAAAACATGGATATCTGGATCTTTTGGTGGAGAGTGACTCTTGCTTGCACAACACTTCCTTGGACCAGCACCTTCAACGATTAACCAATCTCAGGTGAACTTTGGTTAACAGACAACGGGACAAATATTGAAGTGAGGGTCAACATGGTCAGATGCAGCATCCTCTTCCCCTTTTTGTAATTTCCCATCTGTTTCCCGGGATTCCAAACATTTAAACAGATACATCCTTCAAGGTTTCAATTATACGAAACTAAAATATACAAACTATCCACAAAATCACAAACAGCTAAAGGCATAACAAAGGGCGACAAATATAAGCGATGCAGCACATGAAAGGCCCTTTCCCCCTGAGCAATGAACCCTTCAAAGACCTGTCAAAACAAAAAGGGTTCATCATCCATCATTCTAGTGGTCTGAAAAATCTCCTTGCTTCCTTACGTACTCATCTGTTGTATGTATTTCATTGTGTTGTTATTGTGTTTTGGCTTTACTTTATTGTAATATGCTGTTGGGCTTGGCCTCGTGTAAGCCACCCCGAGTCTCCATTGGGTATTAAATAAATATTACTATTATTATTATTATTATTATTATTATTATTATTATTATTATGTAGAAATGTGCATTCTATAGACATCAGAATGCCACAGCGGGTTAAACAGATGAGCTGCTGAACTTACTGACTGAAAAGGTGGTTTGAATCTGGGGGAAGGGGGAGGTGAGTTCCCACTGTTAGCCCCAGCTTCTTTTAACCTAATTCAAAACATGCAAATGTAAGTAGATCAATCGATACCACTTCTTCAGGAAGGTAACAGTTCTCCGTGCAGTCATGCTGGCTCTATCACAAGTGAGATTGGTGGGGACGAGGAGCAGGGCCTTCTCGGTGGTGGCCCCTCACCTGTGGAATTCACTCCCCGGGGAAATTAGGTCATCGACATCCCTCCTCTCTTTCAGAAGGAAATTAAAAACATGGTTGTGGGACCAGGCTTTCGGGCAATCTGGCGGTTAGATAAGGACAATGACGACCAGAATCGATAGTACTTGACAATGTGGAATGAATTTACGGACTCTGAGATGGCGAACGCTGAGCATTAGATTGTTTTTATTGATTTTGATGTATATACTGACTGTCTTAATTGTTATAATTGCTGTTTACATGTTTTATCCATTGTTATGTTTATGCTGGCATCGAATTGTGCCTTTGTAAGCGCCCTGAGTCCCCCCTCGGGGGTTGAGAAGGGCGGGTTAGAAATACGCGAAACAAAATAAATAAATAATACATGACCTTGGAGGTGTCTATGGACAACGCCGGCTCTTCGGCTTAGAAATGGAGATGAGCATCACCCCACAGAGTCGGACACTATTGGACATAATGTCAGGGGAAACCTTTATCTCAAAAACATGTAAATGTGAGTAGATCAATAGATACCTCTTCTGCGGGAAGGTAATGGCACTCCACGCAGTCATGCTGGCCACATGACCTTGGAGGTGTCTATGGACAACGCCGGCTCTTCGGCTTAGAAATGGAGATGAGCACCACCCCCAGAGTCGGACACACTAGACTTAACATCAGGGGAAACCTTTACCTTTACCTATAGACACCAGTATGATCCGAAGGATATACAGACACTTTATGTTAATGTATATGTACATTCACATCCTATAATATCTTTCGTCTTTTCATCTGCCTGTCTGTGTGTCTATCCATCCTTCAAAACATCCAAATAAAATATTAATATTTATCAATATAACAAATCAATATGGCATTGTGATTAATGTAACTTATAACTTTCTTGGCCCAGACGGTGCAGAGGTTTGTTGACATCCCGTCATCTATTCTGCCTCAAAGAATCAATAGAGCTGCCATCTAACCATCCCATCCATCAAGAAGACCAATAGCTGTTATCTTGCAGCCCTAATCTACGAAAATGGAGGAGATGCTTCCAAACCACCGGCACAGTGGTTCTCAACCTTCCTAATGCCGTGACCCCTTAATACAGTTCCTCATGTTGTGGTGACCCCCAACCATAAAATTATTTTTTGTTGCTACTTCACAACTGTAATTTTGCTACTGTTATGAATAGTAATGTAAATATCTGATATGCAGGATGTATTTTCATTCACTGGACCAAATTCCTTATTTTGAATACTGGTAGGGTTGGGGAGGGGGTTCATTTTGTCATTTGGGCATTGTAGTTGCTGGGATTTATAGTTCACCTACAATCAGAGAGCATTCTGAACTCCACCATTGATGGAATTGAACCAAATATGGCACACAGAACTCCCATGACCAACAAAAAATATGGGAAGGGTTTGGTGGGGAGTGTCCTTTGGCTTTGTAGTTGTAGCTACAGTTGTAGCTACACATATATACACATATACACACATACATATATACATATACACATGCACACACACATACACATACATAAACACAAACATGCATATAGACAAGCACACACATATACACAATATGCATGTACATATGTAAACACACAAATATACAAATATATACACATACACACCTATATTCACCCACATATATATGTACACAAACACACATATATACACAAATATATACACATACATAAACACATATAACAGACTGGGCCACAGCAATGCATGGCAGGGGACAGCTAGTTTGGGCATATTGAGTATTAATTCCAAGTTTGGTCCAGATCTATCATTGTTTGAGTCCACACTCAGAGGCGGCCCTAGGTAATTTTCAACGGTAAGCAATGCCGTATTTGGTTCAATTCCATCATTGGTGGAGTTCAGAATTCTCTTTGATTGTAGGTGAACTATACATCCCAGTAACTACAACTCGCATATGTCAAGGTCTATTTCCCCCCAAGAATGCCTCAAGAGCGCCCCTGGGCAAAATAAACTATACTGCAAAGGCTTACTTTGCGTAATGGTTGAGCCGCCCCTGGGTGGACATTGACCTTGAGTTTTGGAGTTCTAGTTCACCTACATCCAAAGCACTGTGGACTCAAACAATGATGGATCTGGACCAAACTTCGCACAAATACTCAATATGCCCAAATGCGGTCCCCAAGTTAGAAAGTTTGCTCATGCCTCTTATCCATCCATACCCTGATGATAGATCACCAGCCAAAGGAATGCAAATCTGCTTCTAGCAGAGCAGAAGATAATTGCAAAAATAGCTCTTTGGGGGATGTACAGTTGCCGTGGTCTCTGTTTTTCCAGGGCTGGTACAAAGCCAGACAAAACTAGTTGTGGAAACAAGCTGTGCAAGCAGAGAGTTATTATTTTGAGGCCCCCTTTTTCTCACACTTTCCCCTGCAAAGGGGGCCCTTCCATGTGGAGAGGAGGGAAATCTGCCCCAGGGGAACTCTTCCCCTCCTTCTCTCCAGTCCACTGAAGCGTGAGCCCCTGGGATCACACACTTTGGCTCAGCAAAGTTGCAAGTCCATTGCTTACAAAAATAAGGAGAAAAAAGGCTGTTGTCTTTCCTTACATAACCTTCTCTGGCTGCAGTCTGGCAAATAAAGAGACTCGGCACAACAAAAAGTGAACTCCAGCCTGGGAAAAACCTACCGCCCGAGAAAGAGCTGGTCTGGAGGAGGAGAAATGAACCGGAAGGAGAGGAAAGCAGAGCTGGTACACAGGGCAGGAGGGGGATGCCACAACTGGGCGGCTAAGCGGCTTAACCAGGGGCCTTTTTATAGTGTGACTGTGAAAAGAGAGATGAAGAGAGAGGCAGCAGAGTTAGGTGAAGAAAGGCAGCAGTGTAAGGTGAAGAAAGGTAATAGTCAGATGGAGAGAAGCAACAGAGTCAGATGAAGAAAGGCAGCAGTGTCAGGTGAAGAGAGAGGCAGCAGAGTCAGATGAAGAGAGAGGCAGCAGAGTCAGGTGAAGGGAGAGGCAGCAGAGTCAGATGAAGAGAGCGGCAGCAGAGTCAGGTGAAGAAAGGTAGTAGAGTCAGATGAAGAGAGAGGCAGCAGAGTCAGGTGAAGGGAGAGGCAGCAGAGTCAGGTGAAGAAAGGCAGCAGTGTCAGGTGAAGAAAGGTAGTAGAGTCAGGTGAAGAGAGAGGCAGCAGAGTCAGGTGAAGGGAGAGGCAGCAGAGTCAGATGAAGAGAGGCAGCAGAGTCAGATGAAGAGAGGCAGCAGAGTCAGATGAAGAGAGGCAGCAGAGTCAGATGAAGAAAGGTAGCAGAGTCAGGTGAAGAAAGGTAGCAGAGTCAGATGAAGAAAGGTAGCAGAGTCAGATGAAGAGAGGCAGCAGACTCAGATGAAGAGCGGCAGCAGAGTCAGGTGAAGAAAGGTAGTAGAGTCAGATGAAGAGAGAGGCAGCAGAGTCAGGTGAAGGGAGAGGCAGCAGAGTCAGATGGAGAGAGAGGCAGCAGAGTCAGATGAAGAGAGGCAGCAGAGTCAGGTGAAGAAAGGTAGCAGAGTCAGGTGAAGAAAGGTAGCAGAGTCAGATGAAGAAAGGTAGCAGAGTCAGATGAAGAAAGGTAGCAGAGTCAGATGAAGAGAGGCAGCAGACTCAGATGAAGAGAGAGGCAGCAGAGTCAGATGAAGAGAGAGGCAGCAGAGTCAGATGGAGAGAGCGGCAGCCAAGTCAGGTGAAGAAAGGTAATAGAGTCAGATGGAGAGAGCAGCAGCAGAGTCAGATGAAGACAGAAGCAGCAGAGTCAGATGAAGAGAGAGGCAGCAGAGTCAGGTGAAGAATGGTAATAGAGTCAGATAAGAGAGGCAGCAGAGTCAGGTGAAGAAAGGTAGCAGAGTCAGATGAAGAGAGAGGCAGCAGAGTCAGATGAAGAGAGGCAGCAGTGTCAGGTGAAGAAAGGTAGTAGAGTCAGATGAAGAGAGAGGCAGCAGAGTCAGGTGAAGAGAGCGGCAGCAGAGTCAGGTGAAGAAAGGTAGTAGAGTCAGATGAAGAGAGAGGCAGCAGAGTCAGATGAAGAGAGGCAGCAGTGTCAGGTGAAGAAAGGTAGTAGAGTCAGGTGAAGAAAGGGAGCAGAGTCAGATGAAGAGAGAGGCAGCAGAGTCAGATGGAGAGAGCGGCAGCAGAGTCAGTTGAAGAAAGGTAATAGAGTCAGATGAAAAGAGAGGCAGCAGAGTCAGATGAAAGAGGCAGCAGAGTCAAGTGAAGAAAAGTAACAGTCAGATGAAGAGAGAAGCAGCAGAGTCAGGTGAAGAAAGGTAGCAGAGTGAGGTGAAGAATGGTAATAGAGTCAGATGAAAGAGGCAGCAGAGTCAGGTGAAGAAAGGTAGTAGTCAGATGAAGAGAGAGGCAGCAGAAGAAAGGTAGGAGAGTCAGGTGAAGAGAGAGGCTGCAGAGTAAGTTGAGAGAGGCAGCAGAGTCAGGTGAAGAAAGGAAGCAGAGTCAGATGAAGACAGGCAGAAGAGTCAGATGAAGAGAGAGGCTGCAGATTCAGGTGAAGAGAGAGGAGCAGAGTCAGATTAAGAGAGGCTGCAGAGTCAGGTGAAGAAAGAGTTAGATGAAGAGAGGCAGCAGAGTCAGATGAAGAGAGGCAGCAGAGTCAGATGAAGAGAGGCAGCAGAGTCAGATGAAGAGAGGCAGCAGAGTCAGATGAAGAGAGGCAGCAGAGTCAGATCAAGACAGAGGCAGAAGGGCCAGATGAACACAGATGTAATAGTACAGAGAAGCAGCACAAAGAAAGGGGAAAGTATGGCCCCAGAAACCCTTAACATTTCACTCACTTTCCCTGGCTCTTTTATGCCCAAGAATGGCCTGTTTCTCAAAAAGTGAGCCCAGGGAAGTAAACATGTGGCATAATGGCCCTTCACATCACCTGGAAGGGTGACTTTTGGACCAAAAATGTGTCTGTGGTGGCATTCCAGTACTCTCTTTTGTTTTGTGGTTCTCTTTCATTGGTATTTCAACAAACCTAGGTACCAGCTCACTGTATTTAGTCTCATTATTGGGAGAAAGGCAGGATGGAAGTAAATATAATTAGGCTGGTTGTGGCAGTGGCAGCTGCACTGTTTTATTTCCTTCCAAAACTGGAACTCAAGGCAGGTAATGACATGTTTTTACAAAAGCAGATACAAATATTAAAAGAATTCAAGAGATTAAATGTGCAGTCCCGCTTCTCCTGAAGGTCTGCCTGATCCCCACCCCTGTGGAAGAGCCAACGGACTTCGAGTTTCCCAACTGTGCCTTTGAATCGTGATGGCATCCTATTAATAGATGATCATTTTGCTTAAGCAGGAAGGCAGCGGAGGTCAGGTCTGCCTGCCCTCAGAGCCCCAACAAACACTCACTGAAGTCCAGCTCCTACGCAGAAGCAGCAGCGTAGCCAAGGTTACAGCTGGGGGGAAAGGAGCTGGAGCCCATGCAGCCAGTATTTGCACAGAGAGGCTATCAGCTTTCCTCTCCCCCCAGCCAATTCCACGCTCCATTCCCCTCCCATTAAGCAATTCCCTTATCTCCTGGCTTCCCTGAGCAGCAAAGTGCAGCCTTTCCTTATGGAAGGATTTGCAGCAGCCGTCCATCACAGGAGCAAAGCCCATCCATCACAGGAGCAATCCCTCTTTGCAACCACAACTCCAAACCATCCACCCAACATAGGTCTGCCATTGCATTTAGGCTTCTGATTCAACCCCCATTTGGATCTATGTGGAAATCTAGAATATTATTTCTTTCTTTCTTTCTTTCTTTCTTTCTTTTTTAGATTTTATTTATCGTTATGCATACATCAGAATTAAGATAAAATAATGTAATATGAAAATTTTTATAGTGCATAAAAATATAAAGCAAAAAGAAAAAGAAGAAAAGAAATACATGGAAAGTGGGGGATCAATTGATATACAAGAATAGTAGGAAAAGGGGAAAAAAGAAGTAAAAAAGAGAAAGTGGAAGAAAAAAAGAGGAAAAAAAGAAAAAAAATATGAAACATTGTTGACTTCCATCCCGTGCTTTCGCACATTATTCTTCATCTACAATAAGAAAAGAATTGATTCTATCTTACTAATTGAATTATTAATTCTACTCTATAAGTTCATTTACTTTATCTTCCAGTGGCGGAGGTATCGAACAAGTTCATTGGATTTATTGTAAGTCTATGTATATCTAATTTTGAAAGAATAAAAGTAAGCATTATATTTATGCTCCCTGTTTCTCGGTTTTTTTTCATATTCTTTCAAAGAGCGTCCAATCCGTCCTTTTATTGGGTTTCCTGAACTGGCCTTAAAAAAAAAAGGTTAATATATCCATGTCTTTAATTTCCCTTAATTTGTCCAGCCAGTCTTCGACGTCGGGGGGTCTTATCCATTTTCCACAGTCTCGCATATACCATTCTTGCGCTGTGACCATATAGGTAAAAAGAACGTCTTTATTCTTATCTAAAGTTAAGTCCGAGTCAGTAATGCCTAGGGGATAGTATTCTGGTTTCTTAACTAATCTAATTTCTAAATTTTTTTTAGTCTCCTCATGTATTAACTTCCAATATTTCTGGGCTTCTTCACAAGTCCACCACATGTGAAAGAAGCTCCCCTCATGTCTCTGGCATTTCCAACAACCTTTTCCAACATTTTTATACATGGATCCTAGTTTTTGGGGGGTTATGTACCACCTGTGAAACATTTTAAGACTATTTTCCTTAAGATCCATAGCATAAGTATGTAATCTAGAATATTATTGTTGTTAGGTTGCTATGGGTTTTCTGGGCAGTCTGTATGTGTTCCAGAAGCATTCTCTCCTGATGTTTCGCCCACATCTATGGCAGGCATTTTCAGAGGTTGTGAGGTCTATTGGAAACTAGGCAAGGGAGTTTTATATGCCTGTGGAATGTCCAGGCTAATAATAATAATAATAATAATAATAATAATAATAATAATGTATTGTCGAAGGTTTTCATGGCCGGAATCACTGGGTTGTTGTAGGTTTTGTAGATCAACAATTGGGTCACACCGTTTACAGAAAAACCGCACACACAGATAGATATCTACATAAGAACTCCAACCATCACCCAAGTAAAAAAAGAAGCACCATTAAAGCCTTGCCAGACCGTGCAAAAAGAATCTGCGAAGCCCACCTCCTCCAAGATGAACTGAACCACCTCAACTGGGCTCTACAGACCAATGGAGACTCCACCTCAGACATCAGAAGAGCTGCAAGACTGAGAAGAAGCCACGGGAGTCAAGACAAAGATCCACCAGAGGAAAAGTGTTCTTGCCATACATCAAGGGAACCACTGACCGCATAGGGAAGCTGATGAGGAAACACAACATACAAACTATCTACAGACCCACCAAGAAAATCCAACAAATGCTACGTTCAGCAAAGGACAAGAGGGATCCTCTCACTTCTGCAGGAGTCTACCGTACCATGCAGCTGTGGACAAGTCTACATAGGGACCACCAAATGCAGCGGCATTGCCCAAACACGAATCAAGGAACATGAAAGGCAGTGCAGACTACTCAACCAGAGAAGTCAGCCATAGCAGAGCACCTGATGAACCAACCTGGACACAGCATATTATGTGAGAACACAGAAATGCTGGACCACTCTCACAACCACCATGTCAGACTACACAGAGAAGCCATTGAAATAAACAAGCATGTGGACAATTTCAACAGAAAGGAGGAAACCATGAAAATGAACAAAATCTGGCTACCAGTATTTAAAAACTCTAAAATTAGGTATTGACAGCAACCCTGATCCATAGATTCAGTGGGTCTACTCTTGTAACCATTATCAACCAGACTGAAGCCCTTGAAAGGAATTATTCCAAACTCAATCTGCTGGGTTGGGCGTGCCTGTTCCTGCCAAGCACTTCCTATTTCAATAAAGAAACCATAATTTGGAGAAAGCGAAGAAACCCAGTTACTGTTTTTCCATGTACGCTGTGGCATCCGTTCTGTTGAGTGGAACAATGAACTTAATTAGCAATGGAAATTTGGCATTCACAGTCATGGCGTTCTGTCAGGCTCATGACAGCAGACTAGAAAAAGGATTCCCTTTCTATGACTAACAGGAGAGGTAAGAGATGAATGTAGATGCCAAAATATAGAAAGCCATGCATTCTAAAGGACCTGTCTTGCATCAGTCATGTAATTGCGCCCATGTTTTGGTATTGAATATTACTTCCTCAGGTTAATACGAATTTCAGTTCAAGAGACTATCAGGATATTGTTTTTCTTGAATGGTTCCTCCCTCTTCACTTTATCCCGTCTTCACTTATATCTTCACTTATAGAGTTTCATCTATGCTGATGATCGTGTCATCACAGCTCAAGCAGGGACCTTTGAGATGGTAGAACAGAAGCTCTCCGAAGCTCTAGGTGCTCTTACTGCCTATTACAGGGAAAACCAGCTGATCCTCAACCCATCTAAAACACAGATACGTGCCTTTCATCTCAAGAACAGAGAAGCATCCCGAGCTCTGAAGATCACCTGGGAAGGAATCCCACTGGAGCATTGCAGCGCACCCAAATACCTGGGAGTCACTCTGGACCGTGCTCTTACCTACAAGAAGCTGCCTGAACATCAAGCAAAAAGTGGGTGCTAGAAACAATATCATACGAAAGCTGACTGGCACAATCTGGGGATCACAACCAGATACAGTGAAGACATCTGCCCTTGCGCTTTGCTACTCTGCTGCTGAGTATGCATGCCCAGTGTGGAACACATCTCACCACGCTAAAACAGTGGATGTGGCTCTTAATGAGACATGCTGCATTATCACGGGGTGTCTGCGCCCTACACCACTGGAGAAATTACACTGCTTAGCCGGTATTGCACCACCTGACATCTGCCAGGAAGTAGCAGCCAATAGTGAAAGGACCAAGGCAGTGACATCTCCAGCTCATCCCCTGTTTGGGTATCAGCCAGTAGGTCAATGACTTAAATCAAGAAATAGTTTTATAAGATCTACAGAGACACTCGCTGGAACACCTCAGCAAGCAAGAGTCCAAAAGTGGCAGGCTCAAACCCAGAACCTCAATCAATGGCTGATACCAAATGAGAGACTCCCCCCTGGGCACACAGAGGACTGGGCGACTTGGAAGGCGCTGAACAGACTGCACTCTGGCACCACGAGATGCAGAGCCAACCTTAAGAAATGGGGCTACAAAGTGGAATCCTCGACATGCGAGTGTGGAGAGGAACAAACCACTGACCACCTGCTGCAATGCAACCTGAGCCCTGCCACATGCACAATGAAGGACCTTCTTGCAGCAACACCAGAAGCACTCCAAGTGGCCAGATACTGGTCAAAGGACATTTAATCAACTACCAAACTCACAAATTTTGTATTTTGTCTGTTTGTTTGCTTTGTTCTGTTAGAAATGTAATATAATTTGACTGGTTGTCCTGACACGACAAATAAATAAACTTATATCCAAAGGAAGAAGATTACAGGAGCTGTCTTCATAGACCTCTCAGCGTCTTATGACACTGTAAATCATCACCTTCTCCTGCACTGCATCCTGTCAGCTCCCCAAAATCTGGAGGAAAGCAAGAGTCATAGCCATCTTGAAACCAGGCAAAGACCGTAATGATCCAAAAAAACTATAGACCAATCTCCCTGTTGTGCCACCTTTACAAAGTTCTGGAAAGACTTATTTTGCATAGAATTATGGAAAAAATAGACCCATGTCTGATTCCACAGCAAGCTGGCTTCAGGAAAGGCAAAAACTGCACATGGCAAGCGCTGAACCTGACTCAGCACATAGAAGATGTCTTTGAAAGGCAACAGATCACAGGAGCTGTCTTCATAGACCTGTCAGCAGCTTATGATACTGTAAACCACTGCCTCTTCCTGAGTAAAATGTATAATAGCACAAAGGACTACCACCTCACCTGCCTCATAGGAAATCTGCTACAAAACAGGAGCTTTTTTGTTGAGTTCCAGGGCCAAAGAAGCAGATGGCAGAAACAGAAGAACGGGAGATCATGCTTGCTCAATCCATGTTCAACATTTACACAAATGACCAGCCACTGCCAAAAGGGACAGAGTTTCATCTATGCTGACGATCGTGCCATCACCGCTCAAGCAGGGAGCTTTGAGATGGTTGAGCAGAAGCTCTCCGAAGCTCTAGGTGCTCTTACTGCCTATTACAGGGAAAACCCATCTTAAACACAGACATGTGCTTTCCATCTTAAGAACAGACAAGCATCTCGAGCTCTGAGGATTACTTGGGAAGAAATCCCACTGGAGCATTGCAGCACACACCTGGGAGTCACTCTGGACCGTGCTCTGACCTACAAGAAGCACTGATTGACTATCAAGCAAAAAGTGGGCGCTAGAAACAATATCGTACAAAAGCTAACTGGTACAACCTGGGGATCGCAACCAGACACACATCTGCCCTTGCACTTTCTTACTCTGCCACTGAGTACGCATGCCCAGTGTGAAACACATCTCACTCCGCTAAAACAGTGGATGTGGCTCTTAATGAGACATGCCGCATTATCACAGGATGTCTATGCCCCACACCACTAGAGAAATTATACAGTTTAGATGGTTTTGCACCACCTGACATCCGTCGGGAAGTAGCAAGCAATAATGAAAGGACCAAGGCAGTGACATCTCCGGCCCATCCTCTGTTTGTATATCAGCCAGCATGCCAACCCCTTACACCAAGAATTAGTTTTTAAGATCTACACAAATACTTGCAGGAACACCTCAGCAAGCGAGAGTCCAAAAGTGGCAAGATGAACCCTGGAAATTCAACCCATGGTTGATCCTGAATGAGAGACTCCCTCCTGGGCAAGGTAAGTCGGGCCAGAACTGTTTAGGTCTTTATAGGCTAAAGCCAGCACTTTGAATTGTGTCCGGTAGCAAACTGGCAGCCAGTAGAGCTGGCACAACAAGGGAGTTGTATGCTCCCTGAGAGTTAGCAATCTGGCTGCTGTCCGTTGGACCAGCTGAAGCTTCCGGACAGTCTTCAAAGGCAACCCCATGCAGAGAGCGTTGCAGTAGTCTATACGGGATGTAACAAGAGCGTGGACTACCGTGGCTAAGTCAGACTTCCCAAAGTATGGCACACAAGCTTTAACTGTGCGAATGCTCCCCTGGTCACCGCCGAGACCTGGGGTTCCAGGCTCAGCAATGAGTTTAGGATCACACCCAGACTGCGAACCTGTGTCTTCAGGGGGAGTGTGACCCCATCCAACACAGGCTGTGACCCTATGCCCTGTTTGGCATTGCGACTGACCAGGAGTACCTCTGTCTTGTCTGGATTCAATTTCAATTTGTTAGCCCTCATCCAGATAGTCACAGCAGCCAAGCACCGGTTCAGGACCTGAACAGCCTCCTTAGTAGCGGAAAGGAGTGACAGAGCTGGACATCATCTGTGTACAGATGACACCGCACCCTGAAACTCCAGATGATCTCTCCCAGCGGCTTCATGTATATGTTGAACAACATGGGAGACAATATTGAACCCTGAGGAACCCCACAAGACAATGGTTGTGGGGCTGAACGGGTGTCTCCCAATGACACCATCTGGGTACGACCCTCCAGAAAGGACTGGAGCCACCGTAGAACACTGCCTCCAAGGCCCATTCCAGCAAGCTGTCCCAGAAGGATACCGTGGTCGATGGTATCGAAGGCTGCTGAGAGGTCCAGCAGAACTAACAGGGACACACTCCCCATGTCGAGCTCCTGGCGTAGATCATCAACTGAGGCAACCAAGGCTATCTCGGTTCCATGACCGGGTCTAAAGCCAGACTGTGCCGGATCCAGATAATCCATGTCTTCCAAGAATACCTGGAGTTGTGAGGCCACCACACGTTCCAGGACTTTGCCCAAAAAGGGTAGATTGGAAAAAGGCCGATAGTTGACGAATTGAGTGGGGTCCAGTGATGGTTTCTTATACAAGGGCTTAGAAGATATATTTCTCCTCTCGGACCCTGAAAAACATCCTTTCTTTGATACTGCAACTCTCTCTGGAAGTTAAGGATCCAAAATAATTCAGTCATCCGAGCTCCATGCTCCATTGTCAATAGAGACATTGGCAAAGGGCAAGGGCAGCAGAGAAAAATTGAGAATGCTTCCTCTTCTCTTCTAAGTATTTTGTTTTCGGTTTGTTTCTTCCCATTAAACTAGTCAGAGACACAAGGAGAGCAACCCGCCAAGCTCAAGACATTTCCATTAGGAGGTCCAGCAGGGAGAGCCGGACACGCAAAGGTGGCTTCCTTATTATGGCTGCGATTGTTTTTCAAGGAAAGATACACAACATTCTGCGCCTTCAGAAGAACAGGGAGTTCTAACTAGCCAAAGAACCATTTTGAAGGGAACTTGTGCCTCAAGAAGGTCCACAAGTGTATATATTTATTGTATAACTCAGCCAGCGTTGCAGGGTCTGGGAGGGGAGCCCAAAGGTCATCCAGTCCAGCCCTTGTCAAGGCAGGAAAGCCACCAAGACATCACCCTTGATAGGCAACGGCCTGGAACCTTGCAAAACAGGAAAGCCAGCCAGTGTTTTTCCTTCCACAACTGTTTTCAAAATATGTATTTCAAATTCCATTTGTTGGAATTTGAACCCTTTGGTCTAAGTGACAGAAAAGTCAATATACTGTTGTCATTCTTGTCACTTCTTTTCGACATCCCTTCAAAATATTTGAGGGATGGGTGGCGCAGTGGGTTAAAGCACTGAGCTGCTGAGCTTGTTGATCGAAAGGTCGCAGGTTCGATTCCGGGGAGCGGCATGAGCTTCCACTGTCAGCCCTAGCTTCTGCCAACCTAGCAGTTCAAAAACATGCAAATGTGAGTAGATCAATAGGTACCGCTCCGGCGGGAAGGTAACGGCGCTCCATGCAATCATGCCGGCCACATGACCTTGGAGGTGTCTACGGACAACGCTGGCTCTTCGGCTTAGAAATGGAGATGAGCACCACACACCAGAGTCAGACATGACTGGACTTAATGTCAGGAGACTACCTTTACCTTTTTATCCCATCTCCTCCTCATCTGGTGCAACGTTTCCAAGGCTAAGGCATAGCATAGAAGAACTTAGAGCTCCGGGTCTCAGTCAGGGACTGCTTCTAGACTAGATCCCCTACTACAGTGTTTCTCAACCTGGGGGTCGGGACCCCTGAGGGGGTCATGAGAGGGTGTAAAAGGGGTCGCCAAAGACCATCAGAAAACATAGTATTTTCTGTTGGTCATTGGGATTCTGCGTGAGAAGTTTGACCCAATTCTATTGTTGGTCGAGTTCAGAATGCTCTTTGATTGTAAGTGAACTATAAATCCCAACAACTACAACTCCCAAATGTCAAGGTCTATTTTCCCCAGACTCCACCAGTGTTCACATTTGGGCATATTGAGTATTTGTGCCAAGTTTGGCCCAGATCATCATTGCATGAATCCACAGCACTCCTCTGGATATAGGCAAACTATAACTCCCAAACTCAAGGTAAATGCCCACCAAACCCTTCCAGTGTTTTCTGTTGGTCATGGGAGTTCTGTGTTCCAAGTTCGGTTTAAATCCATTGCTGGTGGAGTTCAGAATGCTCTTTGATTATAAGTGAACTATAAATCCCAGCAACTACAATTCCCAAATTACAAAATCAATCCTCCCCCCCCAACCCCACTAGCATTCACATTTGGGCATATTGGGTATTTGTGCTCAATTTAGTCCAGTGAATGAAAATCCATCCTGCATATCGGATATTTACATTACGATTTATAACAGTAGTAAAATGACAGGTATCAAGTAGCAACGAAAACAATATTATGGTTGGGGGTCACCACAACATATGGAATTGTATTAAGGGGTCACGGCATTAGCAAGGTTGAGAACCACTGCTTAGATATTAGATATGAATAATTCCCCGAAGCAACAGAAAAATGGCCTGCCTCAAGGAAGCGTACTTGCTTCATCAACGTTTAACATTTACACAAATGACCAGCCACTGCCAGAAGGGAGAGAGAATTTCATCTATGCTGATGATCATGCCATCACCGCTCAAGCAGGAAACTTTGAAATGGTTGAACAGAAGCTCTGCAAAGCTTCAGGTGCTCTTACTGCCTATTACAGGGAAAACCACTTGATTCCTAATCCATCTAAAACACAAACATGTGCTTTCCATCTTAAGAACAGACACGCATCTCGAGCTCTGAGGATTACCTGGGAAGGAATCCCACTGGAGCATTGCAGCACATCCAAATACCTGGGAGTCACTTTGGACCGTGCTCTGACTTATAAGAAGTGCTGCTTGAATATCAAGCAAAAAGTAGTTGCTAGAAATAATAAACAAAAGTTGACTGGCACAACCTGGGGATCACAACCAGATACAGTGAAGACATCTGCCCTTGCGCTTTGCTACTCTGCTGCTATGCCCAGTGTGGAACACATCTCACCATGCTAAAACAGTGGATGTGGCTGTTAATGAGGCATGCCGCATTATCACAGGATGTCTACACACCACACCACTGGAGAAATTACACTTTTTAGATAGTATCGCACCACCTGACATCTGCTGCGAAGTAGCAAACAACAATGAAATGACCAAGACAGTGACATCTCTGGCCCATCCTTTGTTCGGATATCGGCCAGCACGCCAACGTCTTAAATCAAGATACAGCTTCCTAAGATACTCACAGGAACACCTCAGCAAGCCAGAGTCCAAAAGTGGCAGGCTAAAACCCAGCACCTTAATCAGTGGCTGAGACCGGATAAGAAACTCCCTCCTGGGCACACGGAAGATTGGGTGACCTGAAAGGTGCTGAACAGACTGTGCTCTGGCACTACAAGATGCAGAACCAACCTTAAGAAATGGGGGTACAAAGTCAATCAGTTTTCCCAGTTTTTTGTTGTAAAATGAGGAGCCTCGGCTTATATTCGGGTCGGCTTATACTCAAGTATATACTGTATATTATATTTACTTTTTACTTGTAAGCCACTCTGAGTCCCCTTCGGGGTGAGAAAGGCGGCATACAAATGTCGCAAATAATAAATAAATAAATAAATAAATAAATAAATAAATAAATAAATGGGAGGGGGGCTGATTTGATGTCCTTACGAAGAGCGTTCCATAGCTGAAAGGCCACCACTGAGAAGGCCCTGACTCTCATTCCTGCCAGCCATACTTGTGACGAAGGCAGGACCAAGAGCAGGGCCTCCCCAGACGATCTTAAAGTCCTGATGGGTTCATTTTAATTCCACCCTCAACTCGCTTCCGTCACGACAAATAAATCATTCCTCGAGCAGCAAAGGGCCAACTTGCTCCCAAGGAGAAGCAGGGTGTGCAGAAGGGAAACAAGACCAGGCACCTTTGCCTATCCTTACAATGGAAGACAAGGAGGAGAAAGCACATGGAACCGTGAAGGACTGGGCCATCACCCTGCCAATAAACCCTTCTTTGGCCCAGGCAGAAATGATCTGCAGAAGGGTTGCATTTCATCCAGGAGAGACGTTGGAGCAGGAGCTGCCCAAGCGAGAACGGATGGGAGCAAAGGTCCAAGGTCGCAATGAAGGAGGCAGCCGAGCGCATCAGCTGTCTCTGGACGGAAAAGGCAAACAAGGTTTCTCCCATCTGCTGCGGCAATGTGCCGCCCATCAATCAGTCCAGTCACTCACTCACTCGCTCCCTTTGTCAAGGCAAGGAGGGGAAAAGGATCCAAACTCATAGAGATGCACACAGAAAGCAGCATTCCGTGGACACAGATACTAAAAGACAAGGGAGTTACGGATGGATGGGAATTTCTCAAGAGTGAAATACTCAAGGCGCAATTGCAAACCGTGCCAACAAAGAGAAAAAATAGGACAAGTGCAAAGAAGCCAGAATGGATGTCCAAAGAACTTCTAACTGTGCTAAGACACAAGAGACATGCACAAGAAGTGGAAAAAGGGAGAAATCACCAAAGAAGAATTCAAACAAATAGCCAACACCTGTAGGGAAAAGGTCCGCAAGGCTAAAGCAAAAAACGAGCTCAGACTTGCCAGGGACATTAAAAACAATAAAAAGGGCTTCTATTCTTATGTCAGTAGAAAAAGGAAAAACATGGAGGCGATAGGACCTCTTCAAGGAGAAGATGGGGCAATGCTGACAGGGGATAGGGAAAAGGCAGAACTACTTAATGCCTTCTTTGCCTCGGTCTTCTCACAAAAAAAGAGTCTTCAACCTCAGCAAGATGGAGTGGATGAGGGATTGGAGGACATCCAACCCCAAATTGGGAAAGAAGTCGTCCAGGAATACCTGGCCGCTCTTAATGAGTTCAAGTCCCCAGGGCCAGATCAACTACACCCCAGTGTATTGAAGGAACTAGCGGAAGTCATTTCGGAACCATTGGCAACCATCTTTGAGAGTTCTTGGAGAACGGGAGAAGTTCCAGCAGATTGGAGGAGGGCCAATGTGGTCCCAATCTTCAAGAAGGGAAAAAAGGATGACCCAAACAACTACCGTCCGGTCAGCCTCACGTCGATACCGGGCAAGATTCTGGAAAAGATTGTCAAGGAAGCGGTCTGCAAACACTTAGAAACAAATGCGGTCATCGCTAATAGTCAACATGGATTTATCAAAAACAAGTCATGCCAGACTAATCTGATCTCTTTCTTCGATAGAGCTACAAGCTGGGTAGATGCGGGGAATGCCGTGGATGTAGCGTACCTGGATTTCAGTAAGGCCTTCGACAAGGTCCCCCATGACCTTCTGGCAAGGAAACTAGTCCAATGTGGGCTAGGCAAAACTACGGTGAGGTGGATCTGTAATTGGGTAAGTGGACGAACACAGAGAGTGCTCACTAATGCTTCCTCTTCATCTTGGAAAGAAGTGACGAGTGGAGTGCCGCAGGGTTCCGTCCTGGGCCCGGTCCTGTTCAACATCTTTATTAATGACTTAGATGAAGGGCTAGAAGGCATGATCATCAAGTTTGCAGACGACACCAAATTGGGAGGGATAGCCAATAGTCCAGAGGACAGGAGCAGAATTCAAAACGATCTTGACAGATTAGAGAGAGGGGCCAAAACTAACAAAATGAAGTTCAACAGTGACAAATGCAAGATACTCCACTTTGGCAGAAAAAATGAAATGCAAAGATACAGAATGGGGACGCCTGGCTCGAGAGCAGTACGTGTGAAAAAGATCTTGGAGTCCTCGTGGACAACAAGTTAAACATGAGCCAACAATGTGATGTGGCGGCAAAAAAAGCCAATGGGATTTTGGCCTCCGCATCAATAGGAGCATAGTGTCTAGATCTAGGGAAGTAATGCTACCCCTCTATTCCACTTTGGTTAGACCACACCTGGAATATTGTGTCCAATTCTGGGCACCACAATTCAAGAGAGATATTGACAAGCTGGAATGTGTCCAAGAGGAGGGCGACTAAAATGATCAAGGGTCTGGAGAACAAGCCCTATGAGGAGCGGCTTAAGGAGCTGGGCATGTTTAGCCTGAAGAAGAGAAGGCTGAGAGGAGATATGATAGCCATGTATAAATATGTGAGAGGAAGCCACAGGGAGGAGGGAGCAAGCTTGTTTTCTGCTTCCTTGGAGACTAGGACGCGGAACAATGGCTTCAAAATACAAGAGAGGAGATTCCATCTGAACATTAGGAAGAACTTCCTGACTGTGAGAGCCGTTCAGCAGTGGAACTCTCTGCCCCGGAGTGTGGTGGAGGCTCCTTCTTTGGAAGCTTTTAAGCAGAGGCTGGATAGCCATTTGTCAGGGGTGATTTGAATGCAATATTCCTGCTTCTTGGCAGGGGGTTGGACTGGATGGCCCATGAGGTCTCTTCCATCTCTTTGATTCTATGATTCTATTTATTTACAGTATTTATATTCTGCCCTTCTCACCCCGCAGGGGACTCGGGGCGGATTACAATGTACATATACATGGCAAACATTCAATGCCATAGACACACAACATATATAGACAGACACTCAGAGGCTATTTAACATTCCAGTTTTTTCTTGAGTGTATTCTGGCCACCAGGGGAGCTGTCCCATCACCATCCATTTGTGATACTGATGAAGTACTTCCTCATTCTTTGCATGCTTGCTGGAGATTTTTATGGCCTTGTAAATTAGTTAAATTTGCCTCCCCGCATAAACGGTACCTAAATTTCCTACTTGACAGGTGCAACTGTCTTTTGGGCTGCAAAGGTCGACAGCAAGCTACACAAATTGATCGGAAGCTCACTCCAACCCGGGCTGGCTTCAAACTCATGACCTTTTGGTCAATAGTGATCTTAATGCAGCTGACTCCCAGCCAGCTGCGCCACAGTCCCGGTGCATGGCAAAATCCAGAGGCCATCAGTGGGGCAAGAGGTGCCCTCTCTGTATAGCAGGCCTCACCAAGCTTTGGGCCTCCAGGCATTTTGGACTGCAACTCCCACAATTCCTAACAGCCGGTAGGATGGCGGAGGACCATCGCTTCAGTGCTGGTGGTCTTTGCTTTTTCCAGCACACTGACGTTTGTCCACTTGTCTTCCCAAGAGATTTGCAGGATTTTCCAGAGGCAGCGCTGATGGAATCGTTCTAGGAGTTGCATGTGACGTCTGTAGACAGTCCACGTTTCACAAGCATATAGCAGGGTTGGGAGGACAATAGTTTTCTAAACAAGCACCTTGGTATCCCTACGGATGTCCCGGTCCTCAAACACTCTCTGCTTCATTTGGAAAAATGCTACACTTGCAGAACTCAAGTGGTGTTGTATTTTGGTGTCGATGTTGTCTTTGGTGGAGAGGTGGCTGCCAAGGTAGCGGAAATGGTCAATATTTTCTAATGTTACACCATTAAGCTGTATCACTGGCATTGGAGAGGGATTTTCTGGTGACTGCTGGAAGAGCACTTTGGTTTTCTTAATGTTCAATGAGCTTCTCGTATGCTTCTGCAAAGGTGTTTAGAGTGGCTTGTAGGTCTTCTTCTGAATGAGCACCGACGACGTTGTCCTCAGCATACAGGAGTTCTTTAACAGATGTTGTTGTAACCTTGGTTTTGGCTTTCAGTCTGCTGAAGTTAAATAGCTTGCCATCTATTTATTTATTTATGACATTTATATACTGCCCCTCTCACCCCGAAGGGGACTCAGAGTGGCTTACAATATATATTTTCATACAATATATTATATCATTTGCATAGTACAATATCAGTATTATATATTAGTATATTGCACTACACCACTATATTGTAATATTATCTATATAAATAAAAATGTAATGTTCGTTTGTGGGATTAACAGAACTCAAAAACCGCTGGACAAATTGGCACCAAATTTGGACACAAGACACCTAACAACCCAATGTATGTCCTTCACACAAAAAATGATTTTGTCATTTGGGAGTTGTAGTTGCTGGGATTTATAGTTCACCTATAATCAAAGAGCATTCTAAGCTCCACCAATGATGAAATTGGGCCAAACTTAGCACAAAGGACTCCCACGACCAACAGAAAACACCAGAAGGGTTTGGTTGGCATTAGCCTTGAGTTTGGGAGTTGTAGTTCACCTACATCCAGAGAGCACTGTGGACTCAAACAATGATGGATCTGGACCAAACTCCACGAATATTCCATATGCCCAAATATCAACACAGATGGAGTTTGGGGGAAATAGACATTGACATTTGGGAGGTGTAGTTACTGGGATTTATAGTTCACCTACAATTAAAGAGCATTCTGAACCTTACTAACAACAGAATTGGGGCAAACTTCCCACACAGAACCCCCATGACCAACAGAAAAAACTTAAGGCCATCCAGTCCAACTTCCTTCACCAGGGCAAGAAAACGTAATCAAAGCACTCCTGACAAAGATCCATCCAGCCATAGATATAGATAGTTATATATGTTTCACACACACAGAGATATAATTTCATATATTTGAAAGGGACCCCTAAAGAAGGACAATTCTATGTTGCACGCTCCAAAGTAGGCAAACCAGACACTCTCCACATCAACACTGACAAAGAAACAGCAAGACATAATGTTTACCCACAAGCATAAAGAAATTACAAATATTAGAAACCAACACTTTCTAATTACTTTATTTTCCAGATCAACAGACTGGGCCACAGCAACGCGTGGCAGGGGACAGCTAGTATAATTATAATATCATATTATTATTACTAGTATTATATTGTATTACATTATAATATTATCTATTATAATATTATCTATTATATTATAATAGATTATATTAGATATAATATACGATCTGTCCGATAGATGATTTTCACTCCGGTGGGAAGCTTCCTGTCAACAAGATGAAGTATCATAGCGATGAAGATGGCAAATGTGAGTAGATCAATAGGTACCACTTCTGCAGGAAGGTAATGGTGCTCCATGCAGTCATGCTGGCCATATGACTTTGGAGGCGTCTACCGACAATGCCAGCTCTTCAGCTTAGAAATGGAGATGAGCACCAAGAGTCAGACATGACTAGACTTAATGTCAGGGGAAAACCTTTACCTTTACTTAATGGCAGCACACCCAAGGGCCTATGTTCATCCCTTGAAGCTTGACAAGAGCCATGCAAATGTTGCAAAGGAAAATATTCCTTTTCCCGCTTCCTCTTTTATGCCTTCTCATCTCAGGGCTTCTGTTTGTTCACCTGCTCCTTTGAGGACTTTCAAAGCCGTCTGCGCAGCTCCATGAAGAGGAGATAATCTCAAACAAGGTGCTAATGAGATCTGCTCTGCTTCCTTGAAACAACCAGAGAAAAGCTCTGAACCCCTTTCGCTCCTCTCCCCCAGAAGACAAGCATCCTTCAAAGCTTTTGATCAGGGAAGTCATTAATGCAAAAAACCAGAAGATGACGATGTGCTTTGGAAGTCTTCACGCACAAGCACACCTGATGGATTCAGTCTAGACCAAAAGTAGTTGTTGTACTACAGAGACTTTGTTTGTGTGGCTGCCACAAACTCTGTTGAATGGCTCCTCCAATACTCCAGAGGACAAGAGCAGGATTCAAAATGATCTTGACAAATTAGAGAGAAGGGCCAAAACTAACAAAATGAAGTTCAACCGGGACAAATGCAAGATACTTTGACAGAAAAAACGGAATGCAAAGATACAGAATGGGGGATGAGGCCTGGCTCGAGAGCAGTACGTGTGAAAAAGATCTTGGAGTCCTCGTAGACAACAAGTTAAACATGAGCCAACAATGTGATGTGGTGACAAAAAAATCCAATGGGATTTTGGCCTGCATCAAAAGGAGCATAGTGTCTAGGTCTAGGGAAGTCATGCTCCCCATGCTCTATTCTGCCTTGGTTAGACCACACCTGCAATACTGTGTCCAATTCTGGGCACCACGATTCAAGAGAGATTTTGACAAGCTGGAATGTGTCCAGAGGAGGGCGACTAAAATGACCAAGGGTCTGGAGAACAAGCCCTATGAGGAGCGACTTAAGGAGCTGGGCATGTTTAGCCTGAAGAAGAAAAGGCTGAGAGGAGATACGATAGCCATGTATAAATATGTGAGAGGAAGCCACAGGGAGGAGGGAGCAAGCTTGTTTTCTGCTGCCCTGGAGACTAGGACATGGGACAATGGCTTCAAACTACAAGAAAGGAGATTCCATCTGAACATGAGGAAGAACTTCCTGACTGTGAGAGCCATTCAGCAGTGGAACTCTCTGCCCCGGAGTGTGGTGGAGGCTCCTTCTTTGGAAGCTTTTAAGCAGACGCTGGATGGCCATCTGTCAGGGGTGCTTTGAATGCAATATTCCTGCTTGTTGGCAGGGGGTTGGAGTGGATGGCCCATGAGGTCTCTTCCAACTCTTTGATTCTATGATTTTATGGTTGAGACTCGATGTGATACTCACTGAAAAACTATTGCAAAATGTGCAATAGCATGATGTCCCTTGACAGAAACAAAGTATTTGCAACTGAATCAACTTTTCCCCTTTTTAAAAAAAAATGATAGAACTAATCAAGAAGTGACATTTATAACCCAGGAAAAATAGTGTGACATAGTGTAATGGAAGATGTTCACTAGGAATAGTTACACAGACCTAACTACCTACCTATTTATTTATTTATTTATTATTTACTGTATTTGTATACCGTCTTTCTCAGCCCGCAAGTGACTCAAGTGACAGGGCAAAATTCAATGCTTCCAATGTCTTAAATACAATTAAAAGCATAACATGTAGTAAAAACTAAACAAATCAATCTATATAAATAAAAATGTAATGTTCGTTTGTGGGGTTAACAGAACTCAAAAACCACTGGACGAATTGACACCGAATTTGGACACAAGACACTTAACAACCCAATGTATGTCCTTCACTAAAAAAAACCTGATTTTGTCATTTGGGAGTTGTAGTTGCTGGGATTTATAGTTCACCTACAATATGAACCCCACCAATGATGGAACTGAAGCAAGCTTGGCACACAGTTCTCCCATGACCAATGGAAAATACTGGAAGGGTTTGGTGGGCAGTCTCCTTTGGTTCTGGAGTTGTAGTTCACCTCCATCCAGAGAGCACCATGGACTCAAACAATGATGGATCTGGACCAAATTCTAGACGAAAACTCAATATGTCCAAATGTGAACACTGGTGGAGTTTGGGGAAAATAGAATCTTGACATTTGGGACTTGTAGTTGCTGGGATTTATAGTTCACCTACAATCAAAGAACATTCTCAACCCCACCTACGATAGTATTGGGCCAAACCTTCCACACAGAACAGCCATGTGGCCCCAGCAACGCATGGCAGAGGACAGCTAGTAAAATATAAATTCATAGTGTCTCCTTGTTAAAAACGTTGTCTGGACTATGTATTGTCGAAGGCTTTCATGGCTGGAATCACTAGGTTCTTGTGGGTTTTTTCGGGCTATAGAGCCATGTTCTAGAGGCATTTCTCCTGACGTTTCGCCTGCATCTATGGCAAGCATCCTCAGAGGTTGTGAGGTCTGTTGGAAGTAGGAAAAATGGGTTTATATATCTGTGGAATGGCTGGGGTGGGGCAAGGAGCTCTTCCCTGCTGCAGTTAGGTGTCTGGACTCATTGTCTAGTTCTTTTCCCATGCCAGTTATTCTGCATTTGCAAAGGCTTGTTCAAAAAAGTCATGTCTTGACTTATTTCCGGAATGTTAAAAGGGAGGTGGCCGATCTAATATCTATAGGGAGGGCGTTCCACAGCCCAGGAGCCACCACCGAGAAGGCCCTGTATCTCGTTTCCGCTAAATGTACTTGTGACGAAGGCAGTAACGAGAGCAGGGCCTCCCCAGATGATTTTAAGATCCTAGATTGTTCATAAGGGGAGATGAGTTCGGACATGTAAGTTGGGCCAGAACCATTTAGGGCAGTGGTTCTCAACCTGGGGTTCCCAGATGTTTTTGGCCTACAACTCCCAGAAATCCCAGCCAGTTTACCAGCTCTTAGGGTTTCTGGGAGTTGAAGGCCAAAAACATCTGGGGACCCCAGGTTGAGAACTACTGATTTAGGGATTTATAGGCTAAAGTTCTGAGAGTGCCTTGGACTGCGAGAAGATCCAACCAGTCCATCCTCCAGGAAATAAAGCCCGACTGCTCATTGGAGGGAAGGATACTAGAGACAAAGTTGAAGTACTTTGGCCACATCATGAGGAGGGAGCAAAGCCTAGAGAAGACAATGATGCTGGGGAAAGTGGAAGGCAAAAGGAAGAGGGGCCGACCAAGGGCAAGATGGATGGATGGCATCCTTGAAGTGACTGGACTGACCTTGAAGGAGCTGGGGGTGGTGACGGCCGACAGGGAGCTCTGGCGTGGGCTGGTCCATGAGGTCACGAAGAGTCGGAGATGACTGAACGAATGAACAAAGGCTAAAGCCAGCACTTTGAATTGTGCCCGGTAGCAAACTGGCAGCCAGTGGAGCTGGTGCAACAAAGGAGTTGTACGCTCCCTTAGTGCCACTCCTGTTAGCAATCTGGCTGCCGTTCATTGGACCATTTGAAGCTTCCGGACAGTCTTCAAAGGCAACCCCATGTAGAGCATGTTGCAGTAGTCTATACGTGATGTAACCAGACTTTCAGGGTATGGGCGTAGCTGGTGCACAAGCTTTAACTGCGCAAATGCTCCCCTGGTCACCGTCGAAACCTATCGACCTTCCTTCCTTCCACGTAGTCTTTACAAACTGAATAACCATTTGAGCTTTGCAAGTGCTCCAGTGGAAACTATCTGAACTGGCAGCTCTTGTTACCATTCTGGTTCCTAGATGGAACCTCAGTAAAAGGCCGTGGTTACCAAGCCCCTTCCTCTACTTGCCCAGGAGCTCCTTGGCCTTTCTGCCACAATGAGAAAGGAGCCTGCGGGAGGTGGAAGTGCTCCTCTTCCTTCTCCGAGCCTTCGAGGATGCAGAGGGTTTGTAATGCCACTGACAACAATGGGAGGAAGGAGACCAATGGGGGTCTTATCCCTCCTGCAGGGCCACTTCCCATCCCATTCTGCAGCCCATCCTGTCCCCTCCAAAAGTCTCACGTAGGCCATCACTGCACCATTACAGAGCCTCCTTGGACATCGAGGAAGGCGTTCAGGCCTCGGAATCAGAAGAGAACAGACAAGGAGTCCTGTTGGAGAGGACTCAAGGCATACCTTTGGCCCCAAAAGAGCTCTCTTTCTTTCATAGCCGACCCAAGGCCACAAGTGGCACTAATGCTCCATGTTTCCCTGCATCTAGAGGCCCGCAAAGGCACCAGATCAGAGGGGATACCTCTCAGATGAGAGGGAGAGGAGCTCTCTTGCCCTTCTTGCATGTATCCATTGATGTGTGTCCTAGTATCCAAAGGTGCTGCTCCAGAGAGGAGAACGCAAACCAAATAAAAGAAAAGAGATTCCATCTAAACACCCGTATTTACATTAATGTGCCATCAAATTCGTGCCCTAAAATAGTGCATGTGGCTTTACTGAGACATGCCGCATTATCACGGGGTGTCTGCGCCCTACACCACTAGAGAAACTACACTGTTTAGCCACTATTGCACCACTACCGGGAAGTAGCAGCCAATAGTGAAAGGACCAAAGGCAGAGACCTCTCCAGCGCATCCCTTGTTTGAGTACGCATGCCCAGTGTGGAACACATCTCACCACATTAAAACAGTAGATGTGGCTCTTAATTAGACATGCTACATTATCACAGGGTGTCTGCGCCCCACACCACTGGAGAAATCACACTGCTTAGCCGGTATTGCACTACCTGACATCCGCCGGGAAGTAGCAGCCAATAGAGAAAGGACCAAAGGCAGAGACATCTCCAGCACATCCCTTGTTTGAGTATCAGCCAGCACGTCAACGACTTAAATCAAGAAATAGTTTTCTAAGATCTACAGAGACACTTGCTGGAACACCCCAGCAAGCGAGAGTCCAAAAGTGGCAGGCTCAAACCCAGAACTTCAATCAATAGCTGATACCAAATGAGAGACTCCCCCCTGGGCACACAGAAGACTGGGCGACTTGGAAGACGCTGAACAGACTGCGCTCTGGCGCCACGAGATGCAGAGCCAATCTTAAGAAATGGGGCTACAAAGTTGAATCCACGACATGCGAGTGTGGAGAAGAGCAAACCACTGACCACCTGCTGCAATGCAACCTGAGCCCCGCCACATGCACAATGGAAGACCTCCTTGCAGCAACACCAGAGGCACTCCAAGTGGCCAGACACTGGTCAAAGGACATTTAATCAACTAGCAAACTTGCAAACTTTGTGTTTTTTCTGTTTGCTTGTTTTGTTTTGTTAAAAATGTAATACACGATAAATAAATAAAATAAAGTGCCCTAGTGGCACAGTGGGTTAAACTACCGAGTTGCGTGCATCTATGGCAAGCATCCTCAGAGGTAGTGAGGTATGTTGGAATTAGGAAAAAGGGTTTATATATCTGTGGAATGACCAGGGTGGGACAAAGGACTCTTGTCTGCTGGAGCTAGGTGTGAATATTTCAATTGACCACCTTGATTAGCATATAATGGCCTGAAAGTGCCTGGAGCAAACTTTTGTTGAGAGGTGATTAGATGTGCCTGATTGTTTCCTCTCTGTTGTTGTGCTGTTGTAATTTTTGAGTTTTTTAATACTGGTAGCCAGTATGTGCAGCACCCAAACAGGAATTAAGGAACATGAAAGGCACTGCAGACTACTTCAACCAGAGAAGTCAGCCATAGCAGAGCACCTGATGAACCAGCCTGGACACAGCATTTTATTTGAGAACACAGAAATGCTGAACCACTCTCACAACCACCATGTCAGACAATTTCAACAGAAAGGAGGAAACCATGAAAATGAACAAAATCTGGCTACCAGTATTAAAAAAACCCAAAAATTACAACAGCACAACAACAGAGAGGAAACAAACAAGGACATCTAATCACCTCTCAACAAAAGTTTGCTCCAGACACTGTCAGGCCATTATATGCTAATCAAGGTGGCCAGTTGAAACATTCACACCCAGCTCCAGCAGACAAGAGTCCTTTGTCCCACCCTGGTCATTCCACAGATATGTAAACCCATTTTCCTAGTTCCAACAGACCTCACTACCTCTAAGGATGCTTGCCATAGATGCAGGTGAAACATCAGGAAAGAATGCCTCTAGACCATGGCTATATAACCCGAAAAACCTACAACAACCCAGTGATTCTGGCCATGAAAGCCTTCGACAATACACTTTCTGGATAACCCTCGTACTTTCCTATGCAATGTGACCAGAGAGCAAAGTTTTGGGGATGGGGACTGCATATCCTAGCATCCCCCAAGTCGTTCCAGGGGAGGGATTCTGGGATTCTGCTCCAAAAGCAGCTTTACTAAATTCTGTTGGAATGACAGGTCTTGGCTGACTCTCGTGGGGTGTTGCCCAGAAAAAGCAATGCCGAAGGGCTTGTCCTGGCAGACCTCATCCTGCCCATTCCCCGCCTTTCCATCCGTTGCCCTTTTGGGCATGGAATTTCCCAGCGACTGAGACCTAATGAAGGGGAAAACAGCCAAGTCTGCTAAATCGTAAGCGGAGATCTAGTCCCTGCCCTGTGGTCGGTTTTCCTCCCTTTCCCTACAGATCTCTCTTGGGAATCCTCTCCTGGGGCGATTTTGCATTTCGTGCACACACTGCCATAAATTAAAAACCCGATTGCAAGTTCAAGAGTTCCTTTAAACCAAAAGACATTTCAACCATTCTTAATTTGGGAAAGGAGAGGCCCTGTTTGCTTATTGCATCAGCCTTTAGGGTGAGCATCTGTGCGCCTATTGTGTTTCACTTATCATTCTTTTCATCTGAGTTACTTTTCCAGTCCTGCTCTACCGGCACCAAAAAGCTAAACCCTGTGCAAAGATTTCAGACCCTGAAAGGCAGCCTTGATAGAGAAGGAGTACGGAATCAAAAGACAACAAAGTTGTTGCGTTTGCTTATTATTAAAGGGTGGAGGGATACTGCTCGCGTCAGCGTACAGGGCTTTGCCCGCTTGCTACGACACCCTTTGGAAACCTGCTTTGAAAATCTAAAATGCAGGAAGGATCTGTGTGGAAGAGGATAAACCGAAGTACAAAGAAACAAATGTATTTCGGAGGTCTAGAAGACTTCAGGCAGAAGATAAGCCATCTGTCAATATGTCATCAGTTGGGGACCCCTCCCTCCAGCACCAACTGCTGCTCTGGGCCAGAATGTAGAGAGGAGGCCAGGAGACAGTTCCATCTTATCTCCTGCATATGTCACCAACTGCCACTCTGGGCCAGAGGGAAAAGAGAAGGGGCCAGGGGACTGTTCCCTCTTATCTCCTGCATATGTCATCAGTTGGGGACCCCTCCCTTTTCACTCTGAAAAGAGAGGGGGGCAGGGGACAGTTCCATCTTATCTCCTGCATATGTCATCAGTTGGGGACCCCTCCCTCAAGCACCAACTGCCACTCTGGGCCAGAATGTGGAGAGGAGGCCAGGAGACAGTTCCATCTTATCTCCTGCATATGTCATCAGTTGGGGACCCTTCCCTCCAGCACCAACCACCACTCTGGGCCAGAGTGAAAAGAGAGGGAGCCAGGGGACAGTTCCATTTTATCCCCTGCATATGTCATCAGTTGGGGACCCCTCCCTCCAGCACCAACCGCCACTCTGGGCCAAAGAGAAGGGGCCAAGGGACAGTTCCACCTTGTCTCCTGCATCTGTCATCAGTTGGGGACCCCACCCTCAAGCACCAACCGCCACTCTAGGCCAGAGTGAAAAGAGAGGGGGGCAGGGGACAGCTCCATCTTATCTCCTGCATATGTCATCAGTTGGGGACCCGTCCCTCCAGCACCAACTGCCACTCTGGTCCAGAGTGAAAAGAGAGGGAGCCAGGGGACAGTTCCATCTTATCTCCCGTATATGTCATCAGTTGGAGACCCCTCCCTCCAGCACCAGCCGCCACTCAGGGCCAGAGTGATAAGAGAGGGGGCAGGGGACAGTTCTATCTTATCTCCTACATATGTCATCAGTTGGGGACCCCTCCCTTTTCACTCTGAAAAGAGAGGGGGCCAGGGGACAGTTCCATCTTGTCTCCTGCATATGTCATCAGTTGGGGACCCCTCCCTTTTCACTCTGAAAAGAGAGGGGGCCAGGGGACAGTTCCATCTTATCTCCTGCATATGTCATCAGTTGGGGACCCCTCCCTCCAGCACCAACTGCTGTTCTGGGCCAGAGTGTAGAGGGAGGGGGGGGGGGCAGGGGACAGTTCCACCTTGTCTCCTGTGCTATGCTAATAATATAATATAATGCAATATAATGTGTGTGTGTATATATATATATATACATATAATATTTATAATATTATAATATAATACAATATAATACTACTACTAATAATATGATATTATAATTATATATTTTATATTACATGTAATTTACTAATAATATTACAATATAATGGTATAGTACAATATAGTAGTATATAACACTGATATTGTACTATGCTAATAATATAGTATATTGTACGTATATATATCTTGTAAGCCGCTCTGAGTCCTCTTCGGGGTGAGAAGGACGGTAGAATGGTTTGCTTGTCATAGAGTTGGAAGAGACCCTAGGGGCCATCCAATCCAACTCTGGGATTCAATCATTCACCTCTCTATCTCCCTGTCTATGAACCTAACAACAACAACAAACTTTATTTATATCCTGCCCTGTCTTCCCAAAGAGATACCTGCCTGCCTGCCTTCCTGCCTGCCTATCTACCTACCTACCTCAGCTATGTTCTTTTCTCGGCCATATTGTTTTGCTGTTGTTTACAACTGTGATTTTATTTGATGTTTTTAAATGGTTGTGTTCTATTTGTAATTTTTGGGCTTGCCCCTTGTAAGCTGCCCCAAGTCCCCTTGGGAAGATGGTGATGGGGTATAAAAAGAAAATAATAATAATAATAATTATTATTATTATTATTATAATTATAATTATTATTATTATTAGGTACATAGACAGGGAGATATAATAATAATAATAATAATAATAATAATAATAATATCTATCTCTCTATGTACCTAATAATAATAATAAACTTTATTTATATCCTGCCCTATCTTTCCAAGGAGATGCCTGCCTGTCTGTCTATCTATTTCCCTGTCTGTCTATGTACCTAATAATAATAATAATAATAATAATAATCATCATCTTTATTTATATCCCGCTGGATATTTCCAACGGGATACCTATCTACCTGCCTGCCTGTCTATCTGTTTATCTATGTCTATCTGTATCTATGTCTATCTGTTTATCTCCCTATCTGTCTGTCTATGCAGCTAATAAACATAATCAACTTATTTATATCCTGTCCTATCTTCCCAAGGAGATACCTACCTAGCTAATTACCTGTCTCTCTCTCTCTATCTCTTTACCTGCCTGTCTGTCTACCTACCAATCTATCAGGGCAGGATATCAATAAAGTTTGTTGTTGTTGTTGTTGTTGTTGTTAGGTACATGGACAGGGAGATAGATAGAGAGGTGAATGATTGAATCCCAGAGTTAGAAGAGACCCCAAGGCCCAGTCCAACCCCCTTCTGCCTTCATGCAGGAAAAAACACAATCAAAGCACCCCTGACAGATAGCCATCCAGCCTTTGTTTGAAAGCCTCCAAAGAAGGAGCTTCTAACGGATTCTGAGTTGAACTGCTCAGGTAATTCTTCCTAATGTTCAGGTGATATTTGGTATTCTGAAGGACTCCATTGAGTCCTAGTCTCCAGGAAGGAAGGGAAAGCTTCCTCCCAATGGTGGGTTGTCCCAGCCTTCCCTGAGGCAACAAGCTGGAAGAGAAGCCGCCCTTCTTGGCAGCCCTTACCTGTGCGCCTTCCTGCCAGGTGTTGAAAGGAGGACCGCTAACCACTTGGTGTAAGTGGCATTTGATCGACTGGTTGCCTATTCAGGTCATCATCAGATCCCCCCCAATACATCTGCAAGGAGCTGCCCCCCTCTTTGTCCCTCTTGGATCTATCCTTTGCCAGCAATCCTTCCGTGGAATTGTTTCCAGGAACCAAGTGTTCAATGGCCACTGCATGGAGCAGCTCTGCCCTCCAGATTCCTGTAAACTGATATAAAACCCAACAGCAAAGAATAGGAGCCCCTCTCCGAGATGTGCCTTTCTCTCTTCCTGACTGTAAGGAGAGCTTTTCAGCAGTGGAACTCTCTGCTTCCGAGTCCAGTGGAAGCTTGTCCCTTGGGGGCATTGAAACAGAGGCTGGGTAGCCATCTGCCAGGAGGGCTTTAATGGTGCTTTTTCTGCCTGACAGAAGGGGTTTGGACTGGATGGGCCTTGGAGTCTCATCCACTATATTATTATTATTATTATTATTGTTGTTGTTGTTGTTGTTGTTGTTGTGGTTGGCTGGCCATCTGTCCAGAGTGCTTTGATTGTGCTTTTCCTGCAAGAAGACAGAAGGAGGTTGGACTGGATGGGCTTGGAGTCTCTTCCAACTATATTATTATTATTATTATTATTATTATTATTATTATTATTATTATTATTATTGAGGTTAGACGGCCATCTGTTTAGACTGCTTTATTATTATTATTATTATTATTATTATTATTATTATTATTATTATGTTTGTATGGCCAACTCTCGGGGGTGCTTTGATTGTGCTTTTTTGGGGGGACTGGATGGGCTTGGGTTCTCTTCCAACTCTATTATTATTATTATTATTATTGAGGTTAGACGGCCATCTATCTAAACTGCTTTGTTATTATTATTGTTGAGTTTGGATGGCCATCTGTCAGGGGTGCTTTGATTGTGCTTTTCCTGCATGAAGGAAGAAGGGGGCTGGACTGAATGGGCCTTAGGGTTTCTTCCAACTGTATTATTATTATTATTATTATTATTATTATTATTATTGAATTTGGATGGCCATCTGTCGGGGGTGCTTTGCTTGTGCTTTTCCTGCACGAAGGCAGAAGGGAGTTGGACTGGATGAGACTTGGGGTCTCTTCCAACTATATTATTATTATTATTATTATTATTATTATTATTAGAGTTTGGATGGCTGGACTGAATGGACTTTAGGGTTTCTTCCAACTGTATTATTATTATTATTATTATTATTATTATTATTATTGAGTTTGGATGGCTGGACAGAATGGGCTTTAGGGTTTCGTCCACGCTCTGGTTACATCCCGCCTTGATTACTGCAACGCTCTCTACGTGGGGGGTGCCTTTGAAGACAGTCCGGAAGCTCCAACTAGTCCAACGGGCGGCAGCCATGATTCTAACAGGAGCGGGGCGCAGGGAGCATACAACTCCTCTGCTGAACCAGCTCCACTGGCTGCCGATATGCTACCGGGCTCAATTCAAAGTGCTGGCGTTGGCCTTTAAAGCCCTAAACGGTTCTGGCCCAACTTATCTATCCGAACGTATCTCAGCCTATCAGCCCACCAGGACCCTAAGATCTTCTGGAGAGTCCCTTCTCTCTATCCCTCCAGCTTCAGAAGTGCGGCTGGCGGGAACGAGAGACAGGGCCTTCTCTGTGGTGGCCCCCCGGCTTTGGAACACCCTCCCTATAGAGGTACGATCAGCCTCTTCGCTGATGGTGTTTAGGAAGAGATTGAAAACATGGTTGTTTAAACAAGCATTCGGCTAATCTGTGGCAATCGAATTTTGGTGACTAAGGACAGGAAAATATGGACAACGAATTCTGGATTATGATTTTAATTCGAGATACATGGGATTATTATTGGTGGCCCAATAATCTGTACTGTATGTGTATATGTTTTTAAATTGGAGACTGTTTTTTTAATTGCTGTAAACCGCAATGAGTCGCCGATCCAGGCTGAGATATTAGCGGTATACAAGTGTATTAAATAAATAAATAAATATTATTATTATTATTATTATTATTGAGGTTGCATGGCCATCTGTCTAGACTGCTTTGATTGTGCTTTCCCTGCAAGAAGACAGAAGGAGATTGGACTGGATGGGCTTGGGGACTCTTCCAACTATATTATTATTATTATTATTATTATTATTATTGAGGTTAGACGGCTATCTGTCTAGACTGCTTGATGATGATGATGATGATGATGATGATGATGATGATGATTGAGGTTGCATGGCCATCTGTCAGGGGTACTTTGATTGTGCTATTCCTGCAAGAAGACAGAAGAAGGTTGGACTGGATGAGCTTGGAGTCTCTTCCAACTATATTATTATTATTGAGTTTGGATGGCCATCTGTCAGGGGTGCTTTGATTGTGTTTTTCCTGCATGAAGGCAGAAGGGGGTTGGACTGGATGAAACTTGGGGCCTCTTCCAACTATTATTATTATTATTATTATTATTATTATTATTATTATTATTACGGGTGGCTGGCCATCTGCTTTGATTGTGCTATTCCTGCATGAAGGCAGAAGGGGGTTGGACTGGATGGCCATTGGGGTCTCTTCCAACTATACTGTTGTTGTTATTGAGGTTGCATGGCCATCTGTCGGGGATGCTTTGATTGTGCTATTCCTGCATGAAGGCAGAAGGGGGTTGGACTGGATGGCCATTGGGGTCTCTTCCAACTATACTGTTGTTGTTGTTATTGAGGTTGCATGGCCATCTGTCGGTGGTGCTTTGATTGTGCTATTCCTGCATGAAGGCAGAAGGGGGTTGGACTGGATGGCCATTGGGGTCTCTTCCAACTATACTGTTGTTGTTATTGAGGTTGCATGGCCATCTGTCGGGGATGCTTTGATTGTGCTATTCCTGCATGAAGGCAGAAGGGGGTTGGACTGGATGGCCATTGGGGTCTCTTCCAACTATACTGTTGTTGTTATTGAGGTTGCATGGCCATCTGTCGGGGATGCTTTGATTGTGCTATTCCTGCATGAAGGCAGAAGGGGGTTGGACTGGATGGCCATTGGGGTCTCTTCCAACTATACTGTTGTTGTTGTTATTGAGGTTGCATGGCCATCTGTCGGTGGTGCTTTGATTGTGCTATTCCTGCATGAAGGCAGAAGGGGGTTGGACTGGATGGCCATTGGGGTCTCTTCCAACTATACTGTTGTTGTTATTGAGGTTGCATGGCCATCTGTCGGGGGTGCTTTGATTGTGCTATTCCTGCATGAAGGCAGAAGGGGGTTGGACCGGATGGCCCAAGTGGTTAGAAGGGGAGTTGGAGGGGTCTGCACCTGTTGCAAAAGGGGGACAGATAGAGACCCACACATATTCACACACTCAAAAAAGGGAGATCCCCATTTCCCCCGCCTTACCTGCTCACCTTCCTCGATGGCTGGCGCTGCTGCTTCCTCTTCCTCTTCCTCTTCCTTCTCCAGCCGCGGACAGAAGCGGAAAGGAAGGCGAAAGCGAGGCGCGTTGCCTTTGAAAGGAGGGAGGGAGGCAAGCCACGCCCCCTTCTGGCTGTTAGGGGCGGGGCCAAAGAGAGCTGGCTCCCCATCTGGCACGTGGGAACGCAGCAGACGCGTGTCAAGGGCAGACACGTGTCTCGGCTTCCAGGCATGGGCAAACTTGGGCCCTCCAGGTGTTTTGGACTTCAACTCCCACAATTCCTAACAGCCGGTAGGCTGTTAGGAATTGTGGGAGTTGAAGTCCAAAACACCCGGAGGGCCCAAGTTTGCCCATGCCTGCTCTATTTATTTTGGAAAGACAACAAACAGCCTCCTTTTGCAACAAGGAAGCATGGCTGAGCTCCCAGAACTACATTTCCCAGCATGCCCTGCCTCTGATGCAAGCCCTCCCTGGCTGTCATCAGCACATGCCTTTGAACCTGGGAAGCCTCTAAGGAAGAAGCCAAACGGGTTTGCTTCCATCTGGCCTTCTTTTCCCCCATGTTAACAAATAGGGTTGCTATGAGACCTTAGATTATAATAGTTTTGTAGTTTGTTTATTCCAGTTGAAAGTAGATTTTTAGAAAAGCCAATGGGATTCTGGACTAAAGAGCCTAGTGCCCAGATCAAGGAAAGTTATGATGCTCCTCTCTTTTGCTTTGGTCAGACCTTTTCAGCTGGAATAATAATAATAATTATTATTATTATTATTATTGTTGTTGTTGTTGTTGTTGAAGGCTTTCATGGCCTGAATCACTGGGTTGTTGTAGGTTTTTCCGGGCTGTATGGCCATGTTTTGGAGGCATTTTCTCCTGACGTTTCGCCTGCATCTATGGCAGTGGTTCTCAACCTTCCTAACGCTGTGACCCCTTAATACAGTTCCTCATGTTGTGGTGACCCCCAGCCATAAAATCATTTTCGTTGTTACTTCATAACTGTAATTTTGCTACTGTTATTAATTGTAATGTAAATATCAGATATCCAGGATGTATTTTCATTCACTGGACCAAATTCGGCACAAATACCCAATACGCCCAAATTGGAATACTGGTGGGGTTTAGGGAGGGGTTGATTTTGCCATTTGGGAGTTGTAGTTGCTGGGATTTATAGTTCACCTACAATCAAAGAACATTCTGAACTCCACCAATGATGGAACTGAACCATACTTGGAACATAGAACTTCCATGACCAACAGAAATTACTGAAAGGGTTTGGTGGGCATTGACCTTAAGTTTGGGAGTTGTAGTTCACCTACATTCAGAGAGCACTGTAGACTAAAACAATGTTGGATCTGGACCAAACTGGGCATGAATACTCAATATGCCCAAATGTGAACACTGGTGGAGTTTGAGGAAAATTGACTTTGACATTTGGAAGTTGTAGCTGCTGGGATTTATAGTTCACCTACATAGAGCATTCTGAACCCCACCAATGATAGAATTGAGCCAACCTTCCCACACAGAACCCCCATGATCAACAGAAAATACTGTATTTTCTGATGGTCTTCGGCAACCCCTCTGACACCCCCTCGCGACCCCCACAGGGGTCCCGACCCCCAGGTTGAGAAACACTGATCTATGGCAAGCATCCTCACAGGTAGTGAGGTCTGTTGGAAGTAGGAACATGGGCACAATTCAAGGTGCTGGCTTTAGCCTATAAAGCCCTAAACGGTTCTGGCCCCACTTACCTCTCCGAACGCATCTCCACCTATGAACCGACTAGAACATTAAGATCGTCTGGGGAGGCCCTGCTCTCGGTCCCGCCTGCATCGCAGGCGCGTTTGGCGGGGACGAGAGACAGGGCCTTCTCAGTGGTGGCCCCTCGGCTATGGAATGCCTTACCAGCAGACATCAGACAGGCACCTTCGTGCTGGCGTTTCGGAGAAAGGTCAAGACTTGACTTTATGAACAAGCGTTTGGTTAAACAGTGCAACCGAACATAGGAAGACGGTAAAGGGAACATAGGAATGGCACAAGGATTATGAGAACGGATCTGATTTCACGGAGGCGATGTTTGATTTGTTAATGGTTGTTGATTGATGCTATTGATTTTGTTGTTATATTTGTTGTGTTTTAATTGCACTGACATTGTTGCGATAACCTGTACCATGTAAACCGCATTGAGTCGCCTGTATAGGCTGAAAAATGCGGTATACAAATAAAGCAAATAAATAAATAATAAATATTTATATATCTGTGGAATGACCAGGGTGGGACAAAGGACTTTTGTCTGCTGGAGCTAGGCACATCAAATCACTCTCAACAAAAGATTCCCCCCAGGCACTTTCAAAGCCATTAAATGCTAATCAAGGTGGTCAGTTGAAACATTCACAGCAGACAAAAGTCCTTTGCCCCACCCTGGTCATTCTATAGTACATTTTGCGATAAGTTTTCAATTAATCTTTCATCAAGTCTCAATCAATTCAACCTGGTTTGTGGCAGCAAGAAAAACAAAGTTTCTGGAGTAGAACAACTACGGTACTTTCAAAGTAAGGACTGCACAATTTAACAAGAAATAAAACTTTCAAACCAGGAATAGAACATTTTTCAAATTTTGTTATATACTGTTATAATGATTATTTCGTCAAAGGAAGTGGCATTCCTGATAGGAACTGACACCTGGGTCTCCAGTCCCAGCTATTGCAACAAGTTGTTAGTCACAGTATTTATTATTATTATTACTATTGATACAAAAGCACAGTACGTCACAGCAAACGAGATCTCTATGCTGGATTTCGTATCACAAAATCACAAGTCAAACACTTCCCAAGCGTCTAGGACTGTGTGATGTATTTTCAAATGATGTGCGCAGATCCAAGTAAGGTAGCCTTTTGTAGTTGACAGATCATGATTTTGTCGATGTTTATTGTTTCCAAATGCCGGCTGAGATCTTTTGGCATGGCATCCAGTGCGCCAATGACCACTGGGACCCCCTGTACTGGTTTATGCCAGAGCCTTTGCAGTTCCATTTTGAGGTCTTGATAGCGGCTGAGTTTTTCCTGTTATTTTTCCTCAATGAGACTGTCACCCAGTATGGCGACATCGATAATCCAGGCTTTTTTCTTTTCCACAGTCGTGATGTCTGGTGTATTGTGTTCCAAAACTATCAGTCTGGATTCGAAAGTCCCACAGTATTTTTGCATGTTCATTTTCTACTACCTTTGCAGATTTATGATCCCACCAATTCTTTTCTGCTGGCAGGTGGTACTTGTGACATAAGTGCCAGTGAATCATCTGGGCAACAAGGATGATAAAAGCATCAAAACATCCGGGCATCTCCTGGGCAACGTCCTTGCAGACGGCCAAGTCTCTCACATCAAAAGCGACTTGCAGTTTCTCAAGTCGCTCCTGACACAACAAAAAAAAAATCTGGGCCACAGAGTTATGTCTTTGTTTGTAGTCCGTCTGTGCGATTTTCTTGCAACAGCTGAGGAGATGGTCCATGATTTCATCAGCTTCCTTGCACAGTCTGCATTTTGGGTCATCCGCTGATTTTTCAATCTTGGCCTTAATTGCATTGGTTCTGATGGCTTGCTCCTGGCCTACAAGAATCAGGCCTTCCTCTGTCTCCTTCTTCAGGATTCCATTTATGAGCCATCACCAGGTCTTCTCCTTGTCAACTTTTCCTTCAATCTTCTCAAGGAACTGCCCATGGAAGGCTTTGTTGTGCCAGCTCTCAGCTCTGGTTTGGAGTGCAGTTTTCTTGTACTGACTCTTTGTCTGCTGTGCTTTGAGAAGTTTCTGATTATTGACTTCAATTAAAGCAGGTTCTTGACTTTCCTTGACATATTCTGCCAGGGCGTGTTTTTCTTCTTTAACTGCTTGTTTGACTTGTAAAATAATAATAATAATAATAATTATTATTATTATTATTATTATTATTATTATTATTATGTGTATTATTTATACTCTCCCTTTTGTGTCCACAAAGGAGACTCAAAGCGGTGGTTCACTTGCCCCCAAACCTTTTCACTGCAGTAGTTAACAACATCCAGAAGAGGTGGCAACTTTCATTCCGGTGTGGGGAAGTGGTAGAACTATGACTGAACTGACATTGGAAATATGATCTTTTTACTACAATCCCCCAAACGCATCACTGAGCAGCGTGGCTTTCTTCCATGGAAGTTGCCGTCCAGGAATTTTACATTGGTAGCGTCTTGAGAGACTGCCAGAGGGCCCTTTGCCTCCAAAGGAAGAATCCTGTTTGTGCCTGATTCCCAGGCATTAGTTCTCCCTCCTMGAAAACGATCTACCTCATTAGTTAATGAAGAATGGGCACATCTATGGGTTGAACATTAACAATGGAGGCGTTTGAGGGCACAGCCTCCATCTCTGTGCAACTAGTGGAAGACAGAGCGTCCAGGCCAATAAACAACATGGAATTTCCTGGAAAATTAATTGCTAATGGGGTTTGGAGGGGAGGGAGATGAGAAAAGGCTGATGCAAGAACCCAGAAAAGGCAAATCACATTCAGACAGTAGCCTTAGGGAATTTCCTGCTGGGAAACATCTTCCATCTGGTTTTTGTGCTTAAATACTTCTGCACACCGCTCCAGCACGAAAACAAACAGAAAAGTCAAACATTGTTTCAGCTTAAACAACATGGGGAGGCAGAAATGCATGTGTCCCACTGAAGAAAATGAATCTGCACAGGTCAAAAGCTTAGTAGACTCAAAATGCACCAATTCAGAGAGATTCCACCCAAACCTTTTTCCCTCCAAGAGCTGTACCACAAGGGAATACATTGCTGCAGAGGGTGCTGCGGCCTCCACCTGTGCAAGTCCTTTAACAGAAACTGGATGGGCCTCTTTCTGGAATGCTCTACGAATGCAGGGTGGAATGGGGTTGGACTAGATAGCCCTTGGGGTCCCCTTCCAGCACTGAGATGCTAGGGCAGTGTTTCTCAGCTTTCCTAATGCTGTGACCCCTTAAAACAGTTCATGTTGTGGTGACCCCCAACCATAACATTATTTTCATTGCTACTTCATGGAGCCCCCGGTGGCACAGTGGGTTAAACCCCTGTGCCGGCAGGACTGAAGACCGACAGGTCGCAGGTTCAAATCTGGGGACAGGCGGATGAGCTCCCTCTATCAGCTCCAGCTCCTCATGCGGGGACATGAGAGAAGCCTCCCACAAGGATGATAAAAACATCAAATCATCTGGGCGTCCCCTGGGCAACGTCCTTGCAGACGGCCAATTCTCTCACACCAGAAGCGACTTGCAGTTTTTCAAGTTGCTCCTGACACGACAAAAAAAATGCTACTTCATAACTGTAATTTCGCTACTGTTATGAATCATAATATGAATATCTGATATTATTATTATTATTATTATTATTATTATTATTATTATTATTTAAACTTATATGCAGGATGTATTTTCATTCACTGGACCACATTTGGCACAAATACCTGATATGCCCAAATTTGAATACTGGTGAAGTTGGGATTGATTTTGTAATTTGGGAGTTGTAGTTGCTGGGATTTATAGTTCACCTATAATCAAAGAGCATTCTGAACTCCACCAACAATGGAGTAGAACCAAACTTGGGACACAGAACTCCCATGACCAAATAGAAAATACTGGAAGGGTATGGTGGGCATGGACCTTGAGTTATGGAGTTGTAGTTCACCTACATCCAGAGAGCACTGTGGACTCAAACAATGACAGATCTGGACCAAAGTTGGCACGAATACCCAATATGCCCAGATTTGAATGATGGTGGGGTTCTGGAGGAATGGTTGATTTTGTATTTTGGGAATTGTAGTTGCTGGGATTTATAGTTCGCCTACAATCAAAGAGCATTCGGAACTCCACCAACAATGGAGTAGAACCAAACTTGGGACACAGAACTCCCATGACCAACAGAAAATCCTGGAAGGGTTTGGTGGGCATGGACCTTGAGTTATGTAGTTCACTTAGATCCAGAGAGCACTGTAGACTCAAACAATGATGGATCTGAACCAAACTTGACACAAAGACTCAATATGCCCAAATGTGAATACTGGTGGAGTTTAGGGGAAATAGACCTTGACATTTGGGAGTTGTAGTTGCTAGGATTTATAGTTCACCTGTAATCAAAGAGCATTCTGAACCCCACCAAGAATGGGGGCAAACTTCCCACAAACCCCCATGACTTGAAGGGACTCACTAATGTGAGCCTCCCTCCATCACCTGCACATGCGCATTACGCTGCCATGCAACAAGCACACCTGCTCTCATCTCCTTGCTTTGAGTCTCAGAAACAGTTGTCCCTTTGGCCGAGAGGCCAGCCTATCACAGCAGGGGAGGGCTTTTGGTGGGAGGATTCACCGTCTATTTCCAAAAAAGAAGAGTGGGACAGGCAGAGAGATCTTCAGCTTTCTCTGCCAAATGGGTTGCTAAGACCATCAGAAAGATATGATTTCTGATGGTCTTTGGCAACCCCTCTGAAACCCCCTCGCGACCCCCAGATTGAGACACACTGTTTCATACAGTTGAACTGGAGGCATCCCTTGAGATTAGGAACCCCTGCTAGTTCTCCATAGGACAACCTTTCCATCCTTCAAATCCAGAGCATTAATCATAATGTGGGTCATTTGCCAACTCTGAAAATGGGAAAGGTGCTTTATTATAGAGTTGGCAAGTGACTCACATTATGATTAATGCTCTGAATTTGAAGGATGGAAAGGTTGTCCTATGGAGAACTAGCAGGGGTTCCTAATCTCAAGCCATCCTTTGTAACTGCCTTGTAGTTGCTGGGATTTACAGTTCACCTACAATCGAAGAGCATTCTGAACTCCACCAATGATGGAATTGAACCAAACTTGGCACACAGAACTCCCATGACCAACAAAAAATAATGGAATGGTTTGGTGGGCATTGACCTTGAGTTTGGGAGTTGTAGTTCATCTACATACAAAAAGCACTGTGGACTCAAAAAAATGATGGATCTGGACCAAGCTTGGAACGAATACTCAATATGCCCAAATGTGAACGCTGGTGGAGTTAGAGGAAAATAGACCTTGACATTTGGGAGTTGTAGTTGCTGGGATTTATAGTTCACCTACAATCAAAGAGCATTCTGAACTCCACCAATGATGGAATTGAACCAAACTTGGCACACAGAACTCCCATGACCAACAGAAAATAATGGAAAGGTTTGGTGGGCATTGACCTTGATTTTGGAAGTTGTAGTTCACCCACATCCAAAAAGCACTGTGGACTCAAAAAATGATGGATCTGGACCAAACTTGGCACGAATACTCAATATGCCCAAATGTGAACACTGGTGGAGTTAGAGGAAGATAGACCTTGACATTTGCGAGTTGTATTTGCTGGGATTTATAGTTCACCTACAATCAAAAAGCATTCTGAACCCCACCAACGACAACTCTGAAAACCCCCTCTGAAAGCCCCTCGTGATCCCCCCAACAGGGGTCCCAACTCCCAGGTTGAGAAACACTGTGCTCGGGTTTCATGACAGCCATTGCTGTGCTCCTTCCATTGCACTTCTCTCCCCGATCCCAGACAGGTCACAGTTGGCAATAATATTGTAAAATGTCATTTATTGGGATTCTCTTGCTGTTAGAAAAACAAAACCAGTATAATCCAGTAGATGGCGGGAATGGCAGCTACCGCAAAAGGGCAGCAAATACCCTCCCCAGCCTCCTCGTAAATCAATTACCAGCAACACTTGTCCTCTTGGGATTTCAACACGAGCAAAACGGGTCCGCAACGACACATTATCCAGCATGAAAGGGCCCTGAGATGCCAGAAATGCAGGTGGCATTTTCCAGAAAACCATCTTCTTCCTCTGAATCCTGCCTTCTTCCTGACTCCCATCCCCTTCGATGATCCCTGAAACTGTCAATAGATGGCGGTCTGTTGGTTCGCCTTTTCCATTTGAATGATCTTCCCAAAGCCACCTCTCCCCACGTCGTAGTCCCTTCGGTATTCGTCTCTGACCTAATGCAAGCCGAGAGAGATATCACACAAGCCTATTACGGCGACAAGGATACAGCTTTCAGCTCATTTCACCAACATGAGACACCAAACAACCGGCAGGAAAGACAGCTACAAGCATGCTTAAACTTCACCCATTTAAAACAATTAGTGAAGATAAAATCATTGCAAGTTCATTAAAAGATCGCCTTTCACAGCCTAAGTACAGGTTATTAGAGATAATAACATCACTCCAAATTTTATGTAAAACAGCATTACTTAAACTAATAAAAAGTTTTTTTTCTCTCCACTGATTTTTGGAATAATATTCTATTATGGTTCTTCTTGTGTCAGTTGGAGCTGGATCTATACTACTATATAATGCAGTTTCAGAAGGTAGATTAACAGCATTGAACTAGAGTATATGAGTCTACACCGCCATGTAATCCAATTCAATGCTGTTAAACTGCCTTCTGAAACTGGATGATATGGCAGTATAGACCCAGCTAGGTCAAAACAAGAAAACATAATGCATCTGATTGTGCTGGATCTCTGATATATTGTTTACTGGTTAAGCTTGTTGATGCCACGTCTTTAAAATGCTAATAAAAAAGCTGAAGTGTGCACCATATATACTTAAATATAAGCTGAGTTTTTCAACCCTTTTTTTAGCCTGGAAAAGCCCCCCTCAGCTTATACTTGAGTCAAAGTTATTTATTATTTTACTCTGTTGTTGTTGTTATTATTATTACATTTATAATTTTACTCCATTATTATTTATTATTTTACTCTATTATTATTATATTTATATTATTTTACTCTATTATTATTTTATTATATTTATATTATTTTACTCTATTATTATTTTATTACATTTATTATTTTATTACTTTTATTATTTTACTCTATTATTACTGTTATTATTACATTTCCATGATTTTATGCTATTATTATTTTTATTAAATTTATTATTTTACTCTCTTCATTATTATTGGAAGTATACGTAAGCATATTTACATTGAAGGAGATTTAATCAAAGTTGGACAGTCTTGTCTTAAATTACAATTTTATGCAAATATTCAAAGGCATTTAACCTACTGATGACTCAATTCATGTAATTTTATTGGTATCTATTTTTATTTTGAAATTTACCAGTAGTTGCTGCATTTCCCACCCTCGGCTTATACTCGCGTCAATACGTTTTCCCAGTTTTTTATGATAAAATCAGATGCCTCGGTAATATTTGGGTCGGCTTATACTCGAGTATATACAGTAATTGTTTTCATTTCTGCAGACATTTCGGATGGCACAAGAGGTCCCTACCTGGCCCCCTGTTTTGCCGCGGCCGAACTGGCGACCCTCCTTGAAGCCAGCGTCCCAGTCTGTCCGGATGATACGGTCATCCAGCCGGGTCCCATCGATGTAGCGCATGGCATGCTCCGCTTCGGCTCTTGTGTAGTATCTTTTGTGTTGGCTTAAGGGAGACTCCGGGGAAATCTCGAAAGGAAGAGGAGCAGAGAAAGGCCAAGGAAAAACCCACCCAAGAGCTGGGCTCCAAAGCATCTGCACCCAGTACTTCAAGATCCAGTACTGTGATACTAACCAATGAACATTTGTATGGTCAATGTGATCCCAGTGAACAGAACCTTTAGGCTACTCATGACAAAATCCCAGAAATCTGGCCAATTGCAACATTTACACTTGCCTCAAGCAGACAAGAGTTCTTTCTCCCACCCTGGACATTGCTCCACAGATATATAAACCTCACTTGCCTTATTTCCAACAGACCTCACAACCTCTGATGATGCCTGCCATAGATGTAGGTGAAAGGTCAGGAGAGAATGCTTCTGGAACATGGCCAGACAGCCCAGAAAACTCACAGCATCCCAGAAAGCTGTTTCTTTTAAGGACTCCACAGAATCATAAGAATTAGAAGAGACACCAGGGGCTATCCAGTCCAACTCCTTTCTGCTTCCATGCAGGAAAAGCACAATCAAAGCCTTCCCGACAGATGCCCATCCAGCCTCTGTTTAAAAATTTCCAAAGAAGAAGCCCCCACCGGACTCCGAGGCAGAGAGTTCCACTGTTGAACAGCTCTTCACACAATTAGGAAGTTCATCCTAAGGTTCAAGCTGAAATAATTTGGTCCCAAGGAACCCCTGCATAATGATTATTGCCGAGGTCAAGCCTCATCTAAAATTATGACAGCCCCAAATTGCACACCTGGGTGATTGCCATTGTGACACTTCTGTTTTATGTTGCTACACAAACTGTTCCAGGTCCCAAACTATTTAAAATATCCTATAAAACAAGCCTGGGCAAACTTCAGCCCTCAACGTGTTTTGGACCAACTCCTACAATTCCTGTTAGAAATTGTGGAAGTCCAAAACACCTGGAGGGCCAAAGTGTGCTCATACCTTCTATAAAAACTACCTTCTGGCTATGTTAAATAAGGTATATATGAAACATAAAATAAATTTCACGTTTAGACTTGGAATCCAGCTGAATTGCCTTAGTTCAATGCTAAGGAGTCACGGGAGCTGTAGTTTGACAAGGCTTGAGCTTTCTCTGTCAAAGAATGCTGATGCCACCAAACTATAAATCTCAGGATGGCATAGCATTGTGTCATAGCCATTAAATGAGAGATGGGATGCGACCCCTCAAAGAGGAGCTCCTGAAGCAGCTTCCCCTCATGCATAACCTAATTCTGATGAGGAAATTTAGTACCAAAAGGTGAGCATTAGATTTGAGTACATAGGGTGGGTGTGTGGTTCATTTTTTGAAAGTGTAGACTTATACGGTCAACCAAAGGATCCACATCTTGCCAAGAGCAACGCAGGTCAAGGATACTCCACAAAGCAGAAGCCACAGGGTGTCTTCTTGAGCTTGTCCAGACCCATGACGATGCGCTTGACGTCCCCGCACTTGGAGAAGAGCTCGTGGATTTGCTCCTCCGTGGTGTAGAAGGAGAGGTTGCCTACGTAGAGTGTGGTGGAGGCCTTCAGGGCCTTCTCCTGCAGGTAGCAGCTTCCCTGGAAACAAAGCAGAGGGTAGAGGCACAGAGTCAGGGTCACACGCCTTACCAGAGATGGACCTCATGATGAGGCCTAGTCATAGGTTCAGCCTCAGAAGAGAAGGCTGAAAGAAGGGGACAGAGAAGGCAGGGTTACATATCTGATTCCCTTCAGCAAGCATCTAATGACAGATTTTTTAGCCATCAAATTTTATTTTATTTATTTATTTCATATACTTGTACCCCGCCCTTCTCACCCCCGAGGGGGGACTCAGGGCGGCCTCACAGCAAACACCATTCGGTGCCATCATAATGATAAGAACAATCAACACATTCATTAAAACAAAAAATTAAATAAGTAAGTGTTAAAACACGCCAATTAAAATCTCGGTCCGGGTCAATTCATTGTCACTTCGAAATTGCTTATGTCTTCTTCATACAAGCCACTGTTCAATGGTCAAATGCAAGGTCCCACAGCCAAGTCTTGAGTTTCCTTCTAAAGGACAGGAGGGAGGTGGCCAGTCTGATGTCTTTGGGGAGTGAATTCCACAGATGGGGAGCCACTGTTGAGAAGGCCCTGTCTCTCGTCTCCACCAATAGTGTTTACGACAGCAGTGGGATTGAGAGCAGGGCCTCTCCAGGTGATCTTAAACTTCGTGATGATTTGTAGTAGGAGATACGTTCAGACATGTGGTCTGGGCCAGAACTGTTTAGAGCTTTAAAGGTTAAAACCAGCACTTTGAATTGTGCTCGGAAGCTGATCGGCAACCAGTGTCTCAGTTAACAAAGAAATTATAGCTATGTTTGTATATCAAAAGTCTGTGATAAGGAAGAGGGAAGAGACTTCCTTTCTGCTGCTCTAGAGACTAGGACCCCTTCCACACAGCTGAATAACATCCCACATTATCTGGTTTGAACTGGAATACATGGCAGTGTTAACTCAGATAACCCAGTTCAAAGCAGATATTGTGGGATTTTATGCCTAATATTCTGGGTTATATGGTTGGGTAAGTTCATCCCAGGAAACTCTCAAACAAAAAGTTTATTTATTGATTAATTTACTATGCTTCTTCCCTGCTCTCTCTTACCTCAAGGGAGACTCAAGAGCAGCTTACAGTTTGGCAGAATTTAATGCCACAATATACATACAAAAAACAATATGGAACATACTCAACTAAAATCAATAAACAATACAAATTAAACTATTAAAACATTGTACATGTATAGATAATAAAACATTGAACGTTGCACGAATCCCATAGTCATCATATAGCTGGTTCACTGATGGGCTATGTTCCTGAAACATTCTCACCTAACATTGTGCCTACATCTATGGCAGGCATCCTCAGAGGTTGTGAGGTCTATGGGAAACTCTGAAGATGCCTGACATAGATGCAGGTGAAACGTTAGGAGAGAATGCTTCAGGAACATGGCCATACAGCCCAGAAAACTCACAACCACCCAGTGATTCCAGCCATGAAAGCCTTCGATAATACATTGCTTCGTTGATGTTTACATCATGATATGGTGTTATACTGTAATTCTGTCAGTGGATATCAGTTCAGGAACAGATATAGCTTTATTTGTATATATAATTGAGATATTTCTACCCCACCTTTCTCCTCAAGTGGACTGAAGGCGGCTTACAACAAAATAAAAACATACAGTAAAAAGTTAAAACATGGTTAAAAGCACATATTCATAAACCTGTTACCATTTCCCCGTATAAAACCCGTTTGATATACAAATTATAAACCTTAAAACTCAACCCAGCCCTGACAAATACTGTCTTTAGTTAAAGGCTTTCTTAGGCTTCTTCCACACAATCCTATATCCCAGAATATACTCTGATAATATGGGATTTTCTGCCTTGATATTCTGGGATCTTCCGGGGAGGCCCTCTTCTCGGTCCCACTACTGTCTCAAGCGCAGTTGGTGGGGAGAGAGAGGGCCTTCTCAGTGGTGGCCCCCCTCCTCTGGAACACCCTTCCAAGGGAAATAAGACAGGCCCCATCCCTCCCCTCCTTTCGTAAGACCTTGAAGACCTGGTGGTTTCAACAAGCCTTTGAAAATGACCAGTTCTAACTCAGCCCCACACATTGTCAAATACGGCCTTATTCTTCCTACCAATTACCCTGATTCTTTCCTCTAATCGGCCCCGGAATGAACAGCCACGGACCGGTACCTAATATTATTGTTTCCTGCCATAGCATTGCACTTAATTCCTGGGCCCCCTAGAATGTTTGCACTTGCACAAATCTTGGCTCTGCCTTTTAAATTTTTAATTGCCTTGAACAGGCAGGATTACTTTTAATATATGTGTGTTATGGCAACAATTTTTATGCTTATATTTTGTTTTGTTAATCTTATGGTGATGATGTTTTTTTACTCTGATGTTTTGTGATGTTACCTGGGAACCGCTCTGAGTCCCCTCGGGGAGATGGAGCGGTATATAAATAAAGTTTTATTACTATTATTATTATTAAATTCGAATCTGGGGAGAGGCAGATGAGCTCTCTCTATCAGCTCCAGCTCCTCATGCGGAGACATGAGAGAAGCCTCCCAGAAGGATGATAAAAACATCAAATCATCCATGCGTCCCCTGGGCAATGTCCTTGCAGACAGCCAATTCTCTCATACTAGAAGCGAATTGCAGTTTCTCAAGTCGCTCCTGACACGATTAAAAAAAATTAAAGGGCTATGTATAAGGGCCCCCAAGTAAGATAAATCAGCCATAGCAGAGCACTTGATGAACCAACCTGGACACAGCATATCATTGGAGAACACAGAAATGCTGGACCACTGTTACAACCACCATGTCTGACTACACAGGGAAGCCATTGAAATCCACAAGCATGTGGACAATTTTAACAGAAAGGAGGAAACCATGAAAATGAACAAAATCTGGTATTAAAAAATTCTAAAATCATAACAGTAAATAAAGAGCCATGATACTAACAGGAGCGGAGCACAGGGAGCATACAACCCCTCTGCTGCTGCAGCTCCACTGGCTGCCGATTTGCTACCGGGCTCAATTCAAAGTGCTGGCGTTGGCCTATAAAGCCCTAAACGGTTCGGGCCCAAGCTACCTATCCGAACGTATCTCTGCCTATGAACCCACCAGGACTCTAAGATCTTCTGGGGAGGCCCTGCTCTCGATCCCGCCTGCATCACAAGCACGGCTGGCGGGGACGAGGGACAGGGCCTTCTCTGTGGTGGCCCCTCGGCTGTGAAACGCCCTTCCCATGGACATTAGATCAGCTCCTACGTTAATGGTGTTTCGAAGAAAACTAAAAACCTGGCTGTTTGAACAGGCGTTCGGATAAACAGTGCAATGAATATGATGAATATAGGAACGGAATTATAAACGACGAATTGGATCACGATTCTAGTTACGAGACGTTAATGTGCTGTTATTGATGTGCCATTAGTTTGTATATTATGCTCTCATGGTCTTAAATTGTATATTGCTATATTGTTATGACTGTCTTTTTGCTCCTGCTGTGAACCGCGTTGAGTCGCCTACGGGCTGAGAAACTGCGGTATACAAGCAAAGTAAATAAATAAATAAATAAACACTCGGAAAGCAGGGGAATACCAGACAATAATCAATCAGGGCCAGCTAACACCTCTCAGCAAAGGATCCCCCAAGCAGGAGGCAGCCAGGCTTTGGAGCTGCAAGGCTATTTCATGCTAATCAATGTGGCCAATTGCAAACAGAGTTCTTTCTCCCACTCTGGACATTCCACAGATATCTAACCCCACTTTCCTTAGAATCATAGAATCAAAGAGATGGAAGAGACCTCATGGGCCATCCAGTCCAACCCCATTCTGCCAAGAAGCAGGAATATTGCATTCAAATCACCCCTGACAGATGGCCATCCAGCCTCTGTTTAAAAGCTTCCAAAGAAGGAGCCTCCACCACACTCCGGGGCAGAGAGTTCCACTGCTGAACGGCTCTCACAGTCAGGAAGTTCTTCCTCATGTTCAGATGGAATCTCCTCTCTTGTAGTTTGAAGCCATTGTCTCCGCGTCCTAGTCTCCAGGGAAGCAGAAAACAAGCTTGCTCCCTCCTCCCTGTGGCTTCCTCTCACATATTTATACATGGCTATGATATCCCCTCTCAGCCTTCTCTTCTTCAGGCTAAACATGCCCAGCTCCTTAAGCCGCTCCTCATAGGGCTTGTTCTCCAGACCCTTGATCATTTTAGTCGCCCTCCTCTGGACACATTCCAGCTTGTCAATATCTCTCTTTCTAACAGACCTCACAACCTCTGAGGATGCCTGCCATAGATGTGGGCGAAACGTCAGGAGAGAATGCTTCTGGAACATAGCCAGACAGCCCGGAAAACTCACCACTGCCCATCAAGGAAGCAACAAGAGCCCCCTTCGCCCACCTTGAACCGCTGGTCCCGGTAGCAGCTGATCTTGCAGTGCGAGTCGCTGTTGAGGCCGCTGAGAGTCGTGCTGAGGATGCTCGACATCTTGGGCCGCCGGTGATGGCGTCACTGGCCCTCCACCCGCCGTCGCACAGAACACAGAGGAACCCATTGGCTCTCGCCGCTGTCGCTCAAAGCAAGCGCCCACCTTCGGTGACGTCACGCTCACTTGCGAGGGGGCGGGGGAAGGGAGAGTAGGAGGGAGGTGTGTTTTCTCTCTGATTGGCCCGCGCGATAAAGTGGGCGGGGCGACATTTAGGCGGGATTCTTCTTGAACAGCTTCTTTCAAGGAGATGCCTCCATGTTGTTTCACCTCAGCCTGACCCCAATCCATACTTCTGGCTTCCTGCAAAGAGGCGCTTCAGTCAGGAAGTGGTTTAAAGTTTAACATATGTATTTATAACACAACACACACACAGGGTTGTGTGGAAAAGGGGGTTATTTCCCCACCATCTGCTGAAAATCCCCTTTTTTGGCTTTCACAACCACGAAATCATAGAATCATAGAGTTGGAAGAGACCTCATGGGCCATCCAGTCCAACCCCATTCGGCCAAGAAGCAGGAATATTGCATTCAAAGCACCCCTGACAGATGGCCATCCAGCCTCTGTTTAAAAGCTTCCAAAGAAGGAGCCTCCACCACACTCCGGGGCAGAGAGTTCCACTGCTGAACGGCTCTCACGGTCAGGAAGGTCTTCCTCATGTTCAGATGGAATCTCCTCTCTTGTAGTTTGAAGCCATTGTTCCGCGTCCTAGTCTCCAGGGAAGCAGAAAACAAGCTTGCTCCCTCCTCCGTGACTTCCTCTCATATATTTATACATGGCTATCATATCTCATCAGCTTTCTCTTCTTCAGGCTAAACATGCCCAGCTCCTTAAGCCGCTCCTCATAGGGCTTGTTCTCCAGACCTTTTATCATTTTAGTCGTTCTCCTCTGGACACATTCCAGCTTGTCAATATCTCTCTTGAATTGTGGTGCCCAGAAATGGACACAATATTCCAGATGTGGTCTAACCAAAACAGAATAGAGGGGTAGCATGACTTCCCTAGATCTAGACACTATGCTCCTATTGATGCATACACAACTCCACAAAATACACAACTCCACAAAATACACAACTCTCATTCGCTCTAGTAAACCGAATACTAATACAAAAGGGTTCAATGGAAAGTTTAAAAATATCCGTGATAGAGAAATACATAGTGTAAATGGAATAAAAAAATAAATCTCAAATGTTCCAAATGTTAACAGAATTTCTGTCAGGAAACACCTCAAAACCCCAACTGAATCAATCCTATTGACATAAATACAACAGCCATTAATAATAATAATAATAATAATAATAATAATAATAATAATAATAGGTTCTTGTAGGTTTTTTCGGGCTATAGGGCCATGTTCTAGAGGCATTTCTCCTGACGTTTCGCCTGCATCTATGGCAAGCATCCTCAGAGGTAGTGAGGTCTGTTGGAATTAGGACAATGGCGTTTATATATCTGTGGAATGGCTGGGGTGGGGCAAAGAGCTCTTCTCTGCTGGAGCTAGGTGTGAATGTTTCAACTGACCACCTTCATTAGCATTTGAAGGCCTGGCTGAGCCTGGGAAAATGTTCTGTTGAGAGGTGTTAAGATGTGCCTAGTTGTTTCCTCTCTGCTGTTTTGCTGTTGTAATTTTAGAGTTTTTTAATACTGGTAGCCAGATTTTGTTCATTTTCATGGTCTCTTCCTTTCTGTTGAAATTGTCCACATGCTTGTGGATTTCAATGGCTTCTCCGTGTAGTCTGACATGGTGGTTGTTGGTGTGGTCCAGCATTTCTTTGTTCTCTAATAATATGCTGTGTCCAGGCTGGTTCATCAGGTGCTCTGCTATGGCTGACTTCTCTGGTTGAAGTAGTCTGCAGTGCCTTTCATGTTCCTTGATTCGTGTTTGGGCGCTGTCTTTGGTGGTCCCTATGTAGACTTGTCCACAGCTGCATGGTATACGGTAGACTCCTGCAGAGGTGAGAGGATCCCTCTTGTCCTTTGCTGAACGTAGCATTTGTTGGATTTTCTTGGTGGGTTTGTAGATTGTTTGTATGTTGTGTTTCCTCATCAGCTTCCCTGTGCGGTCAGTGGTTCCCTTGATGTATGGCAGGAACACTTTTCCTCTGGGTGGATCTTTGTCTTTATTCTCGTGACTTGTTCTTGGTCTTGCAGCTCTTCTGATGTCTGAGGTGGAGTCTCCATTGGCCTGGAGAGCCCAGTTGAGGTGGTTCAGTTCATCTTGGAGGAGGGGGGTTCGCAGATTCTTTTTGCACGGTCTGCCAAGGCTTTAATGGTGCTTCTTTTTTGACTTGGGTGATGGTTGGAGTTTTTATGTAGATATCTATCTGTGTGTGTGGGTTTTCTGTAGACAGTGTGACCCAATTGTTGATCTGGTTTGCGGATGACTAGGACATCTAGAAAAGGCAGTCTTCCTTCATTTTCTTTTTCCATTGTGAATTGGATTTTTGAGCGGATGCTGTTAAGATGATCCAGGAACCTGTTGAGTTCTTCTTCTCCATGGCTCCAAATGGTGAAAGTGTCATCCACATATCTGAACCATATCGTGGGCTTTTTGGTTGCTGTCTCCAGGGCTTGTTTTTCAAAGTGTTCCATGTAGAAGTTAGCTATGACCGGGCTGAGAGGGCTCCCCATAGCTACTCCATCTTTCTGTTCGTAGAATTCATTGTCCTTCTGAAACTAACTGGTGGTGAGGCAATGGTGAAACGGAGCTGTGATGGCTTCTGGGAACCTCTGGTTGATGAGTGCCATGGTGTCTGCTACCGGGACCATGGTGAATAGAGACACCACATTGAAGCTGATCAGTTTGTCGTTGGTATTTAGCTTGAGATTGCTGATTTTTTCTATGAAGTGGGCTGAGTCCTTGATGTACTGTGTAGTGAGCCCAATATGGCTTTGTAACTGTGCAGCAAGAAATTTTGCTAGGTCGTATGTGGGGGATCCAGTGGCACTCACGATGGGTCTGAGTGGGGTGGAGTCCTTATGGAGGGAGGTTTGTTTTCTCTCTGATTGGCCCGTGCGAGAAAGTGGGCAGGGCGACATTTAGGTGGGATTCTTCTTGAACAGTTTCTTTCAAGGAGCTGCCTCCATGTTGTTTCACCTCAGCCTGACCCCAATCCATACTTCTGGCTTCCTGTAAAGAGGCGCTTCAGCCAGAAAGTGGTTTAAATTTTAACATATGTATTTATAACACAACACACACACAGGGTTGTGTTAAAAAGGAGGTTATTTCCCTACCATCTACTGAAAATCCCCTTTTTTGGCTTTCACAACCACGAAATCATAGAATCAAAGAGTTGGAAGAGACCTCATGGGCCATCCAGTCTAACCCCCTGCCAAGAAGCAGGAATATTGCATTCAAATCACCCCTGACGGATGGCCATCCAGCCTCTGTTTAAAAGCTTCCAAAGAAGGAGCCTCCACCCTTGGAAGAGACCTCATAGGCCATCCAGTCCAACCCCCTGCCGAGAAGCAGGAATATTGCATTCATAGAGTTGGAAGAGACATCATGGGCCATCCAGTCCAACCCCATTCTGCCAAGACGCAGGAATATTGCATTCAAATCACCCCTGACAGATGGCCATCCAGCCTCTGTTTAAAAGCTTCCAAAGAAGGAGCCTCCACCACACTCCGGGGCAGAGAGTTCCACTGCTGAACGGCTCTCACAGTTCGGAAGTTCTTCCTCATGTTCAGATGGAATCTCCTCTCTTGTAGTTTGAAGCCATTGTTCCGCGTCCTAGTCTCCAAGAAGCAGAAAACAAGCTTGCTCCCTCCTCCCTGTGGCTTCCTCTCACATATTTATACATGGCTATCATATCTCCTCTCAGCCTTCTCTTCTTCAAGGCTAAACATGCCCAGCTCCTTAAGCCTCCTCATAGGGCTTGTTCTCCAGACCCTTGATCATTTTAGTCGCCCTCCTCTGGACACATTCCAGCTTGTCAATATCTCTCTTGAATTGTGGTGCCCAGAATTGGACACAATATTCCAGGTGTGGTCTAACCAAAGCGGAATAGATGGGTAGCATTACTTCCCTAGATCTAGACACTATGCTCCTATTGATGCATACACAACTCCACAAAATACACAACTCCACAAAATACACAACTCTCATTCGCTCTAGTAAACCGAATACTAATACAAAAGGGTTCAATGGAAAGTTTAAAAATATCCATGATAGAGAAATACATAGTGCAAATGAAATAAAAAATAAACCTTAAATGTTCCAAATGTTAACAGAATTTCTGTCAGGAAACACCTCAAAACCCCAACTGAATCAATCCTATTGACATAAATACAACAGCCATTAATAATAATAATAATAATAATAATAATAATAATAATAATAATAATCTATATAAATAAAAATGTAATGCTCTTTTGTAAGATTAACAGAACTCAAAAACTACTGGACAAATTAACACCAAATTTGGACACAAGACACCTAACAACCCAATGTATGTCCTTCACTCAAAAAAAAATTGATTTTGGAGTTGTAGTTGCTGGGATTTATAGTTCACCTACAATCAAAGAGCATTCTGAACTTCACCAACAATGGAATTGAACCAAACTTGGCACACAGTTCTCCCATGATCAACAGAAAATACTGGAAGGGTTTGGTGGGCAGTGTCCTTTGGTTTGGGAGTTGTAGTTCACCTACATCCAGAGAGCACTGTGGGCTCAAACAGAGATGGATCTGGACCAAACTCTACACGAATCCTCCATATGCCCAAATGTGAACACTGGTGGAGTTTGGGGAAAATAGAATCTTGACATTTGGGAGTTGTAGTTGCTGGGATTTATAGTTCACCAACAATCACAGAGCATTCTGAACCTCACCAATGATCGAATTGGGCCAAACCTCCCACACAGAAACCCCATGTGGGCCGCAGCAAGGCATGGCAGGGGACAGCTAGTAATTACTATTTTTCTATCCCACCTCCATCTCAGGCCTAAGCCCAATCCCACAGAGTTAAAATCATAGCACGTAAAAATATAACAGTGTAAGACAATGGCACTCCATGCAGTCATGATCTTGGAGGTGTCTCCGGACAACGCCAGCTCTTCGGCTTAGAAATGGAGATGAGCACCACACTACACTGGACTTAATGTCAGGGGAAAACCTTTACCTTAACCTAAAACAACATAAAACAACGTTATAACAATAATAAAACAGGCATCATAAGCAACAACCAAAGATATACCTCAAGTCTCGTTGTGGGAGGACAGGCTGATGTGTAAAATTAGAAAATGAGCTAGTCAATAAGGTGCATAGGTCATAATAATAATAATAATAATAATAATAATAATAATAATAATAATGTGCATAGGTCATTAGACATAAGCCTATAAAATGGAGGATTTCTACATTGCTATTCACACAGATACAGAGTCCACCTTATATCTATATAAATAAGAATGTAATGTTCGTTTGTGGGATTAACATAACTCAAAAACCACTGGACGTATTGGCACCAAATTTGGACACAATACATCTATCAGGCCAATGAGTGACCATCACTCAAAAAACATCGAAAAACACAGCAGGACTTAAAAAGCCAAAAATGCAAAAAGATGCCACAGCACATGCGCAAAAACAACTCCCCCTGGCAAACAAAACACACAATAGCATATCCACACTCTCATTTGGACTACAGCTCCCAGCATGCCCTAGACCAGGCCCTTTACGAGAGGAGGATGATCCAAATGCACTGCTTTCAAGCTGCAAGCTTTCTTCTCCTTGGATTTCTTTGAAAGCATCCCAATCCCTCAATATTTCCAATTTCCTATCCCTGGACTGCAACTCCCAGCAATCCTCCAGATAGATAAGATAGATAGATTAGAGATAGGTAAGTAGGTAGGTAAATCGATCAATCAGGAGGACTGCTGCTAGTCGCAGACCAAGAATAGGTAGAGAAGGAAGGAAGTAGAGAAAGAAAAAAGGAAAGAAAAGGGGGAAGGAAGGGAAGAGGAAGAGAAGGAAGGAAGTAGAGAAGGAAAGAAAAAAAGGGAAGGAAGGAAGGAGAGAAAGAAAGAGGGAAGGAAGGTTGGCGACAGCAACGGGTGGATGGTTACAGCTAGAAAACACACACATACACACTTTTATGTCCACCCTTCATTGCTTACAACACATTAGATTCATTTGTTTCTGAAACAATGTCTATTGCGCATTGAAACAGAGAAATGTGGCAAAATGTCAAAAGAAACCAAAAGCAAGCATTTGATACAATTGACATAAAATTGTAGCAAGATGGGATTGGCAACTCCACTTAAATAATGATAATTTCTTCTTCCAAATGCATGCATTTGCTTCATCTTCAAAATAATCATCATAGCGACTATTCGCTGTTGAAGGCTGCATTGTTTTGTTTGTGGGGTGTGTCTGTGTAAATATACACACACACACACACACACACACACACACACAGGTGCTGGTCATTGAACGTTATATATATATACATACATACATACATACATACATACATACACACGTGTGTGTGTGTGTGTGGTGTGTGTATATATATATATATATATCTAACATGGAGAGGTGGGTAATAAATTTATTATTATTATTATCTAGCAATGAGAGGTAGATAACAAATGCATTATTATTATTATTATTATTAGTATTATTATCTATAGCGGGGAGAGGTGGATAATAATGTATTATTATAATATCTATATATCTAGCTGGGAGAAGCAAGTAATACATTCATTTTTTTTTATTATTATATCTATATCTAGCTGGGAGATGCAGATATCAAATTTATTACTATTATTTATTATTATTATTATTTCTATATATCTTGGAGGGAGAGGCAGGTAACACATTCATCATCATCATCATTATTATTATTATTATTATTATATCTATAGCAGGACGAGGCAAGCAATAAAGTCACAATTATAATATCTATATATCTAACAGAGAGAGGCAGGTAACAAATTTATTATTATTGTTATTATTATTATTATTATATCTAGATCTATATCTAGCAGGGAGAGACAGGTAATAAATTCATTATTGTTATTTATAATTATATTATCTATATCTAGCAGGGAGAGGTAGGTAACAAATGCATTATTATTATATCTATATCTATTAGGAAGAGGCATGTAGCTTTTTTATTAATACTATTATTAATATTATTATATTTATATATCTAGCAGGGAGAGGCAGGGAATAAATTCATTATTATTGTTGTTGTTATATCTATATATCTAGTAGGGAGAGGCAGGTAACAAATTCATCATCATCATTATATGTATATCAAGTAGGTAAAGGCAGCAATAAATTCATTATTATTATTATTATTATTATTATTATTATTATTAATGTATCTAGTAGAGAAATGATGATGATTATTATCATCATTATTACTGTACTAGCTTGGGGACCCGGCGCTGCCCGGGTTATTTGAGAAAGGAATTGTGTATCAAGGTTGGTCTTTATCAGTTATTTATATGACTCGCAGTTGTCTCTGGAAGTTAGTGAAGTTACTGTGAGTCCCATTATCTGTGGTCCATCCCCCTCCAAACTGCTCCAGGATGGAGAGTGGGTCATGGGGGTTTTGTGTGCCAAGTTTGGACTTGATCAGTCATTAGATGAGTGTTGCAGAGGTCTTGGGAAGTGAGTGGAGGTACTTGAAGTCCCATCATCCATAGTCTGTACTCCCCCAAACCTCACCAGAATGTTGAGTTGGCCATGGGGGCTCTATGTTCCAAGTTTGGTCTTTATTGGTTTTTGAATGAGTGTCGCTATGGTTTCAGGAAGTGAGTGAACGTACTGCAAGTCCCATCATCCATCGTCCATCCTTCAAACAGCACCGGGATGTAGGGTGGGTCATGGGGGCTGTGTGTGCCAAGTTTGGTCTTGATCGGTCATTAGATGAGGGTTGCAGCAATCTTGGGAAGGGAGTGGAGGTACTTGAAGTCCCATCATCCATGGTCTGTCGTCCTCCAAACTGCTCCAGGATGTAGAGTGGGTCATTGAAGCTCCATGTGCCTAGTTTAGTCTTGATGAGTCATTGGCGTGGGTCTCAGTGGTCTCAGGAAGTGAGTGAAGTGACTGCAAGTCCCATCATCCATTGTCAAATTCTTCCAAACCGCACCAGGATATAAAGTGAGTTATGCGGACTCTCTGTGTAAATTGTGGTCCTGATCCATCATTGTTGGCAGTTGTAATGGTCTTAGGAAGGGAGTGCAGGTATTGCAAGTCCCATCGTCCATGGTGCATCCTCCTTCAAACTGCACCTGGATGTAGAGTGCGTCATGGAGACTCAGTGTGCCAAGTTTGGTATTTTTTGGTAATTGGATGAGGGTTGCAGTGGTCTGAAGAATGAGCATTGGTACTGCAAGTCCCATAATCCACGGTCCATCCCCAGCCAAACCACACCAGGACGTAAAGTGGGTCATGAGAGGTCTCTGTGCGAAGTTTGGTCCTGATCAGTCATTGGATAAGGTTAACAGCGGTCTCAGAATGTGAGTGGTGGTACTGCAAGTCCCATCATCCATGGTTCATAGTCCTCCAAACTGCAGTAGGATGTCGAGTGGGTGATGGGGGCTCTGTGTGCCTATTTCGATCTGTATTGGGAGTGTTCTGACCCAGGCCCCGGCCTTTCCTTTCCTCTCTTTCTCATCTCGGAATGTTGGATTTGAGGCTGGCCAATCAGAGACCATATGCAAATTTCCTTCTGTCATGCCCCGTTTCTGCCATGAGCCCTCTTCTCCACCAGGGGCTCCTATTGAAGGTGGCCAATCAGAGACCATATGCAAATAGCACCGCAGCGGCAGCCAATCAGAACGCTGCCACATACTCCTTCCTCTGTCCGATACAAACATTCTCTTTTATTATATATATAGATTATTATATCTATATCTATGGAACTTCATATGTGAAGAAACCTATGTTGTTGAAATATTTATCTTCTGCCTTCAACCCTTTTATGAGTCTTGCCAAAACAGCTGCCTAATTCAACATTAACAGAAAAAAACAAATTAATTAAAATTACTTTAGAGATGTCTTTGGAAAGATAATAATAATAACAATAATAATAATAATGAAGATAATATAGTTCCTTTGTCACTGCAGTAGTTAACAACATCCAGAAGAGGTGGCAACTTTCATTCCGGTGTGGGGAAGTGGTAGAACTATGACTGAACTGACATTGGAAATATGATCTTTTTACTACAATCCCCCAAACGCATCACTGAGCAGCGTGGCTTTCTTCCATGGAAGTTGCCGTCCAGGAATTTTACATTGGTAGCGTCTTGAGAGACTGCCAGAGGGCCCTTTGCCTCCAAAGGAAGAATCCTGTTTGTGCCTGATTCCCAGGCATTAGTTCTCCCTCCTGGAAAACGATCTACCTCATTAGTTAATGAAGAATGGGCACATCTATGGGTTGAACATTAACAATGGAGGCGTTTGAGGGCACAGCCTCCATCTCTGTGCAACTAGTGGAAGACAGAGCGTCCAGGCCAATAAACAACATGGAATTTCCTGGAAAATTAATTGCTAATGGGGTTGGAGGGGAGGGAGATGAGAAAAGGCTGATGCAAGAACCCAGAAAAGGCAAATCACATTCAGACAGTAGCCTTAGGGAATTTCCTGCTGGCACACATCTTCCAACTGGTTTTTGTGCTTAAATACTTCTGCAGGCAGATCCAGCACGAAAACAAACAGAAAAGTCAAACATTGTTTCAGCTTAAACAACATGGGGAGGCAGAAATGCATGTGTCCCACTGAAGGAAATGAATCTGCACAGGTCAAAAGCTTAGTAGACTCAAAATGCACCAATTCAGAGAGATTCCACCCAAACCTTTTTCCCTCCAAGAGCTGTACCACAAGGGAATACGTTTCAGCAGAGGGTGCTGGGGCCTCCACCTGTGCAAGTCCTTCAACAGAAACTGGATGGGCCTCTTTCTGGAATGCTCTAGGAATGCATGGTGGAATGGGTTTGGACTAGATAGCCCTTGGGGGCCCCTTCCAGCACTGAGATGCTATGGCACTGTTTCTCAACTTTCCTAATGCTGCGACCCCTTAATACAGTTCATGTTGTGGTGACCCCCAACCATAACATTATTTTCATTGCTACTTCATGGAGCCCCCAGTGGCACAGTGGGTCAAACCCCTGTGCCGGCAGGACTGAAGACCGACAGGTCGCAGGTTCAAATCCGGGGAGAGGCGGATGAGCTCCCTCTTTCAGCTCCAGCTCCTCATGCGGGGACATGAGAGAAGCCACCCACAAGGATGATAAAAACATCAAATCATCCAGGCATCCCTTGGGCAACGTCCTTGCAGACGGCCAATTCTCTCATTCTCTCACACCAGAAGCGACTTGCAGTTTTTCAAGTCGCTCCTGACACGACAAAAAAAAATGCTACTTCATAACTGTAATTTCGCTACTGTTATGAATCGTAATGTGAACACAGGTGGAGTTAGACGAAAATAGACCTTGACATTTGGGAGTTGTAGTTGCTGGGATTTATAGTTCACCTACAATCAAAAAGCATTCTGAACCCCACCAACGACAACTCTGAAAGCCCCTCATGACCCCTCCCTCCCGGGGTCCCAACTCCCAGGTTGAGAAACACTGTGCTCGGGTTTCATGACAGCCATTGCTGTGCTCCTTCCGTTGCACTTCTCTCCCTGATCCCAGACAGGTCACAATCGGCAATAATATTGTAAAATATCATTTATTGGGATTCTCTTGCTGTTAGAAAAACAAAACCAGTATAATCCAGTAGATGGCGGGAATGGCAGCTAACGCAGAAGGGCAGCAAATACCCTCCCCAGCCTCCTCATAAATCAATTACCAACACTTATCCTCTTGGGATTTCAACACGAGCAAAACGGGTCCGCAATGACACGTTATCCGGCATGAAAGGGCCCTGAGATGCCAGAAATGCAGGTGGCATTTTCCAGAAAACCATCTTCTTCCTCTGAATCCTGCCTTCTTCCTGACTCCCATCCCCTTCGATGATCCCTGAAGCTGTCAATAGATGGCGGTCTGTTGGTTCGTCTTCTGCATCTGGATGATCTTCCCAAAGCCACCTCTCCCCACGTCATAGTCTGTCCGGTATTCATCTCGGACCTAATGCAAGCCGAGAGAGATATCACACAACCCTATTATGGCAACAAGGATACAGGAATGCATGGCTTTCAGCTCATTTCATGAGACACCAAACAACCAGCAGGAAAGACAGCTACAAGCATGCTTAAACTTCACCCATTTAAAACAATTAGTGAAGATAAAATCATTGCAAGTTCATTAAAAGATCCCCTTTCACAGCACAAGTACAGTTTATTAGAGATAATAACATCACTCCAAATTCTATGCAAAAGAACATTACTTAAACTAATAAAAAGGATAGGTTTTTTTCTCTCTGCTGATTTTTGGAATAATATTCTATTATGGTTCTTCTTGTGTCAGTTGGAGCTGGATCTATCCTACTATATAATGAAGTTTCAGAAGGTAGATTAACAGCATTGAACTGGAGTATATGAGTCTACACTGCCATGTAATACAATTCAATGCTGTTAAACTGCCTTCTGAAACTGGATGATATGGCCGTATAGACCCAGCTGGGTCAAAACAAGAAAACATAATGCATATGATTGTGCTGGATCTCTGATATATTGTTTACTGGTTAAGCTTGTTGATGCCACATCTTTAAAATGCTAATAAAAAGCCTGAAGAGTGTTCCGTATATATTCAAGTATAAGCTGAGTTTTTCAGCTCTTTTTTAAGCCTGGAAAAGCCCCCTCAGCTTATACACGAGTCAAAGTTATTTATTATTTTACTCTGTTGTTGTTGTTGTTGTTATTATTATTATTATTATTATTATTATTATTATTATTATTATTATTATATTTATAATTTTACTCCATTATTATTTATTATTTTACTCTATTATTATTATTACATTTACATTATTTATTATTTATTTATTTATTTACTTTGCTTATATACCGCAGTTCTCAGCCCGGGGGCGACTCACAGCGGTGTACAACATAGAAGGAACAAGGTTCAAAATTCAAACACAATCTAAATATCAATCTAGCAATAATCAAAAAACATCATCATCAAAAACATCAACATTATTATTTTATTACATTATTTTATTAATTTTATTATTTTACTCTATTATTACTGTTATTATTACAGTTCCATTATTTTATGCTATCATTATTTTTATTACATTTATTATTTTATTCTCTTCATTATTATTGGAAGGATACGTCAGCACATTTACATTGAAGGAGATGAGAATAATATTTTAATCAAAGTTGGACAGTCTTATCTTAAATTACAGTTTTATGTAAATATTCAAAAACATTTAACCTACTGATGCCTCAATTTATGCAATTTTATTGGTATCTATTTTTATTTTGAAATTTACCAGTAGTTGCTGCATTTCCCACCCTCGGCTTATACTTGAGTCAGTTATTTATTATTTTACTGTTATTATTATTTTTATTACATTTATGATTTTACTCCATTATTATTATTATTATTATTACATTTATGATTTTACTGTATTATTATTAATATATTTACATTATTTTACTCATTATTATTTTATTACATTTATTATTTTATTCTCTTCATTATTATTGGAAGGATACGTCAGCACATTTACATTGAAGGAGATGAGAATAATATTTTAATCAAAGTTGGACAGTCTTATCTTAAATTACAGTTTTATGCAAATATTCAAAGACATTTAACCTACTGATGACTCAATTCATGTAATTTTATTGGTATCTATTTTTATTTTGACATTTGCCAGTAGCTGCTGCATTTCCCACCCTCAGCTTATACTCGCGTCAATACTTTTTCCCAGTTTTTTTGTGGTAAAATCAGGTGCCTCAGCTTTTATTTGGGATGGCTTATACTCGAGTATATACAGTAATTGTTTTCATTTCTGCAGACATTTCGGATGGCACAAGAGGTCCCTACCTGGCCCCCTGTTTTGCCGCGGCCGAACTGGCGACCCTCCTTGAAGCCAGCGTCCCAGTCTGTCCGGATGATACGGTCGTCCAGCCGGGTCCCATCGATGAAGCGCATGGCATGCTCCGCTTCGGCTCTTGTGTAGTATCTGTTGCGTTGGCTTAAGGGAGACTCTGGGGAAATCTTGAAAGGAAGGGGATCAGCGAAAGGCCAAGGAAAACCCACGCTCCAAAGCGTCTGCACCCAGCACTTCAAGATCCAGTACAGTGATACTAACCAATGAACAGTGATGCATTTGTATGGTCAATATGATCCCAGTGAACAGGACCTTTAGGCCACTCATGACAAAATCCCAGAAAGCTGGCCAATTGCAACATTTACACTTGCCTCAAGCAGGCAGGAGTTCTTTCTCCTACCCTGGACATTGCTCCACAGATATATAAACCTCACTTGCCTTATTTCCAACAGACCTCACAACCTCTGAGGATGCCTGCCATCAATGTGGGAAAAGTGTCAGGAGAGAATGCTTCTGGAACATGGCCAGACAGCCCAGAAAACTCAAAGTATCCCAGAAAGCTGTCTAAGAGTTGGAAGAGACACCAGGGGCCATCCAGTCCAACTCCCTTCTGCTTCCATGGCCTTGGATGGCCTTCCTGACAGATGGCCATCCAGCCTCTGTTTAAAACCCTCCAAAGAAGAAGCCCCCACCGGACTCCGAGGCAGAGAGTTCCACTGTTGAACAGCTCTTCACACAGTTAGGAAGTTCGTCTTAAGGTTCAGGCTGAAATAATTTGGTTTCAAGGAACCCCTGCATAGTGATTATTGTCCAGGTCGACCCTCACCTGAAATTATGAAAGCCCCAAATTGCACACCTGTGTGATTGCCATAGTGACACTTTTGTTTTTTGTTGCTACACAAACTGTTTCAGGCCCCAAACTATTTTAAATATCCTCTAAAACAGGCATGGGCAAACTTCAGCCCTCCAGGAATTTTGGACTTCAACTCCCATGATTCTTAACAGCCGGTAGGCTGTTAGAAATTGTGGGAGTTGAAATTCAAAATATCTGGAGGGCCAAAGTTTGCTCATGTCTGCTATAAAAACTACCTCCTACTTATGTTATATAAGGTATATATGAAACCTAAAATAAATTTCATATTAAGACTTATTCTCACCTCCAAGATCTGATTTTGTACAGGCAGATGCCCTCAAAATCCAAAACACTTTTGGCAGATTTATGCATTCATAGAAGCCCCATCCTAAAAGCTCCACAGAAAATTGGAAGAGATATTTATTGGCTTTTTAAAATCCCACCTTTCTCTCAATATACAGACTCAAGGGGGAAATGACAATGCAGATGAAATAAACACATGTAAACATAGCTAAACAAGCAAAATGCACAGTGAGGCGATAGACTACCCTAATCCATGATGCTAGCTGGCTGTATGCGAAATTAAAAAGTAATAATAAAGAAATAATAATGCTGAGATTTAATCACACAGCAATCTATATGGGTATATACTTATAGAAGAATATATATTATATTTGGGTATGGGCATACAATAATGTATACGTATTGTATTGACTTGAGTCTCATGAGCCATCGAATGTAATGCGCACAATTTTCTAAACCATGAAACAAAAAAAGTATTTGCTGCCAAATGTAATGTGCAGTCACAAAAGTGCCCTTTGTCATTTGGCCCAAAAAGGTATGCATTACAGTCACTGCCTGCTTAGAATCCCTTCTTTAAAACACAAAAGTGTTAAGACAGTAAATCTTCCAGCAATGGGGAAAAAACTCAAAACTTTGGGATGCATCTATGCTATAATGAATCCAGCTGAACTGCCTTGGTTCAATGGTATAGAGTCATCAAAGCTGTAGTTTGACAAGGCTTGAGCTTTCTCTGCCAAAGAATGCTGATGCCTTACCAAACTACAAATCCCAGCATAGCGTTGCATCATAGCCAATAAATGAGAGATGAGGTCCCTGAAAGAGGAGCGCCCCAAGCAGCTTCCCCTTTGGCTTTGACTCAGCACTAAGATCACCGTATGACACAAATCTCATGCACACCCTAATTCTGATGAGGTAATTTAGCCCCAAAAGGTGAGCATAGGATTTGCGTAAATAGGGTGTGTGTGTGTGTCATTTTTTGAAAGTGTAGACTTATATGGTCAACCATGGGATCCACATCTTGCCAACGGCAACACAGGCCAAGGATACTCCACGAAGCAGAAGCCGCAGGGTGTCTTCTTGAGCTTGTCCAGACCCATGACGATGCGCTTGACATCCCCGCACTTGGAGAAGAGCTCGTGGATCTGCTCCTCCGTGGTGTAGAAGGAGAGGTTGCCCACGTAGAGTGTGGTGGAGGCTTTCAGGGCCTTCTTCTGCAGGTAGCGGCTTCCCTGGAAGCAAAGCAGAGGGTAGAGGCACAGAGTCAGGGCCACACGCCTTAACAGAGATGGACCTCATGATGAAGCCTAATTATAGATTCAGCCTCAGAAGAGAAGGCTGAAAGAAGGGGACAAAGAAGGCAGGGTTACATATCTGAAAAGAAGAGGGACAGGCTTGTTTTCTTGCTGCCCCGGAGACCAGGACTCAATGGAGCCATGGGTACAAATGGCAAGAAAGGAGATTCCACTTGAACATTAGGAAGAACATTCTGATTGCAAAAGCTGTTCAACAGGGGAACTCCATGCTTCAGAGTACAATGAAGGCTCCTTCTTTGGAGGTTCTTAAGGGTTGGACTGGATTGCCCTTGAGGATACCTTCCAACTCTATGATTCTATGATTCCCTTCAGCAAGCATCTAATAACATACTTTTAGCCATCAAATTTTATTTCATTTATTTATTTCATATACTTGTACCCTGCCCTTCTCACCCCCAAGGGGGGACTCAGGGCGGCCTCACAGCAAACACCATTCGGTGCCATCATAATGATAAGAACAATCAACAAATTCATTAAAACAAAACATTAAATAAGTAGTTGTTAAAACCCACCAATTAAAATCTCGGTCAATACATTGTCACTTCGAAATTGCTTATGTCTTGGCCAGAGTAAAGAGAGGAGGTGCCAGGGGACAGTCGTATCTTGTCTCCTGTATATGTCATCAGCTGGGGACCCCTCCCCGCAGCATCAACTGGCACTCTGGGTCAGAGTGAAGTGAGAGGGGGACAGGGACAGTTACATCTTGTCTCCTGTGCTATGCTAATAATATAATATAATATAATATAATATAATATAATATAATATAATATAATATAATATAATATAATATAATATATATAATATTTACAATATTATAATGTAATACAATATAATACTACTACTAATATTTATTTATCGTGTCATCAGCAACCATACCATTGTATTACATTTCTAACAGAACAAAACAAATGCACAGATTAAAAAAACAAAAACAAAAAACACAGATTTTGCAAACTTGGTAGTTGGTTAAATGTCCTTTGACCAGTATCTGGCCACTTGAAGTGCCTCTGGTGTTGCCGCAAGGAGGTCCTCCATGGTGCATGTGGCAGGGCTCAGGTTGCATTGCAGCAGGTGGTCAGTAGTTTGTTCTTCTCTGCACTCGCATGCCGTGGATTCCACCCTGTAGCCCCATTTCTGAAGGTTGGCTCTGCATCTCGTGGTGCCATAGCGCAGTCTGTTCAGTGCCTTCCAAGTCGCCCAGTCTTCTGTGAGCCCAGGGGGAGTCTCTCATCTGGTATCACCCATTGGTTGAGGTGCTGGGTTTGGGCCTGCCACTTTTGGACTCTCGCTTGCTGAGGTGTTCCAGCGAGTGTGTCTGTAGAACTAAGAAAACTATGGCTTAATTTAAGTCGTTGACATGCTGGCTGATACCCAAACAAGGGATGAGCTGGAGATGTCACTGCCTTGGTCCTTTCACTATTGGCTGCTACTACTACTAATAATAAAATATTATAATTATATATTTATATTACACTAGTTGCACCTGCCACGCGTTGCTGTGGCCAACCTTCCCTGCCTCTTTGTCTCCTTTCTTTCTCTCCTTTCTTCCCTCCCTCTTTCCTTCCTTCCCTCTTTTTCTTTCCCTTCATCTTCCTTCCTTCTCTGTTTCTTTTCCCACTTGCTTTGCTCTTTGGTTCCATCCTTCCTTATCTCTTACCTTCCTTCCCTTCTTCCTTCTTTCTCTCTTTTGTTCCTTCTCTCCTTCCTTCCCTCTTTCACTTTTTTATTCCATTCTCTACTTCCTTCCTTCTCTACCTTTCTTTCTTTCCTTCTCTCCCTTCTTTCCCCTTTCTGTGTATGTGTTTTGTGTGTGCATAGGTGTGTGTATATATTTCTGAATATATGTGGTTTTGCACATGTGTTGTTTTTGGCTTTTTAAGTCTCTTCTGCTGTATTTTTCTGTGTTTTTATGAGTGATAGTCACTTATTGGCTTGACCAATGTCTTGTGTCCAAATTTCATGTCAATTCACCCAGTGGTTATTGAGTTATGTTAATCCCACAAACAAACATTACATTTTTATTTATATAGATGTAATATTACTAATAATACTACAATATAATGGTATAGTACAATATAGTAATATTTAATACTGATATTGTACTATGCTAATGATATCATATATTGTATGTATATATATATCTTGTGAGCCGCTCTGAGTCCCCTTCGGGGTGTGAAGGGCAGCATATAAATGGTATCCTTCTGGGACGGCTCTCTGGGATGGGTCTCGGGGGCACGGTTCTGTCGTGGCTCCGTTCCTTCCTGGAGGGTCGATCCCAAATGGTGAAGCTGGGAGATGCTTGCTTGGACCCCTGGCCTTTGACCTGTGGGGTCCCGCAAGGCTCTATTCTGTCTCCCATGCTTTTTAACATCTACATGAAACCGCTGGGAGAGGTCATCCGGAGTTTTGGAGCTAGGTGCCATCTCTATGCGGATGACACACAGCTCTACTACTCCTTTCCACCTAACTCCAAGGAGGCCTCTCGGGTGCTGGACAAGTGCCTGGCTGCTGTGTCTATCTGGATGAGGAGGAACAAGCTGAAGATCAATCCCGACAAGACAGAGGTCCTTCTGGTCGATCGTAAACCTGACCGGGGTATAGGATGGCAACCTGTGCTGGACGGGGTTACACTCCCCCTGAAGTCACAGGTCCGCAGTTTGGGAGTCCTCTTGGATTCTACGCTCTCGCTTGAGGCTCAGGCGTCGGCGGCATCTGGGAGGGCTTTTGCACAACTGAGACCTGTGCGCCAACTGCGACCGTACCTCGCGAAGGCGAATCTGGCCGGAGTGGTCCATGCCTTGGTCACCTCGAGATTGGATTACTGCAATGCGCTCTACGTGGGGCTGCCCTTGAAGACGGCTCGGAAGCTCCAACTGGTCCAACGATCAGCAGCCAGGATGCTAACGGGGGCCCCTTACAGAGAGAGGTCAACCTTTCTGTTTAAGGAACTCCACTGGCTGCCGTTTATATTCCGAGCCCAATTTAAGGTGCAGGTGCTTACCTACAAAGCCCTGAACGGTTTGGGACCAGCCTACCTGCGTGACCGCATTTCCATCTACGAACCCACGCGTTCTCTTCGGTCATCTGGAGAGGCCCTGCTCGTGATTCCACCAGCGTCGCAGGCGCGCTTGGTGGGGACGTGGGACAGGGTCTTCTCCGTAGTGGCCCCCCAACTCTGGAACACCCTCCCCAAAGACCTTAGACAGGCCCCTTCATTGGCTATCTTCAGAAAGAACTTAAAAACCTGGCTTTTCCGATGCACCTTCCCAGATTAGGAAATCTCCACTACCGAGTCCCACAAGCACTTTACCAGAACCAATGATTGCTGCACATCACACATCGCACTTGCCCTAGTAACCCTCTATACACCTCCTGTCAAATCAGCACTTTTAATCCTTGAACCCACCTTTTGGCCCGGCCCAGCTTTATTGTGTTTTAATGTGCTGTGCTTGTTGTTTATTTTGCTTTAATTTGTTTTAATTGTTTGATTTGCTTGATTGTATTGTTATGTTGTATTGTTGTGGCCTCGGTCTGTTGTAAGCCGCATCGAATCCTCTGGGAGATGCTAGCGGGGTACAAATAAAGTTTAATAATAATAATAATAATAAACAAATAAAAAAATTGCAATATTGACATTTGCCTCAAGCAAACAAGAGTTCTTTCTCCCACCCTGGACATTCCACAGATATATAAACTCAATTTTCCTAGTTTCCAACAGACCTCACAACCTCTGAGGATGCCTGCCATAGATGTGGGCGAAACGTCAGGAGAGAATGCTTCTGGAACATAGCCATACAGCCCGGAAAACCCACCACTACCCATCAAGGAAGCAAACAAGAGCCCCCTTCGCCCACCTTGAATTGCTGGTCTCTGTAGCAGCTGATCTCGCAGTACGAGTCGCTGTTGAGGCCGCTCAGAGTCGTGCTGAGGATGCTCGACATCTTGGGCCGCCGGTGATGGCGTCACTGGCCCTCCACCCGCCGTCGCAAAGAACACGGAGGAACCCATTGGCTCTCGCCGCTGTCGCTCAAAGCAAGCGCCCACCTCCGGTGACGTCACGCTCACTTGCAAGGGGGCGGGGGAAGGCAGAGTAGGAGGGAGGTGTGTTTTCTCTCTGATTGGCCCGCGCGATAAAGTGGGCGGGGCGACATTTAGGCGGGATTCTTCTTGAACAGCTTCTTTCAAGGAGATGCCTCCATGTTGTTTCACCTCAGCCTGACCCTCATCCATACTTCTGGCTTCCTGTAAAGAGGCGCTTCAGTCAGAAAGTGGCTTAAATTTTAACTCATGTATTTATAACACAACACACACACAGGGTTGTGTGGAAAATGGGGTTATTTCCCCACCATCTGCTGAAAATCCCCTTTTTGGCCTTCACAACCACGAAATACACAACTCCACAAAATACACAACTCTCATTCGCTCTAGTAAACCGAATACTAATACAAAAGGGTTCAATGGAAAGTTTAAAAATGTCCTTGATAGAGAAATACATAGTGTAAATGGAATAAAAAATAAACCTCAAATATTCCAAATGTTAACAGAATTTCAGTCAGGAAACGCCTCAAAACCCCGACTGAATCAATTCTATTGACATAAATGCAAGAGCTACAACAACCATTATAAAATGGAGGATTTCTGCATTGTTATTCACACAGATACAGAGTCCACCTTATCTATATAAATAAAAATGTAATGCTAGTTCGTGCTACCATCAGAACTCAAAAACCACTGGGGGAATTGACACCAAATTTGGACACAAGACACCTAACAGTCCAATTTATGTCCTCCACTCAAAAAAAAAATGATTTTGTCATTTGGGAATTGCCGTTGCTGGGATTTATAGTTCATCTACAATCAAAGAGCATTCTGAACTCCACCAATGATGGAATTGGGCCAAACTTGGCACACAGTGCTCCCATGATCAATAGAAAAAACGAAAGGTTTGGTGGACGTTGACCTTGAGTTTGGGAATTATAGTTCACCCACATCCAGAGAGCACTGTGGACTCAAACAATGATGGATCTGGACCAAACTTGACACAACAATTCCATATGCCTAAATATGAACACAGATAGAGTTTGGAGGAAATAGACCTTGACATTTGGGATTTGTAGTTACTGGGATTTATAGTTCACTACAATTAAAGAGCATTCTGGAACCCACAAACAACGGAAATGGGGCAAACTTCCCACACAGAACCCCCATGACCAACAGAAAATACTTAAGGCCACCCAGTCCAACTCCCTTCATCAGGGCAAGAAAATGTAATCAAAGCCCTCCTGACAAAGAGCCATCCAGCCATAGAGATAGATAGATAGATAGATAGATAGATAGATAGATAGATAGATAGATAGATAGATAGATAGATAGGATTCTCACACACACAGAGAGATATAGTATCACAGATTTGAAAGAGACCCTTAAAGAAGGACTATGATATGTTGCATATTCTAGAGTAGTCAAACCAGACACTCTCCACATCAACACTGAAAAAGAAACAACAAGAAATACTGTTTACTCACAAGCATAAAGGAATTACATATATTAGAAACCAACACTTTCTCATTACTTTTTTTTCCAGATCACCAGACTGGGCCACAGCAACGCGTGGCAGGGGACAGCTAGTGTGTGTATACACACACACACACACACACACACACACACACACAAAACCAAAAACAAGCATTTGATACAATTGACATACAATTGTAGCAAGATGGGATTGGCAGCTCCACTCAATGATAATTTCTTCTTCAAAATGCATGCATTTGCTTTGTCTTCAAAATAATTATAGCGACTATTCGCTATTGAAGGCTGCATTGCTTTGTGCCTCTCTGGGTGTATGTATATGTTTGTTTGTGGGATTAACATAACTCAAAAACCACTGGACGAACCGACACCAAATTTGGACACAATACACGTATCAGGCCAACGAGTGACCATCACTCATAAAAACACGGAAAAACACAGCAGAAGAGACTTACAAGCAAAAAAAAGCATTACAACGCATGCACAAAACTACATATATACACATACACACACATACACACATATATACACACACGAAACACATATACACAGACTGGGCCACAGCAACATGTGGCAGGGGGTGGCTTGTGTGTGTGTGAGTCATCGCCCGTTTTATACACACACACACACACACACACACACATATATATAACACAAACGGTCGATGACAAGCACCTATGTATATGTGTGTTATCTCTATATCTATGTATCTATATATATAACAGGGAGAGGCGGGTAATGCATTAATTATTGTTATTATTATATTATTTATATGTAGCAGAGAGAGTTAGGTAGCATAAGCATTATTATTATATCTATATCTAACATGGAGAGGCAGGTCATAAATTTATTATTATTATCTAGCAAGGAGAGGTAGATAACAAATGTATTATTATTATTATTATTATTATTATTATTATTATTATTATTATATCTATAGCACGGAGAGGTGGATAATAAATGTATTATTATTATATCTATATATTTAGCAGAGAGAAGCAAGTAATACAGTACATTCATTTATTATTATTATTGATATTGTTATTGTTTATTGCTTATTGTGTATTTTCTGTTTTTGAGTTTATTTTAACTGTTTTGTATTGATTATTGTTATTGCTTTTGTTTATTGATGTGCTGTGGGCTAGGCCTTATGTAAGCCGCACCAAGTCCCTTAGGGAGATGGTACAAATAAAGTATTATTATTATTATTATTATTATTATATCTATATCTAGCTGGGAGAGGCAGGTAACAAATTTATTATTGTTGTTGTTGTTATTGTTATTATAAATATATATCTAGGAGGGAGAGGGAGGTAACAAATTCATTATTATTATTAATATTATTATATCTATATATCTAGGGGAGATAAGCGGGTACTAAATTCATTATTTATATATTATCTATAGCAGGAAGAGGCAGGTAACAAATTCATTAATAATATTACTATTATTGTATCTATAGCAGGGAGAGGCGGGTAATAAACATAATTATTATTATATCTATAGAAGGAAGAGGCAGTTAATAAAGTCACAATTATAATATCTATATATCTAACAGAGAGAGGCACGTAACAAATGCATTATTATTATATATCTAGCAGGGAGAGGCTGGGAATAAATTCATTATTATTGTTATTATATCTATATATCTAGGAGGGAGAGGTGGGTAATAAATTAATTATTATTATTATATCTATATCTAGTAGGGAGAGGCGGGTAACAAATTCATCATCATTATTATGTCTATATCTAGCAGGGAGAAGCAGTAATAAATTCATTATTATTATATTTATATCTAGTAGAGAGAGGTGGGCAATACAATTATTATTATTATTATTACTGTATTATTATATCTATATCTATGGAGCTTCATATGTGAAGAAACCTATTTTGTTGAAATATTTATCTTCTGCCTTTCAACCCTTTTATGGGTCTTGCCCAAACAGCTACCTAATTCAACATTAACAGAGGAAAACAAATTAATCAAAGTTAATTTAGAGATGTCTTTGGAAAGATAATAATAATAATAATAATAATAATAATAATAATAATAATGGTAATGGTAATGGTAATGGTAATAATGAAGATAATATATTTCCTTTGTTACTGGCCTCTTCTCATGAGCCAAAGTTACATCGTTAAAATAAAAAAACACAAGGTCGTTAAAATACAGATATGAAATAGCAAAGGGTACAATCAAGAACGGTAGGCAAAACAAGTGGATAAACATGCTAATATCATTTCTTTTTCATTTCAAAGGTGTTCCTTTTGCGAATCGAATCCTGAAGAGGAAAACAGATCATGGAAATCAAAGGTGCAAAATATCAAATACTTTCTGTTCTGCATATGAATGTGGCAAAAAATCTGTGAGGGGGGGAAAACCCCAAAGTACAATTATTACTTTAATTAGTGAGTCTATTTTTGTATGAAACAAAGAAAGCAAAGAGGATCAGCCGCCAAAAAATGAATATTGGGTGACAGGATATATTATTATCTCTTCTCACTGAATGAACTTTGTAAGGAAGCAGAACACTTTGGTTACACTGAATTTGATGCAGTTGTCGCACACTCATTGTAGTATTGTAGTTCATGACTTGTGGTAACTTTTATCCAGCACAAAGTGTTTCAGGAGCAAAAAAAAAAAAACAACCCCATTCTTCATCAGGTTTGAGTCTAGAAATCTCACATTTTCCATTCCCACTTATTCTTCCTGATCTCTAAACATTTGTGTTATATTTGAATAGAGAATGATGATAGGAAGAACATGACATATCATTCCCCATCAACAAATGACAACAACTGTCAAGTCAGAAAGCCCAGAAGCTGAAGCTTTGGGCCCAGATTCACTGTCTGCGTCTCTTTATGGCAAAAGAAAGCCAAACATGTCACAAAAAAAGATGGAAAAAGCTCAGGGAACATAATTTTGAGTAAAGTTGGAGAATGGTAGCATTAACTATCACAGAATTGTGATCAAAGTTTATTTAATACTATTATTATTATTATTATTATTATTATTATTATTAGCCTCCCTTCATGGTTCAAGGTGGGTTACAACATAGTTAAAAACATATAAACATCTTAAACATTCTATAAAATACACATATTAAAACACTTTATATGTAGAGTTTTAAGTTCTATAGGGTTTCTAATTACATTATTATTATTATTATTATTATTATTATTATTATTATTATTATTATTATATACATAACAAGAATGGCACACTATGCTGGCTTTTGTATTTGATCACATGTAGGACACTTCCCAAGTGTCTAGGACTGTGTGATGTATTGGCAAATAATGCGCACAGATCCGAGTAGGGTGGCCTTTTGCAGCTGACGGATGGTAATTTTGTCAGTGCCAATTGTTTTTAAATGAAGGCCAAGGTCTTTAGGCACTGCACCCAGTGTGCCGATCACCACTGGGACCACCTTTACAGTCTTGTGCCAGAGTTGTTGTCGTCGTTGTCTCCTTATTCTTGTTCTTCTTCTTGTTCTTCTTGTTCTTCTTCGCCTCACTTATAAAGCATGGGATCCACATGAAAGTCTCATTATTCCCTCATTGATAAATGGCAAATTCCCTGAGATTTCTTCCTCTTCCTCTTCTTCTTCCTCTTCTTCTTCTTCTTCCTCCTCCTCCTCCTCCTCCTCCTCCTCTTTATCTTCATGTGAATACTATTGTCGTTATTACTATTAATATAATTTATATTGTTATTATTTTAACAATTTCTTCGTCATTTCTTCCTCAGTACTTCAGCTGTCTTTTTGTCCTTTTGTTTTCCTCTTGCGTGGAGTCCATGTCCTTTGGAAGCTTGTTTAGACCAAGTTCATGGCCTCTGAGTGTTCCTCCATCTGAATAAATAGGAGCTTGCTTTTGGAATAATAGAAATTATATGTCAAAAGGAGAGCATCAGAGAGGCTTAGGAAGGATAGGGCCACAAAATTGTTGGGAACCATTGCTCAAAGCCATGTTCTACGAACATTTTTTAAAAAAGGCTCATAGTATACCATTGATCATTAATATATTTTAATATTAAATGGTGGAGAGTTGGGATACCTTAAATTTTTCAGATTTTCTAGGTACTTGACCCTAGAATGTCCAAGTGTTCATGCAACGTGTTTCCTTTTAAAAGTTTATTTTGTTGTTTCCTCCAGTGTGTTTAGTTTCTTGTTTGTTTTGATAGTTAGAAAATGTAAACAGGCTGGTTTGTTTGAAAATGATACATTGCCTTTAAAGCTACTGTATACTTTGGCTTTTGTTGTTGCTTTTAATTGCAGAGCTCATTGAAAAACTGATGAGCAGCAAAGCCTCATCTGATGTACAAGAAGACACTGAGAAGCTGTTCAGGGATATAGAAAAAGCGAATAAAGAAAGTGTAAACGAGAGGGAGAAAGCCCAGGTACAAATATTGCAAACATTGCTAAAGATCTCTGGATGTAAGCATGGTGATGAATGAATATTTATATGTGTTTGAATACTGAGGAAATGTAATTTCCCATTTTGTACCAAGTTAGCTATAGAGTCTGTATGTGTCTACCTTCTTTCTTTGTGGTATATTCTGTCTCATTGTGAATGAAAGGAAATAACCTTTTGAGTGCTTCTTAAAGTTTAAAAAAAGTATTTGTGACATGGTATAGATGCACCCTTGCTGTGTAGATTCTAACCACACAGAATGAGGAAAATGGCTTTTTCTCTTGTTTATTTGGTGAAATATTGAATGCCATACTTTCCTTTCAATATGCTTTAAACCCTTTCAGAAAAATAAAACTGGTTCTGAAAAGCAACTGAATAATGAGGTTTTTCTGGTGAGATCAGCTCGCCCACCTCCTTCCTGTCCTTCAGAAGGATAGTAAAAATTGGTTGTGGACCCAGCTTTCAGGACAGTGCAATAAAGCAGGGACAGGAAACCTTACCAGGCCAATTAGATTAGACACAGATGATCAAGACGGTTTTAAACAGTGTATTTTATTATTGAGACAAATGTTTTTAATGTTTATATATGCATATAATGAATTAATGTCCCAGCATTGAATGTTTGTCGTTTGTATGTTGTGCTCCGGCCTGAGTCCCCTTCGGGGTGAGAAGGGCAGAATATAAATGTTTTAAATAAGTAAATAAATGATTCAGTGCCTCATTATTATTGTTATTGTTATTATTAATAGTGTTATTCATTTCTCCTCGAGGCTCGAGGTTGGGTACAACATTGTAAAAATACAAAGATAAAAACATAATAATAATAATAATAATAATAATAATAATAATAATAACAGTTTTGACATCCACCTCTCCTCAAGGCTCGAGGTGAGGTACAATATAGTTAAAATACATAGATAAAAACATAATAATAATAATAATAATAATAATAATAATAATAATTTTGTTACCTGGCTCTCCTTGTGGTGGGGTACAACATAGTTACAATAAATAGATAATAATAACAGTATTATTATTATTATTATTATTATTATTATTATTATTATTAGTTTTAATATCTGCCTTCCCTCAAGGTGGGATACAACATAATAAAATACATAGATAAAAACATTATTATTATTATTATTATTATTATTATTATTATTCTAGTTTTGTTATCTGTCCCCAAGGCTTGGGTGGGGTACAACATAGTTAAAATACATAGATAAAAACTTAATAATAATAATAATAATAATAATAATAATAATAATGCTTTGAAGGACTTGCACTGATTTTGAAAACCTTTACTTTCCATTCCTCCCAGTTTGAAGAAAATGCGGTCAACTTATGGAACTGGACTGTTGCCAGAAAAGAAGGCCCTATTCTCAGTGATATACAAAAAGTGAAGTGTATGTTTGAGTCCCCTCTTATAAACTTTTGATTTACTGGATGTATCAACATGTCCTTTTTTTCGTGGAAATTTGTATATGCTTTCATGGCTGTTAATTGCTGTCTTAATCAATTTTTCAGGATTTTAACTTCATTGCATTTGGTTTTACTGTAAGCCACTTTGAGTCTGTCCTGTACAGACAGAAAGTGGTGTATAAACATAAACATAAACATAATAATAATAATAATAATAATAATAATAATAATAGAAGAAGAAGAAGAAAAAGAAGAAGACATGCTGGTAATGATGTCAATACTGTGATGGGTAAATAGGGGGTGGGGGGTGGAATCCCTTATAAGAGCTAGGGGTGCACTTTCACTTATTGATAATACTGCAAATAATTGATATTCTGCAGCTCTCCTACATCACAAACGTGTATTTTATTATTTCTTTTATTGTTTGGCTAGGAACTGGAGATGAATAATCCTTGTCTAAGAATAGGCAATATCTTCTTATATTTGTAATACCATAATTTTTATTAAGAAATACCCCATATACTCGAATATAAGCTGACCCAAATATAAGCCAAGGCACCTAATTTTACCCCAAAAAACTGGGAAAATGTATTGACTTGAATATAAGCTGAGAGTGGGAAATGCAGCAGCTACTGGTAAATTTCAAAATAAAACTAGATACCAATAAAATTATCGTAAATTAATTGAGGCATCAGTAGGTTAAATGTTTTTGAATATTTACATAAAACTGTAATTTAAGATAAGACTGTCCAACTCTGAATAAACCATTATTATAACCTTCTTCAATGTAAATGTGCTTACGTATCCTTCCAATAATAATGCAGTAAAATAATAAATGTAATAAAAATAAAAATAATAGAGTAAAATAATGGAAATGTAATAATGACAGTAACAATAGAGTAGAATAATGTATGTAATAACAAAATAATAAATACAGTAAAATAATAAATGTAATAATAATAGATAGAGTAAAATAATAAATGTAATAATAATAAATAGAGTAAATAATAATAATAATAACAACAACAACAACAACAACAGAATAAAATAATAAATAACTTTGACGAGTATAAGCCAAGGGGGGGAGGGGGGTTCAGCCTAAAAAAGGGCTGAAAAACTCAGCTTATACTCAAGTATATACGATAAAGAAAACAAATTGAAGGAAACATAAATACCAGGAAATATAATGCTAACCTACAACTATATCTAAGACATTCATCCTAACAGAAAACAAACCTACAGCAATAAGCACATTCTGGACATACAACTACCAGGATTGATCTATGAACTTCACACTTGTTGACTGTTGATATAAGAAATAAACAGCACACAATATAAAAATACAGAATATTTTCTTCTTATAGTGCGACACGTTGCCTGCAGAATGATGTTAATTTGTGAAGTAAATGATCCTCCTGAGGAAATGGCACGCAGGCAAATTCTGGTAATGTAGTCCATTTCTGTTCTGCAACAGCAAGAAATCAGAAAGGTCTCTAAAAAGCTATAAGAATGATGTATCTTTCTTATATTGATAGATTTCAATTTGATGCTGTTTATTATCTAAGCCATGTTCCAAGAGGAAGATTTTAAGTAAATACAGGCATATATCTCTAGGCTTGGTAGGGATTATGTACCAGCCAGATTCATCATTTGAACATACATTTTTCTTGTGATCCAGATGGCCATGAAGACTGGGAAAGGCTGGGTAGACATTGGAGAGCCTGCTCTTGCTAATGAAGTCCTTGACATTGCCATGAACGTACGTTGTGCCGTCTTGTGTTGACTTGTTTTCTGAAGAAACGCCACTTGCGTTTGAGTATTTTAAAGGCATATTTATACTTTGCAGACTCTGGAGACACTCTATGCCCAGCTGACTAAGAGGAGCACGAGTGAGAGTGACATCCATGCACACAAAGCTGACATAGAGAAGGATGTGTTCAAGGTCCTCTCTTATCAGGCTGAATCAGTACGTGAGGCAAAAGATATCTCAAATCGCAGTAGCAATGTCAGAGTACTCCCTGCTCGCTTTTGTTTTTGAGGTGCATTGCTAGCATTATAAAATATGGACTTGCAACTGGTTTATGGCAATATGTCCTCACAATGCACTTTAATACCGACTTAGGATAGACTGTGCTCCCTCATTTCTCTCCGAAAAATCCTATCCTAGTTATATTTTACCTTGTTCATGTCAGCATATTTTCAATTTTAATCTATTACATTTGGCCCAGCCATTTAAAAAAATGTCACTATTGATTGTTTTTTGTTTACGTGATTTATATGATTTGTATTTTATTGATTGTTTATTGATGTTGTGTTTATGAATGTTTTGTTTGATGTACTTTGGACTTGGCCTCATGTAAGCCGCACCAAGTCCCTTGGGGAGATGGTAGCGGCGTACAAATAAAGTTTATTATATTATTATTATTTATAGCAACCTAACCGTTAAGTGGTGCATTTTACTGCTTCCTCAGGCAATATCTCAAGGGGATTTTCAGAAAACGACCGCCTGCATCCAGCGCTGCAAAGACATCCTGATGAGGCTGCCCAATGAAGTTAGTAACCCCATAACGGTCCCAAATTGATTTTTCACCTTATTGAAACTGAGTGGAGTTTCACACTGAAAACACAATGTATCTGTACCCGTTTCTAGCTTTGAAAAACATAACTGTGCATGAGTATGACCTGCATTCCTCCCATTGAATTTCAGACCTCTTACCTCTCCCTTCTGTGCTATAACTTTGGAGTAGAAATGTACCAACGGAAGAACTATGAACAGAGCTCCTTCTGGCTCAGGTAAGGCCATAGGAAAACAGGGACACGGATGAACTTATAGAGTCATAGAATCATAGAGTTGGAAGAGACCTCATGGGCCATCTAGTCCAACCCCCTGCCAAGAAGCAGGAATATTGCATTCAAAGCACCCCCGACAGATGGCCATGCAGCCTCTGTTTAAAAGCTTCCAAAGAAGGAGCCTCCACCACATTCCGGGGCAGAGAGTTCCACTGCTGAACGGCTCTCACAGTCAGGAAGTTCTTTCTCATGTTCAGATGGAATCGCCTTTCTTGTAGTTTGAAGCCATTGTTCCGCATCCTAGTCTCCAAGGAAGCAGAAAACAAGCTTGCTCCCTCCTCCATGTGACTTCCTCTCACATATTTATATATGGCCCTCCTCATATCTCCTCTCAGTCTTCTCTTCTCAGGCTAAACATGCCCAGCTCCTTAAGCCGCTCCTCATAGGGCTTGTTCTCCAGACCCTTGATCATTTTAGTTGCCCTCCTCTGGACACATTCCAGCTTGTCAATATCTCTCTTTAACTTCTCTCTTGGCAGGACACTGCGGGATTTACAGGAGGTGGAACAGCCAAGGCTGGAGCTACATTGACATATAATGCACCTTGAAACTGTTTTATATGGTGCACTTAAACTATATTAGAAGAGTATACACTGCTATATAACTGCATTATAAGGCAGTGTAGAATCCAGGCCAAGCTTTTGAGATCTTGAAAAATCATCTATCTGAACGGAATGTTGTGGCACCATCTAGTGGTTACAATCCTATGATTTTAAATTGTTCATTCATTCAGTCGCCTCCGACTCTTCGTGACCTCATGGACCAGCCCACGCCAGAGCTCCCGTCACCACCCCCAGCTCCTTCAAGGTCAGTCCAGTCACTTCAAGGATGCCATCCATCCATCTTGTCCTTGGTCGGCCCCTCTTCCTTTTGCCTTCCACTTTCCCCAGCATAATTGTCTTCTCTAGGCTTTGCTGTCTCCTCATGGTGTGGCCAAAGTACTTCAACGTTGTCTCTAGTATCCTTCCCTCCAGTGAGCAATCGGGGTTTATTTCCTGGATGATGAACTGGTTGGATCTTCTCGCAGTCCAAGGCACTCTCAGAACTTTCCTCCAACACCACAGCTCAAAAGCATCGATCTTCCTTCGCTCAGCCTTCCCTAAGGTCCAGCTCTCACATCCGTAGGTTACTACAGGGAATACCATGGCTTTGACTAGTCGGATCTTTGTTGCCAGTCTGATGTCTCTACTCTTTACTATTTTATCGAGACTGGACATTGCTCTCCTCCCAAGAAGTAAGCGTCTTCTGATTTCCTGGCCACAGTCTACATCTGCCGTAATCTTTGCACCTAGAAATACAAAGTCTGTCACTGTCTCCACATTTTCTCCCTCTATTTCCCAGTTGTCAATCATTCTTGTTGCCATAATCTTGGGTTTTTTGACGTTTAGCTGCAACCCAGCTTTTGATTTTAAATAGTGGCATGGAAATACATTTGGATAACCTTTGATGTCTCAAAGCAATAAAAGCACTAATTGCATATTTTTATTTTTACTTTGATATTTGTACTTCTTTGAGCTTGTTTTGTTTTAAACATGTTGCTAACTACCTTGAGTCCCATTATCAATGTAAAGGGGGGGAGGGATATAGATTCATCATCATCATCATCATCATCATCATCATCATCTGGGTTGCTGTGAGTTTTCCGGGCTGTCTGGCCATGTCCCAGAAGCATGCTCTCCTGGCGTTTCACCCACATCTATGGCAGGCATTCTCAGAGTTGAGAGTTGAGAGTAGTTGAGAGATCTGCTGGAAACTAGGCAAGTGAGGCTTGTATGCCTATCGAATGTCCAGAGTGGGAGAACTCTTGTCTGTTGGAGGCTTGTGTAAATGTTGCAACTGGCTACCTTGATTAGCATGTAATGGCTTTGCAGCTTCAAAGTTTGTCTGCTTCTTGCCTAGAGGCATCCTTTGTTGGGAGTGTTAGCTGGCCCTCATTGTTTCATCTCTTTGTTTCATCATGCTGCTCTGGCCAGAGCGAAGACAGAGGGGAGCAGAAGACATTTCCATCTTGTCTTCTGTCTTTACTAATAATATAATATAGTATATTGTATGTACATATAATATTTATAATATTATAATGTAATACAATATAATACTAGTAATAATAAGACAATATTATAATTATATATTTACATTACATGTAATATTACTAATAATATTGCAATTTCTCAAGTCACTCCTGACATGACAAAAAACCCCAATATAATGGTATAGTGCAGTATAGTAATATATAATACTGATATTGTACTATGCTAATAATATAATATATTGTATGAAAAAATATAATCTAAGCCGTTCTGAGTCCCCTTTGGGGTGAGAAGGGTGGCATATAAATGCCATAAATAAATAAATAAATAAATAAATATCTGGAATCCTCCCCCCCTTTTTTTTAAGTATTGCTTTTTATTTACTGTCCTGGTTTTAGAGTTGTTTAATACTGGTAGTCAGATTCTGTTCATTTTCATGACTTTCTCCTTTCTGTTGAAATTGTCCACATGCTTGTGGATTTCAATGGCTTCTCTGTGTAGTCCGACATGGTGGTTGTGAGAGTGGTCCAGCATTCCTGTGTTCTCAAATAATATGCTGTGTCCAGGTTGGTTCATCAGGTGCTCTGCTATGGCTGACTTCTCTAGTTGAATTAGTCTTCAGTTCTTTTCATTTTCCTTGATTCATGTTTGGACACATCCAACAGAAAAGAGTTCTTTCTTCCACCCTGGAAATTCCACAGATATATAAACCCACCTGCTTAGTTTCCAACAGATCTCACAATCTTTGAGAATGCCTGCCATAGATGCGGGTGAAATGTCAGGAGCGAATGCTTCTGGAACATGACCATACAGCCTGAAAAAATCACAGCAACCCAGTGATTCCGGCCATGAAAGCCTTCAACAACGCATAATAATAAACGTCACAATCCTTGCTGTTGCTTAACTGAAAACAGTCCTCTCCCAAAACTTGTTCCTTTCAAAGAAAGTATTTACTGTGATTTAATTATGTGTGCATATAATCTTTAATCAGGCACTCTTTATAATCGATTCCCACAATAATTTCATCCCACTTTCCCTACTGGAATTAAGAGAAATACTCAATCCCACCTAGTCGCAAAGTATTTCTGAATTCAAGTAGTTGACTAGGAAGCCTATTTACCAGTAAATTCTCTGACAAAATCTCTAACCTCAAGAAGGGACAGATGTGTACCTTTTGGCCTGATTAATTCCTACTTGATGGCTATTTGTGGGCCAATTTGGGGGAGTGACAGTTTCTGTGGGGAAGAGATGTGAATGGACAGCCAGTTTCATTTCTTTTTCCCTTTTCAACAGCCAGAGCTATGAAATTGGAAAGATGGATGTGAAATATTCAACTGGAAAAGAAATGCAGGTGAGAAAAGTTTGCAACCAGTTCTGTAATGTTATGATTTCTGCCTACATGCTAAAAGACCCCTCTTATTTCCACCCAAAGGCCAAAGTGCTGCGGCTGCTGGCGACCGTCTACCTGGAGTGGGACTGCCGACAGCATCAGGAGAAGGCTCTCAGGGCTGCGGCGATGGCCAACGAGGTGACGGGGCCTTCCTTTTTGGGACAACAGGATGGACAGAGGGGCTCGTCAGCAGAATCATACCCAAAACAAGCTTGTTCTGACAAAATGGGGTCAAACGTTAATAAGGAACACTATCAGAAGAATGAAGGAAGGAATCTGGTGACACGTTTAGCAAGTTTATTTTAACACAGACATTCATGGGCTACAGCAGGCATGGGAAAACTTTGGCCCTCCAGGTGTTTTGGACTTCAACTCCCACAATTCCTAACAGCTGGTAGGGGGACACCTGGCTTGAGAGCAGTACATGTGAAAAAGATCTTGGAGTCCTCGTGGACAACAAGTTAAATATGAGCCAACAATGTGATGTGGCGGCAAAAAAAGCCAATGGGATTTTGGCCTGCATCAATAGGAGCCTAGTGTCTAGATCTAGGGAAGTTAAGCTCCCCATGCTCTATTCCGCTTTGGTTAGACCACACCTGGAATATTGTGTCCAATTCTGGGCACCACAATTCAAGAGAGATATTGACAAGCTGGAATGTGTCCAGAGGAGGGTGACTAAAATGATCAAAGGTCTGGAGAACAAGCCCTGTGAGGAGCGGCTTAAGGAGCTAGGCATGTTTAGCCTGAAGAAGAGAAGGCTGACAGGAGATATGATGAGGGCCATGTATAAATATGTGAGAGGAAGCCACAGGGAGAAGGGGGCAAGCTTGTTTTCTGCTTCCTTGGAGACTAGGACGCGGAACAATGGCTTCAAACTACAAGAAAGGAGATTCCATCTGAACATCAGGAAGAACTTCCTGACTGTGAGAGCCATTCAGCAGTGGAACTCTCTGCCCCGGAGTGTGGTGGAGGCTCCTTTTTTGGAAGCTTTTAAGCAGAGGCTGGATGGCCATCTGTCAGGGGTGATTTGAATGCAATATTCCTGCTTCTTGGCAGGGGGTTGGACTGGATGGCCCATGAGGTCTCTTCCAACTCTTTGATTCTATAATTCTTTGATTCTAATCCCATGAATTCCTTAAGCTGCTTAAGTATTGCCATCATTCGTCGAATGCCTGCTTGCATAACCAAGTTTTCAGCTGTTTCCTAAACGTCAGGAGGGAGGGGGCCAATCTAATCTCACAGGGGTGGGAGTTCCACAGCCGAGGGGCCACCACCGAGAAGGACCTGTCTCTCATTCCCACCAATTGCACCTGTGAAGGCAGCAGGACTGAAGGCAGGACCTCCCCAGCCAATTTTAGTGCTCTAACTGGCTCATAAAGGGAGATATGCTCGGACAGGTAAACTGGACCAAAACCATTTAGGAATTTATAGGCTAAAGCCAGCACTTTGAATAGTTCTCGGTAGCAAACTGGCGGCCAGTGGAACTGATGTAACAAAACAGTTTTATGCTCCCTGTATGCCACTCGAGTCAGGAACCTGGCTGCTGCCCGTTGGACCATTTGATGCTACTGAACAGTCTTCAAAGGCAGCCCCACGTAGAGTGTGCTGCAGTAGTCTATTTGAGATGTAACAACAGCTTGGACTACCATGGCCAAGTCTGACTTCCTAAGGTCAAGGCACAACTGGCCCATAAGTTTTAATTATGCAAAAACTCCCATGGCCACCCTGAAAACTGGAGTTCCAGACTCAACTATGAGTCCAGGACGAATCCCAAGCTGCGAACCTGTGTCTTCAGGGGGAGTGTAACCCCACACCCTGTTCAGCCTTTCGACTGACCAGGACTACTTCCGGCTTGTCTGGATTCAGTTTCAGTTTGATCTCCCTCATCCAGACTCGTCACAGCTGCCAAGCAGTAGTTCACGACCTGAACAGCTTCCTTAGCATCAGGTGGAAAGGAGTAATAGAGCTGAACGTCATCTATGTATAGATGGCACCCAACGCCAAAATCTGGATGATCTTTCCCAGCAGCTTCTTGTAGATGTTAGGGAAATGTTACCAAAACCTGCGGGACCCCACAAAACAATAGCTGTGGAGTCGAGCAGGTGTCCTCCAGCAACGCCTTCTGGGAACAATCCTCTAGGAATGACTGGAGCCATTGCAAAACAGTTCCTCTAAGCCCCATTCCTGCAAAGTGTCCCAGAAGGATACTGTGGTCTACAGTATCAAAGGCTGCTGAGAAGTCCAGGAGAACTAACAGGGACACAACTCCCCCTGTCCTGTTAGTAGATCAGACACTAAGGAGACCAAGATTGTTTAAGTTCTTTTTTTCTTGCAAGAGAGCAGCTGATGGAGAAGAAGATTTCATGGAATGGGATCATTTTTCATCCCTAGATTAAAAGATGCTAAATAGTTTCGGCAGCTGACATTTGTGCTGCTATGAAAAAAGCTGGGGCACAATAGGAAGTTAAAACTTCACTTCCTCTCCCCTTGCTGCCTGTTTCCAAGCAAGAAGAATTAGAATTTCAATGCTCCGGGAGAAGAATCCCAAACTAGCAATCTGGCATCTCCAAGTGACTTGTTCCTCAGGATGTTTAAAATTATTCTAGAAGATGATTTGGAATATATATACACAAGGGAAGTGCTGATGAGAAGCGCTTGACATCCCTTCAGCGTTATGAATAGGCTGAGTTCTGACAGGCACCCGTTAAAAATATTCTGAAATTGGTAAAAATAGTTGAGCTGTCAAAATAATGTCTTGATTTCTTGATTTACAGGAGGATTTGCATCCAGCAGGGTTTTTGTTGAAACTCAAAATCCTCCTGAAAGGCGGTGCATCCGACGAAGATGTTAGCACAGGTAGTGTGAATGGTTTATCTCTAAAATCAAATCATACCTATAAAATCAGGCTAAATTATATGATTGAAGGATGGAAAAATTTGCAATGTCCTTTTGTTTCCTTCCTTTTTATCTCTAGCTGTTGCTGAACTCATCCACCATAAGCTTCCTCTGGATATTTGCCTGGACTCAGCAAAGCTGCTCCTGGAGCACGAAAGGTACTGAATACGCCTAAGTCTCCCTTTTTGGGAAACAATTATTTCATTTTTTGTTTGTCGATCAGAAAGATCAGCTAAAAGAAAGACCAAGAAAGACCACTTCATGGCTTTTCAGCAAATCCCACTTCTTTTTCCCTGGTTCTTAAATGGTACTTGCGATCAAGTTGGGCAAAACCGAAAACAAAGAGAGGAAGAAATAAGGCTGAAAATGGGACCAATGCAGAAAGTCGGGGAATACAACATTTTCCCCAAAATATGTAACCCTGAGTCACACTCACATCATATTTTGGCATGCCGGATGAACAGCCAGGGAACTAACTGGAAAATTGTTGTTGTTGCTGTTGTTGTCATTATTATTGTTATTGTTATTTATACCCCACTTTTTCTCTTCACAAGGAGGCACAAAGCAGCTAGCATGAGATTTCAGGATGATTGTAATATAAGCCTTACCCCAAAAATAAGCCCCAGTTAAGATCGTCGGACAGACTGACACATTTACTAGTAGTACCATCTGTTGGTACATGACGGGCCTACTGAATTATAAAATTATAATATTAATATATAAATAAATATAAATAAATAATAATGTTGACTATATTATGATGAGGTTCCAGAAGAAGATGACATGACTGTATTTGAATTAATGTAAATGAATACAATGAATGCATGTAGATTGAAGAAATTGAAGAAATGTAGATTGGGAAAGGCGTACGGCAGGGTTGTATACTCTCGCCCAACCTATTCAACTTGTATGCAGAACACATCGTGGAATGTGCAGGGCTTGATGAATGCAAAGCTGGGTTTAAAATTGCTGGAGGAAACATCAACAAACTTAGATATACAGATGATACCACTTTGATGGCCGAAAGTGAGGAGGAACTGAGGAGTCTTCTAATCAAGGTGAAAGAAGAAAATGCAAAAGCAGTGAAACATTAAAAAAAAACCCAAGATTATGGCAACATGACTGATTGATAACTGGGAAATAGAGGGAGAAAATGTGGAGGCAGTGACAGACATTGTATTTCTAGGTGCAAAGATTACTGCAGATGCAGACTGTGGCCAGGAAATCAGGAGACACTTACTTCTTGGGAGGAGAGCAATGACCAATCTCGATAAAATAGTGAAGAGTAGAGACATCAGACTGGCAACGAAGATCCGCATAGTCAAAGCCATGGTCTTCCCCGTAGTCACCTACGGATGTGAGAGCTGGACCATAAGGAAGACTGAGCGAAGGAAGAGAGATGCTTTTGAACTGTGGTGTTGGAGGAAAGTTCTGAGAGCGCCTTGGACAACGAGAAGATCCAACCAGTCCATACTTCAGGAAATAAAGCCCGACTGCTCATTGGAGGGAAGGATAGTAGAGGCAAAGATGAAGTACTTTGGACACATCATGAGAAGAAAGGAAAGCTTAGAGAAGTCAATGATGCTGGGGAAAATGGAAGGAAAAAGGAAGAGGGGCCGACCAAGGGCAAGATGGATGGGATCCTTGAAGTGACTGGATTGACCTTGAAGGAGCTGGGTGTGGTGACATCCAACAGAGAGCCCTGGCATGGGCTGGTCCATGAGGTCACAGAGTCGGAAACGACTGAACGAATAAACAACAACAAGATTGAAGAAATGAGCCACCCACTGAAAATAAGCTCTAATGTGTCTTTTGGAGTAAAAATTAATATAAGACCAGGTCTTATTTTCAGGGATATATGGCATAAGCACCCTGGTTGTACAGCGGGTTAAACCACTGAATTGCTGAACTTGCTGACCAAAAGGTTGGTGGTTCGGAGAGCAGGGTGAGTTCCTGATGTTAGGCCCAGCTTCTGTCAACCTAGCAGTTTGAAAACATGCAAATGTGAGTAGATCTGGTGGGAAGGTAATGGTGCGCCATGCAGTCATGCCAGCCACATAAACTTGGAGGTGTCTATGGACAACACCTGCTCTTGGTCTTAGAAATGGAGAAGAGCACCACCTCCCAGAGTCAGACATGACTAGACTTAATGTCAGGAGAAACCTTTACCTTTTACCTATGGCATATCTACCCAGAGTAGTTCAAAATCTCTGTTGATGATTTTCCTTTTGGCAATGTACCATAAAGCTTTGGTTGCAAAATGAATGAGGACAGCCATTTTAACTTTTAGTTGTCCCAGGGAGCCATGTAGCCAAGTGGGATCCTAGGAGGGCTTGGTGTCACTTCTCATTTAATGTGTAAACACTATTTTCTTGAAGTCAGGGATAGAAGCCTGGACTGTTTTCACCCCGTTGCCTTTGTATATTAAGGGAGGCCATTGGCTTCGACTTCCTGAAATCAATGGCTCGGCTCTTTGAAGACAACCCAGATGTCGGCAGAGTAATTCTCCTCCACATCAAGCTCTTGTTGCAGAGGATGAAGGAGCCACTTGCCAAAAGGATGATCGAGGACATCCTTGCAGGTCTGTACCCAGCTTCCCTTGATGGTGATGTATGGCTTCGTTTGGGGCAAGTATAGAAGATGTCAAAACAACTGTTTCAAGTTGAAGTTAAGAATTGTGTTGGCCCTGGCAGTGAAAGCCTTTCTGTCTGGCTATCTGATCTCATCACCATGTTGTTACATTATGTAACCCAATTTTTGTTCCTGGGTTATCAATGTTATTTCCTAATTGGTTCTATCATAAAAACATGGACAAAGTTTATTAAAATACAAAAACTTTGCTTTTGTGAGAGGAACATCCTGCAGCATTTTGCTCTAGTTTTTCAATGAATATCCTAGGATGCGGAACAATGGCCTCAAACTACAAGAAAGGAGATTCCACCTGAACATGAGGAAGAACTTCCTGACTGCGAGAGCCATTCAGTGGTGGAACTCTGCCCCGGAGAGTGGTGGAGGCTCCTTCTTTGGAAGCTTTTAAACAGAGGCTGGATGGCCATCTGTTGGGGGTGCTTTGCATTCAATATTCCTGCTTCTTGGCAGAATGGGGTTGGACTGGATGGCCCATGAGGTCTCTTCCAATTCTATGATTGTATGATCTCATTGAGTCTCAACCAATTCAACCTAGTTTGTAGCAGCTACAAAAACGTGTGTGGTACTTACTTTTAAAGTAAGTACCACACAATTCAACAGTTTCAAAGCAGGAACAGGACATTTTTCAAATTTTGTTACATTTTGTTACATGGTGTTGTTATTTATATCCTACTTTTTCTCTAAAAAAGACTCAAAGCACCTCACAATAAAGCCAAGGTATTGTCGAAGGCTATAAAACCTACAACAACCCAATAAAGCCAAGCACGATACAATTAAAACCTCAAAATATACAAACATTAAAATGGAATTAAATATTAGCAGTATTTAAAAAATAAGCAATAAAACCCTTAATGGCTTAAAAACCTGTTAATCGCTCAAATCATACCTTACAAGCCTATGTCTTTTCATAATTAATCTAAACACATTTGTTTGCTTGAATGAAAATTACAGGGGAAGTTAACACCGTTTAAACTTGCTGGATTGGGCACTCACAGAGCCACCAGCTTTTGCATACAAATATATTTAATGTCCTGGAGCTGGAAAAATGAATAATATGAATGACAAATGGAACCGCCCTAGATTATGATTTGGATCGTGTGATTTTAATTGATATTTTAATAATTGATGTTTTTAACTACTTGGATTTTAATGTATTGTTTATTTTATCTTATATAAATGCAGGGCATCGAATTGTTGCCTGTTGTTCCCGTCGGGGTGAGGACAGGGTACTAATGCCATACATAAATAAACAAATAAAAATGCTGGATTTCTATCTCTGCAGGGCAAACCATCGGAAAACAGCTGCCTCCTGAAAGCCTGAACCACCTACACCTTATTCTCTGGGACAGAGCTGCTCAGAACTATGAGGTTTGAGACCCCTTTGAAGCATTATCTATTTACAAACATATTACAAGTTCTCTCTGAGGGTCCAGAATGGGAGCAAATAATCTGTTAGTGGTGTGTGACATACTTTTGTCATCCTATTTTGCTTCCACATTTTGAGAATCTAGAGCAGTGGTTCTCAACCTTCCTAATGCTGTGATTCCTTAATACAGTTCCTCATGTTGTGGTGACCCCCAACCATGAAATTATTTTCATTGCTACTTCATAACTGTAATTTTGCTACTGTTATGAATCATAATGTAAATATCTGATATGCAGGATGTATTTTCATTCACTGAACCAAATTCGGCACAAATACCCGATACACCCAAATTTGAATACTTGTGAGGTTGGGGGGATTGATTTTGTCATTTGGGAGTTGTAGTTGCTGAATTTTATAGTTAACCTACAATCAAAGACCATTCTGAACTCTACCAATGATGGAACTGACTCAAACTTGGTACACAGAACTCCCATGAGTAACAGAAAATACTGGCAGGATTTGGTGGGAATTGACCTTGGGTTTTGGAGTTGTAGTTCACCTACATCCAGAGAGCACCATGGACTCTAACAATGATGGATTGGGACCAAACTCGGCACGAATACTCAATATTCCCAAATGTAAACACAGGTGGAGTTTGGGGAAAAATAGACCTTGACATTCAAGAGTTGTAGTTGCTGGGATTTATAGTTTATCTACAATAAAAGGCCACCAACAGAATTTGGCCACACTTCCCACACAGAACCTCCATGACCAACATAAAATACTGAGTTTTCTGATGGTGTTTGGCAACCCCTCTAACATCCCCTTGCAACCCCCCCCCAAGGGATTCTGACCCCCAGATTAAGAAACACTGATCTAGAGGCATTGTCTTAACAAAGTGGTACACAGAAAGGTTTAGCAAGAAATTAATTCTTATAAAATGACATTGAAAGTAGCTGAATCCTTTGCTGTTTCCCACCCCCTGATCCCTCCATAATTCTCATGGTCTCTAGAACCATATATCAATAAGATATATACACACACACACACATTGATATATAGAGGTGGGGGGAGAGAGAGCATATTTCAATAATTTTTGGTTTCTATATACAAACACTGAAGTTTTTTTTTAAAGTGGCTCTGATAAAATGCCCATAACAATTTGCAAACTGGGAAGACTTATTTCAGAACAGCAGCATTCATTGCAAACTGAGTGCATGCTGTTCATCAAGTGCCACTTAAAGATTTCCTCAACTCATGAAGATATGTGAATAAGCGAATATTTTCATAGGACTAATTTTGGCTCACAATATGTTGCAGCTGTCAGTTCCAAAGACTTAATGTCTGGCTTGTAGATGAAAAAGGAGTAATTTCATTGGAGACAGATACATGTATACTAATGCCTTTATGTTAAGCTGATTTGGGTCTCCTTCAAGAGAGATATAGCAGGGAATAATAATAATAATAATAATAATAATAATAATAATAATAATAATATCGAACTGCAAAGAGTCTGGCACAAACCAGTCAAGGTGGTCCCAGTGGTGATTGGCACACTGGGTGCAGTGCCTAAAGACCTTGTCTGCACTTAAACACAATCGGCGCCAACAAAATTACCATCTGCCAGCTGCAGAAGGCCACCTTACTGGGATCTGCACACATTATTCGCCGATACATCACACAGTCCTAGACACTTGGGAAGTGTCCGACATGTGATCCAATTCAACAGCCAGCAGAGTGTCTGCTGTGGACTCATCTTGTTGTGTTTATAATAATAATAATAATAATAATAATAATAATAATAATAATAATAATAGAGCCCTCAGACTCCTTCATCCTGCTTGTTCAAAACCCAGGACTTGCTGAGGGCCAACATAAAGCAGTGCGTTTAAGATATTTGTCTTTCTTCTCAGGCCAAAAGCTACTCCGAGGCTCTCCTGTGGTACAACTATTCCCTCGGCTTCTACTCTTCGGGGCAAATGGACCACCAGAACTTGGCTAAGCTGCACAGAAATATGGCCGCTTGCTATCTTCACCTGCAGGACCATGGCAAGGTCTTCCTTCGGGGTCTTTCCCTCCAGGCATTCCCTCTTCCATGAGCTTATTATGAGCAATCTTTTAAAAAAATGTATTTCAATTTTTAGGTTAGTTACTGAATGATAAAACGAAAATACTCTAGGCTAAAAAGCTATAGAAAGAAAAGAGCAAACCAGCCACGGAGCTTATGCACTGTCTTTTGAAATCTCCTTCTGTTTGAACTGATCAGAGCTGCTTTTAGACTGAGAGAAGTCTCTTTCTGACAGAGGATATCTTCTTTCTTCATTGATGTAATGTCAGAGAGAAACACTGTACCCATCCCAAGAGAGTTATTCCTCTTTTCTGGCACAAAGGCAACAATTGGGTTTACAAGAGTGCTTCGTTATCATCACAACCCAGTGAGGGTCAGATAATAATAATAATAATAATAATAATAATAATAATAATAATAATAATCTTTATTTATACCCCGCCACCATCTCCCCAACGGGAACTCGGGGTGACTTACATGAGGCCAAGCCCGGACAACATATTACAGCAAAATTAAACCAAAACATAAGCATCAAACAACAGCATCAAAATTGGGTTGTTGTAGGTTTCTCTGGGTTATATGGCCATGTTCTAGAGGCATTTTCTCCTGACGTTTTTTGCCTGCATCTATGGCAAGCATCCTCAGAGGTAGTGAGGTCTGTTGGAAGTAGGAAAATGGGTTTATATATCTGTGGAATGACCAGGGTGGGACAAAGGACTCTTGTCTGCTGGAGCTAGGTGTGAATGTTTCAACTGACCACTTTAATTAGCATTTGATGGCCTGACAGTGCCTGGGGGAATCTTTTGTTGAGAGGTGATTAGATGTGCCTGATTGTTTCCTCTCTGTTGTTTTACTGTTCTAATTTTAGAGTTTTTTAATACTGGTAGCCAGATTTTGTTCATTTTCATGGTTTCCTCCTTTCTGTTGAAATTGTCCACATGCTTGTGGATTTCAATGGCTTCTCTGTGTAGTCTGACATGGTGGTTGTGAGAGTGGTCCAGCATTTCTGTGTTCTCAAATAAAATGCTGTGTCCAGGTTGGTTCATCAGGTGCTCTGCTATGAGTGACTTCTCTGGCTGAAGTAGTCTGCAGTGCCTTTCACGTTCCTTGATTCGTGTTTGGGCAATGCTGCGTTTGGTGGTCCCTATGTAGACTTGTCCACAGCTGCATGGTACACGGTAGACTCCTGCAGAGGTGAGAGGATCCCTCTTGTCCTTTGCTGAACGTAGCATTTGTTGGATTTTCTTGGTGGGTCTGTAGATGGTTTGTATATTGTGTTTCCTCATCAGTTTCCCTATGCGGTCAGTGGTTCCCTTGATGCATCAAAATTACATTTAAAAAAAACACATATGAATACAGTAACAAAATAAACACAATCGCAGTGACATTGGGCGGGCCACATGTGCAGGACAAAATGTTAAAAAAAACTCAAATGAGATAAGAAGAGGAGCAAGTTATTTGCAGGAAGCTCACAAAGAAACACAGGGTTGTGAAACCAAACTTCCCATTTAGGGGGAGTGTACTCCAGTGACAGAAGCGTTGAGGGGAGCAGTAGTGTCATGTTGTACACCTACTCACCAAATGCGCAGCAGAAGACCCAGGTTTTAAGGTTCTTTTTTAAAGTTTCTAGTGTAGGGGTTTTCCTGATCTCTCCGGGTAATGAGTTCCAGAGTCGGGGAGCCACAGAGGGCAAGGCTCTCTCCCTTGTGCCCACAAGACGAGCTTGTGAGACTGGCAGGGGCGAAAGGAGGGCCTCCCCCGAAGATCGAAGGGCCTGGGTTGGTTCATGGAGAGAGATAACATAAGATGGAATGAGAATTCAGCTCTAGGCCAAATCCTTCCTCCTTGTAGCAGGATTGTTAAAATGTAGCATTGCTTAATCTAAAAACAGGGTTTGAATTAGCAATATTTATTTATTGATTATAGAGGTTTCTATGCCGCCTTTCTCCAGGATAGACCCAAGGCAGCTCACATCATATTTAAAAATATACATACAAATAATTAAAAATCACAGCGAAACAAGTATTAGAGCAGTGTTTCACAACCTGGGGGTAAAATAACAATAGGAAAAAATCAGTAAAAAGATAAAATAATAAAATATGCCCAGATAATGGAACAATACCAAATAAAAATATCAATAACATAAGCATAAAAAGAAATATCAGTATAATCAATAAAAATATCAATAAACAAGGGGACAACATCAGAAGGGAGGCTTCTTGTCTGGGGCTGTTTGGCCAACGTTGTTATAGAAATACTTTTTCACTTTAGTTATTAAAGATCCAAAGCCTAGCAATAAAGCAAACGGAATCAGCATATTTCCCTTCCTCTCTGTGTCTCTTGTCAGTCTCTGCCTGACTCTGCTTTAAGTCTTCAGCAACATCCTGATAAATCTCTCCATTTCTAGGCTCACAAGGCTGTAAAAGAGGCAGAGAGTTATGATCCAAGCAGCATCTTCACTCAGTTTTATGTGTATAAAATAGCAGTCTTAGAGCACAACACCCAAAAAGGTAAAACAACAAAATCTTGTGGTGGAAGAGAGCATAATTTTACTGACTTTGGTCTTGTCTGATATTCAGGGCAAAAGGGGAATCATTTTTAACATATTTAGTTGCATCGTATATGGAAGGTTTGGCTGAATCACAGTCAAAGTTGCTGGTTTTGTGTAGCAGTGATCGCTTGCCGGCGCAGGATGCTCTCACCGTCTTAAATTATTTTATTACTTTATCTCAGCTTTTATCACTGCTATTTAAATATATAATATAAATATTTAATACTCATGATTGACATTGTTTCTTAACTATGTTTAAAAATGGTATTTAATGCCTAAACATATGTTGTGCTGGTACAGCTGTACCAGAAGCTCCCACTTTATTTGCTTTGTATTAAGTGTTTGCTTGCAACCCAAGGCTTGGGATTTTGCAGAAGGGTGGCTTCCTGTTAAAGTTTGCAGTTATAGGGCAGGCCACCTGTCCATCATCATTAGGTTCCTTAGTTCCACCCCCTTTTTGGGTTTTGGAGGGAAGGGAGCCATTTTCAGTCAGTCACACACAAGGAAGCTAGTCTATAGGACGTAGACAGCTCGTCCCGTAGGAAAAGCTTCATTCCTCAGAATCATCCGGGGATCATCCAGGGAAATAGAGACAGAAGGAAAAGATCCCAAAGGCTCTGGCTGAGAGCTCACAGCTTCTCAGCCTCACAGCACCAGAGGGGAAAACAGCCCACAGGACAGCATTACAGAACCACTGAATTCCAGCTGAAGTATCTTCAAGCCTTGGCTGGTAGGTTTACTTGATGTCCAGACGCATTTGGGATCGGTAGTAAGACCCAAACCAGCGAGGCCCAGATAATAGACAGCCTGGGAGAGATTATAAAGGGTTCTTCCTCATGCTGAGAAAGTACAGTTAATTCAAGTCAGTGCCAGTCTCTTAAAGACTAGAATAAGAAAGTGTTGTTTGAAGATTTGTTATTTGCTCCTTAATAAAGACTTTGTTGTACCATTAAAGACTCCAAAGACCATGAATTCAGGAAATCCCTAACAATCTCTCTTTGAGGCACCCCGGCTTCCCACTGGGTTAAAGTATACGTCCTATAGAATAAAGACAATTTGTTCAGACCCAGTGCGCGACAGAACATATGTTTTACTTACATTTTACTGCTTGTTTTAATACTGGTTACTGACCAAAATTAAATATTCATTCATACTGCATGCTAGTCTACTTTACACATAGATATGTTTGTATGTGTCTTTGCATGGCGGTATTTTGGATCCTGACAATAGAAATTGGAAGCAGATCAATGAATGAGTATTAATATGGAGTAATCATTGGAGTCAAGAGAGGAAGCAGCCGAACCCCATATTGTTTGTATAGAAATAGGTGTACTTTTCTCCCCTTTGGACCGGCCAACTGTGGGCCAATTAAGCTGAAAATTTGAGTAACTTGTTTCCTGCTTCTATCAATGTCGCCTTTCTTATATTTTAGCTTTGGATGCTTTTGTCGCAATGGAGAAATCCACAGCAGATCCAACACATCACAAAGATAAGGTGTTAATGGATGGATCCATGGCTGCCAACCTGATCAGCTTAGCAGCCCAGTTTGCTTTGGAGGTACAAGTCGAGCCTTTTTAAATGAGCAAAATATTCATAGGTGGACTTACTTTGTAAATAGATACAGAATAGAAGCCGGCCCGAATACAAGCTGGGGCACCTAATAAATGGATGTGATACCTGCCTCAACAACAGGGATAGCTATCGGTTGGAGGTGCTTTGATTGTGTATTTCCTGCCTGGCAGAAAGAAGGAGGCTGGACTGGATGGCCTTTTGGATCTCTTCCAACTCTAGGATTCTATGACAGCCTGAATATCCATCTGTTGGGAGGATTTTGATTATGTCTTTCCTGGCAGAAAGGGTGTGTGCAGACTGAATGACTATCTGTCTGGAGGGATGGTGTCCTTTCTGGCAGAAAAGGGGTGGATGATCCCTGGGGACTGTTCCAAATTTAGGATTCTATTATTCTGCGTTCATCCTATCCAGGCCCATAGCCAGGATTTTGATTCGAGGGTGGGATGAGTTTGATTTTGGCGGGGGGGGGGGGGGGGGGTGTGCTGAGGATTTACCCTAGCAAACCTTTTGTATCGTAACCCCAATACCCCCATGCATATGGGATATATTGAGCATGGTGATCAGATCATGATATGAATAAACATAATGGACCAACACTCAGAATTTCGGGGGGGGGGGGGTGTGAAGTCTGATGGCTGATTATTTCTTTATTTTTATTTACAGTATTTATATTCCACCCTTCTCACCCCGCAGGGGACTCAGGGCGGATTAAAATGTACACATATATGGCAAACATTAAATGCCAAAGACCCACAACAGATATAGACAGACAGTCAGAGGCTATTTAACTTTTCTGGCCGCCAGGGGAGCTGTCACTTCCATCGTCCATCTGCGACACTGATGAAGTACTTCTACATTCCCCGCATGCTTTTTGCTGGAGTGCTTTGCTGGAGTCTTTTTTATGGCCTCGTAAATTTTGTTAAATTAGCCTCCCCACACATAGGTGGTACCTAATTTTCCTACTTGACAGATGCAACTGTCTTTCGGGTTGCAAAGGTCAACAACAAGCTACACAATTTTTCGGAAGCTCACTCCGACCCGGGCTGGCTTTGAACTCGTGACCTTGTGGTCAGAAGTGATCTTAATGCAGCTGACACTCAGACAGCTGCGCCACATCATGCCATAGATATAACTCTTTGTATCAAATACTAATTCAATTTATTGTTCCCTAGAATGATGAACAGGCTGTGGCAATTGAAGTATTGGGATATTTGTCTATGCATCTCCAAGACAGCCAGCAAGTATTCACAGCTTTAAAGTGAGTACCATTCTGGTAGCTAGAGCCACAAGGTAAACAACAACAACAATAACAACATCCTTCAGTTGATATTTGTCACTATATATGTCCCTGGTGGTGCAGTGGGTTAAACCGCTGAGCTGCTAAACTTGCTGACCGAAAGGTCGGTGGTTTGAATTTGGGAAGCAGGGTGAGCTCCCTCTGTTAGCCCCAGAATGGGGTTGGACTGGATGGGCCATGAGATCTCTTCCAACTATATGATTCTATGATTCTACACAGCGGGTTAAACCGCTGAGCTGCAGAACTAGCTGACCAGAAGGTTGGTGGTTTGACTCCCTGGGATGGGATGAGCTCCCACTGTTAGCCCCAGCTTCTGCCAACATAGCAGTCTGAAAACATGCAAATGTGAGTAGATCAATAGGTATGGCTACTGTGGGAAGATAAAAGTGCCTATGCAGTTATGCCAGCCACATTACCTTGGAGGTGTCTACGGATAACGCTGGCTTAGAAATGGAGATGAGCACGACCACCCAGAGTCGGACACGAGTAGACTCAGTGTCAGGGGAAACATTTACCTTTACTTTCAGTTAATATTTGTCACCTGAATTTTGACATCTGATTTTTTAAAATTTGTTTCAATTTTTTTTAAAGAACTGATCTCATTTGGAAAAGTAAACTGACTTTAGAGACCCTGGTTTTACAGTCCTATACTACCATTCATAAAATGCTGATTGATGTATGATTTCCAATTAAACAAATATTTTTGTGTGGAAAAAAATATTTGTCACTATATATGGCTTCTATAGTGATGATGATGTGGAGATAGAAGCCCTGAAAAAAGGGCTGCTGCTTTGAGCCATAAAGGTGGCAAAAACTTCATTTCGACAGGGATTTCTTTTGCTTTGCAGGTGTTTGATTCGACTTACTTTGTCCAAAGCTGCAGCAAAACCTGAAGAGGAAACGTGAGTTGCGCTCTTTATTTTATTTATTTATTTACAGCATTTATATTCCGCCCTTCTCACCCCGCAGGGGACTCAGGGCGGATTACAGTGTACACATATATGGCAAACATTCAATGCCAATTTTAACATACAACATATACAGACATACACAGAGGCTATTTAACTTTTTCTGGCCACCAGGGGAGCTGTCGCTTTCATCGTCCATCTGCGAACTGATGAAGTACTTCCGCACTCCCCGCATGCTTTTTTGCTGGAGTGCTTTGCTGGAGTCTTTTTTTTTATGGCCTCATAAATTAGTTAATTTAGCCTCCCCACACTTTAAGGTGGTACCTAATTTTCCTATTTGACAGATGCAACTGTCTTTCGGTCGACAACAGGCTACACAATTGGTTGGAAACCCACTCCAGCCCGGGCTGGCTTTGAACTCATGACCTTTTGGTCAGAGTGATCTTAATGCTGCTGACACTCATTCAGTTGCCTAAGAAAGACTTTGTTGTCTAAGAAGAATTCCTTGAGACTGTCTTGCTAAAAGAAGAACTCTTTTGAAGACAAAGATAGAGACCTTTGAATTCCTTTACTGAAAGGATGGACTCTATTACCTTTAGTCTGTTACTTATTTCTCTATGTTAATGTGCTGATAACAGTTTTGTTTAATGCTATAAAGTGTTAATGTGCTGATAACAGTTTTGTTTAATGCTATAAAGTCTCAGACAAGTTATGTCAATAGAGAATATTGTTGTATATTACTTTCTTGAGAGTCTGTTAAGATTTACATACATACATTTTTGTTCTATGTTATTATAGATACTTGTGCATTGTTTGCTTACTCATTCAGCTGCACCACAATCCTGGTGTGCCACAATCTTTAGGGCTATTGCATTTCTTACATGAGTGAAGGCGGTTAGGTGGCAGCCCAGAACTGGTGGGATAGGTGAAGGTGTATAACATGTGAGCTTTAAACAACCACCAACATCATGTTTATTGGACCTGAGTTCAAAGCTTGAGTTGGAAAGGGTTCTCATTAACCATAGCTCTAAGATCTTCTGGGGAGGCCCTCCTCGCGGTCTCAAGCGCGATTGGTGGGGACAAGAGAGAGGGCCTTCTCGGTGGTGGCCCCCCCGCCTCTGGAATGTCCTTCCAAGGGAAATAAGACAGCCCCCATCCCTCCCCTCCTTTTGTAAGAGCTTGAAGACCTGGTGGTTTCAACAAGCCTTTGAAAATGACCAGTTCTAACGGCCTTATTTTTCCTATCAATTACCCAGATTCTTTCCTCTAATCGGCCCCGGAATGAACAGCCACAGACCCGTACCTAATATTATTGTTGCCTGTCATAGCATTGCACTTAATTCCCGGGCCCCCTAGAATTTTTGGGCTTGCACAAATCTTGGCCCGGCCTTTTAAATTTTTTAATTGCCTTGAACAGGCAGGATTACTTTTAATATATGTGTGTTATGGCGATGATTTTTGGGCTTATATTTTGTTTTTGTTAATCTTATGTTTATGTTGTTTTACTTTGCAAGTTTTGTGATGTTACCTGGGAACCGCTCTGAGTCCCCTTGGGGAGATGGAGCGGTATATAAATAAAGTTTTATTATTATTATAACCCTATCTATGCTGCCATATGGTAAGGGTAGACCAGGCATGGGCAAACTTGGGCCCTCCGGGTGTTTTGGACTTCAACTCCCACAATTCCTAACAGCCGGTAGGCTGTTCGGAATTGTGGGAGTTGAAGTCCAAAACACCCGGAGGGCCCAAGTTTGCCCATGCCTAGTATAGACTCATAGAATGCAAATTGAACTGGATTATATGATTCTACACGGCCATAACATCCAATTTAAATCTGCATTATAATGGCAGTGTCGATAGGGCCCAGGCCTCTGTTCAGGTATCCATTTTGTCACTCTCTTTGTTCCTAGAGACATGGAGAACCTTCTAAGACACCTGACTACAGGTAGGCAGCAGATAGGCTTCAATTCCATGACAGAGATTTCTCTACTTCGCTCTTGAAAAGCTCCAATGAGATTTCTTAGTACTTCTCATGCCTTCTTGCTCTTAATGCGCCACAGCTTACGATCGACTGGAACGGATATTCAGAGACGAAAGCGAAATGCTGGAAATGAGAGTCAGCAAAGCTCAGTGGTTCAAGAAGATAGGTAGGCAGCAGGGCTGGAGTCAGAGATAATTGTTACTGTGTAAACAAGGTTTGAAATGTATTGTCGAAGGCTTTCATGGCTGGAATCACTAGGTTCTTGTGGGTTTTTTCGGGCTATAGGGCCATGTTCTAGAGGCATTTTATCCTGACGTTTCGCCTGCATCTATGGCAAGCATCCTCAGAGGTAGTGAGGTCTGTTGGAATTAGGACAATGGGTTTATATATCTGTGGAATGGCTGGGGTGGGGCAAAGAGCTCTTCTCTGCTGGAGCTAGGTGTGAATGTTTCAACTGACCACCTTCATTAGGATTTGAAGGCCTGGCTGAGCCTGGGAAAATCTTTTGTTGAGAGGTGTTAAGATGTGCCTGGTTGTTTCCTCTCTTCTGTTTGAAATCTTTTCCTTTATCCTTTCTCTGTGCTACAGTTGACTCTTGTGTCATTTCCTCTATAGCTGCTCCTTGGGTTCATCACAGATATCATCGTCAACAGATTTTTTTTTTTAATTAGAAACCTATCCATTTTAGTGGTCATTACTGCAACATTCATAGAATCATAGAGTTGGAAGAGATCTCATGGGCCATCCAGTCCAACCCCCTGCTAAGAAGCAGGAATATTGCATTCAAAGCACCCCTGACAGATGGCCATCCAGCTTCTGTTTAAAAGCTTCCAAAGAAGGAGCCTCCACCACACTCCAGGGCAGAGAGTTCCACTGCTGAACGGCTCTCACAGTCAGGAAGATCTTCCTCATGTTCAGGTGGAATCTCCTTTCTTGTAGTTTGAAGCCATTGTTCCGCGTCCCAGGGAAGCAGAAAACAAGCTTGCTGCCTCCTCCCTATGACTTCTTCTCACATATTTATACATGGCTATCATGTCTCCTCTCAGCCTTCTCTTCTTCATGCTAAACATGCCTAGCTCCTTAAGCCGCTCCTCATAGGGCTTGTTTTCCAGACCCTTGATCATTTTAGTCGCCCTCCTCTGGACACATTCCAGCTTGTTAATCTCTCTCTTCAATTGTGGTCCCCAGAATTGCACACAATATTCCAGGTGTGGTCTAATCAAGGCAGAATAGGGCATGGGTAGCATTACTTCCCTGGATCTAGACCAGGGGTAGGGAACCTTTGGCCCTCCAGCTGTGGTGGACTTCAACTCCCACAATTCCTTGAGGCTTGGCATTCGCCCCAAAGGCTTATCTTGGCCCAATGCCGAGCCTCAAGGAATTGTGGGAGTTGAAGTCCACCACAGCTGGAGGGCCAAAGGTTCCCTACCCCTGATCTAGACACTACGCTGTTGGGAGGGTTTTGACTATCTTCTTGCTTGGCAGAAAGGGTTGGACGAGATGTCCTCTGTTCTGGGGGGACATTCAGCACCCAAAATACTCTTTTCTGCACAGACTGAATGACAGCCACAGTGGCGGTCCTAAGCGTGGAACGATATTCCTGCTTTAAAGCGAGCACAGTTTGATCACTGAAGCAAGTGGCAACACAACGGCTTCCCTCCAGAAACAAATCTGTTGCTTGAATTAATGCCATCCTGCGCACATTTCAGGCCATTTTAGAGCGGTTGCTCCTGGCAACAGATTCATGCCACAGGAACACTTATTCCGTGCATGCATTGGAGGGGAGCAAGGATTGAAAGAAGCAAGGAAGCAATTTACCGTATCTACTCAAATATAAGCCGACCCGAATATAAGCCAAAGCAATTTTACCACAAAAAACTGAGAAAACATATCGACTCAAGTATATGCCAAGGGTGGGAAATGCAGCAGCTAGTGGTAAATTTCAAAATAAAAATAGAGAGCAACAAAATTACATTAACTGAAGCATCAGTAGGTTGTTTTTGAATATTTACATAAAACTGTAATTTAAGATAAAACTATCCAACTCTGATTAAACCATTATTCTAAGCTTCAATGTAAATGTGTTTACATATCTTTCCAATAATAATAGAGAGTAAAATAATAAATGTAATAAATATCATAATAGAGTAAAATAATGGAAATGTAATACTAATGGTAATAATAGATGTAATAATAATAAATGTCATAATAGTAATAGTAATGGTAAATTAAGGGAAATATAATAATAGGAACAATAGAGTAAAATAATAAATGTAATAATAATAGGGTAAAATAATGTAAATGTAATAATAACAATAATTAATAGAGAAAAATAATAGATGCAATAATAATAAATGTAATAATAATAATAGCAATGGGTTCTTATAGGTTTTTCCGAGCTATATGGCCATGTTCTAGAGGCATTTTCTCCTGACGTTTCGCCTGCATCTATGGCAAGCATCCTCAGACCTCGATACCTCTGAGGATGCTTGCCATGGATGCAGGCAAAACGTCAGGAGAGAATGCCTCTAGAACATGGCCATATAGCCCAGAAAAACCTACAACAACCCAGTGATTCCAGCCATGAAAGCCTTTGACAATACAATAATAGCAATAGTAATAATAGAGTAAATTAAGGGAAATGTAATAACAGGAATAATAGAGTAAAATAAATAAATGTAATAATAATAATAGGGTAAAATAATGTAAATGTAATAATAACAATAATAGAGAAAAATAATAAATGTAATAATAATAACAGAGTAAAATAATAAATGTAATAATAATAATAATAATAATAATAATGGGTTGTTGTAGGTTTTTTTCGGGCTATATGGCCATGTTCTAGAACATCTCTAGAACATGGCCATATAGCCTGAAAAAACCTACAACAACCCAATGATTCCGGCCATGAAAGCCTTCGACAACAACAACAACAACAACAATAATCACAACAGCAGCAGAGTAAAATAATAAATAACCTTGACTCAAGTATAAGCCGAGGGGGGCTTTTTCAATCTTTAAAAAGGGCTGAAAAACTTGGCTTATACTCGAATATATATGGTATTCTCTAGCAACTATAGATCCCTCTGGAGCCTCTGCTGTGTTCAGCCTCATTTTGTGCGGCAAATGTCTTAAGTTGACAAAGCAACTAACTGTTATAGATACCTAATGGCCGGGTGCTTCCTATTGATCCTAAATATACGCTGCATCTAATGGAAGTTAATATTTTGCTTCACCTGTCAGAAGATACCAGACAAATGTTTTATAAGTCGTTGTTGATGTTGTTGCGTTAACCCTTCTCTTCTTTGCTTTTCATGAGCTTGGAACTTGGCTGTCCAGTGTGAGAATTGTCCGCGAATAATGAGAGATTTCTTTATAATGTCTTTCAAGGTACATTCCCAAAGACAGATTTCTTTGTGGCAAAAGGGATGCGAATTCAAACCCTGCTTTGAAAGGTGGCCCAATAGCTCCCTAGAAGTGACGTCAAAGCTAAGAGTACGGACCATAAGCACAGAATGGGAACACTAATGTTATATATGATCACGGTGGGTCCCTCAAGCATTTCGCTGCCCAGAGTTATCAAGGTTTCCCTTTAGCTCAGGAACCCAGGGAAGTATTGGAGCAGAACTTGGGTTCTGTCTATGCGAAAGAAGAATAAAATGGAAAATGGTAGGAAAAGTATTCGGAGAAAATATCCCTTTGGAACAAGAGAAATTACCATGGCAGTGAGGCTCATCTGTGCTCAAAGATGGAAAGAATAAACTCCCACGACGCAAAGGGATTGTCTCATGGAGATTTATTTATTTATTTTAGGGCATTTATATCCCATCCTATTTCACCTCCACAGAGGGACTCAGGGCGGCTAGCAAACGGCACATCATAGAGATGTGTGAACGAGCAAGAAGGGACAAACATGATGTTGATGGAGAAGAAATAACTGTAACATGGGTTTTCTTCCTGGGTTATAAATGTCATTTCCCAATCGGTTCTATCATGAAAACATGGAAAACATTTATTAAACTGCAAACACTTTGTTTTTGTGGGAGGGGCATCCTGCAGCAGCACATTTTGCTATAGTTTTCCAATGAATATCTCATCACCAAGTCTCAATCAATTCAACATAGTTTGTGGCAGCCACAAAAACAAAGTTTCTGGAGTAGAACTACTTTCAAAGTAAGAACTGCACAATTAAACAAGAAATAAAACTTTCGAACCAGGAACAGATTTTTTTTCAAATTTTGTTTTATTTATTTACATTTATATGACGCCCTTCTCACCCTGAAGGGGACTCAGAGAGGCTTACAAGATATATATATATATATATATATATATATATATATATATATATATATAGACACACACACATATACATACACACACACAAATATTATTAGCATAGCACCATATTAGTATTATATATTACTATATAGCACTATATATATATATTACTACATATTACTATATATTACTATATATTACATGACTGGACTTAATGTCAGGGGACAACCTTTACCTTATATAGCACTATACAATTATACTGTAATATTATTAGTAATATTACATGTAATATAAAAAATATATAATTATAATATATTATTATTAGTATTATTATTATATTACATAGTGTAATCAACGACTTATTCATTACACTTCATCAGCAAAGATGGGGTCAAACCTTCAGTATTGTTTTTAAAATAATTAGAGTATGATGAAAGGATGTATCAATGGTTTTTCTTCTTTAAATGGACAAAGTGGAAAATTGAGGAAATAAAACTACCAGGCAGAGTGTGTAAAATTAGTAATATATAATACTAATATTGTGCTTTGCTAATAATATAATATATTGTATGTACATATAATATTGATCATAATATTATAATGTAATACAATATACTACTAACAGAATATAATAATACAATAATTATATATTACATGTAATATTACTAATAATATTGCATTAAAATGCTATAGTACAATATAGTAATATATATAATACTAATATTGTGCAATGGTAATAATATAATATGTTGTATATACATATAACCTATAAGCTGCTCGGAGCACCCTTCGGGGTGAGAGAGGGTGGGGTATAAAAATAGCAAATAAATAAATAAAATTAGGAACTTTAGATCTGTATGTCATCAGCGTTTAATGGTTGTGTGTTTTTTATATTAGGAAAATGTATTTCTATTTTTCTGTCTTATTTTTTGGTCTGATGGTTTGTATTCCTGCTTTATATGACAGTTTGTATATTTTGAGTTAGCTTTTCTGAAGAAAAATTACATTGAGTAGCAACATTTGAAAATCAAGTCTGTTCCTGGTTTGAATGTGTTATTTCCTGTTGAATTGTGTGGTCTGTACTTTGAAAGTAGTTGCTTTACTCCAGAAACTTCATTTTTCTGGCTGTCACAAACTAGGTTGAATTGCTTGAGACTCTATGAGACATTCATTGAAAAACTAGAGCAAAATGTGCTGCAGGATGTCCTTCCAGCAAAGACAAAGTTTTTCCAGTTTAATAAACCCTTTCCATGTTTTTATGATCGAACCAATTAGGAAAGGACATTTATAACCCAGGCACAAAATTTGTGTTGCATAGTGTAATTTAACTAAAATATTTGGTTTCCCTTGCTGATAGACAATAAGTCTGTCTTGCGCATGTCTCATTCCAGTTCTCCCAGCTTTGCCCTTCAGATAAAGGCACCCTTTTAGCCCAAAGGACCTGCCTCCTGATGGCGGCCGCAGTTGACCTGGACGTCGCCAGGAAGAGTCCACTGCCTGACGATCAGGTAGAGTCGAGACAGAGCGGGAAACCCTGTGCAGCTCCCTTCTGACAGATACAATGAGTTTCAAATTGATTTGCATAAGGGGACTCTAACCGATGATGACCCTCTCTTAGGGTTCATTAGATTTCTAGACAATTGTGAAATCATTCACTTTGCATTGAAGATTAGAATTAGAATTAAAGGCGTCTTTCTTTCTTTCTTGCAAACTTTCCATCATTTTGCATTTGTCTGGAGAGTTGTTCAACTGCATTCCAGCAAACCAAGGAGCCAGAGCACCTTTAATACTTGGACACTGATTCCCCAAAGATACGGTCCAAATGTATAAAGTTGCAAAGATTGTCAAAATACGACGTTTTTAAAAAATTATCTTTTTTCCCAAAACAGATTAAGTTGCTGAGGCAGGCCCTTGAGCGCATCCAGTCCTGCAGGGAAATTTGGAAGTTCCTGAAGCAAACAGGTCAGCAGAGACTTTAGTATTTGCTGCTACAGATGCCATTGTATCCACAGAATTAATGAATTTTGAAATTCCCCTTTGCTTCCTAGTGATGCAGTTGGTGTCTTTTCTTAGATGCAGAATGAAACAAAGGGACAGAAAAGGAAAGAATGGAACAACCACGTGCATTTTTTACTTGTTAAAAAATCTAACTGAATTGGATTGACACCTGCATGCAAAGAACTGCAAGAATGGCCTTATTAATACCTCAGGCATCGCAGACACATAAAATGCCCATCCTTCAGGTGGCTTTTCCCTCCACATGAGGGACACATCTTAAAGAAAGTGGTGGTCAACATACCATAACCACGACAAAATAAAAAATAAAATTAAAGTAAAATTAAAATAAAATAGTAAAAATTCACACAGTTCAGAAACGCTAGTCAAGGATGAAGAAAAATGAGAGAAAGATTCCTAGTTGTTGCAATGGTGGCGTATGAAAGGATCTGAGGCAGTAGCCCCTCCCACTGGTTATATATACTCTCAAGGGGAGAGTGGGTAGGGCTACCACCTAAAAGTGTCTAATAAGTTTTCTAGAAGATTCCGAACTGTCTGTGCAGGCGCAGGAAATACCATATGTGCGATTCATAAGGACCACGATGGGGAATTGAAAAAGCTTGACCCTGGGACACAGTGGTCAAGTAACAAAATTTGAAAAAAAAATTGAAAAAAAAATCTGTTCCTGGTTTGAAAGTGCTATTTATTGTTTAATTGTGTGGTTCTTACTTTGAAAGTAGCTGCTATACTCCAGAAACTTTGTTTTTTTGTGGCTGCCACAAACTAAGTTGAATTGGTTGAGATTCTCGGAGATATTTATTGAAAACTAGAGCAAAATGTGCTGCAGGATGTCTGTCCTGCACAAACAAAATTTTTGCAGTTTAATAAACATTTTCCATGTTTTAATGATAGAACGAATTAGGAAATTATATTTATAACCCAGAAATAAAAAGCGTGTTACATAGTGCAATGTTTCCCACCTTGAGCAACAAATGACGTTGCTGTGGAAAACTCCATACCATCGCTATTGCAACTGTTCAAGGCCTCTATCTTCTTACTCACAGAAACAATATTGTCTTCTGGGTGTTGTTGAAAGCTTTTGTGGCCAGAATCACTGGGTTGCTCTGAGTGTTCTTGGCTGCATGGCCATGTTCCAGAAGTATTCTCTCCTGAAGTCTTCTGTTTGCTTCCTTGTAAACCCACGCTTGGGGAGCTTTCTGGCCAAAAGAAATACCTCAAAGAATTGAGTTTTGTGGACCAGCTGCATGTGAGATCCCCTTTCTGCTTAATAGGTGATTTCCCCAAGGATCCCACAGATGCCATCCTGCTGCTTTACGAATTCGAAGCCCGAGCCAAGCTGAGTGATCCAACTGTGGCTGACCTGCTGGACCAGGTGTGGGAGCTGTCCCAAGTGGACATTAAGACGTTGGAAACGATGGCAGGTGAGTGGCCAGCATGCCCAGGGAGGGGCAGGGCTGGGGTCCACACACAGCAGGCATTTCTTTTTGTATCAGACTGGGTATCTTTTGATCACATTTCCTGGGGGATACATGTTGCCCAAGAGCCCTTTTTTGCTGCTGTCTCTGCTGCTCAGATGCAGAGGCTGCCAGGTTGAAATTTGGCCTTAAAAGATGTCATGATGTGACAGGTGACACAGTTGAGGCTGGAGGAACAGGCTCTGTTTTATAGGCTGTGTTGTAGGGCTTACCATGTCACATGGACAGGCATAACTTTGCCCTTTGGGAATGACTCTTGTCCCCGTGTTCTTTCTCAAGCACTGGCCATGGAGCCCCCTGCTCATTACCCCTCCGTATGCAAGAAGGCCCTCAAGATGGTTCTGACTCTTCTCAAGCAACATGAAGCCCTGGATACGGTCACATTCAGGTCAGTGCTTGCGACAGGGAAGAGCGATGTCCCTTGAGGGCTATGTATTCCAGAAACATGACAATCCTCAGTGACAGGCCTTCATCAACTGCTGTCCCTCCCCTCTCCATGGCTGTACACATTTCCACACCTGGAAGTTCCTCTTGGCCTCATTTCTTTGGACCCCAAGGCCATGAAACAGCCCTACCGCTGACAGAGCGCCAGGCATAAAACCCTAACGATGTACTGGCACTGCCTTTTGCATACCTTTGCAACACAGCTTAGTGGTGCCTCCTTAGCCACTAAGTGAATCATGGGGTGCTCCCAGATGAGATCCTGGAGGTCCAAGTGGACATCAGCTGCTCCCTTTTCTTGAGAAGTGCATGGACCTATGCTCTTCCCAGGAGGTGCATGTACCCTAGCCCCATTGAACTGAAATTGTTTTGCCTAAGGAGATCATGGTGCCTGCGCCTGCTGTATCTCAAAATCACAATTACACCAGGACATGACACTTGCAGTTGAATGGCAAAGTATGGCATGTGAAGGTTAGCCTGTGAACCATTTACTTGTTGAGTTGAAGAAGGGATAGACCTTAGTATTTACCTCTTGTTTAGGAGACTTAGAAGATGGCTTCTCCTTGAGAAGCACTCCCTTCCCCTTTAGTCAAGCTCCACTACCTTGAGCCATGGAGATGGCCAAATGGACAGCAGCAGAGAAGCATGCTCACTGTGAGGCTCTTTGCTCACCATGTCTCTGGTTACTACAGAAATAGAGCCATTATGCAGGTGTTTGTCCCAAGGCATTATTTCTCTTTCCCTTTTTATTACTCAGCAAATGCCTGCACAGCTTGGTCCACCTTTCCCTGCCGTCTGGCATCATCGAGGCAGGCATGCAGGCACTGGAGGAGGCATGGGGCTATTTCGAAGACGCTTTGAGCATTTTGGGCGGTGTGGTAAGTTGGGCCGATACAAAGCTGGCCACTGAAGTTCCACTGCAGGATAAGGCACCTCAGCTGGCCTGAAAACATAACGCTGGAAGTCACAAACCAAGATGTCTGTGGCGCATAATAAAGCTCCTAGGGAAGAGTGAGGCACTGGTTTCTTGGTGGGGATGCTGCCAAACTGGGCCATCCTCCAATTTGGTGGCTGGTATGAACCCTTCACCCCTGTCTTGGCCTACAGTCCTGAGGGGCATCGGAAGAGCTGCCTAGCCTTCCCATGCGTACACACAATTCTTGGTTTGGCGCAAGCGTTCTGCTTACTCTTGGAATTTCTCTGGCTTTTGGCAGGTGCAGCAGGCTGACTACCCCGAGGTGGAAATCCTCTGGCTGATGACCAGGGCCTGGAACACAGGGATATACCAGTACTGTACCGGGAAATACTCAGAAGCTGAGCAATGGTGCGGCCTGGGCATGCGCTTCTTGGCTCACCTGGGGACCCTGAAGGGCAACTATGAGAACCAGGTGAAGGGAAAGGAATAAGGGGAGGGCCGAACCTGGCCCCAGATGGCCAACTGACCCAAGCTGCTCTTTGCCCACAGATGGTTGGCCTTTACGGCGAGGTGCTGGACAAGCTGGACAGAGCAAAGGGATTCCTGCCCAATAAGGAACTATGAGAAACCTGTGCCAAACCCATGCCAAGGGCCCCAAGCTCTGAGCTGTGGCTGATCCTTGGTAAGATAGTGGAAATATGGAGGAATTGATGACTCTTCTCTGCAGTTCATTTCATGGAAGCAGGTGTGTGCTTTCTGTCCTTGTTTAGACACACAGTTGTACAAGCAGAATGATAAAACAGTTCAAGCCACCAGACAACCTCTGTGATTCTCTTCCTGTACAAATATTTATCTGCTTTTGCTTTTTTCCATCTGTTGGGCTACAAGGCAGCATGACCAGCTGCCAAAGGCTGAAATCCCTGAGCCACTGGGGCGCAATGGCTTGAGTCTTGGGCAGGGGCTGACTCTGCCTCAGAGGAAGACAATGGAAAACTGCCTCCAAAGAAATCCTGAGAATGGAAGGTACACAACCACCACAAAAAATCCATGTATCATAGAATCCTAGAGTTGAAAGAGACCTCATGGGCCATCCAGTCTAACCCCTTCTGCCAAGAAGCAGGAAAATTGCATTCAAAGCACCCCTGACAGATGGCTATCCAGCCTCTGCTTAAAGGCCTCCAAAGGAGGAGCCTCCACCACCCTCTGAGGCAGAGCGTTCCACTGCTGAACAGCTCTCACCATTAGGAAGTTCCTCCTCATGTTCAGGTGGAATCTCCTTTCCTGTAGTTTGAAGCCATTGGGCAGCAGAAAACAAGCCTGCCGTCTCCTCCGTATGACTTTCCCCCACATATTGATACATGGCCCTCATCATGCCTCCTCTCAGCCTTCTTTTCTGCAGGCTAAACATGCCCAGCTCTTTAAGCCGCTCCTCATAGGGCTTGTTCTCCAGACACTTGATTATTTTAATCGCCCTCCTCTGTACACATTCCAGCTTGTCAACATCTCCCTTCAACTGCTGTGCCCAAGTGTGATTCCAGGTGTGGTCTGACCAAGGAAGAAGAGAGGGGTAGCATGACTTCCCTGGATCTAGACACTAGACTCCTATTTATGCAGGCCAAAATCCCATTGGCTTTTTTAGCTGGCTCATCTTTAACTTGTTGCCCACGAGGACTCCATCATCTTTTTCACACGTACTGCTATCAAGTCGCGCGTCCCCCATTCTGTATCTTTGCACTTCATTTTTATGTCTAAGTGGAGTATCTTGCATTTGTTGCTCTTGAACTTCATTTTGTTGGTTTTGGCCAATCATCTCTCTAATTTGTTAAGATCGTTTTGAATTCTGCTCCTGTCTCCTGGAGTATTGGCTCTCCCTCCCAATTTGGTGTCATCTGCACACTTGATGAGCATGCCTTCTAATTTTTCATCTAAGTCATTAATAAAGATGTTGAACAGGACCGGACCGGGGCGAAACCCTGCTTATGCACTCCCTTCCGCCTTATTTCCAAGATGAAGAGGAAAACAATCCCCTGAATCAGCAGTTTGTTTTAACTTATCTTTATGTGGGCAACTGTTCTGTGAAGACAGAATGTGGGACCTGTAAACAAATCTTACAAATTCAAGGGTGCGAGGATGCAAGCCAGGGGTCCTCAAACTTTTTAAACAGAGGGCCAGGTCACAATTCCTGAAACTGTTGGAGGGCCGGATTGCGAGGGGTATTTTTTAAATAAGGCCCATTTTGTTGTAGACACTAGTAGTTCGCGTGCATACCGCAACGAGCGCGTGCGTAGTGTACTGGCATGCCTCGGGAACAACTCTGCTCAGTTTCCGCTCTGTAGCTAACCTGTACGGTTCTGTTCTGTGCTTTAAAAATGTTTAAGACTATCAACTCACCCTCCACGTTCGCTCGCTTCAACTGAAGCCACCAAATTGTTTGTAATCAAAGAAGGGCGACCGGAGCGGTCCTCATCATGGACGTTGTCAAGGTCATCTTTGAATTGTCGTACCCACTTACGCGCTTTGCTTTCACTCATAACAGTATCACCGTACACTTCACAAATCTGTCGATGAATTTCTGCAGCAGGCAGGTTCCTTGCTGACAAAAACCGTATCACTGAGCGAACCTCACATGTGACGGGCGAGTTGATAGTCTTAAACATTTTTAAAGCACAGAACAGAACCGTACAGGTTAGCTACAGAGCGGAAACTGACTACAGTTGTTCCCGAGGCATGCCGGTACACGCCGTACACACTCGTTGCGGTATGCACGCGAACTACTAGTGTCTACAACAAAACGGACCTTACTTAAAAAATACCCCTCATATAATTTGAAAAAAAAAAAGAATAAATTCCTATGTACACTGCACATATCTTATTTGTAGTACAAAAAGACTTTAAAACAATACAATAATTAAAATGAATAATAATTTTAACAAATATAAATTTATTAGTATTTCAATGGGAAGTGTGAGCCTTCTTTTGGCTGATGAGATAGGATTGTTGTTGTGTGTTTTCAAGTCATTTCAGACTTAGGTTGACCCTGAGCGAGGGCCGGATAAATGTCCTTGGAGGGCCATATCCATCCCGTCCCCCTCCAGGCCTTAGTTTGAGGACCCCTGATGTAAGCCTATGAACGATAGAAAGTGCACAGTAATGCCATGAAATCCAGTCCATTAATGGAGAGGGTTGGAAGAAACTGTCGGGAGGCAGGTTCATTGCAACGTTCTGTTTATTAAAAATATATGTCTCCTTGGAAGAAACACTGGTAAACCCACTAGTGTCATGATCGATACTTTCCGCTATGCCACAGAGCACATAGACCGTTTTTTGTTTCTCCATGGCCTAGAAGACAAAGTGGCAGGCTATTAGAAAAGAAAAGGGGTCAGAGCCAGGGGCCGGCAAGAGGAAGTTGGTGGCTGCCCCCCTCTGCCAGAGACCCCCCCCCCTTTGTGGGGCATCACTGGCTCCCACGTCTGTCTCCTCCTCCTCCTCCTTCATAGTCCTGCCAGCAAACAGCAGCAGCTCTGGTCGCAGGAAAGGTCCGCTTGACGCTCCTTGCGACACCAGCGGACGGTGTGGAAATGGCTTCTTGCTTACCAGCACGAATCTCCGCAAGAGGACAGTTTTTTTTCACTCATGTTTAACAACGAAGCCCGTGCACAAATCACATAATGAATGACACAGCTACCTACCAGCGACGGAGTGGGCAGCACCACCCTGATACCAGCCGAGTCCAGATTCTTCTGGGTCTCTTCTTAAAACAGCCATGGCTCTCTCTGAGGAAACCGGATTGGGCAACACCACCTCTTTTAAAAGGGCAGCAGGGATAACAATCTCCGGGAAGTCAGCCAACCTTCCCTTGGGCCGAGAGGCAAGGGCCTGCCCTGGATAGGGAGATGCTGTAAGCCTTCTCCCTGGTTTCTTCCCAGTCCCATGCAACTCTCTTGTTCAGGGACAAAATAAGCTCTGCAGCAAAGACAGTCAACGTACGGATAGACGTCTCTGAGATGAGCACACACCTCAAGGCTCCTGCGAAGCAGCCGCCTCAGACCTTGGAAGACGAACAGTTTGTGCCTCACAGCAGCAGAGAGCCTCCTGCATTCCTCCTGCAAGAACATTGGAGAGGGAGGCCCGGACCCTCTCTTTGCAAAGGGCTTCAAGTGGTGAGCTTGATCAAATTCTGCAAAGGAAAGGATTCCCAGAGACACTTGTCCTAAATTCCGTCGTGCGATTGAAATACTGTGACCTCCAAAGACACAGGTTCTCCTCTTCTCGTCCTCTTCTCTTCCTCGGCTGCTGCCCTCCCAGCTACTCCCGGCACGGAGCTCCATGTTCTTCCACCAGAATGAGACACCAAAGCTATAAAGCCTCTCAATTGCGAACCGGTGCGCTCATTCCCCACAGTCCATAGTTTGGGCCTGGACCTAGAATCTATTTACAATGGAACGATCTTAAAAAATAAGTTAAAAAAACTTGGTTGTATACCCGTTCAGTTCGTTATTAAAACCAAAAGCCTGGAATCATGAAAAGCCAACACACCAACACAAATATGATTTTGGTTTAACACCAGCTTAAAAAAAAAAAGGAAGGAAGAAGGTAACCTCATGCAAACACATCAGGTGACGAAAAAATAAAACAATGTGCAATTAATATGTAGTATTATCCATTCGCTTTCTCGTGCTGAGATCAAGCGTCGTAACTTCAGATGTGATTCCGGGCCCTCGGCTTCATCCACAGTCGTCTCCACAGAACTGGCTTTGGAAAAAGCACCACTCGGTGCCCAAAAAACACAACTCGGTACCATTGGGTTTGCGCCGGCCGCCAGAGCCTTCTGGGCCCAGCAGCCGAGGCACGGCAGCAATACATGTCTTGCACTCACAAAGTACCACTTAAGCAGCCCCCCTCAGATTTTCTAGTCCATATACACACACACACATATAATATATATATGTATATATATATGTGTGTGTGTATATATATATAGTATATATATTATATATAGCTACATACATAGATAAATAAATGCATTCTGTTGCTTTTCCTTCAGTCACAGTGCTGGGCAATCCCTGCGCTCTGAGGGCTGCCAGTCCTTGGTAGAGTTCCAGGGCAGTCACTATCTGAGTCTTCAGGCCAGTCATCATCTGCCACCTCCCGCCTGACTTCTAATTGTTCTTTGTTAATTTTCTTTTCTTTTTTAAATTAAAAAACACACAAAACTCTCAAAAGGGGGAGAAGGGGGTTGTCTCCTTTTCTAAGGGAGCAGCAGGAAGGTCCATGCAGGATTGACGGGGACAGTCGCTTGATGGAGGAGACTGTGTCCACCCCGAGAAAGAAAGGAAGAAAGAAAAACAGGACTAGAAAACGCAATTGTCAACCATCTAAAAAAGGGAAAGGGGTGGTCTTCTGGCTCCCCGCTCGGGGCAGAGGGCAAGGGGAGGGGTCTCTGATCTTCTTCTTCTCCTCCTCCTCACAAGTGGATCCTGGGGTCGGGGAAGGAGGGGGGGCTTCACAGTTTCTCAGGGGACGGGACCCAGATGTAATGCCCGGACTGGTCCTCGATGATCTGTTTGATTTTGCTGTAGATCTCCTCCAGAGAGTCTCCTTGGACAATGGCTGTGGCAGGAGACAAAGCAGAACCCTCTCTCACTGGGCAGAAAGGGTGCCAATCTAGCCCACCCTTTTGGCTGCAGGCAGCCCATTCCGTGCCTCCCAAACCCCAATTCCACTGTGGCACTTGCCCACAACTCGTTCAGAGCCAAAGCCTCTCCTATTCCCATGCTGCTACCACCTCTTCTTACCAGCTGAGCAGCAGACTTAGGCTCCCCCCTTCTGTGGAGCTCCACCCCACTTTCTATGAATCTTTCAGCCACACCCCAGGGTTGCACTCTTCCTCAGGTCCACCCTCATTTATGTCTAGTCCATTCCCGGCTTGCTTTTCAGCTTCTTCCAAGCCCCACAACATTATGTCAAGCATGCAGTGGTAGCTTCTATGAGAGCCCAGCCTGGATTCTCACCTGTAAAATACTCTCCAAACTCCTGCTCCAACTTCATGGCTTTGTCAAAGACCTTGTTTGCTTGCTCATACGTCTGCCGCCGGTTCATCTCCCTGTCAGCCCAAAGAGAGCAGCCTCATGCAATTGTATCAGGTGCAAAGCCGGGCGCTGTGCTACCGGGGAATATGGGCGCAGCCACAGCGGGTGACTCATGGAGTGGAGCACTGAGACTCTGCGCTCCTCCCTTTCTCCTCCATGTGCCACAGGGAGCCTGAAGGCAATGGGAACTGGGACAATGTAAGCACTGCCTCTCTGGTTTCAGCCCCTTCACCATCATCCCCTGGCAAATTGTCCCCTGAAGAGACGGCTCCATTACACCCTTGCAGCTTTGAGTTACGGAAGGCTCTAATGTGCCCTCAGTAAGGTCTGGGGCCACATTATGTCAGAGGCTGATCTTTCTAAGGTAGGCCTTAAAGGAGAGCATCAGTCCAGGAGGCAGATTCCTTGAGGCATTGGGCCAAATGCATTGCTAACTCCCTTCAAGGCCTTCATCTGGCTTGGACTGGGAATGCCCCCTCCTTCCTGCCACCCACCATTCCTCCCAAAAACATCCATCCCCCCCCCCCCCAAATTCTCCAGGACTTACATCAGTGCCTCAATAGATTTGGGCTTGATGAAAATCGCAATGGGGAACAGTTGCGCTTGCTGCAGCCTCTTGATCGCGTTGCCAGACACATCGAGGATGCAGTGCTTCCCCTGGAGGAGAGAAAGGCATTTGTTACCACACTGACAAGCCTTACAGTTTGCTCCCCTCAAACAACAGTGGCCAGGAGACCCACCCGCTCAGCTACTGCTCGCACAGACTGGATACTGGTCCCGTAGAGGTTGTCGTTGAACTGCCCAGCCTCAATAAACTTGCTCTCTTGGATGTCCTTCTCCATCTGCTCCCGGGACGCCACAAAGTGGTAGTCCTGCCCATCGACCTCATTCTCACGCCGGGGCCTGGTCGTGTCTGGAAAAGAATGCACCTGTCTGCCTGCTGATCAGACAAACATCAAGAGGAATGGCGACACATGGGCATGCATTCCCTTTGCCAGCACTTGGCATTAACCTCTCCCCTCCCTCTCCATAAGGAGCCATGGGGGCAATATTTACGGGGCACGCAGGAGCCAAACTTGTGTGGGAACTCTGAGATGAGGTCATCGTTGACGCGATCCTTCATGGGTCCCAGGACTATCACCGGCCGCGCATAATGGACTGCAAGGATGACAGGGAGCTTTAGAGTGCAACTCACCCAGGAGGGAGAACCCACAAGATCAACCAACAGCTTCCCAGGGGCTGCAAAGCAGCAGGTGTGCTTCCTCCTCCTGACTTACTTTCTTGCCGTGTCACAGGCTCATATGACAGAATGGTGTCCTCTTGTCCTTCTGAAAGAAACGGGAAAGAAAGAGTCAGATTCTGGCAGCCAAGCCATCCTGCAATCTCAGAGACTGAACTTCAGCAACACAACCCATTTATCTATACCATTCCAGGACCAGAAAACATTGCAAGAATGCCGTCATGTCCCCCAGGGAGTGTTGAGAGGCATCTGGGGAGGAATGGGTCAAGCAAAGGGCCACAGAAGTTTGCATCTGGAATGGACAATGGGAGGCACACTTACTGGAACTGCTTTCGCTGTCACTGGTGTTGGATGTCACTCCCTCTGCAACCAAGGAAGAGATCCCAGTCAGTATACACAGAGGGCATTGGGAAAGTTCATTGTCAAATACTGATTGATGGTCACAAGCACTGGGGGGGAAAGGGGCACCGGAAGGGGAAGAAGAGCAGGGCAAGGTGAAACGAAGTAGACTTTGGGAAAGGCCCAGTGAATCTCTGGAGGGAACTCTGGCCTCCTTACCCTCCAGACCAGAAGCTAATGAAGGGCTGCGTGGATCTCTTGCCAAAGAAGAGTCAAGCATTGCTCAGACTTATCCTGCCTCAGCAGCCCATCTCCGCAGGGGACTCAGGACCAAAGCACAGATATTCTGCCCTGGTCCCAGATAGCTACTTTCTATGGCATAATCCTGCCACAGAGGAGGAAGTGGGGTCAGGGAGAGGAAAGGATGGACTGACAGAGCATGCAAGGGAAGATGACAAGAAAACCCTCTGGAGCGAAACACGGACCCTTTCTGTGGCAGGAAGAAAGAGACGTTCACATGCAATGCCTGCACTGCTCTGTTGGGACTTTGGCAACATGAGGAGTCTCTCTCTTCCTGGCACCCATCAGCAAGTGTCCACCATTGGAGGGTGCAAAGGGGAGATTGGTTTGCAAACTCCCTCAGCTGGACTCCATCACCATGCATAAGGAGTTGTAAGAGGCAGCAATGGACTGGCTGGGTTCAAGGGGGACGTTCCCGGTCACACACATGCGAGCAATGAAATGTGATCGTGTGCAGTGAAATTCCACTTACTCAGGTTCTTTGCGCCATAATAATCGTCACTTAACCCAGGAAAGTCCTGATTCACAGCCAATCAGAAAAGGGAGAGAAGGGGGAAAGAGAAAAAGAAAGAGGAGGCAGGAAAGACAGAGCCAGGACAGCATTAGTGACAAGAGTGCAGAATGGCTCAGAGCTGCAACAGCAAGTGACATTAACGCTCCTGACCAACACCTGCAAAGGGCCTCTCTGCCTCCAAAGCATGAGAGGCATTTGGCATCACCAGACAGAGCCCTGGCTCTTATTAAACCAGTGGCCAAGAGGCAAAGAGCCAAGAAGCACACTGCCAGCAGGTGACTTGCTCCACTCCATTCCTCTCACCAATCCACACATTCTTACTTCTATTTCACTGCAGTTATTAACACAGAGCCACCACTAACCAATAAACAAGACAGAGGAAGGCTTGCAGGGCCTCGGAGGTCAGTCCTGAGCCTTTACTGTAGAGGTTAGTCTGTCCGCATATTAGGTTGCCCTGTGACAGCTGGCACAATGCGGCTAATACGTGCCACACTCTGGGCTTGCTGCTACAGCAGAAGAGAGCCTTCCTTGTTGACTTGTTCCCACTAGTCAGTCTCTTTATGCTCCAGAACACAAGCTGTTTTAGGGGCCCAACAGGAGCCCAAGTATGGTAATTTAAGATACATTGCACTGATTGCATGTCATTTACATACTCCCCCTTATTTATTATGTGCCTTGGGACATGACAAGGAGTGGCGCTTGCTATGGACAGATTGAGTTTTCACCCCTGAGCCCAGCAAACCTGATGGGATCAGGCTTCCCAGCGGGTTTTGTTGGACCAAGTTGACCAAATGGCCTTCTACACCATGACAAGAAGGAAGAGAGAACGTCAAGCAAGAACTCCAAATGAGGAGAAGGCAGAATACTGATGAGCTTGGCAGAACTCCGTGTGGAAGGACAGAACATACAAGGCGGGTTGGAAGAGTCTCTAGCAGAGATCAAGCGAGGAGGAGGAGCAAGCAGCGCTGACCGGGAGCCCGCTTTGCAAGGAGGAAAGGGAGCGCTCTTGGCTGCCCATGCTCTCAGCCCTCTGGCCAGAAGTTGGGCTCCTTTCAATGCAGAGGCAAGGGAGGCAGAGGCCGGAGGGCCCTCTGGAGCCAGACTCTGAGCAGGACAGCAGCTACTTACGTTCCTGTCCGCTGCTCTCCTGGGCCATGTTCTCTTTGCTCTTGTAAAATGGGAATTTTCGGGAGAGGCGGAAACTCTTTTTACGTTTCGTTTTGATCGACTGTGAAGAAGATGGAAGATGGAAGGAGGGGGGCAGAAAGAAAGAAACAAACAAAAAAGAACAAACAATGGAGTTTAAAGCATGCAAGAAAAATAAAAATAAAAATGAACAGACAATGGTGACTGGCGTCAGGGAAGCTACTCTCCAAATGAAATAATGGAAACCACACGAAAACGGGGATGTGAGAGGAAAATTAAGTGCGGAGCGGGAACACATGGATTTTAGGAATGGTGGACGATGACTGATCCATTGGCATTTTCCACAGCAATAAAGGGATTCTCCCTTTGGCTCACCCTGCAGGAGTGACGCTGGCAGGCCTCACTCCCTCTCCTCACTTTCTGCCCAGCTGTTTGCAGGTAGGATGGCCTTCCTGAACACTCACTGCAGTTTTCTAGCTACATTTCAACAACACAACCCTGGCAACAAAGCCATTGCATTTCCCTGTGAACTAGACTGGCCAATGCTCCATCTTCATCCCCTTTCCCAATGCTTTAACTCTTTTGTATTATTGACTTGCAGGATGTTTAAACACTGTTGACTAGCTGTGCCTCAAAGCAGTGTATAATAATAACATCACAGTAATCAGACAAAACCAAGTAGGCAAACTAGCCATTCCTTAGAAAGCCAAGGAGCTGTCAACCCCTTCCCCTTGAGCCACCACTTACCCGGTTGGACTCTATCATCCCAGTTCGGGCATGGAACTTCACTGTTTTCAATCGCGCCCGTTCTTTCTTCTCCACTCTGGTTACATCAAAAGGAAGGAAGGAAGGCAGGTAGGCCCTGGTGTTCACAGGTGGCACCAATCCCATTGTCATCTTTCCCCTCCACCCCCTAGACTTGTTTTGACTACAGAGACACTGCTGGCACCACAAGACACGGCTGGCAAATGCTTCCTCCTCAGTTTGTGGCGCCCAGCTCACAGCACAGACGTCTCCTTGCGACAAGCAGCACATTCCCTGCCCAGCAAGGCATGGAGAAAGCATTCTGCATGAGGTCATTTCCAAATGGCTGGAAACGGGTCGCAGGTGGTCCGAGGGGGCTGCCAAGACACTCACCTCTTCTTGCTTGGAATGACCCCAATCTGCTCGCTCTCTCCGTGAGGGGTGACCAGCCTCGCCTGCCACCACTCGTCGTCCGAGGCATTGATGACATGGAGAATGTCTCCGTAAGAGAAGCTCAGCCCTTGGCTGGGCAGGCAGCTGTCCCGAGTCCGGTCATAGTCAAAGAGGGCCCTGCAAAGAGGCAAGAGCGGGAATGGCATCGGACAAGGCCTTTTGCCCAGCCAGACCAGGATCCTCTAGGATCAACCTGGTCAGCAATGACTGGCGGAGGCACCTTGGGGTTACCAGGCAAGAATTTTTTCAGCCCACTGAGGCCTTCCCCTTCAAATTAGGTTTGCATTTTAGAAAGTGTTTATTCCCGGAATACAAGGGGTAGAAAAATGAAACAGCCTCTCAAGGTCTCTTGCGTTGAAAGACATGGCTGACATCTATTAGCAGTCCACATGTGATTCAGTCTGGAGTGTCTTTAAAATACAAAATGGTCTACTTCTGTATTGGAGGCCAAAACCCTGGCTTCTCTTGATCTGAACTTGCAGTGACTATTTGCAAATCTCAAGGCTGAAGTTTTTAAATCTCCAAATTTGTGACTTCCACCAATGAAACAGTGAAGGTTGTTGCTGATAATGTAGCCAAAATATAAAATAGAGGGGGGAGGAATATTACACTCAGTTTAACTGGATTTACAAACTGTCATATTGGATGCTCAAAAGGTTTCTGAAAACCCACATTAAAGCACCCAAACCACATGCAATGCAGAAGTTTGGCGGGAGGGATAACTGCAAATGCAAGAAAACCCATTTCTGGCCACAAGAGGGGGCCTTTCCAGTGCCATTCCTCCAAAGACAAGCCCTGGCGTGTCATTCCCTGGGCACTGCTCCCAAAAGGAGTGCCTACCTGCCTGCCTGCGACAGGTTTGGGGATTCACTTCCTACTCCAGAGATGATATGGAGGTCAAGTCCGGATCATGTCTTGCGACATAATACACCTTGTAATTATCACCGAGCTTCCTGTCAGTTTCACTTCACTCTGTGCTCGAAACTACCCCACCTGGAAGGGCCAGGCCCACTGTCCCCTGTGCAAAAGGACCTGCAGACGTCTGTCTCAATCCCATATTACATAAGAAGAGTTAGCACTTAACAAGGAAACGTCTTTACTTACTAAACAGGCAATCTATGATTGAAAGGCAGAGCAGGTAAGTCGAGGAAGTTACTGTTCAGGTGAGAAGCACCAGAGCATCCACTGACAGCCACAGGCCATAGTCTTCAATGGGCCAACGCTCATGCCACTGGGTTGAAAAGCCTGAAGCATGCAAGGCCCCATAAATGTGCCACAGTGACTGAGAAGGCACTTGGCCCCAAGGGGTCTCCTTGGGATAATGGACCTGCTGGCTCACACCTCTCCTCCTGCAGCCATATTCTCAGCAAGCTTATTTGAGCGCATGAGAGAAGCAGCACGTCAGGGAGGAAGAAGGCGAAGGAGCCACTCAGCCGCTTCGGGCTCATTGTGTACCTAAGCCCTCTGCCCAATTAGCCAGCTCAAGGGGTAATCCTCCTAAGAGCAAATCCCTTTTGCCAGCAGAGAACAGGCAAAAGACACTCGGAGAAGATGCTCCACGTAACTCAGGGCAGATCTAAGCAACATAGTGAAACAACAACTTCCCTGCCCAGTTCCTTTTGCCTCCACACAAGAGAACACACACGCTGGGCTGGCAGGGAGCCCCACTACCAGCAAAGAAGCAGAAGACTTTGACACATTACTGTTAATAAGCACTCTCAGACAGGGACTGCCTTTTCCTGGAAGCAAAGGATCCACAATCAAGCCTCTGACTTGGCACAACATACAGATTTCAAGAAGACCTTGCCTCATCTCCATCTGGACAAGAGAAGAGCTGTTATCCTTACCGTACATAGAGAGACCGCTTTTCACTTGTCCGAAGAGATCCAGATCCTGAACTCATGCTGCTGTTCATCATTTGTTCTCTGAGATCATGGATCTTGGACTCGAAACGGCTGTACTCTGAAAAGAAAAAAGGAGAAAACACATCAAACAGGGGGGACATGACACACCATCTCCTTCTCATTCCCATTCAGCAAAGCACAATGGCTCAGATGTGTTTAATACAGAAGGGAAAAGGAAGCGTCCCTTATCTGACCTATCCAGACACAGGCTTTGTAAAGATGGCACACTTGCTATTAGGCTGACTGAGATGTACGATTAATATGCTGCAGGTCACATAAGATTGGTCTTTCACCCCACAAAAATTCAAGGTTGCGCCCTCTTTGGCTCAGTAAAATGATATTTTACAGGAGTTCTGGCAGGATGCTGCACTTTACAGAGAGTAGCTGAAAGGTAAGGAGCACCAGGAGCAGCTGTTCATCTTATGGAAGCGTGAATAAGGAACAATATGTTGTTTTCACGACAATTTTCTTTTACAAGGGATTAATCTTAAGAAAACAGGAAGGATAGAAGAGGCTGTAACAATGGATCTAGACATCCACTCATCAGGAGCAGGAAGTGCCTCTTCATTTGTGTAGCAAGAAGCAAAAGAGCTTCCCACTGTTACAGGAAGGGAACACATTCCCCTCAAGATCAGGTTATAGGGAGGACCGCTCGCATCCAAATCCAGCACATGCTGATTCCTTAGGATCAGATTATCTGGAGTTAGAAAAGCGTCTTCCAGTCCTTATGGTTTCCTAAAAAACACACACAGGCATTGCCTGGCATGGGCTCCCTCCTCCTCGGACCCTCTTGTCCATTCATACTTCCCTCATATGCCTGGCTCCCACTTCCACCCACCTCAAAACATCAAGCTCAAAAGAGAAGCAAAGAAAGAGACAGAAAAACAGCTTCATACAGTAAACAAAAGAAAACTGAATTCCGATTTGTGTAGTTCAGCTTTCTTTGCTATGGCATTTAATTAGCCTTGGATCTTTCCTGGCTGTCCACAAGCACCCAGGGGTCTAAATACAAGAGAGCTCCCCATTCCTGGGATTGTATCTCAAATTATACTTAGGAGGACTCTTTTGGAAGTGCTGCCTGCTTCCATGTCCCAGGAAACATACCAAAATAAGAAGGGAAACAACCCAGTCTTGTGTATTATTCCAAGTAGAAGAGCTACGGAGAACTTGCTGCATCTTCTCCCACTGCATGAAGGAACGCTCAAGGATTTGGGACCTAGTAACTGGTGTCCCATTTTGCTTCTCCTTGTCTCATCCCGCCTTTTGTCTTGGAAGCCTGAGGTCAGGGACTACCTTATTGTTTAATCTTTCCAATCTGCTATAGCAGCCTTGACAACGAGAGGATGAATGCTCTGCATCCAGAAATAGATCAGGTATAGGCTCCTTTGTGCCACAAAAGCTTCGGCTCCAATCCAATTGCTCTTTCCAATTAGTTCTGATAGGAACTTGGCAAGTCAATGTTTAGGTCAATTCCATTGATTCAATCAGGACTAGCATTTGGGTTTAGGCTCCTAATGAGAAGTCAAGTGAGACTTCTATATATGCCAGTATACAGGACAGGGCTGATGAATTGCAGGAGCAGAATTCACTAGCAGAAATGTTACACTCCCAAGTGGGCCTTGTCTTCCCTGCCTCACAGAGGTTCTTCAATCACTTCAAAACCTCTCCTCTCCCTCAAATACAAGGGTGGCCTTCAAACAGGTGTAAAGGTCCCAGACAGGAGATGTTGGTTTCTGCTGGTCTTTCTTCCTGGACAAGAGCAAGTACCTTGCAGCAGGAAGACAGAATAATTTTCCTTAAGAGTTCGCCATATTAACTTGTATATAAATTCCACTCTCCTCTGGGTTACTGCAGAGAGCACATCCAAGATTCCAGTGACACAGACCAATCAATTTTCTGTAGCACAAGTTTTCGTTTGCTTACCTTATTCAAATATTTATATGCTCGCTTTCAAAACAAAGCCCTCCTAAGGCAAAGCACGTAAAATCGAAAGCATAAACCAAGTCTTCAAATATACACAGAAATGCTCCAATTAAAATCCCCAACTGGAGCTGTTCAAGCTATTATTAGGCCAGCTCAGGGAAGATTTAATAAAAAAGCAAACTCAACGAAGGTTATTTGAGTATTTTTGAAAATGAAAAGATAAAGATAAAATGAAATGCCCAGAAGGAAAATCCAGAGATGTGGGGCAAGCATATGGAAGCCCCTGTCACCAATGTCCAGCAGCCGAACAGAACCCAATGATGGACTAACATGACCAAACATAAGGCCCAGCCAGATCCCAATACAATCAGTCTTTCAAATAATCCAAACTGTTTGAGTTATCTAGGTCAAAGCCAGCATTTTAAAATGCACCCAGAAATAAACTAGTAACCAATAAACAGGCACAATTTCTATTTCTTGACATCTATTTCTAATGTCAAGTCTCAGTAAAGCCTCCTGTATCAGTCGAACTTTCTAAGAGGGAATAGTCTCAAACTGAGAAATACTCTAGCCTGGCTCTAGGCAGAAAGTGCTGAACTGAGGCAAGGTTCATTTTCAATAGAGTCACAGCTGGCAGAGCAGCCCAGACTGATAACAAGTACCCTTAGTTGCACCACTTTGTCCAGATCAGCAGATTTCTGAATTCACAGCACCAGACTTTTCTGGATTACGTTTCACCTTGTTTGCCTTCAATTTAGCTTCAAATCACTTCCATTGCTATAATACACTTCCCTCACACAAATGAAGTGCTGATATCAGTAGACATATTTATATAAAGGTCTGAGAGGATAAGATAGGTAAACTCTGGAACTAAAAGCCTCTTCCTGTACATGCCAGAGATTGCAGGTGACCAGTGACAGTGACCAGTATTCACTATGTAAAGCAGTGGTTCCCAACCTGTGGGCTGCAGCCCACTGGTGGACCATGAGTCCTAAAATAAGGTCCGCAGCTCTACATTATTAAATATGGATTTCTGTGGGCAAGCAGATGGCAACTACTGGATGGCATAGGTTCTGTATCAGAAATTAGAGCTGATGTGGTCTATCCAATGCAATTTTCTGAATGAGCACCCCAAATAATCAAACCGAATCTAAAGTTGACCAGAAACTGATTCATAACCCTTTTTGGTACTAATGTTGGAGAGTGGTCCCTGGTCAAAAAAAGGTTGGGAAACACTGATAAAGGATCGTTCCCAACAGTCACCATTCATGATAGAAAATGGCCCTACTAAATATGAAATGTTAATATTGCAATCTAATTAACTCTTCTGTCACATTTGGAGTAAAAGAGCAAAGAAATAGAATCATATAGTTGGAAGAGACCGCATGAGCCATCCAGTCCCACCCCCTGCCAAGAAGCAGGAAAATTGTATTCAAAGCACCCCCGACAGATGGCCATCCAGCCTCTGTTTAAAAGCTTCCAAAGAAGGAGCCTCCACCACACTCCGGGGTAGAGAGTTCCACTGCTGAATGGCTCTCACAGTCAGGAAGTTCTTCCTAATGTTCAGATGGAATTTCCTTTCTTGTAGTTTGAAGCAATTGTTCCGCGTCCAATAAACTCACTAATACCAGAATAGAGGCTTCTGGCTGTTTCTTGCGATGTTCCCTGGAATCCTCTGCCGCCAAGATCACCACCAGACATTTCTGGACTACAAATATTTCTATGGACACAAGATAACAAACAACTGGAACAGTCACGTATCCTTGAACAATGTATGTGTTGCGTGTGTGCAGTTAAAAGATGCATATGACAGATAAATAAATGCACATCTTGACTCTTGCCCTTCCTTAGCATGTGACTGCATTTCTTTCTCCGTTAAGACACAACAGGTTAGTGCAACTAAATTTAATTTCTATTTATTCAAAACATGGATCATGTTAAAAACATTAATTCCTGTGATATTTGGCATTGTTCGGTGTAATTTATACACAGATGACACACAGCTCTATTACTTCTTTCCACCAAATTCCAAAGGAGCTTCCCGGATCCTGGACCAGTGCCTGGCTGCTGTGATGGACTGGATGAGAGCTGACAAGCTGAAGCTTAATCCAGACAAGACAGAGGTCCTCCTGGTCAGTAGTGAGGCTGATCAGGGTATAGGGTAGCAACCTGTGCTCGACAGGGTTACACTCCCCTGAGGACACAGGTATGTAGCTTGAGGGTCCTCCTGGACTCAGGGCTGACACTTGAAATTCAGGTGTCGGCGGTGGCTGGGAAGGCACAGGTAAAGGTTGTGTGCCAGCTGTGACCATATCTCGAGAAGCAGACTTGGCCACAGTGGTCCATGTCTTAGCCACAGTGGTCCATGCCTGCATCTATGGCAAGCATCCTCAGAGGTAGTTAAGGGCCTTCACTACCTCTGAGGATGCTTGCCATAGATGCAGGCAAAACGTTAGGAGAGAATGCCTCTAGAACATGGCCATATAGCCCGAAGAAACCTACAACAACCCAGTGATTCCGACCATGAAAGCTTTCGACAATAAAGTTGTTATTGTTGCTGTCTAAAAACACTGGCAATAATTTTATTTCTTTCTTTCTTTTTTTTACTTAACAATTCTGGCCTCGAAGCTACACAAAATTAAAGCAAGCATGAAAAACGTTAAGTGCTACCTGTAAACAGCCAAAGTTCAACAAGGTCCCAACATAAATCTGAACAAAGTGATACTTAAAGGCACCAACAAATAAGAAGTTAAATTCAACAGTCAACAAGCTGGAGGCTTTTAGATTTCTTTAGCAGGTGTTTGTTTAGAATGTGCATAGGTTGTATGTTGTAGAATTAGATAAAGGAGTGTTAGTTACTTTTGCATATAATACAACATTGCTTTTATGGAAGTTAAAATTTCATTTTGTGTTGTTGGAAATATTTGAATTTAATTTTTTTTAAAAGAGCCCAATATAACTTTCCCCTGAATAAGGAGAAAGACCCAAGAAATCAGTTTCTTCTCAAATACCATTTTCATATTCCTAACAACAACAACAACAACAACAACAACAAAACTTTATTTATATACCGCTCTATCTCCCCAAGGAGACTCAGAGCGGTTTCCAAGTAACATAAACAGTACATACAAGAAGAAAACGGCATAAACATAAAATTTACAAGACAATATAAGCATTAAAACCGCAATAGCACATGTATTTAAAATAATCATGTCTGATCAAGGCAGTTTAAAAGGCCGGGCCAGGCTACTGCGATTTTAGAGGGCCCGGGAATTTAGATAGAGTCTATGACTGTACATTTCCAGGGCCTAATAGAAGAAAGGGACCTGGGTAATTGATAGAAGAAGATATGGCCAATTTCAACAGTATCTGGGGCAGAGCTAAAACTAGTCGTTCTCAAAGGTTTGTTTAAACCACCAGGTCTTCAGGCTCTTACAAAAGGAGGGGAGGGATGGGGCCTGTCTTATTTCTCTAGGAAGGGTGTTCCAGAGGTGAGGGGCCACCACCGAGAAGGCCCTCTCTCTCATCCCCACCAACCGTGCTTGTGATGGTGGTGGGAGCGAAAGGAGGGCCTCCCCGGAAGATCTTAAAGTTCGCGCCAGTTCATAGAGGGAGATGTGATCGCAAAGATAGGCTTTTACTAGAAAGGTGCAGATTCCTTAGCCCTCACTTGATTTAGGATTATTGTGCAACTGGAATTTCTTTTCTTTTCATTTCATGGTTTCTTAAACCAGGCTGGTCCAGTGTAAATCTGAACCTAGGTGAGGGTTCCTTGGTTCAAGTCCAACTCCAATCCTTATTAATGACTCTACCTTCCAACAAGGATTACTACCTGAAAATTTAGCAATGAATTTACAGCAAGGGAGAAAGAAGTCATTAATATCAGAAAAAGAAGAGAAGCCCATCCCATATTGCTGACGATTCCATGAAAGAGTATTGATCGGGCCTTAGAAATATGCGGGCCACTCCTGTGTTGAGGTCAGCATGTCCCTGTTCTGTTAGCTGTGTCGATCCTCATTAGCTTTCTGCTGACAATGCAGGGTGCTAAAGCTCCACTGCAGAACCGAAGAAAACAATAACCGATTACTGGGCTTTTCAGCCCCTGGATACAAATTGGAATCATAGACTCAAAGAATAATAGCGTTGGAAGAGATTGCATGGACCATCCATTCTAGTCCTACCTCCTGTCCTGCAGGAAAAGAACAATCAAAGCACCCCTAACAAATGGCCACCCAGCCTCTGTTTAAAAGTCTCCAAGGAAGAAGTTTCCACCACACTCAGGCAGAGAGTTCCACTGTTGAGCAGCTCTTCTTTCAGTCAGGAAATTCTTCCTACTAATGTTCAGGTGGAATCTCCTCCTGTAAATTGAATCCATGGTTCTATGAGACCTAGTCTTCAGGACAGAAATAAACAAGCCTGCTTCCTCTTCCTTATGACATCTTTCCAAATAGTTAAACATGGCTTCTCTCATGTTTCCTTCTTTCACCCTTCTCTTCTGTAAGCTAAACAGACCCTTTGATCATTTCAGTCACCTTGTAATGGCTGCAGACTATAGAATAAGCATATACTGTCCCAACTCAATTATCCTCATCAGGACTATGTTATCCTTGTTAAGGCGGATACCACCATCGCTGGGTGTGAATTAAGCAGAACAAGATGGAGATTGAGGGAATTAGGAGAAGTATCTGCCAAAGACACTCATGGTAAGAGCAGACCTCTGCCTACTGGAATACAGTGTTGTCTTTAGAAGGAATTGGTTCTTTGTATTGTTCACAAACAAACAGCCAAGAAAAGGGTGGGGAAGAATTATGGTTTATTATTAACCACAGGCAGGTTTAGTGTCAGTTTCTCTAGCAACACACATGTTCCCAGAGATTCCTTTAGGCCGTGTTTCCCAACCTTCCTTATGCCGCGACCCCTTAATACAGTTCCTCCTGTTGTGGGGTCCCCCAACCATGAAATTATTTTCATTGCTATTTCATAACTGTAACCTTGCTACTGTTATGAATCGTAATGTAAATATCTGATATCACTGAACCAAATTTGGCACAAATACCCAATACTCCCAAATTCGAATACTGGTGGGGTTGGGGGGGATTGATTTTGTCATTTACAAGTTGTAGTTGCTGGGATTTATAGTTAACCTACAATCAAAGAGCATTCTGAACTCCACCAATGATGGAATTGAACCAAACTTGGCACACAGAACTCCCATGAGCAACAGAAAGGGATTGGTGGGCATTTGGAGTTGTAGTTCACCTACATCTAGAGCACTGTGGACTCTAACAATGATGGATGTGGACCAGACTTGGCACAGATACTCAATATGCCCGAATGTGAACACTGGAGTTTGGGGGAAAATAGACCTTGATATTTGGGAGTTGTAGTTTATTTATTATTATTTATTTACTATATTTCTATACCGCCATTCTCAGCCTGGGGGCGACTCATGGTGGTTTACAGAACGGCACAATTCAATGCCCATAACAATATAAAAATAGCTAAAATGTTTAAACATAGATATTAACATCAATAAATACATCATAAAATAATAAATCCTCCACATTTCATTACCAAATCATTATACAGTCGTGTTGTCCAGCCATGCAGAGATCAGAGTTTATCTGCTACACTGCATTTGGGAAAGCCTGCTCAAATAGCCATGTTTTAACTCTTTTACGAAACGTTAAGAGGGTGGGGGCAATCTAATGTCCCTGGGGAGGGCATTCCACAGCCGAGGGGCCAACGCTGAGAAGGCCCTGTCTCTCGTCCCTGCCAGCCGAACCTGTGAAGATGGCAAGATCGAGAGTGGGGCCTCCCCATAAAATCTTAAATTCCTAGATGGTTCATAAGGAGAGATACGTTTGGACAGATAGGCAGGGCCGGAACCGTAGTTCCTGGGATTTTTAGTTCACCTACAATCAAAGACCATTCTGAACCCCACTAATGATAGAATTGGGCCAAACGTCCCACACAGAACCACCATGACCAACAGAAAATACTATGTTCCCTGACGGCCTTTGGCAACCCCTCTGACACCCTCTTGCAACCCCCCCCCCCCCATGGGTCCCAACCCCTAGGTTGAGAAACACTGCTCTAGGCAAACAGGCCACTACTGCAAATAAAATCTGCTCAGGCATCATCATGGACCGTTTTCACAAGTGTGGCCTAGCATGGTCCAGGGATTCAGCAATGGAGTAGCTTTTTCCCATTAAATGTTTTAGAAACAGTAACTAAACATGACACTATAAGGAGAGAAGGCAACATGTATATCCTGATGTTACACACTAAGAAGAGTAACTACGTCAATAAAAGAAACACCCTGCAAATAACATAACACTGCTACTTGTAACACTTTACACCTCTCCCTACCCCCACACCGACCCAGCTAGCCTTATGCTCAGTATTCTGCATTGTTTCATGCTTGCCACAGATTCCCCATCTCCATAGAACTTGTTTCTATGGAAAATCAGACTTGGAAGGGAAGCAGCTGCCATATTAACCTCTAATTGGCTGCAAATCTCCAGTGTCAGCCTGAGCACCAAGCCGTATGTGTCACTGCCCCATGAATGTTTCACGAGAGACAAGGATGTCGCATCCCACACTAACCACAGCAGCTCACTCAGTGAGCTAAATTGGCTGGGAACACAAACCTCCTCTTCCTTTTTTCAAGAGCCACAGAAAGTTGAACACAGTGTCAGGGCCATGAAAAAACCAAACAGGCTGAAAATTTCCTACCTGAACCAGGCATCTTTAGCGGCCACACATGAAATGGGCAGTGTGCTGCACCAACTGCACCCTGAAAGCCTTCTCAGAAGCAAAATGCTAAACTCAGGAAGAAGTTTCTTCCTGAAGCAACTGCATGTTTCAGCTAAATTATAGGAACAAGCAAGTATTAAGCACATGTATTGTCAAAGGCTTTCATGGCCGGAATCACTAGGTCATTGTGAGTTTTCCAGGTCTATATGGCCAGAAGCATGCTCTCCTGACATTTCACCCACATCTATGGCAGGCATCCTCAGAGGTTGTGGGGTCTTTTGTAAACTAGGAAAATTGGGTTTATATATCTGTGGAATGTCCAGGGTGGGAAAAAGAACTCGTCTGTTTGGGATAGTTGTGATTACACAGAGAAGCCATTGAAATCCATAAGCATGTGGACAATCTCAACAGAAAGGAACAAACCATAAAAATGAACAAAATCTATCTACCAATATTAAAAAGCTCTAAAATCATAACAATAAAGAACAACACTCAAAAACAGGGGGATTCCAAACAAGAAACAATCAGGGCCAGATAATCACCTCCCAGCAAAGGATTCCCCCAGGCAGTATGAAGCCAGACCTTGAAATTGCTAGGCCATTAAATGCTAACTTAAGTAACCATTAGAAACATTCACACCTACCTCAAACAGACAAGAGTTCTTTCTCCCACCCTAGACATTCCAGAGATAAATAAATCCAATTTTCCTTGTTTCCAACAAACCTCACAACCTCTATGGATGCCTGCCATAGATGCAAGCGAAACATCAGGAGAGAATGCTCCTGGAACATGCCCAGAAAACAACCCAATGAAGCACATGGTCATTTGGCCATAAGGTACCAGATCCAGTAAGAAATAGTGCCTGCCTGCCTGGTGATTACTCCTTGCCAATCCTCCACTGAGTAGCAGCAATGGTTCTCCTTGCCTTCATTTGCACAAAGCCAAGACTCCTCAGCGGGAGGACTTCCTTCTCAAGATACTGGCTCCCTACCAATTTGGAAGAGTGAGTCAAATGTTGCCCATTTTCTATGAATTTAAAGAGCTATCTACTCTTACAATTATTTCAGCTTGTGATCTCAGAGTTTATCTACCAGACGTACGAAGATATCAAGGAACGTGTTCTGGACCAGATTGCTCTATTTAAGGGTTCAAGGATGAAATTTTAAGTGAAGAACTGAAGGCCATAAAGTCTTCTTTTCACTTAATATCACTACCAGACTCAAGTCACACATGATTCATAACACATAACCACCCAGTTCGCCAGAAAGTCAAACTAACCTAAAGCAACAAACAATTCTTTCATCTCAAAGATCTGCCTGGACATCTTTGGCCAATATGGAAGCATATGAGCTTTAGACCAGATCTCCTTGGCTCAGGGATTCCACCCTGGCAGGAGCATCCTAAATCTCATGAGGTTCTGATCCATCCCATGCTTATATACTTTGAAACCTTTCAGATTCTCCTGACATTTCTCAGAAGGCTCTAGTGCTGTTCTCTCCAGGATGATCTCAAAAATAACAAACCTCCTTTCTCCTCTGAGCTTAAGTAGTAATGGAGCTGTCATTTAAACATATTACACAGCTGAGTAAGGCCAAACATTGCAAAGCCCAGTGGCATTTCAGATACTTTGCCAGCAGCAGCTGCTGCTAAATCTCCGGCTCCACTCCTGCCGAACACAAGGGCCCAACCCATGAAGTGTCTCAGGTTACTTTGCTAAATCTCACTTTGCAAACGGAACCTGAAATACAGGAGTAAAACCTGACTTCCCTTTCTGAGCAGACAAGCAATGCACACTGCTGTCTACATAAAGCTACTTGGGCTCTGAGTTGGAGGCACTTCCTGCTCAACTTCTGCACCTCTCCTTCCACAAAGTCTCCTAAGGAAAATGAGTAGGGTGGGTTCGACAACGACAAAGGTCCAAGATCAAAGGTCAATGTTCTGCCCTTGGGAAACAGAGACCTATGATTGCACTGTGTCCTCTCTTAGTACAGAAAACCTTTCTATGAAGAAAAAAAAGATACACAAAATACTGATAGGGAGAAGACACCTGTGATAAAGAAAATTAATATTCTATCAAATCTCTGTGTGTCTGACCCGAAGCCCCAGAGCATTTCAGCCGGCAACCAAAGCACAGTGTTAGCTCTGGGTGCAGCGAGCTTAAAGACAGGTTTTGCCCCAAAGACCCTCTGGATTAGCCAACTTGGCAGCTGCCACTCAGCCTGCTGTGACCAGCTCCGACTGCATCCCTGAACACACACACAAACAGCGCTTTGTGAGAGGATTATCGAGTTTCAAAAAAATTCCTGCCACTTTAAAACATGGTGCTGTATTAGCAGTATATTTCCCCCCAGCCAAAACCACCTACCACAAGTTCAGTTTTTGTGCACCTCTTCCTCTCTCATGAATGAGCATTTTCTCCCAAAACGTGGTAGTGGTTCCTTTTTGTGCAACGATATACAATTATCCATACATGGTAGTAGTCTGAGCATTCAACTAGGAAGCCAGGATTGAATCCCCGCTCAGCTATGGAAACCTACTGGGTGACCTTAGGAAAGTCACACTCTTTCTGCCTCAGAGGAAGGCAATGGTGGCAAACCTCCTTGAGATATATCTTTTTTTTTTTCCAAATCAAAACCTTGAGATATATCTTGACAAGAAACCCATACAATAGGCTGCCATAAGTCAGAGCCAACTTCAAGGCGCTGGAACAACACAAATATTCAGTAGACACCATTTGTACCTATAAAAGAGGGATCCCCAAACTAAGACCTGTGGTCTGGATGTGGCCCTCCAAGGCCATCTGGATGTGGCCCTCCAAGGCCATTGGCCCAGCCCTTATTCTAATCTTTAAACTTAATCACCCTAAATCTGAAATGCCTTTATTTATTTTGTATCAAAAGTATTGCATAAATTAGTATAAAACTGATAAAAATAGAAGGAGCACAAGTGGGTAAATATCTTTTGACCGAAAACAGGCAACAGCGACCGCACTGTCTCCAACAATTCTTCCTCTGTACATGAGGCAGGACATTGCGGATAAGCATACAGATGCGGAGTTGTCTGTTCTGCTCCATAGTCGCACAAGGTGGAGGATTATTTCAGGTACTGACATTTTGCCAGGTTGTCTTTTGATATGTCAACTCCACTTCTGAGTCTGTTAGGGGACTCCCAAGCCGCCCATTCTTGATTTGCCCCTGGAGGCAGACCCTCATGGAGGGGGGGGGGCATCCAATAGGGCAGTGGTTCTCAACCTGGGGTCCCCAGATGTTTTTGGCCTTCAACTCCCAGAAATCCTAACAGCTGGTAAACTGGCTGGAATTTCTGGGAGTTGTAGGCCAAAAACATCTGGGGACCCCAGGTTGAGAACCACTGGAATAGGGATTTCCTGGTTTAGCTGCCCAGAGGGATACTCTTGCTGTTGCTGGGGGATCATTAAGAGGAGTAGTGGTTCTCCTTGATTTGAGTCTACTTGGAAGAGATTGATAGCCATGCAGTGGATGGCTTTCACAGTGTTCAACCTTATTTCTTTCACAATTAGCAGCAACTTCCCTTCACACATGGGGGGGGATGCCAGCTAGCTAGTACAGTTTATCAACAGGTGTAGGTTTAAGGCATCCTGTGATTATTCTGCATGTTTCGTTCAATGCTATGTTCACCTGCTTCGCGTGGGCAGACTTGTGCCAAACAGGGCAGGCATACACTGCAGCTGAGTAAGACAAGGCCAGGGCTGATGTTCTTATTAATTTTGGGTCTGCTCCCCATGCGCTGCCAGTAAGTTTCTGCAGGATGTTATGGCGTGCAGCTATTTTGTGCTTGGTGTTCATGCAGTGTTTCCTATATGTTTGTGTTCAATCTAAGGTGACACTAAAATATTTAGGATGGAAACAATGTTCAAGCTCTTGACCTTTCCAGGTAACTTTCAATTTCTTGTTGGCTTCATGGTTCCGTAGGTGGAAAGCACACACTTATGTTTTGGCAGGGTTAGAATTAGATGGTTATCTTTCTAGTAAGTTAGATTTCAACTGTTTCAAAGTCTTTTGCTTATATTGCTGGGCCAAGGTGATCAGCATATATAAAGCTCTTGAAGTGCTTTATATGAAATGCCTTGAAGGCACACAACAACAACAACAACAACAACAACAACAACAGTCCTAATTCACTTGAAGGTCTCCTCAGCCAATAGCAGGCCTACACCTCCCATTGAAATACTGGCAAGTTTATGTTGACTAAAATTGTTGTTCATTTTAAATATTATATTGTTCTTTCAATTTTTTTGCATTACAAATAAGATATGTACAGTGTTCACAGGAATCTGTTCATGTTTGTTTCAAACTATAGTCCAGCCCCCCAACAATCTGAGGGACCGTGAACTGGCCCTTGGCTTGAAAGGTTTGAGACTCCTGGCTATAAACTGTTCTGGGCCCTCAGCAAATTTGACTAAACACAGATAGGTAGTGAGTAGACATCATGCAAGCCCCTATTTCAAGACAGTCCTTGAAAATGTTGCTGTCAAATATCTACCACAGCTACAGATCTCAGGAAGGAAAAACCGCAGGCTGCATAAAGATGATATGTAGCAGTACTCTCAAAGGCACAGAATGTGGGGCAGTGTGAGCCACCCAAGGAACCATGCAGACATTCAATGCCATATAAAAATACAAAATAACATAAACAAAAAAATTAAAACACTATGATAATAATATGGCACAAATATGATATCAGACCATGGAATATTGGCAAAAAAACATTGGTGGTCCTTGAGATTCACAGAAGTATTGATACACATAATATTAGGAAAGCTACTAAAACTCTGTACAGAGACCCAAAACGCAGCCCACTAATATTGATCCATTTTGATCCAGTTGTGTTTTAAATATTTTTAAAACAAAATGTTTGTTATTTTACTTTATTCTAATTTAAACAAGGGGGATAGAGGGCAATTGTTGCTCTGTGTTGGTAGGGATGGGTGGAAATTATGGGGTGGGATATTATGGGGCCTTTTTATAGAGTTTGCACTTGTTTTTAGTAGGGTGTGAAAAAAATTAATTAAAAATATTAACCTGCTACTTCATAGTTCTTGTAGCCTCTAAGCTACTTCAAACAGCTGTTAATATGTTTTTAATCTTCTCAGCCTCTCGGTCAAGAGATAAAAGCAGGATATAAATACAATATGAATAACATGTATATGCAAGATATACAACTAGGGTACAGATAAATATAACAATCATCTATATCAGCGGTTCTCACTCTGGGGGTTGCGACCCCCAGGGGGGTCTCCCGGCCATTTTGGAGGGGTCGCAAGGCCGCCTCTGTTGGCCCCGCCCGAAGGGCACAGACCAGGCAAGGGATCCTTCGTGCGAGGCCTGGCCTTGCGCAAAGCCCTCTCATCTGCCTCGCGCTTTCGCCTTCCGGCATGAGCGCGAGGCGGGCGAGGGGTCCTCAGTGCGAGGCCTGGCTTCGCGCAAAGCCCCCTCGCCTGCCTCGCACTTTCGCCATCGTCACGACCCCTGAGCAAGTCGCAAGGGGGATGTCAGAGGGGTCACCAAAGACAGTATTTTCCATTGACCATGGGGCTTCTGTGTGGTAAGTTTGGTTCAATTCTATCATTGGAGGGGTTCAGAATGCTCTTTGATTGCAGGTGAACTGTAAATTCTAGCAACTATAGCTCCCAAATGTCAAGGTCTATTTTCACCAAACTCTACCACATTTGGTCATATTGAGCTCATGCCAAGTTTGGTCCAGATCCATCTTTGTTTGAGTCCACAGTGCTCTCTGGATGTAGGTGAACTACAACTCCAAAACTCAATGCCCATCAAATCCTTCCAGTATTTTCTTAGTAATGGGAGTTCTGTGTGCCATGTTTGGTTCAATCCCATAGTGGAGTTCAGAATGCTCTTTGATTGTAGGTGAACTATAAATCCCAGCAACTACAACTCCCAAATGAAAAAATCTATTTTTTTTTTTAGTGAAGGAGTATTCAAATTTGGGCCCATCGGGCATTTGCGCCAAATTTGGTTCAATGAATGAAAACACAACCTGCATATCAGATATTGACATTACGATTCATAACAGGAGCAACATTACAATTATGAAGTAGCAATGAAAATAATTGTATGGTTGGGGTCACCACAACATGAGGAACTGTATTAAGGGGTCGCAGCATTAGGAAGGTTGAGAACCACTGATCTACATAATCTCTATCTATATAACTAAAGTGAAAACATGTTTGCATTTTCCAAGATAGCTTCCACTTCCAGGGAGGACTGTAACTCTAATCAACAACAGACCTGGATCAAAATTGGCACACAGACCCCCATGACCAAAAGAACATAATAGAGGGTTTAGGAAAAATTGACCCTGGACTGTGGGAGTTATAGTTCACCCATAACCAAAGCACTCTCTGAACCCAACTGACAATGGATCTGGACCAAACTTGGTACACAGACCCAACATGACCAACTTTAAATACTATTGAGGTGTGTGATTTTCTTTGGGGGGGGGGGGACAATGGCAGAGGATGATGGAAGTTGCAATCCACCCACACCCAGAGAGACCTGCGAATTCAACCAATGATGGATCTGGAACAAACTTGGCTCACCAACTCATCATGGCCAGCTTTACCCACCTGTGAATTTTACCGGAGACTGACCCTGGACATATCACCCCTATCCTAAAGTCACTCCACTGGCTGCCAATTAGTTTCTGAGCAAAGTACATGGTGATGCTTTTGACCTTTAAAGCCCTACATGGTTTGGGTCCAGGTTACCTAAAGGATCACCTTCTCCCATACAATCCACCCCACACACTTCAGTCTTTTGGGGGGCGTCTGCTCCCAGCCAGAACCCGAGTGACAACCACCATCCAGAGGACCTTTTCATCAGCCGCCCCAAGGCTGTGGAATAACCTGCTGGAAGAGCTCCCACAGCTAAACCAGCTGCTGGCATTTCAGACACAAGGTCTACCCAGACAATATTTAAACATAAACTTGAATTTTAATGCACGTCCCTTGTTTAATCTCTGTTTTGTCTGTTTTAATATATATTTCACAGAGATATGTTTTGGGATGTAACTTTTATGGAGGTACGTTTTAGTGTGTTTATTTGTAGCATTTCTGCTGTATTTATGTATTTAAGTTGTTTAGTAACCCGCCTGGAGCCATGAAAGAGACAGGTAAGAAATAAAACTAGTATCATCATTATTATTATTATTAAAACAAAAATATTGTTTTTAATAATTGTTCATTATTAAAAGTGTGAAGAGGGGGCAACCAGGAATACACAGCTCTAAAGTGTCTCCTGCAGCAACACTTGAATCTGGGGAGAGCGGGTTGAGCTCCCCCTGTCAGCTCCAGCGCCCCATGTAGGGACATGAGAGAAGCCTCCTACAAGGATAGTAAAACATCAAACATCCGCGCGTCCCTTAGGAAAGGTCCTTGCAGACAGCCAATACATTCACACCAGAAGCGAATTGAAGATTCTCAAGTCCCTCCTGACACAGAAAAAAACTCCAAAAACATTGTAATGTAATAATACCAATATACTATATATAATATTAATAATGTAAAATAATACATTATATATTCTACAACTTATGACACAGTACAATCTATATATATAACTCTATTAGGTTGGTTCAACGGGACAGCAAAACTCCACAACCCCCCAACGAAACTTAACCAAAATTCCCATGCCCATAACACAACCCACAAGGTACAAACATATCTACTCAAAATGAAAAACAACACAACAACACACTCACAAAACGGCAAAACAACAAAACTCAACCCCCCCCAACGAAACTTAACCAAAATTCCCATGCCCATAACACAACCCACAAGGTACAAACATATCTACTCAAAATGAAAAACAACACAACAACACACTCACAAAACGGCAAAACAAAACTAAAAAAATTGTTATTGTTATGATGGTGGTGAAATAAAAGGAAATAAAAAGTGAAAGAAGGAAGCAAACAGGGAGGGAAGAAAGGCAAAGGAAGAAAGGGGGAGGGAATGAAGGAAAGAGAGAAGGATGAAACCAAGTAGTGAAAGAAGGAAAGAAAGAAAGAGGTAGAGAAGGAAGAAAGGAGAGAAAGGGGGAGGGAAAAGGGGGAAGGAATAGGTAGGTACCTCTCTTTCATAATAGTCCAGATATCTACCTCAACTTTGATAAGTTTTACTATAGGCCACAGCAACGCGTGGCAGGGTACAGCTAGTATATTATATAATACTAATGGTATAATATACTGGTAGTGTATTACAAATATTGTGGAATAATATAGTACAAAATAATAATATAATTGTATATTATATATTACATGTAATATTACTAATAATATTACATGCTAGATGCTAATAATATAAGCTAATAATATAATATATTGTATACGTAGAATGTTGCTAATAATATTATAATAAGAGGTAAAGGTAAACGTTTCCCCTTGACATTAAGTCTAGTCGTGTCCGACTCGAGGTGGTGGTGGGGGGTGGTGGTACTCATTTCCATTTCTAAGCCGAAAAGCTGGCATTGACCATAGACACTTCCAAGGTCATGTGGCCAGAATGGCTGTATGGAGCGCTGTTACCTTTTTGACAAGGCAGTTCCTTATTGATCTACTCACATTTGCATGTTTTTGAACTGCTAGGTTGGCAGAAGTTGGGGCTAACCGTGGGAGCTCACCCTGCTCCACGTTTTCCAACCCTCGACCTTTCAGTCATCAAGTTCAGCAGCTTAGCGCTTTAACCCTCTGCACCAAATATAATACAATATAATAATAATACAATATAATAAAATAATTGTGTATTATAGATTACATGTAATATTAGTAATATAGCAGTATAGTGTTATAGTACAAAATAATAATATATAATACTAATATTGTGCTATACTAATGATGTATTACATTATATATACATATATTACCAATAATATTATAATGTAATACAATATAATATATAATAATATTGTAATGTAGTAATACTAATATATTAAATATAATTACAACTGAGAATATATAATATATAATGAGAATTCTGTTTCACTATTGTACATTTTAAGTTGAAGTGTTTTTGATTGTGAGCCGCTTTGAGCCTCCCTAGGAAGGGATAAATATTACTATGTTTATCATTTTATGTAGTGCATTGGCCAGCCCACTGTGTTTTATTTTCCATTATGTTACTTTGTACTGCTTATTTTACTTGATTGGTTTATTTATTTTACTGTGATGTAATATTTTGTTGTTTATATTTTCTGTTGCTGTAATGTATCGCTGGGCTTGGCCTCATGTAAGCCGCTCCGAGTCCCCTTTGGGGAGATGGTGGCGAGGTATAAATAAGGATTATTATTATTATTATTATTATTATTATTACATGATCATTATTATCAATATATTATTATATGATCATATTATATGATCATTATTAAAAACAATATTTTTAAATATTTATAAACTAATAAATAAAATTTACTATTATACTAATACTGCAATATTATTAGCAATATTACATGTAAGGTATAATATACAATTATATTATACTACATTACTAGCCGTCCCCTGCCACACGTTGCTGTGGCCCAGTCTGGTGATCTCGAAAATAAAGTAATGAGAAAGTGTTGGTTTCTAATATATGTAATGTCCCGATGCTTGTGGATAAACAATACTTCTTGTTGTTTCTTTGTCAGTAGAGATTGTCTGGCTTGCTTACTCTGGAACATGTAACATATTATTGTCCTTCTTTAGGGGTCCATTTCAAATCTATGATACTATATCTCTCTGTGTGTGAATCAAATCTATCTATATCTATGGCTGGATGGCTCTTTGTCAGGAGGGCTTTGTTTGCATTTTCTTGCCCTGATGAAGGGAGTTGGACTGGATGGCCTTAAGTATTTTCTGTTGCTCAGGGGGGTTCTGGGTAGGAAGTTTAGCCCAATTCCATCATTGGTGGAGTTCAGATTGTAGGTGAACAATAAATCCCAGTAACTACAACTCCCAAATGCCAAGATCTCTTTTCACCAAACTCCACCAGTGGTCATATTTTGGCATAAAATGATCAAGGGTCTGGAGAACAAGCCCTATGAGGAGCGGCTTAAGGAGCTGGGCATGTTTAGCCTGAAGAAGAGAAGGCTGAGAGGAGATATGATAGCCATGTATAAATATGTGAGAGGAAGCCACAGGGAGGAGGGAGCAAGCTTGTTTCCTGCTTCCTTGGAGACTAGGACGTGGAACAATGGCTTCAAACTACAAGAAAGGAGATTCCATCTGAACATGAGGAAGAACTTCCTGACTGTGAGAGCTGTTCAGCAGTGGAACTCTCTGCCCCGGAATGTGGTGGAGGCTCCTTCTTTGGAAGCTTTTAAACAGAGGCTGGATGGCCATCTGTCAGGGGTGATTTGAATGCAATATTCCTGCTTCTTGGCAGGGGGTTGGACTGGATGGCCCATGAGGTCTCTTCCAACTCTATGATTCTATGATTCTATATGGAGTATTCGTGCCAAAATTGGTCCCGACCCATCATTGTTTGAGTCCACAGTGCTCTCTGGATGTGGGTGAACTACAACTCCCAAACGCAAGATCAATGCCAACCAAACCCTTCTGGTGTTTTCTGTTGGTCATGGGAGTCCTTTGAGCTAAGTTTGCCCCAATTTCATCATTGGTGGAGTTTAGAATGCTCTTTTGATTGCAGGTGAACTATAAATCCCAGCAACTACAACTCCCAAATGACAAAAATCAATTTTTTGAGTGAAGGACATACATTGGATTGTTAGGTGTCTTGTGTCCAAATTTGGTGTCAATTCGTCCAGTGGTTTTTGAGTTCTGTTAATCCCACAAACGAACATTACATTTTTATTTATATAGATTGCACCACAATATATGTAATACACTACCAGTATATATATTTAACTAATAAATAATATATTAATAATAATACTTTTAAACATGTATGATTACTATTGTTTAAATATTTATTATTATTATTGTTATTACAATATATGTAATACACTACCAGTATATATATTTAACTAATAAATAATATATTATTAATAATAATACTTTTAAGCATGCATGATTACTATTGTTTAAATATTTATTATTATTATTACAATATATGTAATACACTACCAGTATATATATTTAACTAATAAATAATATATTATTAATAATAATAATTTTAAGCATGTATGATTACTATTGTATAAATATTTATTATTATTATTATTATTATTACTATTACAATATATGTAATACACTACCAGTATATATATTTAACTAATAAATAATATATTATTAATAATAATTTTAAACACGCATGATTACTATTGTATAAATATTTATTATTATTATTATTACAATGTATGTAATACACTACCAGTGTATATATTTAACTAATATATGATTAATAATAATTTAAGCATGTATGATTACTATTGCATAAATATTTATTATTATTATTATTATTATTATTACAATATATGTAATATACTACCAGTGTATATATTTAACTAATATATGATTAATAATAATTTTAAGCATGCATGATTACTATTGTATAAATATTTATTATTATTATTACAATATATGTAATACACTACCAGTATATATATTTAACTAATAAATAATATATTATTAATAATAATACTTTTAAGCATGCATGATTACTATTGTTTATATATTTATTATTATTATTATTATTATTATTATTATTACAATATATGTATTACACTTGTTGTTCATTCGTTCAGTCGTCTCCGACTCTTCGTGACCTCATGGACCAGCCCACGCCAGAGCTCCCTGTCGGCCTTCACCACCCCCAGCTCCTTCAAGGTCAGTCCAGTCACTTCAAGGATGCCATCCATCCATCTTGCCCTTGGTCGGCCCCTCTTCCTTTTGCCTTCCACTTTCCCCAGCATAATTGTCTTCTCTAGGCTTTGCTGTCTCCTCATGATGTGGCCAAAGTACTTCAAGTTTGTCTCTAGTATCCTTCCCTCCAATGAGCAGTCGGGCTTTATTTCCTGGAGGATGGACTGGTTGGATCTTCTCGCAGTCCAAGGCACTCTCAGAACTTTCCTCCAACACCACAGCTCAAAAGCATCGATCTTCCTTCGCTCAGCCTTCCCTAAGGTCCAGCTCTCACATCCATAGGTGACTACAGGGAATACCATTGCTTTAACTATGCGGATCTTTGTTGCCAGTGTGATGTCTCTACTCTTCACTATTTTATCAAGATTGGACATTGCTCTCCTCCCAAGAAGTAAGCATCTCCTGATTTCCTGGCTGCAGTCTGCGTCTGCAGTAATCTTTGCACCTAGAAATACAAAGTCTGTCACTGCCTCCACATTTTCTCCCTCTATTTCCCAGTTGTCAATCATTCTTGTTGCCATAATCTTGGTTTTTTTGATGTTTAGCTGCAACCCGGCTTTTGCGCTTTCTTCTTTCACCTTGATTAGAAGGCTCCTCAGCTCCTCCTCGCTTTCGGCCATCAGAGTGGTGTCATCTGCATATCTGAGGTTGTTAATGTTTCTTCCAGCAATTTTCACCCCAGCTTTGCATTCATCAAGCCCCGCACATCGTATGATGTGTTCTGCATACAAGTTAAAAAGGTTGGGTGAGAGTATGCAGCCTTGCCGTACGCCTTTCCCAATCTTGAACCAGTCTGTTGTTCCGTGGTCAGTTCTGACTGTTGCCTCTTGGTCCTTGTACAGATTCCTCAGGAGAGAGACAAGGTGGCTTGGGATGCCCATCCCACCAAGAACTTGCCACAATTTATTATGATCCACACAGTCAAAGGCTTTAGAGTAGTCATTGAAGCAGAAATAGATGTTTTTCTGAAACTCCCTGCCTTTCTCTGATTACTATTGTTTAAATATTTATTATTATTATTATTATTCGTTTATGGGATGTACAGGTAATTCCAAAACCTGGGACTGTTTTTTCCCTTTGTATTGCACTGCATTGCCCATAAGGCGCGGGGCATGATGGTACTTGTAGTCCAAGGCACCTGGGGTCTGTCAGGGAGAAAGAGGGCGGGGCTGCTGAGGGGCGGGACTACCTGGACAGAGCCAGACTACAACTCCCATCGTCCCCCGCGCGCCCCTCACAGGCCAGAGGCCTCCTTCCACCTCCTCGGGCCCCTTCCCGAGAGAAGGCCTGTTCCCACCACCCTCCAGCGCCTTACCTGCCCGGTGCCAGCGCCGAAGCCCGACTCCTCCTTCCCTCCTGCCCGGCCCCTCTCTGCACACAAAGCACAGCCGCCAAGCCACCGAGCCGGGCGGGAATGCCCAAGCCCCGCCCCCTCAGCCGGCTTCCGTCCAATCATAACCGAGCCGCTGAACGCTCGGGCCAATCGGGCGTCGCGCTACCTCAGGACGAGCCCGCCCCCGGCGCCACCCAATCGCCAACCACACTCTCACACATTTTTTTTACCCTTCCACCCAATCGTGGCTCGCGTTGCCACTCAAGCCCCACCCTACCAGGTTGCTTTGGACCAATCGCCACCCTCTCTCTCAGTCCAAAGGACGGCTCCCCTCTCTCTCTCTCGTTCCCATTCTCCCGGCTGAACTCTTTAAGTTTCAGTCACCTCGACAATGCGCCCCGCCCCTCTTGATCCCGCCCCCCTGACCATCAATCCAAACATTTCCTCCAATCACCGCTCGACTCTACAAACTCGACAGGTGCCTTCCGACCAGTAATCTTACAGTTCTCTGAAAACCCTCCTCCCTATTTGCATATGAAACAGCCCGCTCCCACGGCTCTGTCTCTCTCCATCAGGGATAGTGCCCAGCTCAGACACGTGTTAGCAGATACGCACGTTACTTCTCTTGTTTCTCAGCCTAGACACATGGCAGCGAAAAGGGGCAACAAGGGCTGCCTTATGGAAGGCTTGCCAGGCTGAGTTAGGGAGACTACAACATAATATAATATAATATAATATAATATAATATAATATAATATAATATAATAATAATTGTATAATAATAATAATAATAATAATAATAATAATTGTATGATAATAATAATAGGTAAAGGTTTCCCCCTGACATTAAGTCCAGTCGTGTCTGACTCTGGGGTGTGGTGCTCATCTCCATTTCTAAGCTGCAGAGCCGGCGTTGTCCATAGACACCCCCAAGGTCATGTGGCCTGCATGACTGCATCAAGCGCCGTCACCTTCCCACCAGTTCTATTGATCTACTCACATTTGCATGTTTTCGAACTGCTAGGTTGGCAGAAGCTGGGGCTGACAGCGGAAGTGCATGCCGCTCCCCAGATTCGAACCTGCGACCTTTTGGTCAACAAGCTCAGCAGCTCAGTGCTTTAACCCACTGCACCACTGGGGGCGCAGTGGGTTAAACCCCTGTACCAGCAGGACTCGCAGGTTCGAATCCAGGGAGAGGCGGATGAGCTCCCTCTGTCAGCTCCAGCTCCTCATGCGGGGACATGAGAGAAGCCTCCCACAAGGATGTTAAAAACATCAAATCATCCGGGCATCCCCTGGTCAACGTCCTTGCAGACGGCCAATTCTCTCACACCAGAAGCGACTTGCAGTTTCTCAAGTTGCTCCTGACACGACAAAAAAAACAAACCCACTGGGGGCTCCCAATAATATTATAATAATGCTACAACATATAATATAATACAATAATAATTGTATAATAATATAATAATAATAAATATTATTATTATTGTATAATAATATAATTGGTTCTTGTGGGTTTTTTCGGGCTATAGGGCCATGTTCTAGAGGCATTTCTCCTGACGTTTCGCCTGCATCTATGGCAAGCATCCTCAGAACCCTCTCCCCAAAACCCATGACCTTATATAATATAATTATAATAACTATTATTATTATTATTATTATTATTATTATAATAAAAATATAATAATTATTATAATGCAATCCTAGGTGACAGATGAGAAGTAACTGGAAAAGCTTACACAATATGAGGACTTAAAGATCAAACTGCAAAGACTCTGGCACAAGCCAGTCAAAGTGGTCCCAGTGGTGACAGGACACTGGGTGCAGTACCTAAAGACCTTGGCCTGCACTTAAAAACAATTGGTGCTGACAAAATTACCATCTCTCAGTTGCAAAAGACCACCCTACTCAGATCTGCACGCATTATTCGCCGATACATCTCACAGTCCTAGACACTTGGGAAGTGTCCGACGTGTGATCCAATACAAAAGGCAGGATAGTGATCTTGTTTGCTGTGTACTAACCTTGTTATGTGTCAAATTATAATATATTTTAATTGTATAATAATATAGTTATAATTATATACTATAATAACAGCGGCAGCAATAACAAATTTAATAATATATCATAATCACAGCCCACTTTCTTTCTTAAAGGACACTCAAAGGGCCCCCCATCAGTTCCGGTGAGAAAGGACTTGCAGAAGGGGAGAGGCTTCATCCCTTACCTTCCGGTCGGTACTGGGCAACAATGGTGACCGTCTGGCCAGCCCTCTTCAGCGCTGCGGCCGCCTGTTCGTGGGTTGCGTTCCGGAGGTTGACACCGTTCACCTGGGAAAACACACCGCAGTCAGATGGGCTCAGGAAGTGGAAGCCAAGGGCCCTGACCCTCACTCTGTCCACCATGCCTTGACCCAGCCTGGCCTCACCCACTTCTCTTGACCCCTCTCCCCCAAACCCATAAGCCGTCCCTCCTTGAAGCCCATTGCCCAGATTCCAAAGAGATGGACACCAAGGTTTTGCAAACCATTGCACCCAGCACCAAAGCAAACCTGACACCCCAAAGGCTAACCTGGCTGACCGCTTGACCCCTTTCCCCAAAACCTATAACCTGTCCCATCTTGGAGCCAAAGTGACAAAGACCAAGATTTTGTTCCCCCAAACACCAACTAGGTTTACCCCCTCCCCAAAACTCATAATTCTTTGAACTCATTGCCAAGGAATGTGCTCCAAGGCACACCTGACACCCCAAATTCCCATTTCTCTCACCACTTGAACCCTCTCCCCAAAACCCATGACCCATCGCATGCAACAGATGCCAAAGGAATAGATGCCAAGGTATTGTCGAAAGCCAAGGTGTCGAGTTTTCCGGGCTGTATGGCCATGTTCCAGAAGCATCCTCTCCTGACATTTTGCCCACATATATGGAAGGCATCCTCACAACCTATATGGGGGAAACGTCAGGAGAGAATGCTTCTGCAACACAGCCATACAGCCCGGAAAACTCACAGCAACCCAATAGATGCCAAGGTTTTGCAAACAATTTGTACCCGGCGCCAAAGCAAACCTAGCTCTCCAAAGGCCAACCTGACTGACTCCTCAAAACCTACAACCCATCACTCCTTGCACACCATTGCACCCATTGCCAAAGAGCCACAGTAGTGCTCCAAAGCAAACCTGGCACCACAAATGCCCATCTGGCTGACTGCTTGGCTTTGTTTCCCCAAACCCAAACACACCATGCTTTGGAGCCCATTGTATGCAATGGAAAAGGGCTGGGTGCCAAGGCTGTGCTCCTAGTAAACTCTGCAACCCAAATGCCCATCTAGCTTACCACTTGACCCTCCATCCCAAAGCCCCACCCCATTATTCCTTGGACTCAATTACATCTAAGGCCAAAGGGGTAGGCATCAAAGTTTGGCTCCAAAGGAAGTCCCGGCACCCCAAATGCCCACCTGGCTGACCGCTTGACCCCAAAACTCAAAGCCATTATTGCCTTGGAGCCCAACGTATGCACTGCCAAAGGACTGGACACTAAAGTTATGCTCCTAGCAAACATGGCACCCCAAATACCAGGCTGTTGAGTCCCCACCCCAAATACCCGTCTCCACAAGTCTTTGGCTCCATTGTACCCTGTGCCAAAGTGCTGGACACTAAGGATGTGCAATGTTTAATTCTTTTGTCATGTCTGTACGTTTTTTAGGTTTTTAATTGTATCGCTTTAATTAGCTGCTTTGGATCTCTTATTAAGAGAGATAAAGCAGGAGAGCAATAGTGATGATAAATAATAGAATCCTAGAGTTGGAAGAGACCTCATGGGCCATCCAGTCCAACCCCATTCTGCCAAGCAGGAATATTGCATTCAAAGCACCCCTGACAGATGGCCATCCAGCCTCTGTTTAAAAGCTTCCAAAGAAGGAGCCTCCACCACACTCCGGGGCAGAGAGTTCCACTGCTGAACGGCTCTCACAGTCAGGAAGTTCTTCCTCATGTTCAGATGGAATCTCCTCTCTTGTAATTTGAAGCCATTGCTCTGCATCCTTAGTCTCCAAGGCAGCAGAAAACAAGCTTGCTCCTTCTTCGCTATGACTTCCCCTCACATATTTATACATGGCCACCATAATGCCTCCTCACAGCCTTCTCTTCTTCAGGCTAAATATGCCCAGCTCTTTCAGCTGCTCCTCATAGGGCTTGTTCTCCAGACCCTTGATCATTTTAGTCACCCTCCTCTGGACACATTCCAGCTTGTCAACATCTCCCTTCAATTGTGGTGCCCAGAACTGGACACAGTATTCGAGGTGTAGTCCTAATTGTGGTGCCCAGAATTGGACACAATATTCCAGGTGTGGTCTAACCAAGGCAGAATAGTGGGGGAATAACTCCCTTAGATCTAGACACTATGCTCCTATTGATGCAGGCCAAAATCCCATTGGCTTTTTTTGCTGCTACATGACATAGTTGGCTCATGTTTAACTTGTTGTCCACAAGTTAATAGTAATAATAATAGTAATAATAATAATAATAATAATAATAATAATAGCAATAACAGAAACAATGGAAAAGCTGACACAATAGACCTGGCCTGGGCAAACTGCAAAGACTCTGGCACAAACAGTAAAGGTGGTCCCAGTGGTGATCGGCACACTGGGTGCAGTGCCTAAAGACCTTGGCCTGCACTTAAACACAATTGGTGCTGACAAAATTACCATCTGCCAGCTGCAGAAGGCCACCTTACTGGGATCTGCACATATTATTCGCCAATACATCACACAGTCCTAGACACTTGGGAAGTGTCCGACATGTGATCCACTACAACAGCCAGCAGAGTGTCTGCTGTGGACTCATCTTGTTGTGTTTCAAATAGCTATAACAGTAATAACAACAACAACCCAACACCTCAAATACCAATCTGGCTGACTGCTTAACCCTCCTCCCCAAACCCATCACTCCTTGCAGTCCATTGTATTCAATGCCAAAGGGATATACATCAAAGTTTTGCTCCAATGCAAACATCCCAGATCCCGACCTTACTGACTGCTTGACCCCCACCCTGCTCCCAAACCTTGGAGCCCTTCGTACGCGACAAAGGGCTGGATGCCAAGCATATGTTCTCCCAGTAAACTTTGGACTCCAAATGGCAAATGACCTTGAAACCGCTAGGCCATTAACTTCTAATCAAGGTGGCCAATTGAAACATTCATTCCTACCTCTCAACAAAAGTTTGCTCCAGGCACTGTCAGGCCATTATATGGTAATCAAGGTGGTCAGTTGAAACATTCACACCTAGCTCCAGCAGACAAGAGTTTTTTCTCCCACCCTGGACATTCACAGATATCTGAACCCCATTTTCCTAGTTTCCAAGAGACCTCATAACCTCTGAGGATGCCTGCCATAGATGCAGATGAAACATCAGGAGAGAATGCTTCTAGAATATGGCCATACAGCCAAGAAAACTCACAACAAGCCAGTAATTCCATCCACGAAAGCCTTCGACAATGCATTCAACATGGAACAAGTTTAATAAACTGCAAAAACTTTGCTTTTGAAGGAGGGACACCCTGCAGCATGTTTTGCTCTAGCTTTTCAATAAATATCTCAATCAATCGATCAATCAATCAATGATTTGTGGACAATTTCAATAGAAAGCATGTGGACAAGCATGTGGACAATTTCAACAGAAAGGAGGAAACCATGAAAATGAACAAAATCTGGCTACCAGTATTTAAAAACTCTAAAATTAAAACAGCACAACAACAGAGAGGAAACAATCAGGGACATCTAACCACCTCTTAACAAAAGATTGCCCCAGGCACTGCCAGGCTATCAAATGCTAATCAAGGTGATCAGTTGAAACATTCACACCTAGCTCCAGCAGACAAGAGTCCTTTGCCCCACCCTGGTCATTCCACAGATATATAAACCCTTTTTCCTAGTTCCAACAGACCTCACAACCTCTGAGGATGCTTGCCATAGATGCAGGCGAAACGTCAGGAGAAATGCCTCTAGAACATGGCCACATAGCCCGAAAAAACCTACAAGTAAGTAAGTAAGTAAGGAAGGTCAGTTGAAACATTCACACCTAGCTCCAGCAGACAAGAGTCCTTTGTCCCACCCTGGTCATTCCACAGATATATAAACCCTTTTTCCTAGTTCCAACAGACCTCACTACCTCTGAGGATGCTTGCCATAGATGCAGGCGAAATGTCAGGAGAAAATGCCTCTAGAACATGGCCATATAGCCCGAAAAAACCTACAACAAGCCAATAAATATCTCATCAAGTCTCTACCAATAGATTGTGGCAGCAACAAAATGGAGTAGAACAACTACTTTCAAAGTACTGCACTATTAAACAGGAAATAACACTTTCAAAAAAATTGGTTATATAATGTAATCATCATCATCATCATCATCATCATCATCACTATCCAACTTGTCTGACTACTTGTCTCCCTTCCTCCTAACGCATTCCTCCTTAGACCTGGGTTCCAAAGGGCCAGGCACCAAGGTTGTGCTGCTTGCAAACGTGGCACCCTCAATCCCAACCCGGCTGAACAATTGAGCCCCCAAACCCCAATCCGGCACACCTTGGACCCCACAACCTGAACCGGTCATTCCTGGGAGCCCATGACACCCAATGCTGAACCGTCAGACCCTCAAGCTTTGCCTCAAAGCCAATTTGGCACTTCCAAATGCCAACCTCGCTGAACGGAGGAGCCGCTTCCTCACGGAGATGGTGCCTCCATGCAACCTGAGCTGGACGATGGGCTTCGCGTTCCCTGGCCCCGCGGACAGGCTCCATCGAGACCCTGTGACTCTAGCTGATTACTTTCCCTGAAACCACCCTATTTTAACATAAAAACTGTGAGAAGAGGAAATAAGTTTTCTCCAAGCTGGGCTGGGCTCTCCCAGACCGGTTTGGTGAGATGTTGAGCCTACCTGCCAGCAAAGTGGGTTAACCCTTTCATGCCTGGTGCAGAAAGGAGGCTGGGGTGCCCAACCGGGCTACAAAAATGCAGAGGATTGGAGAAACAATGTTTTTTACCATAGGGGTGGACAACTGTCCAGAGTTAGGATTCGTGAGCCTCCAAAACAGCTAGGAAACACAAGATGAAAGTGGAAGTGGCCAAACATTTTGGTGGAAACAGTGCTGGGAGTGTCAGGGAAGTGAATATTTGCACCTTGGAGGCTTTTCAGAGGCCAGAAAAAGGGCATTGTTGGAATTCTAGAGGGGAGGCTTCAAAGGCTGGAAAAAAAAGGGCTGAAAAACTAGGCTTATACTCGAGTATATACAGTATGTGTTCTGTGATCTGTCCTGAGTCCTCTTCAGGGTGAAAAAGGCGGAATATAAATACTGTAAATCTATATATATATACATGCTCTGTGCATAATGAGTACCTTAAAAACAAAAGAACCAATGAACGAAATCACACCAAATTTGGCAACAACACAAGGAGTGACCATCACTCAAAAAATTATGATTTTGTCATTTGGGAGTTGTAATTACTGGGATTTATAGTTCACCTATAATCAAAGAGCATTCTGAACTCCACCAACGATGGAATTGAACCAGACTTGGTACACAGAACTCCCATGACCAACAGAAAATATTGGAAGGGTTTGGTAGGCATTGTCCTTGAGTTTGAGAGTAGTTCACCTACATACAGAGAGCACTGTAGATTCAAACAATGCTGGATCTGGACCAAATTTGGCACAAGCACTCAATACGCGCAAATATGAACACAGATTGAGTTTGGGGGAAATGGACCTTGACATTTGGGAGTTGTAGTTACTGGGATTTATAGTTCACCTACAATCAAGGAGCATTCTGAACCCCACCAACAATAGAATTGAACTAAACTTGGCACACAGAACTCTCATGACCAACAGAAAATACTGAAATGGTTTGGTGGGCATTGACCTTGAGTTTTGGAATTGGAGTTCACCTTCATCCAGAGATCACTGTGGATTCAAACAATGATGGATCTGGACCAAACTCTACACAAATACTCAATATGCCCAAATGTGAACACAGATGGAATTTGGGGAAAATAGAATCTTGACATTTGGGAGTTGTAGTTTCTGGGATTTATAGTTCACCTATAATCACAGAGCATTCTGAACCCCACCAACGATAGCATTGGGCCAAACCTCCCACACAGAACCCCCATGTTGGCCACAGCAACGCGTGGCAGGGGACGGCTAGTAAATAAATAAGTTTCTAATTAAGGAAAGAACATCTGTTGACAATGATGTTTGTGATGAATCCCATGGAGCGGCTAGAGAGGAAACTGCACAAGAATCAACTAATGCGTAAGAAGCGTAAAGGAAAAAAAAATCCAAACCTCATTTAAACAGGAAGGATTATATGAAACACACACACATATGTGATGAAAATCTTCTAAACAGGGGTTGGTCAAACCTTCAGTTAGATAGTAACACCGATCACCAGGTCGTGAAAGGAGGCCTGTCTCCGACATGACAATTTGCAAAGCTTTGTCCTTTTCTGTGCACAAAAGAAGCCCGCCAAAGGTAGCCTTGATGTACTCACCGAAAGGATGCGGTCTCCACGGCGCAGCTCCCCACTCAGGTCAGCCGGCCCTCCGGCCAGGATGAAGGAGACAAAGATGCCTTCGCCATCTTCACCGCCCACAATGTTGAAGCCCAAACCGGTGGAGCCCTTGTGCAAGGTGATCTTCCGGGGCTCCCTGCAAGGGACAGAGCACAGCACATGAAGGCACAACTGGAGCTGGAGAAGAACGTGTCCTTCTCTTGGACTCTGCCTTCCAGCAAGCAAGGAGTTCTGAGAGCGGTAGTACCAACATTCTTGCCCTTCTGCACTATGCTTCCACCGGGAGAGTGCGGATGAGCTCCCTCTGTCAGCTCCAGCCTCCCATGCGGGGACATGAGAGAAGCCTCCCGCAAGGATGGGAAAACATCAAAAACATCCGTGCAATGTCTCCTGGGCAACATCCTTGCAGACGGCCAATTCTCTCACACCAGAAGCGAGTTACAGTTTCTCAAGTCACTCTTGACATGGAAAAAGCAAAACAAAAACTGAACAACTCGGATGTACTCTTTGGTGAGACTGTTGCACACTTTCCTCCTAAGAGTAGTAACTCTTAATGCTACTTTCCTTTTTATCTGTGACTTCCTCTTGCTGTACATGTCTGTGTTGTGATTTTGCTGGTGTATGCCAATATAGGCTGTGTTATGTTATGATATGTATTTTTTAAAAATACTGATTTTGAAAAGGGGGCTTCAGTAACACTCCCCGTTTCCTCTCTCCCGGCGTCTATGTAAACACATAGAGAGAAAGAAGGAAATATTAGTATAATCTACTGAGGTAATTTTAATTAATTCAAATTAATTACCTATGTACTCGAAGAGAGGCGGAGTTTTTCAGCCTCATTTCCATCTTTCCTTTTTCCTTACCTCCCTTTCTCCTTCCATCTTTCCCTTCCACCCTTTCGTCCTTCCTTCTCTCCCTCTTTCTCCTTCCTTCCTTCCTTCCTTCCTTCCTTCCTTCCTTCCTTCCTTCCTTCCTTCCTACCCTTCTTTTGTCTTTCCTTCCTCCTTACCTCCCTTCTTCCCTCTCTCCCTCTTTCTCCTTCCATTCTTCCCTTCCTCCCTTTTATCCTTCCTTCTCTCTCCCCCTCTTTCTCCTTCCTTCCTACTTCTCCTTTTGTCTTTCCATTCTTCTCTTTCCTTTATGCTTCCATCCCTTCCATCCATCTCTCCTCCTCCCTTTCTTTTTTCTTCCTTCCTTCCTTTTGTCTTTCCTTCCCTCTTTCATCCCTCCTTCTCTCTCTCCCTTTCTCCTTCCATTCTTCCCTTCCTCCCTTTTATCCTTCCTTCCTTCTCTCCCCCTTTCTCCTTCCTTCCTACCTCTCCTTTTGTCTTTCCATTCTTCTCTCTTTCCTTTATCCTTCCATTCCTTCCATCCATCCTTCTCTTCTTCCCTCCCTCCCTTCTCTTTTTGCCTCCTCCTTCCCTTTTGTCTTTCCTTCCCTCTTTACTCCTTTCTTCCCTTTTTCTCCTTCCAACCTTCCTCCCTTTCGTCTTTCCTTCCTTCTTTCTTTCCTTCCTCCTTCCCTTCCTTCCATCACCGGGCAGCCAGTCCTCCTAGCAGGGAGTGCTGGCATGCGACCCCCAAGTCTGAAAGTTTGACCATGCCTGGAATATGCCATACTCTATCCCCAATTCCTTCCTTTCGAGCAAGACATCTCCCCAACTTCTCCAAATCTCCCCCCCCCCCCCATGCTTCATTAACCCTCAGTCTCCTATTTCTGACCATTTGGGATGGGAAAGGACAGTGATAAATGCCACAAATCCTGACTATTCAGGGGCTGCAAGGAACAGCTATTATCTCTATTCCCGACTCTTGGAATCAGAGGTTCCTGCCAACTGGATCAACCCATAGAAGGGGCATCAAGGGTACCTGAGCTCCCTTTTGTGGATGGCAGCAGCCCACTGTGGTCGAGGTGGCCGCCTCACGTAGGATATGGAGGAGGAGGAGACGTTGACGGAGAACATGGTGGCGGCCTCCCTGTCTCTGATCTAAAGGGCTGGAAGGGATGGCTGTTTTTATCTCGCTGCTGCTGCTGCCTCCGTTGCTGAGATAAACCAGGCTCCGGATGGGACAACGGAGCCAGCCGGGAGGCCTTAACCCCTCCCTTCCCGACAGCAGAATAAGCTCAAGACTCACCAGAAATCAAGCAGAAATGTGATTTCTTGCTTTATTTGACCGTTTTCTCTCTCTCCTCAAGGGACGGGGTCCCTAGGGCACGTTCAGAGTGCCTTCCTCTCCACCCATATAAGGATGAAATACAGGAATTTAATTTTTTCACAGTGTTCTCAATGGCAAAAGTGTTATCAAATCCCACACCTTCTGAACAACTCGAATACATCCATTTGTGAGACTGCGGCACATTTTATTCTTGAGCTTAGCAACCCTTACTTATGCTGGTGGCACAACGGGTTAAACTGCTGAGCTGCTGAACTTGCTGACTAAAAGGTTGGCAGTTCGAATAGGGGGAGTGGGGTGAGCTCCAGCTGTTAGCCCCAGCTTCTGTCAACCTAGAAATGGAGATGAGCACCTCCCATCATAGTTGGACACGACTAGACTTAATGTCAGGGGAATGATAACTTATACCTTTATTTAATTATGCTTTCTTTTTTTAACAATCCTCTCGTATATACCTGTGTGGTGATTTTGTTGTTGTATGCCAATAAGGGCTGTATGTGTGTGTGTGCTTTCCCCTCCAGACTGAAAGATAAGCTCCAAAGGCATTGTACCCTTTTGCTTGGGTTTTTTTTTAAATCCAGTGTCTTTTTCTCTCTCCGGGGCATGTGCAGAGTGCCTTTCCTCACCTTCCGCTCCAGGTTGAAGGACAGCATCCAAAGACATCACACATGCCCACCTTTTGTATGGTGGGCACCATATCCTGCAACCCAACCATCCCCAAGCCTCACATCTATCTGCTTCCATGTCATCTGCTACAGCTTCCTGGTGGAAGATGGTGGGCTACAACTCCCAGAATCCCAACAATGGCGAGAAGGGCAACCTTTTAAGGAGGCAGCAGATCAGTCCGTACACTCAAGAGACTGCCAAAGAAATAGGGCCTAAACTAATCCTTCCTATTTCATGCACTTCATGTCAGTGGGACTGATGAATCCGCCCCAAATTGCAGTCTGACTGCTATATATATGTGTGTGTGTGTGTATCTATATAAATAAAAATGTAATGTTCGTTTGTGGGATTAACAGAACTCAAAAACCACTGGACAAATTGACACCAAATGTGGACACAAGACACCTAACAACCCAATGTATGTCCTTCACTCAAAAAATGTTTTTGTCATTTGGGAGTTGTAGTTGCAGGGATTTATAGTTCACCTAAAATCAAAGAGCATTCTGAACCTCACCAGTGATGGAATTGAACCAAACTTGGCACACAGTTCTCCCATGACCAACAGAAAATACTGGATGGGTTTAGTGGGGAATATCCTTTGGTTTTGGAGTTGTAGTTCACCTACATCCAGAGATCACTGTGGACTCAAACAATGATGGATCTGGACCAAACTCCACAATACTCAATATGTCCAAATGTGAACACTGGTGTAGTTTGGGGAAAATAGAATCTTGACATTTGGGAGTTGTAGTTGCTGGGATTTATAATTCACCTACAATCACAGAGCATTCTGAACCCCACCCGTGACAGAATTGGGCCAAGCCTTCCACACAGAACCCCCATGTGGGCCACAGTAACGCGTGGCAGGGGATGGCTAGTTGTGTGTGTGTGTGTGTGTGAGTATATACATATATATATATATCACACAGGCCATCTAATCATAATTTCTGGAAGAAAAGTAAGTAAAAAGGAGAATTTTATCCATCCATCTATCATTTATCATCCACTGTCTGTCTGTCTTATCTATATCTATCTATCTATCTATCTATCCATCTATCATCTAGCCTGTCCATCTGTCCATCCATCTGTCCTTCTATCTCATATCTATCGATCCATCCATCATCTACTATCTGTCCGTATGTCCATCCATCGTCTATCTCATATCTATCTATCTATCTATCTATCCATCCATCCATCCATCCATTCATCATCTCCTATCTGTCTGTCTGTCCATCCATCTATATTATCTATCCATCAATTTATCTATCTCACTATCATCTAGAACAGGGGTCCTCAAACTAAGGCTCGGGGGCCAAATACGGCCCTCCAAGGTCATTTACCCGGCCCTCGCTCAGAGTCAACCTAAGTCTGAAATGACTTGAAAGCACTCAACAACAACAACAACCCTATCTCATCAGGCCCACACTTCCCACTGAAATACGAATAAGTTTATATTGTTAAAATTTTTCTTCATTTTAATTATTGTATTTTTTTTAAAGTGTTTTTGCACTATCAATAAGATATGTGCAGTGTGCATAGGAATTCATTCATGTTTTTTTCAAATTATAATCCGGCCCTCCAATAGTTTGAGGGACTGTGACCTGGCCCTCTGTTTAAAAAGTTTGAGGACCCTTGATCTAGCCTGTTCATCTGTCCTCCTATCTCATATCTATCGATCCATCCACCCATCATCAACTATCTGTCTGTCTGTCCATCCATCTGTCCATCTCATGTCTATCTATCCATCCATCCATTAATCATCTCCTATCTGTCTGTCCATCCATCTATATTATCTATCTATCTATCTATCTATCTATCTATCTATCTGTCTGTCATCTAGAGTCTATCTATCTATCTTATCTCTTGATTGTTAGATAAAATTTATATCAACTGCCAAGGAGATTCTAAGGGTTAACGGGATCCTCTCCTAAAATGTATTTTAACTATTATTAACTTCCATCGTTTTTGTTGTGGGAACAAATTATGGTTCTGTTTAGCATCATTGGTGCCTGTACTCTGAGGGTACTATTGTGTGCGTGTGGTGCTTTTTGTCATGGCCTTGGGCCCGTACAATAAACTATTTTTTATGATCTCTCGATCTATCCATCCATCCATTCATCATCTACCGTCTATCTATTTGTCTATCTATCTATCAATCAATCTATCATCTACTGTCTGTCTGTCTGTCTATCTATCCATCCATCCATTCATTCGTCCATCCATCCATCTATCATCTAGTCTACCTGTCCGTCCGTCCGTCCGTCCGTCCGTCCATCCATCCATCTATCCATTCATCTATCTATCATGTACTGTCTGTCTGTCCACCCACCTGACAGTCTATCTTATCTATGTATCTATCTATCCATCCATCCTGTCATCGTCTGGACTAAAATTAAAATCACAATACTAAAACATAGATCACTAGCCAAGGTTAACTAACACATAAAATGGCTCTGACCCTATTCCAAATACTGTATAGTGGGGAAAAAAGATGAAGAAATACACATATTATTCTACCATTGCAGACCCAACTAAACAATCCTACAATCCTATTAACAACCATAGCCACAGATTATTGTATTGTCAGTTCCTTATTGCTCAGAATGTCCACAAATGGTTGCTGGTCTTTCAAAATATTTTCAATTGATTTCTCCTCTAAAACCCATGTTGATTTGGTGAGTGGTCAGAATAGTTAGGCAGGTATGTCTGAGGCTTAAAACCTTGGCCAGCTCATTTAAACCTGATTCTCCCAAATAACGTTGTGACATTTGGACTCTCTAAAAGTTCAGACTAAAAACCAGAGGAAGAATCAACCAAGGGCCCTTTCCTCCAGGTTCTGCAGGGCAGGGACTGCGGGGTCATCTGTCTGTCCATCTCACCTGGTGAAGTCCTCGTCCCCCATCAGGTGCCGTGGGACGGGCGAGTAGCGGGCTGGCGTGACCTGCGGTGGAGGCGGGTAGGCAGGCTTGGGCTCCAGGCCCCCCAGGTAGCCCAGGCCGGGGTTATGGCTTATGTGGTTGTCGGCCAAGGCGGAGAAGGCTGGGGAGGAAAAGCAGGGCAAAAGAGGTCAGCTGAGCTGTGGACAATGAGACAACAATGGCACCCATTGGGAGACACACACCAAGAGCACCCAACCCTTCCCTCACCACAATCAGTCTCAATATTTCTGTCTTTCTGTCTTTCTGTCTTTCTTTCTTTCTTTCACAGAATCCTAGATTTGGAAGAGACCCCCACAAGGACTGTCCAGTCCCACAAGGACTGTGCAGTCCATCCCTATTCTGCCGGACAGGAAGTCACAATCAAAACACTCCTGGCAGATGGCCATCCAGCCTCTTCATTATGACATCTAGGTTGGATAGCTTGCTGCCATCTGTATTAAGTTATTGAATTAATCTTCTTGTATGAAAACTTGGAATAGGCAGATGCCAAGGATTGATTCAGAGACCTTGGGGATGTAAAGCAAGCTATCTATTTATTTATCCATCCATCCATCTTCTATCCAGTAATGAATGTTGGGCTATCTGTCCATCCATCCTATTTATAAACACTGGAAAACTGTGAGAAGGTTACTCTATCTATCTCTACCTATCTATCATCCTCATTAAATTACAAAATGCATCTTCTTGCATGAAAACCTGAAAATCATGGCTGACAGGAACTTGACCCAAGTCCTCCAACATGAAGAACATTCTATCTATCTATCTATCTATCTGTCTGTCTGTCTGTCTATCCGTCTATCCATCTATCCATCCATCCATCTATCGATCTATCGATCTATCTATCTATCTATCTGTCTGTCTGTCTGTCTGTCCATCTGCTTCTCTGTCTGTCTGTCTGTCCGTCCGTCCATCCATCCATCCATCCATCCATCCATCCATCTATCTATCTGCCTATCTATCTATCTGTCTGTCTATCTGTCCATCTGCTTCTCTATCTATCTATCCATCCATCCATCTATCTATCTGTCTGTCTAGACGTCTGTCTAGACGTCTATCTATCTATCTATCTATCTATCTATCTATCTATCTATCTATCCTTCTATCCATCCATTTATTTATTAATTTATTTACAGTATTTATATTCCACCCTTCTCAGCCCGCAGGGGACTCAGGGTGGATTACAATGTACACATATATGGCAAGCATTCAATGTCAAAGACACACAACAGCTATAGACAAACAGTCAGAGGCTATTTAACTTTTCTGGCCGCCAGGGGAGCTGTCGCTTTCATCGTCCATCTGCGACACTGATGAAGTATTTCCGCATTCCCCGCATGCTTTTGCTGGAGTCTTTTTATGGCCTCGTAAATTAGTTAAATTAGCTTCCCCACACATAGGTGGTACCTAATTTTCCTACTTGACAGATGCAACTGTCTTTCAGGTTGCAAAGGTCGACAACAAGCTACACAATTGGTCGGAAGCTCACTCCGACCCGGGCTGGCTTCGAACTCATGACCTTGTGGTCAGAAGTGATCTTAATGCAGCTGACACTCAGACAGCTGCACCACAGTCCCGGTGCAGGACGTCCGGCATCTATCTGTTTGTCTATATCTGAATGCTAGAAAGCCATGAGCTATATCTATCTATCTGTCTGTCTGTCTATCTATCATCTTAATTAAATTACTGAATTAAACCTTGCAAGAGAACTTGCAAAAAGTAACTGTTAGGAATGGAACCTGAGATCTCCAGAAGGATCTATCGATCTATCTATGAATGATGAAAAATCATGAGCTTGGGAAGGCTATCTACCTCCCTCTCTATTGCCTGAATTAAATGACTAAATTAATCTTCTGGTTTGAAAACATGCAATAGGCAGTTGCCAGGCCCCAAACCACAGTCCTGCTCCCTCCCCAATGCTGGGATGATGGGACAGGTGCTTACTGCTGGCGTAGTCGGGCGGGGCGTAGATGTCGTTGAGGTGGGCGCTGCCCGGCTTGGCCACCTTCAGGTACACCATGTCGGAGGTGTTCTTTAGGGCAGCCACAGCCTCTTCGTGCCGGACGTCCTGCAAGTTGGTGTTGTTCACCTGGGCCATAAGAGAGAGAGGAGGGTCAGCAGGTGAAAGAGAGGGCTCTGTGGGCCTGGCATCCGTTGTTTCATTTGGCTATCATACAGCTTTGGCATCTGCTTTAGTCTAAACTTTGGCCTGACTGGTATGACACCATGTAACAAAATTTGAAAAATATTCTATTCCTGGTTTGAAGGTGTTATTTCCTGTTTATTTTCGTAGGACTTTCTTTTGTTCTACTCCAGAAACTTTGTTTTTGTGGCTGCCACAAACTAGGTTGAATTGCTTGAGACCCGATGAAATATTCATTGAAAAACAAATGATGGTTGGCCTTCACATATCTTGGAAAGAAGGCAAAAGCTGACTTTAAGGATGCCACAAAGAACTTATAGGGCTAGATCAGTGGTTCCTGACCTTTTTTTTTTTATTTTTTACCAGGGACCACTCTCCAACATTAGTACCAAAAGAATTACAAATCAGTTTTTGGTCTATTTTAGATTCGGTTAGGTTATTTGGTGTGCTGATTCAGAAAATTGCATTTGATAGACCACATCAGCTCTAGTTTCTGATACAGAACATATACCATCCAATGGTCGCCATCTGCTCAGCCACAGAAAACCATATTTAATGACAGAGAGCTGATGTGGTCTATCCAATGCAATTTTCTGAATCAGTGTCCCAAATAACACCAGGAACACACTTAAAAATGAAGACAGCAAGAAAAAAAATTGGTTGGGCTGTGTTATTATCCATGGATTTTGTTAATGCTCATGTAAAAAAAAGAAGAGGGGGCTGAGGTTGAAAAAATACAAAAGAGTGTGAGACCTAAGAAACTGTTCCTAACAGCTATAATAATAATAATAATAATAATAATAATAATAATAATAAATATTATTATTATTATTATTACTACTACTACTACTACTACTACTACTACTACTACTAATTACTTTGGGGGACTAAACAGGGTCTTACAAAGGGCTGCTTTTCCATTATAACTCTCGTGTTTGGCAGTGGGATCTAATAACAGTAATAGTAATAATAATAATAATAATAATAATAATAATAATAACAACAACAACAACAACAACAACAACAACTTTGCGGGGCTCTCCTTTTCTCCATGTTACATAGTATATAATTTTTGGTAAGTCAGGCTACCTCTAAATACTGGGGTCTGGTTTGTGCTTATTGTGGGCAACATGAATGCTAGTAAGCCACAAGCTGGAGAAGGGTGATCATGGCAGAATCTCACACCTTTTCCCAGCTCTAATAAGACTCCTACAGATGCATAGCTAAGCCTGTGGCTCTCCCCATTGACTAGGGGTCTCCACGGACCTGAAACAACCGCATGTCTACACTTTTGGGGTCTGACCTAATACAGGGGTTGTGTATATATACTATTATATACAGAAAGAGTGAGGCTGCTGCTCACCGCTAGCAGCCGGTCCCCAATTTGCAGGCGCCCATCCTTCTGGGCCGCCCCACCTTCGATGATCTTGGTGATGTAGATGCTGTTGTCTCCGGGGATGTGCTGGTTCCCAATACCCCCCGCAATGCTGAAGCCCAGTCCTGGGGGGAAAGGGATGGGATGAAAAGCAAGGTTAGTGACCCCCTAAACACCTGCATTGGGGAATATATGCTCATGCATTCCCATTCCCCACCACTGAGAAGTCAATGAGGTTCTCCACCTCTCATGCCATGTGGCTTCTGTTGCTATTATTCTACTGAGGGGCATCAGATCCCCACACAAGGCAGGGAGAGGCAAATGAAGCACTGCATTGACTCAAATTTCATGCATCAACCCTGAAGCCAAAAAAAAAATTGCTGCCGAATGTAATGTGCAGCGGTAAAAAGTGATATGCCCCAAAAACATGGATTTCCTAAAAATGACATATGAATCAAATCTGCAAAAGTGGAACCTGCCAATGTAGTGGGCCAGCTGTCTATTTCCATTAAGGTTCCATGCACGGGAAACAAACCATGGAGGGAAAACTACAAACATCCTCTCTGTCCACATTAAGACTTGATTCAGCTGAGAATCAGTGAGAAAATGGATGGAAAGCTACTCCGTGCAGTATTTCTAAGTTTCTAGGTCATTGTATTCCGGGTTGAAAAAAATATGACTGAGAAATCGAGGGGTCTGTTTAGCAATTTCCTCAAATAGTGACCTCCTCTCACTATCTTGTTTTCAGGCTTAAAAGCTGTCTTTTGGTAAGCAGGGCCTCTCCAAAGTGGTTTCATTCTGCTGATTCCCCAAGCCAGAAGCAATGAGGAAGTTTGGATAGGAAAAGACACCCACCCACCCTCAAGCAACCCAAGAGCATCACCTTTGGGTCCCTTCATGAGGTTGACTTCCATGATGGTCTCCGGTGGAGGCTGCCTCCGCCGCACCAGGAGACGGACCACCGGCCCGGCTTCCTTCAGGGCCTCCACGGCTTTACTGTGCACCACTTCAGAGACATCCACTTCATTGACCCGCAGGACACAGTCATTTACCCTGAGAGGAGGAAGAAGTGGAAAAGGAGAAAGAAGAAAGGAGAAAGAAGAAGAGGAGCAAGAAGAAAAAGAAGAGGAGAGAGGAAAAGGAAAAAGAAGAGGAAGATTCAGAAGAGGAGGAAGAAGAAGATGAGGAGGAGCAAGAGGAAGTGGAGAAGGAAGAGGAGAAGAAAAAGAAGGAAGAGGAGGAGGAAAAGGATAATGGAGATTTGAATACTGGACTTAAGACAGAGAAAAAGCCTTCAAGATCCTCCTTTTGGGCTCCTAAGACAGGCACCAGGCCCTCTCCTTAGTATGCTACTAGATAAATAGGAGCTGAGAAATATATTGTTCATTAAGGCATACTATATATCCCAGACTTCTAATGTCACCTCCTGCCATCTTCTCTATTTCTCTGTGATACACTGTGATTCCTGTGTCTGTGGTGGATCCATTTCTAGGTTCTGTGTGGATATGCAGATTTGGAGATAATAACAAACACTACTGAAA
>NW_026844478.1:6250782-6273301 GCF_025583915.1 Anolis sagrei ordinatus
GAGATGAAGGCTGAGAAAGGGATAGAGGTAGAGCTGGAGCTGAAGACTGAGATGTAGAGAGAGATAGAAACAGAGATGGTATAGAGTCAGAAGCGGTTGTAGAGATGGAGGTAAAGATGGAGACAGAGACAAAGATAGAGATGGAGGTGGAGATGAAGACTGAAGTAGAAACAGAGAGATGGAGATGGAGCTGAAGGCTGAGATGGGGGTAAAGAGATAGAAAGAGAGATGACGAAATTGGAGATGCTGATGGAGGTAAAGACAAAAGAGATTGTGAATATGGAGGTAGAGGCAGAGATAGAGGGAAAAAAGGAAGAACAAGTGGAGGTGAAGAGGAGAACTTACAGAAAGGGCAGGCTCCAAGGTGTCCGTGTTGACAATGATGGGCGAGGGGCTGGCCTGGAAAGAGACAAGAGACAGAAACCACAAGATCATCCACTCGGCCTCCCATTCTATGCTGATCTCTTGAGAGCCACCACCTTCCACTCTTGGACTGAGAGAAAGCAGTTTCCAACGAAGCCAAGGGGACTCACGGCAACATGGAGGAGGGCTTGCTGATGCCAACCTTGGGATCCACGGGGTGTCTTTTTGCCATGAAGGAGCATGGGGCGTCACAAACGCAAGGTGCTTGCACTTGGAGGAAATGCCCCTGTGCTTGCCCAGAGAGGGGGAAGGAATGCAGCCATTGTCCTGGCTCCGTCTGCCTGAAATGCCTTGTCGGTTCCCCTCCCGTCTTGAGGCGGCCACCTTTTCTTGTTGCTCATTCAATCTCCCTGCAATGCTTCGGGCAGCACTTAGGACTCTTCCTGGCCTGGTTTCTCAACCGGAAGGTTGTCTCCAAGAAAACAGTGGAGCCCTGAGGGTTTTTTGTGGGGGGGGGGGGATTGTAAAGGATTTGGAGCCAAAGAGAAACTCCAGAAAGAAACACAACATGGGGAAGGAGGCACCCACAAAACAGAGGATGTGGGGCCATAAATGCTGGGGATTTTGCCTCTTGCAATTGCGAAGTTAACCTTATTTTTCTCTCCACATTAGGGCCTCATGACAAGGGGTTTTCCCTTCCCTAATAATTGCATTTCTCTCATGCTTAAACTGGGACTTGACAGAGCACAAGATCCCCCCTTCTTTTTAAAAGACAGCCACAAACCATAATGCAACCAATGCTAAGATGATGGTAACACGGTAAAACACCACTTTGACTAATCGATTGCATTCATGAATAGGGTAATTTGAAGGCACGCATATACAACTTAAATGTTTTCACCTATGGCGCACTGCGGGATGCAGATACAGATGTAAGAGCTGGGGGATTCTGGGAACTGTGATCCAAAAGGGATTTGTAGGGGACCCCCCCCCCCCCCCAAATCTCCAATGCATGGATTCATGCACCTGCCGGCTAGCAAAGGCACTGTTTGGCAAAGCAAGTGCCTTCCCCTCTGGCTGAGGGACTTCCGGAAGCCATCTGCCTGGTCCCACTTGGCCACCAAAAACCCAGGCAGATGGTCCTCCTTCTGGTCCAGCCTTAAGTCTGCTCAGAAGATCGCAGGGTTGTCCCACCGTTTCCTTTGCAACTCAGCGGAAGAAAAGCAGGGCCAAGTTGGCACCATTGCTGGCACAGCAGCCTGGAGGGCAAGGCTCCTTTGGAGCAAGTTCGGACAGAGTCAGGTCGGCCAGGTGGATTGGAGATTGGAGGCCACCCCAGGTGTTAGTGTCTCAGAGAAGCAATCTTTCAGAAATAATGGGAGCAGTGCAATAAGAGACTATAAATTAATTTAATGACGACTCGGGCTGGCCTTGGAATATGACCTGGATTATGTGATGGGGCCCCCTGGGGAAACAGCGGGTTAAACCGCTGAGCCTGCTGAACTTGCTGACCAAAAGGTCAGGGTTCAAATCTGGGGAGTGGGGAGAGCTCCCACTGTTTGCGCCAGCTTCTCTCAAGGTACCGCCTCTGAGGGAAGATAACGGAGCTCCATGCAGGCAGTCATGCTGGCCACATGACCTTAGAGTTGACCTTAGAGGTGTCTACGGACAACGCTAGCTCTTTGGCTTAGAAATCGAGATAAGTACCACCCCCGAGTCAGACTCAACTAGACTTAATATCAAGGGGAACCTTTACTATGTGATTTTAATGGTTTTAATGTGATGTTTTAATTGGTTGGTTTTAATGTTTTTGTTTATTCATTGATGTATGTGTATGTGCGGCATTGAATTGTTGCCTTTGTGAAGCTGCCTTGAGTCCCCTTCAGGTTTGAGAAAGGCGGGATACAAGTATAGTAAATAATAATAATAATAATAATAATAATAATAATCTAAATGTATTGTCGAAGGCTTTCATGGCCGGAATCACTAGGTTGTTGTAGGTTATACACAGCATATGCCAAAAAGAATTGGTTCTAGTTTGGGAATGGGAATTATTTAGGCCTCCTCACTACCTCTGAGGATGCTTGCCATAGATGCAGGCGAAACGTCAGGAGAAAATGCCTCTAGAACATGGCCATGTAGCCCAGAAAACCTACAACAACCCAATAATAATAATAATAATAATAATAATAATAATAATAATAATAATGTTTATTTAAAGTCTGAATAAGTCAAAAACGATTATGGTTGAAGGCTTCAACCAGAAAAATCAGCAATGGCAGAATACATGATAAACCAAGTGTTGGGTGCAGAATACTATTTGAGAACACAGAAATTCTGGACCACTCAGTCAACCACTATGTCAGAAATCCACAAGCACATGGACAATTTCAATGGAAAGCATGAAACCACGAAAGTGAACAACATTTGCCTACCAGTCCAGTATTGAAAAACAATGAAGACAGTGACGAATGAACCACCCAGACACAGGAGGTCTCCAGGCAGCAAGCAATCAAGGGCTAGTAAATACCAAGCAGACAAAGGGTGGTCTCTAGACCAGGCATGGGCAAACTTCAGCCCTCCAGGTGTTTTGGACTTCAATGCCCACAATCCCTAACAGCCTCAGACCTCTTCCTTTTCCCCTTTGGCAGCTTGAGGGCCTGAGGAAAGGGCCTGAGGCTTATAGGGATTGTGGGCATTGAAGTCCAAAACACCTGGAGGGTTGAAGTTTGCCCATGCCTGCTCTAGACAGTAAACAATTCAAAGGGAACAAAGGCCGGGCTACTTCTAGGCAGATGCTCTCACTAATTGAACATACTATCTTCATGGTTACTCACATGCTAATGGGTGGATATCATTCAACACTTGCAAATCAAGCTTGCTAACTGCACCCTTTACACTTGTTTAACAGACAATGGTTTTCTCTCCCACACGGGACATTCCACAAGTATATATACTCCACTTGCTTGACCACCATCAGATCCTCTGAAGATGCAGGCAAAACGTCAGGAGAAAATGTTGCTTCAACAAGGCCATACAGCCCAGAAACCACACCCCAATTATACAATCTCTAAAATGCATAGATCTGATATAGCAGTGGTTCTCGACCTTCCTTATGCCGTGACCCCCTCAATACAGTTCCTTATGTTGTGGCCCAACCAAAACAAGTATTTTCATTGCTACTTCTTAACCGTAATTTTGCTACTGTTATGAATTGTAATGTCCATATCTGATACGCAGGACATATTTTCATTCACTGGACCAAATTTGGCACAAATTACCCAATGTGCCCAAATTTGAATACTGGTGGGATTGGGGAGGATTGATTTTGTCATTTGGGAGTTGCAGTTGCTGGGATTTATAGTTCACCTACAATCAAAGAGCATTCTGAACTTCACAAACGATGGAATTGAACCAAACTTGGATCACAGAGCTCCCATGACCAACACAAAATACTGGAAAGATTGGGTGGGCATTGACCTTGAGTTTTGGAGTTGTAGTTCACCTATATCCAGAGAACACTGTGAAACAATGATGGATCTGGACCAGACTTGGCATGAATATGCACTATACCCAAATGTGAATACTTGTGGAGTTTGGGGAAAATAGACTTGACATTTGGGAGTTGTAGTTGCTGGGATTTATAGTTCACCTACAATCAAAGAGCATTCTGAACCACCAACGATGGAATTGAAACAAACTTGGCACACAGAACTCCCATGACCAACAGAAAATACTGTGTTTCTGATGGTCTTTGGACCCCTCTGACCCCCCCTCGTGACCCGCCCCCCCCCCCCCCCAGGATTCAGTGTCATGGAGCCATGGCAGTTAAAGTGGAGTCAAACTGCATTAATTCTGGAGTGTAGATGTATTCTAGGACTCGGGTTCGAATCCAAAACCCACTGCAAGAATTGTGGGCAAGTCACGCAATGGCCAACCTCTTCTGAATAAATCAGGAGAATATTTCCATAAGTTTGATATTTATATGTTGTGGGTTTTGAATTGAATTACTGCGAGCTGCTTTTGAGTCTCATTTTAGAGAGGAAAGCAGGGTAATCATGGTGGTTATGATGTCGGTGTTGACTAGAATTGGGCCAAACCTCCCACACAGAACCACCATGACCAACAGAAAACACTGGGTTTTCTGATGATCTTTGATGACCCCTCTGACACCCCCTTGTGACCACCCCAGGGGTCCCGACCCCTAAGTTGAGAAACACTGTGATACAGTCTCGCTGCTCCATTTTGCACCAAGCGTGACTGTCAAACACTTCCAAACCCACTTTGAGTATTATCCACTTTGAATCTCATTTAAGAGAGGAAAGTGATGGTATACATAAATAAATATTACGGTAACAATAACAGCAACACTTCCCAAGTAGAGCACATTACTATAAAGGTAACTAAGGGATGATTCCCACAAAAGAGTACATTTGGATAAAATCATGTGAAGGCACTGCTGTTGCCTGACTTTCCAGAAGCAATGCTGGGTCTAAGTTCAGCTGCAAGTTGCAAAACTGATCTTTCAGAGGGAGAGCCACCCACCCAGAACAGGCTGTGATACCAATCTCAGGTTGATTTTCCTACTAAATACAATTGAGCCATAAAGGTGAGAGAGACTATCACTGGGTTTTTCCTTAATGAGGAGAGTGGAAACCGAACAAAAGCCGATCCTGTCTGCAAAGGACACAAAGCTACCCAATTTGGGGGTGAGGCTGATCGTTTTGAATGGGACTTTTTTGCCTTTTAGCAGAGCTGAAATGGCAACACTTGTCCTGAATTGATAACACTGGTAGGACTCCTTGTGGAGAGAAAAAGCAGGCTATAAATAAACATAATAATGGTAATAATGATGGGATCAACCCACAATCTGAGAAATAGCATGGATATGGGTGGCCTCTGAAAAACTGTTGTTGTTATGCACCTTCAAGTCAACACCGACATAATCATCACCATGATTACCCTGCTTTCCACTCTTAAATGAGACTCAAAATGAGACTCGCACAGTTCACAACATATAAATATCAAACTTAGAATTAACTTATGGAAATATTTTCCTGATTTATTCAGAAGAGGTTGGCCATCGTGTGACTTGCCCACAATCCTCGCAGTGGGTTTTGGATTCAAACTCTAGTTACCAGAGTCCTAGAATACATCTACACTCCAGGATTAATGCAGTTTGACTCCACTTTAACTGCCATGGCTCCATGACACTGTATTTTCTGTTGGTCATGAGGGTTCTGTGTGGGAAGTTTGGCCCAATTCTATCGTTGGTGAGGTTCAGAATGCTCTATGATTGTAGGTGAACTATAAATCCCAGGAACTACAACTCCCAAATGTCAAGCTCTGTTTTTACCAAACTCCACCAGTGTTCACATTTGGGTATATTGAGTATTTGTGCCAAGTTTGGTCCATATCCATCATTGTTTGAGTCCGCAGTGCTCTCTGGATGTAGGTGAACTACAACTTCAAAACTCAAGGTCACCATTTTTTTCCAGTATTTTCTGTTGATCATGAGAGTTCTGTGTGCCAAGTTTAGTTCAATTCCATTGTTGGTAGAGTTTGGTTGTGCATGTAAGTAATCAGATCCAATTTGCCAAATAGTCACTGTTGAATGTTTTTATGTTGAATGTTTTTATATTGTGAAATGCTATTTTAAATTGTAAGTTGCTTGGAGCACCTTGGTGGAGAGCGACTAATTAAGAAATAAAGTGAAGTGAAGTATTCGTGCCAAGTTTGGTCCAGATTAATCATTGTTTAAGTCCTCAGTGTTCCCTGGGTGTAGGTGAACTACAACTCCAAAACTCAAGGTCAATGCCCACCAAACCCTTCCAGCATTTTCTAATGATCATGGGAGTTCTGTGTCCCAAGTTTGGTTCAATTCCATCATTGGTGGAGTTCAGAATGTTCTTTGATTGTAGGTGAACTATAAATCCCAACAACTACAACTCCCAAATGACAAAATCAATCCCCCCTCAACCCCACCAGTATTCAAATTTGGGTGTATCGGGTACTTGTGCCAAATTTCGTCCAGTGAATGAAAATGCATCCTGCATATCAGATATTTATATTACGATTCACAACAGTAGCAAAATTGCAGTTATGAAGTAGTATAGAAAATAATTTTATGGTTGGGCGTCACCACAACATGAGGAACTGTGTTAAGCGGTCGCAGTGTTAGGAAGGTTGAGAACCACTGTTCTGAAAGGTCTTTAGTCTTATCAGCCAAAGAAGGCCTCACCAAACTACAGATTCCAGCATAACAATAATAAGTCCAGATCTATATACACTTGAGTGCTTGCCTTCAACTGTATTACTTCATTTTAAACTATACTAGCTGTATCAGGACATGCGTTGCTGTGGCCCAGTCTGGTGAACTGGAAAATAAAGTAATGAGAAAGTATTGGTTTCTAATATATGTAATGTCTTTTTGCTTGTGGGTAAACAGTATTTCTTGCTGTTTCTTTGCCAGTGGAGATTGTTGGGTTTGCCTACTCTGGAARATGCAACATATCATTGTCCTTCTTTAGGGGTCCCTTTCAAATCTATGATATTGCATCTGTCAAATACATATATGTGTGTGTGTGTGAATGGCTGGGTGGCCCTTTGTCAGGAGGGCTTTGATTATGTTTTCTTGCCCTGGTGAAGGGAGATGGACTGGATGGCCTTAAGGCAGCATTTCTCAACCTGGGAAGTCAAGACCCTGGGYAGGGGTCATCAGGGGGGTGTCAGAAGAGTCACCAAAGACCACCAGAAAACACAGAATTTTCTGTTGGCCATGAGGGTTCTGAGTGGGAAGTTTGCCCCAATTCTGTTGTTGGTGGGGTTCAGAATGCTCCTTGATTGTAGGTGAACTATAAATCCCAGTAACTACAACTCCCAAATGTTAAGGTCTATTTCCCCCAAACTCCATCTATGTTTATATTTGGGCATATTCTACATGAAGGCAGAAGTGGGTTGGACTGGATGGTTTCGCTTCCAAATATATTGAGTATTCGTACCAAGTTTGGTCCAGATCCATCATTGTTTGAGTCCACAGTGCTTTCTAGATGTAGGTGAACTGCAACTCCAAAACCCAAGGTCAATGCCCATCAAACCCTTCTAGTGTTTTCTGTTGGTCAGGGGAGTCCTGTGTGCCAAGTTTGGTTCAATTCCATTGTTGGTGGAGTTCAGAATGCTCTTTGATTATAGGTGAACTATAAATCCCAGCAACTACAACTCCCAAATGACAAAATCATAATGTTTTGAGTGATGGTCATTCCTTATGTAGTGAGACATTTTGTTGTCAAATTTGGTGTGATTTCGTTCATTGGTTCTTTTGTTTTTAAGGTACTCATTATGCACAGAGCATTTATAGATAGATGGATGGATGGATGGATGGATGGATGGATGGATTAACCTATTTACTATCTATTTGTTCTTCCTATCTGAAATGTGGATTAGTTTCGTTGCACACTGCTCTGAGATCCTTGGACACAGCAAGGCAGGATACACACAGTTTCGTGAATCGAGATAGAAACCTTGCCGCCTTGGGGACAGATGGAACGGCTGGGGAGCGGATCCTTTAATAGCTAGCGGAGAAAGATGACCAGGAGCAAAAGGGGATCCCAGGCAACCGAGGCCACATTGCGGCCCACTTCTCCGGAAATGACTCAAAATAGCTGCCAGAAGGGTTGGTGAAGGCGAAAGTGGGCACGAAATGGGGGATTTCCTTCTTCCTTGAGTCACAATGGTTGTTCCAACACAAGGCCGCCACACAAGATACGGGATATCCAAAAAGCACTTCATGCTACAAACTCCGGCTCTCTGTTTTCTGCCAACGTTTGGTTGCCACCCAAAGGAAACCTGGCCTCCTGGAATGGAAGAACCCTAGAGTCCATCCAGTCCAACCCCCTTCTTTCTGCCAGGCAGGAAAAGCACAATTGAAGCTCTCCTCACTGATGGCCATCCAACCTCTGCCTAAAAATCTCCAGAAGGAGACTCCACTGAACTCCAAGTCTGGATATACTGCTGCTGAACAGCTCTTACTGTCAGGAGGCTCTTGCTAATGTTTAGGTGGAATCTCTTTTCCTGCGACTCGAATTCACTGCTCTATTTTGTCCTATTATTTATTTATGACATTTATATGCGGCCCTTCTCACCCTGAAGGGGACTCAGAGCATCTTACAAGGTATATATTACATACAATGTATTATATCCTAGTCTTTAGAGCAGCAGAGAACTGTGATGCCCTTTCACATATTTAACCTGGCTTTGTGGTGGAAGCTCCTTTCTTGGAGGCTTTTAAACAGAGGCTGGATGGCCATTTGTCAGGGGTGCTTTTATTGTGCTTTTCCTGCATGAAGGTAGAAGGAGGTTGAGCTAGATGGCCCATAGCTTCTCTTCCAAATATATCATTATCGTCATTAATAGTATTATTAATATTATTGAGACTGGATGGCCATCTATCAGGTGGGGGTTTTAATGGTGCTTTTCCTGCATGAAGGCAGAAGGGGGTTGGACTAGATGGCCCATGTGATCTCTTCAAACTATATTATTATTATTATTATTATTATTATTATTATTATTATTACTACTAATATCACTATTATTGTTGTTGTTATGATGACTAGATGGCCATCTGTCAGGGGTGCTTTGATTGTGCTTTTCCTGCATGAAGGCAGAAGCTGGTTGGACTGTATGGTTTCTCTTCCAAATATATCATCATCATCATCATCATCAGTATTATAATTAATATTATTGAGATTGGATGGCCATCTATGGGGGGGGGATTGTGCTTTTCCTGCATGAAGGCAGAAGAGGGTTGGACTAGATGGCCCATGCCGTCTCTTCCAACATTATTATTATTATTATTATTATTATTATTATTATTATTATTATTGATTGTGCTTTTCCTGCATGAAAGCAGAAGGTGGCTGGACTGGATGATAATAATATACTTTTCCAAGTATATTATTATTATTATTGCTATTATTAAGGCTGGATGGCCATCTGTTGGGTTTGCTTTGATTGTGGTTCTCCTGCATGAAGGCAGAAACGGGTTGAACTGGATGGCCCATATAGCCTCTTCCAACTATATTATTATTATTATTATTATTATTATTATTATTATTATTATTGAGGCTGGATGGTCATCTGTCAGGGCTGCTTTGATTGTGCTTTTCCTGCATGAAGGCAGAAGGGAGTTGGACTGGATGTCCTTTGGGGCCTCTCCCAACTCTGCTCCCCCAGCCCCCTTCTCTCAGCCTTCTCCTCTGCAGGCCGTTCTTCATGGGACCCCCACATCCCCCTTACATTAGGCAGGTCCCTGCTCTCCAACCACCCGCTTGTCACCGCCCCACAGCCCCCTCCTTTGCCGCCTCCACCTTTTCCAGGGCCAGGATAAGGACTGGGTGCCGCTCCCGAAGAGGAAGGCAAGTAGCCATAGCAACCTCACCCTGCCAACCTCCCCACCTCCTCCTCTTCCCCCCCAAACAAGCATCATTGCGCTCAGTCTTTTCCATCCCCTTTGCCGGCAACAACAACAGTGACCCCACACTGGACTAGGATTCACCCATTGCCCTCACGCTTGGGGTTCTCCATCCTTGGCCACAGGGACCTCCATCACCAAAAACCACCATCCCCCCCCCCAACAAAAAAAAATCCCAAAATCGATGCCAGCTTTCGCATATCACATTCTTTCTCTGCCACCCACTCCCTTTGCCTCAGGCAACCTGGGGAGGCCAGAAGGCCTGGGAGACACCGCACCAGCAGACAGGCTCCGCTGTCCCTACACAACACATGGGATCTGCTTTCTCCCCTGGGAAAACCTCACAGCCGAGGCTCAGCTCTCCCATATCTCTCCATTTTGCCCTCCTTCTCATGCACACACAACGCATATTGTGTACCGTGGCAAAAATCAGCATTTGGCCGCCCCTATTTGGGGCACATTCCTCTTTTCCACCACCTTTGGGCAAGAAGGAGCAAGCCTTGACACCAACCCTTTCCTCCGCCCCAACAGCAAGGATATAGACGAGACCAAGGGATGGGCACAATATGGCTTCCATGGGGCTGTTTTGCTGGTTCGTCCATTCAAATGAAATAAGAAACGACGGGAATATATATTTTTCCTGGACTATCCTTTCTTTGGCCAAAATTAGAAGGTGAGCGGTTTCCTTTTGAGGTCATCAGGGGTGTGAATCTACATTCTCCTCATTTTTCAAAAGTAGAAGGGGATTTCTGGTGACTTCTGGTTTGCTGTCATGGCCCTCCACATTTTGGCATTTTTGCCCACCTTTGTATCCAGTAAAGGCAACAGAAAAGTAGCCTACCAACCAATCGTCACTGGTCACTCCTATATAGTCAGAAGGTTGGATCCATTCTAGGTTTTAGGTGATGCAAGAGGAGCTGTCCAGGGTGCTGAACCCAAGGAGGAAACACTAATCGGTACCTTGGACAGCTCCTTTATGGTCCTGGGTTCATTGTGCCACTAATATGGGAACTACTGCCCTAAACACTGCCCTTGAAAACTATTAATATAAAATCCAGAATTGAGCTTTCCTGGTTACGCATTTATTAAAATATATGTTTTCCTCTTTACAAGGGTCTCTGGTGTGGCATGTAAAACACTCATTTCAAAACAACAGGATGGAAAACCTATTCAACCACACAACACTGAGAAGATGACAACAGGAAAACCCATTAAAAGCATTTCAAAGAATACCAGTCACAGGGAAATGAGGGTAGGCGCCACAGGGTTGAACGCAAAGCCACGCTGGTGCCAGAAAGAGGCCACAATGGGCACAAGCTGAGCCTAAAATGAGAGGGTATTACAGAAGCAGGTGCCACAACAGAGAAGGCCCTGTCTCCACATTCTTCTCAATGGTACAGACAAAAGGAACCTTAATTCTTGGGTATAGAGCCCCACTTAGACACCATGGCAAGGGTCAAATGACCAAAAGGAGAGCACATAGTTCTAGATTTGAAACAGGTCCTTGATTCCCCAGTGTTGTGGGTCTTTGTTTCTTGCATCGGCCAAACCTGTAGTGACCAATGGTTGGGGAAGAGCAGAGCCATGACCCAAAAACATCCTGCTTGCAAAAGCATTTCAGGAGAAACTGCCATTGCGATGCTTTGGAAACAGTTTCGCTGCCAGCGTCCTGTGCTCCTCTGACTCCATTTCACTGATTTTGCTGAGAAAACCATGGGGCAAACTGGGAAGACTGGTCAGCCCTCTCTGGAGCAACTCAAACCTTCAACGGGACACATCAAAGGCTAATTTTGGGGAGCATAATCCAGTCTCACATCCAGGCCTTTCCTTGAGGTCTGGTTCCAGGCCTGGCAAAGATGGAGGAAAGGTGGGATTTTCTTCTCTCCTTCCCTTTCCCTCTCCCATCTTCTCCAAGCCTTCAAGACTTTGGAGATGCCATTTGCTATGCTTCAGTGGCAGCCTCACATTTAGATGATGTTTGGGTATGGATTCTGCTTGCAAAACCTGGCTCATCTAGTCAAGGGAAATGGCAATAAAAAAGGGGGAGATCTGCACTCCAGTAAAGTATTGGGGCTTTTCCTCTCTGACCTCACTATAGGTTTAGAGGTGGGATTTACCTCCAGAAAAGAGTACATGAGGGACATGGGGCTTCCACCCCTTCAATACCAGCCTTTCTTCCTATCTCTCCCCCCCCCCCAAAAAAAACAAAACAAAATGGCACTTCTCAGGGCAAGGGAGGCCAAGATGGAGAGAAAGAAGGAAAGGGAGGAATAGAGAATAAAACACGGTAACCAGGGAGATTGAGCCCCCCCTTTCATCTTGCAATTCGAGGAAGGCGACCATGGTGGGGGCGAAGGCATACGCAGCGTCCCCTCACACGCTTCATCACACGTGTGTCAGAGGAAAAGGGGCAGCTGGGCTGGCAAACTGATCAAGGGCCCTCTGCTTTGGTAAAGATGCTGAGGTCCCCCATGGCCATCAGGGCACAATGAGAAGGGAGGGGGGCCTCCTCGGCTTTCCCCGCCTGAGGTGGCAAAGCGCTGCCCACGCTCTGCCTGCCGCCCCCACCCAGCGCACACACATCGATGAGCAATGCCACCTTCGTCGCCTCCTCCTCCTCCTTCCCCCTCCATCCAGCACATGGCGGAGGCACACGGCGGTGCCTAACATGGCGTGTTCTGCATGCATGGATTGCATGCGGAGGATAGGCATCATGCCCCCAGCTCCACAGGCCTCCTCTTTCCCCTCTTTTCTGGCTGCCCCCTTTTTCTTCTTTTTCAGCCCATCTCATTCACACCAAAAAAAAAACCCCTCCATCCTTCCATCCATCCTTCTTTCCTTCCACTATGGCTGCTTATCCTCAAAGCAGCTCAGATGAAGAGCAGAGGGGAAGCCCTCCCCTTCTGTGTCTGTCTTTCTGTCTATTTCACTCCAATCCCCCCTCCCCACCAATATTTTTGCCATGCATCCACATCTTGTCCCTGCCATCTTGGGGCATCCATCTGACAGCAATGAGGAGGGGAAAGAGGTTGGAAAGGGAGGGGGAAATGCATTGCCCACCCTCTCTCTGCCCAAAATTACCCCCATGGGGTGCAAGAAGTAGGTGTAAGGAGATGGCAAAAACAAAAATGGAGGGAGATTGGAAGGGAAGTATACAGGCAAAAGCAGGGATGTTGCATTGCCAGAGTGTCCAGGTGGACTCCTGATGGGGATGGGTCTTCATCATCAATATCATCCTCATCACTACCACCACCATCATTGCACAGAGTGGGAGGCGGCAGCTGAGAGGAGCGTGGCATGCGCTGGCAAGGTGGTGGACAGACCCAGCCTCCATTTTAGTGCCTTTCCAGGCAGGCTCACCTCCATCCATTTTCTCTGTTGAGGTTCAATGCTGGGGAGTAAGTCACCGAGGGGCAAAGGGCTACCAGGGTGAACTAGCCAAAGGGAAAAGGAGGAGCGGAGGGGGCACAAAGGGCAATCATCATCATCATCATTACAGACCAGGAGGACTCAAGGGGTAAAGGGATGCCTGGCATGAGAGGAAGGGGAAAGGGAGAAAAACAACCCAAGGGAGATGTATTGTCAAAGGTTTTCATGGCCAGAATCACTGGGTTGTTGTAGGTTTTTTCGGGCTGTATGGCCATGGTCTAGAAGCATTTTCTCCTGACGTTTCGCCTGCATCTATGGCAAGCATCCCCAGATCACCCAAGGGAGATGTCAGGGCCAGATGGAGAATGGAAAAAGGGAGCAATAGGGGAGCGATGGGGGAATGATGCCCATTCCTTCCACCAAAGGAGGTGGGCGAAAAGGGGGCAAATTGGGACATGTGTACCCCATCCAACATGGCAGGGCCTCCACCTTGGTATCCTCAAGAGGATGAGGGTGGCACAAAGGTGGGCACAAAAGGGGCACCTGTCCTCAACATGGTGAGGGTCAGGACAGCAAAAAGGAGGGTGCCAAAAGTAGGGGAGGTGGGCACAAGGGGTCACAGCGAGGCCAAGAGGGTGAGGGTGGCAGAAAAAGGGGTACCTATCCTCAACATGGTGAGGGTCAGGACAGCAAAAGGGAGGGTGCCAATAGTAGAGGAAGTGGGCACAAGGGGTCACAGCGAGGACAGCTGTGAGCCCCCGACTAATAGAAGAATGCCTTGCACCCACCTGTTCGTACCAGTCCCGGTTGGAACAGGTGCATTCGGGCCACCATCCGGGTCCACCGCCACTGCCGTTCATTTTGGGGGTGCCGCAGGTGCCGCCTCCACCTCCGGGCCCTGCTCCAGGGCATCCCTTGGCCTGGCTCTGCTTAGGGGGCGCGGGTGGCGGGGGCACATTGTCCCGGGAGGTGGGGATGAGCTTGCCCTTGGCACGGGCCGTGGGGGTGGCTGAACCCCCTGCGATGATGCCCCCGGAGCCCCCTTGGGAGGGCAGGGTCTGCGAGCCATAGCCCCCATAGCCGCCCCCTCCGCCGCCCCCGCCGCTGCCGCCACCGCTGTAGGCCTCTTGCTGCTGCCACTCGCCGTAGCTGGGGGGCTCCATCCTCCGCAGGGCCGCCATGCGCGTCACTTCGTAGCACTCCGGGCAGCGGCAGCAGTGGTGGTGCTTGTGCATCTTCTCTCTCTGTGTCTCTCTTTCTCTCTGAGGGGGAGGATGCCGGAGACAATGGACCACAGAACACAGAGCCTTCCCCCGTCTTCCTCTTCCTCTCTGGTACCTCTTTGGTTACCTCCCCAAGCGCCCGGCCATCTTCTCCTTCATCCCCATCACCTTCTTCTCCTTCTCCCTCTTGTGGTCTCTTCCAATTCTAAAATTCCAGGTTTCCTATTCCTCTTTATAGCAACACAGTCAGTGCCCAATTACCTCCCAAGGCACCTGGATATCTTCATCTTCATCATCACCGCTTCCTTCTAAAATTCCAGGATTCCTCCTTCCTCTTCTTCACAGTTGAATGGGGGGGGGGGGGAAGCAGGTGGGCAAGAAAGCAATTGAACTGGTGCCCAGTTACTTCCCTAGGCAACTGAGCATTTCCATCATCCTCACCGCTGTCTTCCTCCCCTTCCTCCTCCCTTCCTCACAGCTTAAGGGGTGAGGGGGGGGAGCAGGCAAGAAAGCAGCACAGCTGATGCTCAGTTACCTCCCCAGGCGCCCAGGCATCTTCATCATCCTCACCATCATCCTCTTCCTCCTCCTCTTCCTCCTCACAGCTAGGAGGGGGGCTGAGAGAGCAGGGCAGCCAGAACCCAGTTACCTCCCTAGGGGTCTAGGCATCTTCCTCCTCCTCTTCCTCCTCCTCACCGCCTCCTTCCTCTTCCTCCTCGCTGCTACCTTGCCTTCCTCCTCCTCATCCTCCCGGAGGCGGCTGCATCACCAGCCCTTTGGTCCCTGCCAAGATGGGTTCGGGGGTGGGAGGCGGAGGAGAGGAGAGGAGAGGGAGGGGGGCTATGACAGCCCCTTGTCTCAGCTGGGATTGGCTGCCTGGTGGAGGAAGAGGAGGAGGAGGAGGAGGAGGAAGGACAGGAGGAAGATGCTGCCGGGCTTGGATGGAAGGGAGAGAGCATCAGTCGCTGGCTGGCCCCCTCCCTCTCACCGCCCTCTGATACCCTCCCTTCAGCCTATGTGTTGGTGCAGCCAATCCTGGCCTTGGGGGGGGGGGGGCTTAAAGGAACAGCAGCCAGTTGGGGAGGAAGGGGAGGGGGTCAACAGCGCTCCCACCCCTCCCTTCTTTCCCCTTTTGCCTGTCATCACAACCTCCCTGCAAGGAAGGCAGGAGGGATGGAGAAGGAAGAAAAGAAGGAGGGCGGGAGGGAGGGAAGGAAGGAAGGAAGGAAGAGGAAGAGGAGGAGGGGGGGAGGAGGGGAAAGAGAGCAGGAAGGAAGGCAGAAAGGAGGAGGAAGAAGGAGGAGGAAGGAGGAGGAAGGAAAGAAAGAAGGAGAAGGAGGAGGAAGAAGGAAGGAAGGAAGGAGGAAGAAGGAGAGGAGAGGGAAGAGGAGAAGAAGAGGAGGAAGGAGGAAGAAGAGAAGGAAGGGAAGGAGGGAAGGAGAGGAAGGAGGAAAAATGGAGAAGGAAGGCAGGAAGGAGGAAGAAGAAGAGGAAGGAGTGAGGAGGAGGAAGAAGGAAGGAAGGAGGAAGGAGGAGAGAAGGAGGAAGGGAGAGGAAGGAGGGAGAAGGGAGGCGAAGGAAGGAAGGAAGAAAGGAGAGAGAAGGAAGGAAGAGAAAGAGGAGAAAGAAGAAAGGAAAAGAAGGGAGGAGGGAGGAGAAGAAAAGAAAGGGAAGAGGAGGAAGGAGGAGATAGGAGGAGAAGGAAGGAAGGTAGGAAGGAGAAGAAGATGAAGGAAGGAAAGGAAGGAAGGAGGGAGAAAGGAAGGAAAGGAGGGGGAAAGGAGGAGGGGAGGAAGAGGGGGAGAGGGTGAGGAGGAAGGCAGAAGGAGGAGGAAGAAAAAGGAGAAGGGAGGAGCAAGGAAAGAAAGAAAGAAATGAAGGTGAGTAGGAAGGAAGGATGGGAGGAGAAAGAAAATAAGGAAAAAGAAAGGGAGGAGGGAGGAGGAAGACAATAAGAAAGGAGGCAACGAGGCAGGAAGGACGGAGATAGGAGGGAGAAGGAAGGAAGGTAGGAAGGAGAAGGAAGGTATGAAGAGGACAAGGAAAGAAGGAAGGAGGGGAGAAAGAAGGAAAGGAGGAGGAAGGGAGGAAGAAGGAGGGAGGAGGGAGGAGGAGGGAAGGAGGAGGAAGAAGAAGGAGAAGGAAAGAAAGGAAGGAAGGAAGGAAGAAAGAAAGAAAGAAAGAAAGAAAGAAAGAAAGAGAAAGATATAGGGGAGGAAGGGAGGATGGGAGGAGGAAGGAAATAAGGAAAAAGGAAGGGAGGAGGAAGGAGGAAGAAAATAAGGAAGGAGGCAGCGAGGCAGGAAGGACAGAGGTAGGAGGGAGAAGGAAGGAAGGAAGGGGAAGAAAAGGAGGAGAGAAGCACTTGAAGCCATCGCACTGACCCACCTCCACCCCCAGAAGATGGCTTTTAACTCAAGTGCCTTTAAAAAGACCATGCTTCCCACCCCCAAATACATGGCCTTGGGGTTGTGGTCCCAAGGAGCTACGTTCCTGACATGCAGCTTGTGACGCACACAGTCCTGACCTTGAGAGCAGAACTCTGGAGGGTTAATTTGGGGGCTTACAACTCCTCAAACCCCCAAAGCCACGACAGGCTTGGTTCAAGACTTCTGGGAGTGTAGAAAGGCCAGTGAGATGTGTCCTCCAGTGAGTAGAGTTGCTATACTGAATATAAGGGCCTTGTTGCTTTAATAATGTAGCCACCGTTAATCAAATCCTTGATCAGAGGGCTTTGGTTGTTTTGTTGTTGTTGTTATTGTATATCTTCATATCATTTCTCACTCAGGGCAATCTCATCACGGGATTTTCTTGGTCTGGTTTGTTTAGAAGGGCTTGCCCTTGCCTTCCTGTGAGGCTGAGAGAGAGTGACCCTCCCAAGGTCACTGAATGGGTCTCCATGGCTGAGTCCGGACTTAAACCATAGCCTCCAGAGTCCAATGCTCAAAGCACTATTTCGGCTGGATCTACACTGCCATATAATTCAGATTATCAAAGCAGTTAATGCACATTTTGAGCCCCAGGTGGTGCAGTGGGTTAAAGTGTTGAGCTGCTGAACTTGCTGACCAAAAGGTTGCAGGTTCAAATCCAGGGAACAGCATGAGCTTCCGCTGTTAGCCCCAGCTTCTTCCAACCTAGCAGTTCAAAAACATGCAAATGTGAGTAGATCAATAGGTACCACTCCGACAGGAAGGTAACGGCGCTCCATGCAGTCATGCCAACAGCATGGCCTTGGAGGTGTCTACGGACAACGCCGGCTCTTTGGCTTAGAAATGGAGATGAGTACTAACCCCTGAGTCGGATATGACTTGACTTAATGTCAAGGGAAAACCTTTACCTTTATTATATGAGTGTATACTGCCATATAACCCAGCTAGGAGCAGATAATAATTTTATATGGCAGTGTAGATGGGACCTTTATTTTCTTGGCTACAGCCAAGAAAATTGGGATATGGGACTGGAGACATAGATCTACATGTGTTCCCAAAGAACAGAGAAGAGGCCAAGCTTTTCCTCCATTTATCCCATCATCACAACAACCATGCGAGGCAGGGCAGCCAGAGAAGGAGATGCCAATTATTCTGCTTTGAAATAATGCAACCAGATGATCCATTGCAAGGCATTGAGCCTTTTGGATGGGTAAACCCCTGACTCCTGTAAATGCCAGCCCTTCAACCTTCCTTCCTGCCATGGGATGTCCTGAACCTCAAGGCAGGTCAAAAGTCAAGAGGTCAGGGCAACAGCCATGTCACTCTTGGAGAAGGCATCATACACCATCCTCCTCTGCACTGTCTCTTTAAGGGAGGGAGGCCCTGCAGCACTTTTCTGAATGGCTACTCCGCCCCCCTCCCTTGCCCCCATCCCTCTTAGCCAATCAGGAGGCCAGGTGGAATTGCAGCAACCCAGGCTTCTTAAAGGCACAGTCATCTTTGATGGGTTCCCAAACAAACCTTGCGCCAGCAGCCTTTCCCTGGCAACATCTAACAAGCTTGTGTCCCAATCAAAGAGATAAAAGCAGTATATAAATAATCATCATCATCATCATCATCGTGTTAAAAAACCAAGTATGGAATGTCAATGTCAATGTCGCAATCCCAGGTGACAGCAGGATTGCAGAGAAACAACTGGAAAAGCTGAAACGATATGAGGATTTAAAGATCGAACTGCAAAGACTCTGGCACAAGCCAGTCAAGGTGGTCCCAGTGGTGATCGGCACACTGGGTGCAGTGCCTAAGACCTTGGCCTGCATTTAAACATAATCGGCACTGACAAAATGACCAACTGCCAGCTGCAGAAGGCTACCTTACTGGGATCTGCACGCATTATTCGCCGATACATCACACAGTCCTAGACTCTTGGGAAGTGTCCGACATGTGATCCAATTCAACAGCCAGCAGAGTGTCTGCTGTGAACTCATCTTGTTGTGTTTCAAATAATAATAATAGCAATGAGATAAATAACAGGGCAATTGTCTTTTGGAAACCCATCCTGAATATTGCCAGTGATAAATAATTATTTGAAACATTTATATCCCATCTTCTATATAAAAGTCCCCAGGGAAGGGTTCAATAAAATCAACACAATCAGGTGTTAATATGTTTATGTTTATTTATATCCCGCTTTTTCTCTCCACAAAAAAGACCACTGGCTATTAGGAATTGTGGGAGCTGAAATCCAAAATATCTGGAGGGCCAAAGTTTGCCCATGCCTGCTTTAAAACAATGTCAACAGTAAGAATAATTTTGAAAGCTTCAAGCACACTAAGGAATGTATTGTCAAAGGCTTTCATGGCTGGAATCACTGGGTTGTTGTGAGTTTTCTGGGCTGCATGGCTATGTTCCAGAAGCATTCTCTCCTGATGTTTTGCATGCATCTATGGCAGGCATCCTCAGAGGTTGTGAGATCTGTTGGAAACTAGGAAAAATGTATGTGTGTGTGTGTATGGTGGAAAAACTCTTGTCTGTCTGAGGTAGGTGTGAATGTTTCTAATGGTTACTTAGATTAGCATTTAATGGCCCAGCAGTTTCAAGGTCTGGCTTCTTACTGCTTGGAGGAATCCTTTGTTGGGAGGTGATTCTCACTTCTGCAGGAGTCTACCGTATACCATGCAGCTGTGGACAAGTCTACATAGGGACCACCAAACGCAGCGCCCAAATCAAGGAACATGAAAGGCACTGCAGACTACTTCAATCAGAGAAGTCAGCCATAGCAGAGCACCTGATGAACCAACCTGGACACAGCATATTATTTGAGAACACAGAAATGCTGGACCACTCTAACAACCACCATGTCAGACTACACAGAGAAGCCACTGAAATCCACAAGCATGTGGACAATTTCAACAGAAAGGAGGAAACCATGAAAATGAATAAAATCTGGCTACCAGTATTAAAAAAAACTCTAAAATTAAAACAGCAAAACAGTAGAGGGAAAACAATCAGGGACATCTACTCACCTCTCAACAAAAGATTGCCCCAGGCACTGCCAGGCCATCAAATGCTAATCAAGGTGGTCAGTTGAAACATTCACACTTAGCTCCAGCAGTTCTTTGTCCTGGTCTTTCCACAGATATATAAACCCATTTTCCTAGTTCCAACAGACCTCACTACCTCTGAGGATGCTTGCCATAGATGCAGGCGAAACGTCAGGAGAGAATGCCTCTAGAACATGGCCGTATAGCCTGAAAAAACCTACAACAACCCAATGATTCTTACTGCCTAGGGAAATTCTTTGTTGGGAGGTGAATCCCAACAAAGGATTATCTCAGGCAGTAAGAAGCCAGACCTTGAAACTGCTAGGTCATTAAATGCTAATCAAGGTGGTCAATTGAAACATTCACGCCTACCTCAAAGACAAGAGTTCTTTCTCCCACCCTGGATAGTCCACAGATATATAAACCCACTTGCCTAGTTTCCAACAGACCTCACAACCTCTGAGGATGCCTGCCATAGATGCAGGCGAAACGTCAGGAGGGAATGCTTCTGGAACATGGCCATACAGCCCGGAAAACTCACAACAACATATTAAGCAACGCCAAAAGAAAAACCCAGTTAAAACACTTTGAAATACAAAAGCAGGCACATGCATAAATCTGTATCAAACCAGCATGGGCCCCAACGCATGTTGCAATTTGTAAAATATTGATTACGTATTAGTTTTCCTCTTTCAAACAAGATGGAAAGTGGCTGACAACCCTAAAAACAGTACAAATGACAACTGAAAACCTACAACATATAAACGTCAAAATGCAATTAAACAAGAGAGTTAAAAATCACACAAAAAGATACAACCACTGAAATGCTTTGTGGGTGGATAATAAAAGCAAGACTCTGTAACAGCAGCCAGAACAAAAACAGCATTTTCTGCTTGACCAGTCAACGGATATGCAGGAAACAAGAACAACTTGTCTTGTGCTACTTTGGAAAAAAAAAAAAACCATTTGCTCACAGAGTAAACACAGATTGCCTGGACATCGTCTTATCAGCTATATGGAGACTGACCACAATCCATGAAAGTGTGCATCTCCATAAATCCATATTGCCTTTTAGATGCCATAGGGCTCTCTGTCCAATGTGGACATGGGTCCAAAGAATATCCTGAACCTGCAATCTTTGACACCACAAAAGAACCCAGCTACACAGCGCTTGCCAAACCACATCTCCCCTGATCTCATAGAATTGAGCAGTAGCCGTTAAAGTGGTATCAAACCGCACAAATGTATTTATTTATTTAATTACTATATTTCTATACTGCCATTCTCAGCCCAAGGGTGACTCAGGGTGGTTTACAAAACGGCACAATTCGATGCCCACAATAATATAAAAACAGTTAAAACATTGAAAATAAATCGAAATCAATAAGTAATAAAACCCATAAAAACATAGATCCTCCACATCTCATTACCAAAATCATTATCCAGATGCATTGTCCAGTCATTCTGAGATCACAGTTTGTCTGCTACACTGCATTTGAGAAAGCCTGCTCAAAAAGCCAGATTTTGAGTTTTTTAAGAGGGTGGGGGCCGGTTTAATGTCCCTAGGGAGGGCATGCCACGGTCGAGGGGCCAGCACTGAGAAGGCCCTGTCACTCATTACCGCCAACCGAACCTGTGAAGAGGTGGTGCAATGGGTTAAATCCTTATGCCGGCAGGACTGCTGACCGATAGGTCAGCGGTTCGAATCTGGGAACAGAGAATATGGTTCTCCATTTGCAATGTATTGCAAGGAAGAGCTACACTCTGGCTCGACTTTGCAAACTGCAGACAACAGTTTCCATGCACACGAGAAAGCTTGAGATAATGTATTGTCGAAGGCTTTCATGGCCGGAATCACTGGGTTGTTGTAGGTTTTTTCGGGCTATATGGCCATGTTCTAGAGGCATTTCTCCTGACGTTTTGCCTGCATCTATGGCAAGCATCCTCAGAGGTAGTGAGGTCTGTTGGAACTAGGAAAATGGGTTTATATATCTGTGGAATGACCAGGGTGGGACAAAGGACTCTTGTCTGCTGGAGCTAGGTGTGAATGTTTCAACTGACCACCTTGATTAGCATTTGATTGTCTGGCAGTGCCTGGAGCAATCTTTTGTTGAGAGGTGATTAGATGTCCTTGTTTGTTTCCTCTCTGTTTGAGCTTGAGATAGTTCCTTTTTACAAAAATGGGACAAGTCCCAGAATCCCCTGGCTATGCTCTGGATATGTATGGAGTAATGCAGAGAAACGGAAGTGGATGTGGAAGCTGCATCAACAGGTTTAAAGGAGAAGAAATTGCCCTCTGTTTCCAAAGCGTAGGCTTCACAGTGACCAACAGACTCACAAAGACAGATGCCCTCTCCTCCTTGGGCATGGAGGACACTCTATCCTGACTCAAAGAAATCCCACCAAGAGGGTTGCATGCTTTTGTGTAAAAACGGGAATGCACAAAGCCCCATCCTGAGGCTGCCTTCTCCCCCTCCGTGCGCATAGAGGCTCATAGGCGCACACGCATGTGCCGCCATGCTCCTCCAGATCGAGCCTGGCGCAGTCTGTCTCCTGGTACCATTGCAGACAGCAGCAGCTGGGTTGCTAGGCAGCAGAAGCAGGAACATGTTGGGGGGGGGG
>NW_026844478.1:6277078-6296953 GCF_025583915.1 Anolis sagrei ordinatus
CCAAAGCAGCTTCACAAAGGAAACCTTGGCATCAGGTGGGACCCCCAAAGGCCATCCAGTCCTGCCCCATCCTCCCAAGCAGGGAGGCCCAACCAAAGCAGCTTCACAAGGGAAACCTTGGCATCAGGTGTGACCCCCAAAGGCCATCCAGTCCTGATTCATCCTCCCGAGCAGGGAGGCTCATCCAAAGCAGCCTCACAAGGGAAACGTTAGCATCAGGTGGGACTCCCAAAGGCCATCCAGCCCTGCTCCGTCCTCCCAAGCAGGAAGGCCCAACCAAAGCAACACCACAAGATGCCCGTACAACCTCTGCGGAAGACTCACCTTGGGCAAGGAGCTGCGGATGCCGACCACCAGGCTGGATGCTTGCCTCAACAACTCGGTCTTGTGCTCAGTGACGGTCACCAGTCGGAGCGGCATTGACCCCAAGGCATTCTCTCGATCCGAAATCTCAGGCTGAAATGGAAAACAAAGAGGTGTAAAGAGCAGCCCAGAAGTCCTGGCAGAAGAGGCATTTTTCAGGCGCGTTCATTACCATTGGCCTTTTTTAAAAAAGAAAGTAAAATGATGTACTTGGCCGAGATGGACAAATTAACGTGTTTACTAAAAAAAAGGGACACTGGAAAATTTTTTGAAAGACTGGAACCCTTTTATTTACTTTTTGCACGAGGAAGAAAAGGACTTGCCAATTCTGAAGAATAATTAGAAGTGTTTTCTTTGGTTTGAGAAAGGAGTCAACATTGAGAGGCCTAGGCCCTAGAGCAGGGTTTTGGACTTCAACTCCCACAATTCTTGACCTCAGGCCCTTTCCTTTTCCTTTCCTTTTCCTTTCCTTTTACTATTTGAAGTAGTTTGTGTGTTTAGGTATCATTCTTAGGAACAAGGAGTCCCCAGTGGCGCAGTGGGTTAAACCCTTGTGCCGGCAGGACTGAAGACCGACAGGTCACAGGTTCGAATCCAGGGAGAGTGCAGATGAGCTCCCTCTATCAGCTCCAGCTCCTCATGTGGGGACATGAGAGAAGCCTCCCACAAGGATGATAAAACATCAAAACATCCTGGGTGTCCCCTGGGCAACGTCCTTGCAGACGACCAATTCTCTCACACCAGAAGCGACTTGCAGTTTCTCAAGTCACTCCTAACACGACAAAAAAAATTCTTAGAAAAAACAGTCCATAGTCCAGTGGAGTCTAATGGCTTCTGTACAGCATACTGTTCCTGCATTGAAGTCTGAAACACACAGTTCTCACCGAAGTCTAAACTGATCTGTTTCTAAAATGGAGTCTGAGTCCTGAACAATCCCAGACCTGATCACATGGTCTGCAGCCCCTCTCACAACTCTTTGACACAAAGAGTTAAAAAACTGTAATGTCAAAGGCTTTCATTGGCCAGAATCACTGAGTTGTTGTAGGTTTTTTTGGGCTATATGGCCATGGTCTAGAGGCATTCTCTCCTGACGTTTCGCCTGCATCTATGGCAAGCATCCTCAGAGGTAGTGAGGTCTTTTGGAAGTAGGAAAATGGGTTTATATATCTGTGGAATGACCAGGGTGGGACAAAGGACTCTTGTCTGCTGGAGCTAGGTGTGAATGTTTCAACTGACCATGAAAGGCCATGAAAGCCTTCGACAATACATTGCTTAGGTTTTTTCGGGCTGTATGGCCATGTTCTAGAGGCATTTACTCCTGACGTTTCGCCTGCATCTATGGCAAGCATCCTCAGAGGTTGTGAGGTCTGTTGGAACTAGGAAAAATGGGTTTATATATCTGTGGAATGACCAGGGTAATGTTTCATATATATATATATTTATATCTCCGCCCTGGTCATTCCACAGATATATAAACCCATTTTCCTAGTTCCAACAGACCTCACAACCTCTGAGGATGCTTGCCATAGATGCAGGCGAAACGTCAGGAGAGAATGCCTCTAGAACATGGCCATACAGCCCGAAAAAACCTACAACAACCCAGTTAAAGAAGTGCAAACAAATACACACACATACAATCTGAATTATACAATAAGCAATTATATACATAACAAATAACTAGTGGAGGCTTGAGAAGGTTACTATTTCCAACATAAAGTAGTTATTCTCCTCCAGAAACTTCATTTTTGTGGCTGCCACAAACTAGCTTGAATTAATTGAGACTTGGTGAGGTATTCATTGAAAAACGAGAGCAAAATGTGCTGCAGGATGTGTCACAAATATTAAATATTAACTGGGTATTATTGATTACAAAAGTGTGAGTCAAGCACTGAAAGTGTTAGTAGGCCAAAACCTGTTAAGAGTCAGTGAGCCAAAGCTAGCGTCACCCTGAAGAGAGTGAGTAGGCCAAACCCTGTTAGTGTTAGTTTGCCTCAGTGAGGCAGCTTCTCAGTCAGTCAGTCATGTTTGAAGCTTCTGTATAAAGGCAAGTTCTTGTGGCAAGTTCTTGGTGGGATGGGCATCCCAAGCCCCCTTCCCTCTCTCCTGAGGAATCTGTACAAGGACCAAGTAGCGACAGTCAGAACTGACCACGGAACAACAGACTGGTTCAAGATTGGGAAAGGCGTACGGCAAGGCTGCATACTCTCACCCAACCTTTTTAACTTGTATGCAGAACACATCATGCGATGTGCGGGGCTTGATGAATGCAAAGCTGGGGTGAAAATTGCTGGAAGAAACATTATCAACCTCAGATATGCAGATGACACCACTCTGATGGCCGAAAGCGAGGAGGAGCTGAGGAGCCTTCTAATCAAGGTGAAAGAAGAAAGCGCAAAAGCCGGGTTGCAGCTAAACATAAAAAACCAAGATTATGGCAACAAGAATGATTGACAACTGGAAAATAGAGGGAGAAAACGTGGAGGCCGTGACAGACTTTGTATTTCTAGGTGCAAAGATGACTGCAGATGCAGACTGTGGCCAGGAAATCAGAAGACGCTTACTTCTTGGGAGGAGAGCAATGTCCAGTCTCGATAAAATCGTAAAGAGTAGAGACATCAGACTGGCAACAAAGATCCGCCTAGTCAAAGCCATGGTATTCCCTGTAGTCCCCTACGGATGTGAGAGCTGGACCTTAGGGAAGGCTGAGCGAAGGAAGAGAGATGCTTTTGAGCTGTGGTGTTGGAGGAAAGTTCTGAGAGTGCCTTGGACTGCGAGAAGATCCAACCAGTCCATCCTCCAGGAAATAAAGCCCGACTGCTCACTGGAGGGAAGGATACTAGAGACAAAGTTGAAGTACTTTGGCCACATCATGAGGAGACAGCGAAGCCTGGAGAAGACAATTATGCTGGGGAAAGTGGAAGGCAAAAGGAAGAGGGGCCGACCAAGGGCAAGATGGATGGATGGCATCCTTGAAGTGACTGGACTGACCTTGAAGGAGCTGGGGGTGGTGACGGCGACAGGGAGCTCTGGCGTGGGCTGGTCCATGAGGTCACGAAGAGTCGGAGACGAATGAACGAATGAACAACATATATATATATATATATATATATATATATATTATTTATTTATTTATTTACTTCTTTTGTATACCGCAAATATCAGCCTAAAAAGGCGACTCGAAGCGGTTTACAATAAAATGTGCAACACTGAACAATCTATATAACAAACATACACAAACAATACACATAAAAATCATCACGCCTCATTAGAATCAGATCTCGATCTCACAGTCGTATTACCATTCCTTGTTCAATGTGCCGTCATTCCTGAGTCAGTTGTTATTGCATACTTATCCGAACGCCTGTTCGAAGAGCCACGACTTAACCCTCCTCCTAAACGCCAGTAGCGAAGGGGCCTGCCTGATGTCCGCTGGTAGGGCATTCCATAGCCGGGGGGCCACCACTGAGAAGGCCCTGTCCCTCGTCCCCGCCAGCCGCACTTGTGATGCTGGCGGGACCGAGAGCAGGGCCTCCCCAGACGATCTTAACATCCTCGCCGGTTCATAGGCGGAGATGCGTTCGGAGAGGTAAGTGGGGCCGGAACCGTGTAGGGCTTTATAGGCTAAAGCCAGCACCTTGAATTGTGCCCGGTAGCAAATTGGCAGCCAGTGGAGCTGGCTCAACAGAGGAGTGGTGTGCTCCCTGAGTGCCGCTCCCGTTAGCAACCTGGCTGCCAAACGCTGGACCATCTGAAGCTTCCGGGCAGTCTTCACGGGCAACCCCACGTAGAGCGCGTTGCAGTAATCTATACGGGATGTGACAAGAGCGTGGACTACCGTGGCCAAGTCCGACTTCCCAAGATACGGGCGCAACTGGCGCACGAGCCGAAGCTGTGCAAATGCTCCTCTGGACACCGCTGAAACTTTGTCTGTTTGTGTTATAGAAACTTATTTGCTGTAAATAGTGAAACTATATTATTTTACTACAAAGAAAAGACTCCTATTTAAGAGAAAACATTGGTTTGTCCACAAGTATGTGGACAATTTCAACACAAAGGAATAAACCATGAAAATGAACAAAATCTGGCTACCAGTATTTTAAAAATTCTAAAATTATAACAGTAACTAAAGAACAACACTCAAACACAGGGGAACTCCAGACAAGAAACAATTGAGAACAGCTAATAATATTTTTGTTTTTTGTCGTGTCAGGAGCAACCTGAGAAAACTGCAAGTCGCTTCTGGTGTGAGAGAATAATAATAATAATAATAATAATAATAATAATAATAAATTTTATTTGTACCCCGCCACCATCCCCCCGATGGGGACTCGGGGCGGCTTACATGAGGCCAAGCCCAAACAACAATTACATAAAATAAAACCGAAAATGCAAATAATAAACAATAATAATGTCATTACATAACCACCTCTCAACAAACGATTTCCCCAGGAAGTAACAAGCCACACTTGCCAGGCCATCAAATGCTAATCACAATACAACAATAATAATATGATATTATAATTATATATTTATATTACATGTAATATTACTAATAATCTATATAAATAAAAATGTAATGTTTGTTTGTGGGATTAACATAACTCAAAAACCACTGGCGAATTGACACCAAATTTGGACACAAGACACCTAACAACCCAATCTATGTCCTTCACTCAAAAAAAAATGATTTTGTCATTTGGGAGTTGTAGTTGCTGGGATTTATAGTTCACTACAATCAAACAAAGATCATTCTGAATTCCACCAATGATGGATTGAACCAAATGGCACACAGAACTCCCATGACCAACAAAAAACACTAGAAGGGTTTGGTGGCGTTGACCTTGAATTTGGGATTTGTAGTTCACTACATCCAAGAGAGCACTGTGGACTCAAACAATGATGGATCTGGACCAACTTGGCACGAATACTCAATGTGCCCAAATGTGAACACTGGTGGACTTTGGGGAAAATAGAATATTGATATTTGGGAGTTGCAGTTGCTGGGATTTAGAGTTCACCTAGAATCACAGAGAATTTATTTATTTATTTTGAGGATTTCTACCCCGCCCTTCTCAACCCCCTAGGGGGGGACTCAGGGCAGAGTGGGGTTCAGCATTCTGAACCCCACCAACGATAAAATTGGGCCAAACCTCCCACACAGAACCCCCATGACCACTAGAGTGGGCCACAGCAACGCGTGGCAGGGGATGGCTATATAATCTATAGGGGACGGCTATATAATTTATATAATCTATATAAATAAAAATATAATGTTCATTTGTGGGATTAACATAACTCAAAAACCACTGGGCGAATTGACACCAAATTTGGACACAATACACCTATCAGGCCAACAAGTGACCATCACAAATAAAAACACTGAAAAACACAGCAGAAAAGACTTAAAAAGCCAATAAATATATATATATATATATATATGCAAATACACATATATACACAGATATATATATACACACACATATACACACACAAAACACATATACACAGACTGGGCCACAGCAACACGTGGCAGGGGATGACTGGCTAGTATTACAATATAATGGTATAGTACAATATAGTAATATGTAATACTGATATTATACTATACTAATAACATAATATATTGTATGTATATATATCTTGTAAACTGCTCTGATTCCCCTTCTGGGTGAGAAGGGCAGCATATAAATATTATAAATAAATAAATAATAAAGTTGGCCAACTGAAACATTCACACCTACCTCAAGCAGACAAGAGTTCTTTCTCCCACCCTGGACTTTCCACAATATATATAAGCCCCACTTGTCTTGTTTAAAACACACCTCACAACTTCTGAGGATGCAGGTAAACATCAGGAGAGAATGCTTCTGGAACATGGCCATACAGCCCAGAAAACCTACAACAACCCAATAATTGTGGCCATGAAAGCCTTCGACAATACATTGGTCTGTGTGTTTTTGTTCCTTTCATCACTGAGCCCCCAGTGGCGCAGTGGATTAAACCCCTGTGCCGGCAGGACTGAAGACTGACAGATCGCAGGTTCGAATCTGGGGAGAATGCAGATGAGCTCCCTCTGTCAGCTCCAGCTCTTCATGCGGGAACATGAGAGAAGCCTCCCACAAGGATGGTAAAACATCAAACATCCAGGCGTCCCCTGGGCAACGTCATTACAGACAGCCAATCCTCTCACACCAGAAGCGACTTGCAATTTCTCAAGTCGCTCCTGACACAACAAAAAAAAATCACTTTGGGTTATTGGTGCTGGGTCACACTGCTGCTAATAAGTTACTCTGCTGTGCATTTATGAGGAGGGTCTTTGTTGTTAAGCCCGCTCACCCAACAGGATGTTAACTGCAAAACAAATTTTGTGCAGTTTAATAAACTTTTCCTTGTTATTAGGAAATGACATTAATAACCCAGGAACAAAAATTGTGTTACATAGTTAAATCCAAGGCAAGGAAGCCATGGACTGAGAGGGGGTCATGGGAAAGAGTACAGGAGCCAATGCATTCAGTGACATGCAAGTAGAAAGAAATCAAAACTGTTTAGGAATCTATGACGAAGGAGGAGAGAAGGTCAGGACAACGGCTGTCTCCACTGCCCTCCAGCGACCAGAACGGCAAACATCTCTCCGCTGAACATGAAATCCCCGTTGCTCTTGGCCAGTATTTCTCAACCTTCCTAAAGCCATGACCCCTTAATACAGTTCTTCCATACGGGGACATGAGAGAAGCCTCCCACAAGGATGGTAAAACAACAAAACATCCAGGTGTCCTTGAAGACGGCCAATTCTCTCACACCAGAAGCAACTTGCAGTCTATCAAGTTGCTCCTGTCATGAAAAAAAAATGTTGTGATGTCCTCCAACTATAACATTATTTTTGTAAGAACAGTAGAGTCTTGCTTATCCAACATAAATGGGCCAGCATAACGTTGTATAAGCGAAAATGTTGGATAATAAGGAGGGATTAAGGAAAAGCCTATTAAAAGTCAAATTGTGTTGTGATTTTGCAAATTAAGCACCAAAACATCATGCTTTACAACAAATTGACAGTAAAGCAGTTCAATACACAGTAACATTAGGTAGTAATTACTATATTTATGAATTTAGCACCAAAACCTCACAATGTATTGAAACAGCTGTGGATCCTGGCGGGATGCAGAATGTGTTGGATTGAGCGAAGGTTGGATAAGCGAGACTCTACTGTACTTCATAATTGTAATTTTGCTACTGTTATTAATTGTAATAATTAATAACAGACATGGCTTTTCTACAGATGTCATGTGCAACTCCTAGAATGATTCCATCAGTGTTGCCTCCGAAAAATCCTGCAAATCTCTTGGGAAGACAAGTGGACAAATGTCAGTGTGCTGGAAGAAGGAAAGACCACCAGCATTGAAGCGATGGTCCTCCATCATCAACTCCGCTGGACCGGCCACGTTGTCCGGATGCCCAACCACCATCTCCCAAAGCAGTTGCTCTACTCCGAACTCAAATGGAAAACGGAATGTTGGTGGACAGGAAAAGAGATTTAAAGATGGGCTCAAAGCCAACCTTAAAAACTCTGGCATAGACACTGAGAACTGGGAAGCCCTGGCCCTTGAGCGCTCTAGCTGGAGGTCAGCTGTGACCAGCAGTGCTGTAGAATTTGAAGAGGCACAAATGGAGGGTGAAAGAGAGAAATGTGCCAAGAGGAAGGCGCGTTAAGCCAACCCCGACTGGGACTGCCTTCCACCTAGAAACCGATGTCCTCACTGCGGGAGAAGATGCAGATCAAGAATAAGGCTCCACAGTCACCTACGGACCCACCGCCAGTACACCGATTTTGGAAGATAATCCTACTTGGACAACGAGGGATCGCCTAAGTAAGTAAGTAAGTATTTGTAATATAAATATCTGATATGCAGGCTGTATTTTCATTCATGGAATTGAACCAAACTTGGCACAAGCCCTCAGCAGTGGGCTTGGGGGTTTGGTGGGCATTGACCTTGAGTTTTGGAGTTGTAGTTCACTACATCCAGAGAGCACTGTGGACTCAAAACAATGATGGATCTGTACCAAACTTGGCATGAAACTCAATATGTCCAAATGTGAACACTGGTGGAGTTTGGGGGAAAAGACCTTGACATTTGGGAGTTGTAGTTGCTGGGATTTATAGTTCACCTACAATCAAAGTGCATTCTATCGTTGGTGGGGTTCAGAATGCTCTTTGTAAGTGAACTATAAATCCCAGCAACTACAACTCCCAAATGTCAAGGTCTATTTTCCCCAAACCCACCAGTGTTCACATTTGGGCATATTGAGTATTTGTGCCAAATTTGGTCCAGATCCATCATTGTTTGAGTCCACAGTGCTCTCTGGATGTAGGTGAACTACAACTCCAAAACTCAAGGTCAGTGCCTACCAACCTTCCAGTATTTTCTTGGTCATGTGCCAAGTTTGGTTCAATTCCATGTTGGTGGAGTTCAGAATGCTCTTTGATTGTAGATTAAATATAAATCCCAGCAAGTACAACTCTCAAATGACACAATCAATCTCCCCCACCCCAACAGTATTCAAATTTGGGAATACTGTATTGGGTATTTGTGCCAAATTTGGTCCAGTGAATGAAAATACATCCTGTATAAGAGATATTTACATTACGATTCATAACAGTAGCAAAATTACAGTTATGAAGTAACAACAAACATAATGTATTGTTGAAGGCTTCTATGGCTGGAATCACTGGATTGTTGTAGGTTTTTCGGGCCATATGGCCATGTTCTAAAAGCATTCTCTCCTGACGTTTTGCCTGACGTTGCAGGCTTCTTCAGTGTGCAAATCTCACAACCTCTGAGGATGCCTGCCACAGATGCAGGTGAAACGTCAGGAGAGAATGCTTCTAGAACATGGCCATATAGCCCAAAAAACCTACAACAACCCAGGAAAGGAGCAAGAAGAAGGTGGCAGCAGCAGCCTAAAGTTTAAAGTGGGAGTCAGGTAGACAACCTTGGCAGGCCTTATTTTAGGGACCCCTGCTCTAATTGGTGCTGGACTGCAGCTCCCAGCATTTCTTAACCTTTGCTGGGAGCTGCAGTCCCACAACACAGTTTGACATCCCTGCAATAAAGGTTATTCGTTTCCCAAAGTGAGGCATCTCAGGCTCAGGGGGGAAACCGGACTGGTTTGCTTCTCTTGGGAACTTACAGCTACCTGGCAATGGCAGCCAAGTGAAAGAGCCAAGGAGTCTATTTGCACAGTGTTAGGGCTGAGAGTTGGGTCCGATTTCTTCATGTCCAGTGCTCAGATTGCAAATGTACCTTCTGTATTGTCATTAAAAAAAAAAGACTCTGAGGAACCCCAGGACTCTCTGTGCGCATTTGGATTATCAGAAAGTGAAGGAGTTGCTGTCTCTGCCACTTGCTCAAAAAGTTTTGGATTTTCAGAGATTTCAGATGTTGCAGGCTACCTCTAATGACATCTGACAAATACAGCAAAAAAATCTTTCTGTTAGTCAGTCAGTCTACCAGTTCATCTATTCACCTATCTATCCATCCATCCATCCATCCATCCATCCATCTATCCATCCATCCACCCACCCATCCATCTATCTCTATCTATCTTCTATCTATCTTCCATCCATCTATCTGCCTATCTATTCTATCTATCTGCCTGCTTATCTGCTTATCTATCTATCTATCTATCTATCTATCTATCTATCTATCTATCTCATCCATCCATCCATCCATCCATCTGCCTATCCATCCACCCATCCACCTGCCTATCTATTTTTTCTCTGTCCATCCATCTATCTGCCTATCTATCTATCCATTCATCCTTCTATCCATCTGCCTATCTAACTTATCTATCTGTCCATCCATCTGCTTATCTATCTATCATCTATCCATCCATCTGCCTAGCCATCCATCCATCCACCCACCCACCCATCCATCTATCTGCCTATCTATTTTATCTATCTGTCCATCCATCTGCCTATCTGCCTATCTGCCTATCTGCCTATCTATCTATCTATCTATCTATCTATCTATCTATCTATCTATCTATCTTCTATCATCTATCTATCCATCTGCCCATCCATCCATCTATCCATCCATCTGCCTATCTATCTATCAATCCATCCATTAATTCATCCATCTGCCTGCCTGCCTACCCACCTACCCATCCATCCATTAATTCAACCATCTGTCTATCGATCTATCGATCTACTTATCTATCTATCCATCCATCTGCTGATCTATCTATCTATCTATCTATCTATCTATCTATCTATCTATCTATCATCCATCCATCCATCCATCCATCTATCCATCCCACCCATCCACCTGCCTATCTATTTTTTCTCTGTCCATCCATCTATCTGCCTATCTATCTATCCATTCATCCTTCTATCCATCTGCCTATCTAACTTATCTATCTGTCCATCCATCTGCTTATCTATCTATCATCTATCCATCCATCTGCCTAGCCATCCATCCATCCACCCACCCACCCATCCATCTATCTGCCTATCTATTTTATCTATCTGTCCATCCATCTGCCTATCTGCCTATCTGCCCATCTATCTATCTATCTATCTATCTATCTATCTATCTATCTATCTTCTATCATCTATCTATCCATCTGCCCATCCATCCATCTATCCATCCATCTGCCTATCTATCTATCAATCCATCCATTAATTCATCCATCTGCCTGCCTGCCTACCCACCTACCCATCCATCCATTAATTCAACCATCTGTCTATCGATCTATCGATCTACTTATCTATCTATCCATCCATCTGCTGATCTATCTATCTATCTATCTATCTATCTATCTATCTATCTACCATCTATCTGCCTATCTATCTACCCATTCATCTGCCCATCTATTTGCCTGTCTATCTGTCTTCATATGTTTTCCATAAGGCAATTGTAACTAATGAAGTGTCAAGATGAATTCTCAAATTGACTCTACCAGCATGTCCAGTATTTTCAGCCTTCTCAATGGTAAAACTTAAATAATTCCCTACATGCTGTCCTCTGTCCCTGTGACATTACCTCTATCTGTGGCCATATTAATATGTTGCAGTTTGGCCACGAAGAATCCCTACCACCTTTGTCCTGAACCTGTCCTTAGTTTCAAGCACCAAGATGGAAATGAGATTCTAAGAGATGCATTGGGTGATCTATGGAAAGTGGTTGTCCCCTTGTGGCAGGTCAGTCCCCCCCCCCCGTGCCCCTCCTCACCTGCAAGGCCTCAGCCTCCTGCTCCTGGTTAGGCTTCTCTGGACAGCTCTTTGGGACACCATTGCCCAGGGTCCTGGACAGATGTATGGCCTTCCCATCCTCCTCATAAGCAGAGAGCAAGCTCAGCTCATAGCACTCCTGGATATCTGAAAGAGAGGCCCAGAAGAGGAGCAACTAAAGCTACCATATTGACTCGAGACTGCTGCACCATCGAATCGAATGGCACCTCAATTTCCAAAACTCTGAAAACAAAACAAAACAAAAAAAAAAGGATTTGGTGCCAAATGTCATGCGCAGTGGTGAAAGGTGCTTTCTTTGCAATTTAGAACACCAAAGCTTCCATCAATGGAAAAGAAAAACTTTGGGGTGCATCTATGCTATGGAATTAATTCACTTTCATTGCCTTGGTTCAATGCTATGGAGTCATGGAGCTGCAGTTTTGCAAGACCTTGAGCTTTCTCTGCCAAAGAAGGCTGACGTATCACCAAACTACAAATCCCAGGAACCCATCGTATTGAGCTGTGGCCATCAAATGAGAAATTAAGTCCCTGAAAGAGGAGCTCCTGAAGCAGCTTTCCATTTTGCTCAGCACTAAAATTTATTTATTTATTTACAGTATTTATATTCCGCCCTTCTCACCCCACAGGGGACTCAGGGCGGATTACAATGTACACATATATGGCAAACATTCAATGGCAAAGACACACGACATAGACAGACAGTCAGAGGCTATTTAACTTTTCTGGCCGCCAGGGGAGCTGTCGCTTTCATCGTCCATCTGCGACACTGATGAAGTACTTCCGCATTCCCGCATGCTTCTACATGCTTTGCTGGAGTCTTTTTTATGGCCTCGTAAATTCGTTAAATTAGCCTCCCCACACATAGGTGGTACCTAATTTTCCTACTTGACAGATGCAACTGTCTTTCGGGTTGCAAAGGTCGACAACAAGCTACACAATTGGTCGGAAGCTCACCCGGGCTGGCTTCGAACTCATGACCTTTTGGTCAGAAGTGATCTTAATGCAGCTGACACTCAGACAGCTGCGTCACAGTCCCGGTGACCGTATGATTAGAATCAAATGCACACTTTAATTTGAGTGAGGTAATTTTGCCCCCCCCCCCCCCCAAAAAAAAAGGTGAGCATTAGATTTGAATACATAGGGTACTTCTGGACATTCGGGTATCTTTTTGGCTTTTGACAGAGGGACCACAGAGGTGGAAAGGTAGATGGAAAGGTATCCCTGGATACCTTTCCATCTAGTCCCTCCTGGATCTTGATGAGCAGAATGAGACATAATATCATTCCAAGCAGAATAGAGTGGGACCTTGAGTTCCCCCCCCCCCCCCTTGATACTATGCTCCTATTGATGTAGCCCAGCATCACACTGGGTTTCTAAACTGCCACATCACAATCTTGGTTTATCCTCACCTACACTGCAATCCCCAGTGGATTAAATACACGTTTATTATTCCACAGTCTGACCAAAGCAGAAGAGAGTCGGGCTACAGTTTCCCTCTATCTTCCTATGGATGTAGCTCAGAATGGCATGGGTTTTTTGGGCTGCCGCATCACATTATTGGCTCATATTCAGGCTGTGATCTGCTTAGACTCTGTAATCATTTCCAGGGTGAGTTGTGTGAGATTTCTCAAATGACAACGGATACGATCCCCAGATTTTTCTCCAAACTATTTCTCATCTGGAAACCCCTCTTTGGGAAATGGCAGGTCTCATTTGCCTCCTGGAAGATATCCTCATCTTATTTTATGTGTGTATGTGTGTGTGTGTGTGGGATGGAGAAACAACCATAATCGCTGGGTTGTTGTAGGTTTTTTCGGGCTATATGGCCATGTTCTAGAGGCATTCTCTCCTGACGTTTCGCCTGCATCTATGGCAAACATCCTCAGAGGTAGTGAGGTATAATGTGTTTGGTACCACATTATTATTATTATTATTATTATTATTATTATTATTATGTTTATTATTATGTTTATTATTATGTTTATTCTACTACTTTTGTTTTCAGCACAAGTTGGCCCCTGAATTCTCTTTGGATACATCGACATTGTCATGGGAGTTTGTATTATTATTATTATTATTATTATTATTATTATTGTATTGTCGAAGGCTTTCATGGCCGGAATCACTGGGTTGTTGTAGGTTTTTCCGGGCTATATGGCCATGTTCTGGAGGCAATTTTTCTCCTGACGTTTCGCCTGCATCTATGCACCTCTCAACAAAAGATTCCCCCAGGCACTGCCAAGCCATCAAATGCTAATTAAGGTGGTCAGTTGAAACATTCACACCTAGCTCCAGCAGACAAGAGTCCTTTGTCCCACCCTGATCATTCCACAGATATATAAACCCATTTTCCTACTTCCAACAGACCTCACTACCTCTGAGGATGCTTGCCATAGATGCAGGCGAAACGTCAGGAGAAAATGCCTCTAGAACATGGCCATATAACCTGTAAAAACCTACAACAACACATTATTATTATTATTATTATTATTAGATACATAACAATATTAGTACACAGCGAACAAGATCACTATGCTAGCTTTTGTATTTGTTCACACGTCAGATACATCCCAAGTGTCTAGGACTGTGTAATGTATTGGTGAATAATGCATGCAGATCCAAGTAGAGTGGCCTTTTGCAGCTGACTACCTCTGGGGATGCTTGCCGTAAATGCAGGCGAAAGTTCAGGAGAGAATGCCTCTAGAACATGGCCATATAGCCCGAAAAAACCTACAACAACCCAGTGATTCCGGCCATGAAAGCCTTCGACAATACAACCATAATCTCTTTCCAAAATTGTTCCTTGTCGCAGAACTTTTGGAGAGCAAGCTGCAAAAGCCTTGCAAAACAGACGAGCAGATTTACTCGTGGATTAGGGTCCCCTTCATCGGTCATATGATCCTTTTTCTCACTGCCAGGACACTTGTGTAACCATGTAAAAAAAAAAGTATCATGTCGCCAATATTTTCATTAATGGACAGGACTAATAAGGAAAGAATATCACAATAGGAAATGAAATGAATAACCCGCCAAAAAAAATCGTGTTACAGTGTTAGAGATGAGGTCCCTCAAAAAGGAGCTCCAGACACAACTTCCCCTTTGGTTTTGGCTCAACACTAAGACGACTGTATGACACGAATCTAATGCACATCCTAATTTTGAGGAGGCCATGGAGCCCAGTAAGGTGAGCATCAAGTAAACATGGTAATTTCCTCCTTGGAGAAACGGCTCCCAAAACATGCCAGGTGCACCATGTCCCTCTCTGGTTCTTACCCAATAGTGCCTGGAAGAGCTCGCTTTTGAAGATGTGGAGGACCTTCTCGAGGGAGACCTGCAGCGGCTCTTCTGCCGGGGAGCAGAGGGTGCCTTGATAGCGAGAGAGGATCTCCACCGCGCGGCGAGTGTCTGCCAAGACAAGGCCGGAGGGCATGGCGCCTTTCAAATCCAGGGCCCAAAAGGTGGATTAAAGACAGCTACAATACCAGAAAATAGTTGTTTCCTTGCAGGTCAAAGATCCCAAGACACCATGCGGCACACCATTATGACGATGAGTAAGCTTATTCTACTACTTTTGCTTTCAGCACAAGTTGGCTCCTGAGTTTTCTTTGGGTGCATCTACTGTAGGATTAATGCAACTTGGCACCATTATTATTATTATTATTATTATTATTATTATTATTATTTATGTTTATTCTACTACTTTTGCTTTCAGCACAAGCTTCCCCGAGCTCTCTTTGGGTGCATCAACATTGTTGGATTAATGCAGTTCGGTACTGCTTTAATTACTGTTGTTGTTGTTTATTCTTCAACTTTTGCTTTCAGCATAAGTTGGCTCCTGTGCTCTCTTTGGATGCATTGACATTGTCGAATTAATACTGTTTGTCACTGCATTGTTGTTATTATTATTATTATTATTATTATTATTATATTAGAGACATAACAATATTAGTACACAGCAAACAAGATCACTATGCTAGCTTTTGTATTTGATCACACGTCAAACACATCCCAAGTGTCTAGGACTGTGTAATGTATTGGTGAATAATGCATGCAGATTCGAGTAGGGTGGCCTTTTGCACCTGACAGATGGTAATTTTGTCAACGCCAATTGTTTTTAAGTGCAGGCCGAGGTCTTTAGGCACTGCACCCAGTGTGCTAATCACCACTGGGACCAACTTTACTGGCTTGTGCCAGAGTCTTTGCAGTTCGGTCTTTAAATCCTCATATCGTGTAAGATTTTCCAGATAATAATAATAATAATAATAATTATTATTATTATTATTTATACCCTGCTTTTTATCTCCACAAAGGCCTCTTCCACACATCTGTTTTAAAATTCACATTGAACTGGATTATATAGCAGTGAGGACTCAGATAATCCAGTTCAAAACAGATGTGATTTTCTGCCTTGATATTCTGGGTTATATGGCCGTGTGAAAGGGCCCAAAGGGAACTCAAAGCGGCTTACATTAAAAGCCTTTCAATATCATTTAAAATCTACAAATATACAAATATGAAAACAGAATGAAACACCAGTGGTATATTTTTAAAATTGCAGTTAACATCCATCAAAACATATTCAGAGGTAAAAACGAGCCCTTTGCTTGATCAAGCCCTTTGCTTGATCTTAAAAACTCTCTTCTTTAAAAGCCAGCCTGAATAAAAAGGTTTTAGCCTGCAGATGGAAGGACTTTACTGTTACAGAATTATGGGAGTTGTAGTTTTACAAGGATCCTCTGCCAAAAGGGCATAACCTAGACCCACGGCGGTTCAAGGGATGCTGAAGTACACTAAGTCTGTTGCATAGGTGCACCCAGGGTCATGACAACAAATGCAAGTTTGTTGTGCACCGCAGTCTCCAACCAATACTTCCCAAGGAAACCTCCTTTCCCAAGCAAAGCACAATGGAAGGTGGGATATATAGATGTAGATACACACACACACATATATACGCACACATAGTATGAAAGTCTTATAAAGGGTTAGTTTAATCCTTGATTTACTAGTAAAACTGAATGACCATGTTGTGAAAGGACGCATGTCTCAAAAGCATGTCCTCAACATGAAAAGTTCGGAAAGATCTGCTCTATAGTAAATCCAAGCCATGCAGCAAGTAGAAAGTGCTTTACCTGTTGAACCTCTGCCTGATGTTCAATCTTTAATAGTTCAGAGGCAGTCCTATAAGAACTGAAAGGTACAACAACAACAACAAGGAAGATATTCTATGCTTTGTAGGGATTTCAGGCAGTGGAGCAAGAAAGAAGAATGTTTGCGCCTGTTGAGCTTCTGCCTGAAATGCAATAATAGCTCAGGGTCAGCTCTGAGAAGAGAGAGGTCAAGGAAGGGAAAGATTCAACTCAAAGGAGGTTTTCAGCAATGCAACTAGAAGAAAAGAAAGAAGAAAGCGCTGCACCGGTTGGGCGTCTGCCTGAAGTTCAATGTTTAATAGCTCAGAGCTAGTCCTGTCAGCTAAAGCTGCAAACCCAGTATGCAACTAGTAAATAAAAAGAATGAAGTGCTGCATAATCTATATAAATAAAAATGTAATGTTTATTTGTGGGATTAACAGAACTCAAAAACCACTGGACGAATTGACACCCAATTTGGACACAAGACACCTCTCAGGCCAAGAGTGACCATCACTCATAAAATACTGAAAAACACAGCGGAAAGACTTTAAAAGCCAAAAAACAAAAAACATTACAACACATGCACAAAGCCACATATATATACACAACACAAATATATACACACAATATGCAAATATACCAAATATATATGCAAGCACATATATATACAAAACATATATACACACATATATGCATATATACACACACAAAACACACACAGGAAGGATAGGAAGGAGAGAAGGAGAGAGAAAAAGAGGGAAAGAAGGAGAGAAGGAAGGAAAGAAGAAAGGTAGAGAAGAGGGAAGAATAAAAAAGTAAAGAAGGAAGGAAAGAGAGAGAGACGAAAGAGAGAAAGAGGGAAGGAAGGAAGGAAGGAAAGAGACAAGGAAGGATGGAACCAAAGAGCAAAGGAAGCGAGAAAAGAACAGAGAAGAAAGAAGAAGGAAAGAAAAGAGGGAGGAAGGAAGGAAGGAAGAGACAAGGAAGATGGAACCAAAGAGCAAAGGAAGAGAAAGAAACAGAGAAGGAAGAAAGATGGGAAAGAAAAAGAGGAGAAGGAAGGAGGAAGGAAGGAAGGAAGAAGGAAGGAAGGAAAGAGGGAGGAGGGAGGAGGGGGGAGGAAGGAGGAAGGAGGAAGAAGGAAGGAAGGAAGGAAGGAAGGAAGGAAGGAAGGAGAGAAAGAGGAGAGAAGGTTGGCCACAGCAACGCATGGTGGGTACAGCTAGTTAATTGTATATATGTGTGTTTATATATATGGGTCAGTTGGCCCCATATCAGCTGGTCGCGTCTCGCTGCCCCGCATCTGCAGACACCCTTCGGTTGGAGAACAAAGGCCCTCTGTCTCAGACCCCAAAACGGGGGCAGCCCCTTCCACTAACTCCCAATGAGGGTCTGGAGACCCCAGAACAAGGGCCTTGTGTTTGGAGACCCAAAGCCTAGTCTTTCTCCCAATGAACCCTCCCAATGAGACCCTCCTTCCTTGACTCCAAGCCCCTGCCCATTCGACACAGAACTTGGGAGACATTCCTTCTCATTTGGATTACAACTCCCAGCACAACTGACTTTTTTGAGGAGGGAGGATTCTGGGAGTTGTGATCTAAACAAGAAGGAGCTCCGCCTGGAAGAAATCCTTTTTTGTTGGGGCCAAAGGGAAGCAAACACCCAAGGCAGGAAAGAAGTTGTTCATAATATTAAAGTTGTGTAGGGCTCTCCTGCTTCCAAAATGATGGAAGAGCTTTCAAAACTGTGTGTCGGGATGCATGAGTGTGTCGCCTGGAAAAGGCTCCCCGCAATGGAAGAGACCCCCAATGGGCATCCAGCCCACCCCCTTCATCTTGAAAGGAAACCCTCCCAACAGACAACCATCCAGCCGGTTGACAATGATATTTGTGATGAACCCTATGGAGCGACTATAGGGAACTACACAACAATCCACTGTAGGACATAAGAAGTGTAAAGGGAAAATTTCCAAACCTTGTTTATACAGTAAAGATATATATACTGTATAAGCCTAGTTTTTCAGCCTTTTTTTTTAGGCTGAAAAAGTCCTTGGCTTATACTCAAGTCAAGGTTATTTATTATTTTACTCTGCTATTATTATTATTATTATTATTATTATTATTATTTTCATTTATTATTTTATTCTATTTATTATTATTATATTTATCATTTTACTCTATTACTATACATGTATTATTTTACTGCATAATTGTTATTGCTACATTCATTATTTTACTCTTTTTATTATTGTTGTTATTACATTTATTATGTTACTCTCTTTATTATTATTGGAAGGATACGTAAGCACATTTACATTGAAGAAGGTAAATAATCATTTAATCAGAGTTGGACAGTCTTATCTTAAATTACCATTTTTGTAAATATTCAAAATATATAACCTACTGATTCCTCAATTAATGTAATTTAATTGGTATCTATTTTTATTTTGCAATTTACCAGTAGCTGCTGCATTTCCCACCCTTGGCTTATACTCGAGTCAATAAGTTTTCCCAGTTTTTTGTGGTAAAATTAGGTGCCTCGGCTTATATTCGGGTCAGCTTATACTCGAGTATATACGGTATGGGGGGGGCACTTCACAAGTTATAAACACCCAATGTACAAATGACTCCTAGTTAAGAAGGGGGGGGGGGGGGGGCTGAGACAACAGGAAGTGAGAGAAATTCAGTCCTGGAAGAGTTATTATCATGAGGGAAAAGGGGTCTCTCCAATGAAGCTTTATCACAATATTTGTTTCCACAACAAGCCAAATATTGCAAAATCCAATGATCACACGGAGAGAAAGGGAGGTGAAACCTTCTGAACAGAGACACAGACAGCAAAGGAAACGCCACATGGGTATTCACCCTACCCTATGCCACCCAAAGCTTAAAAACGTGCCTGGAGTTACACTTAAAAATGTCCCTGTTCTGACTTACATACAAATTCAACTTAAGAACAAACCTACAATGCGTAACTTGGGGACTGCCTATATATATATACTACCTGTACCTGCCATGCATTGCTGTGGCCAATCTTTCCTCCCTCTTTCTCTCCTTTCTTTCTCTCCTTCCTTCCTTCTCTTCCTCTTCCCTTCCTTTCCCCCTTTTCTTTCCCTTTTCTTTTCTCCCCTTTCTT
>NW_026844478.1:6327538-6394249 GCF_025583915.1 Anolis sagrei ordinatus
CCTCTATTCTTGGACTGCAACTCCCAGCAGTCCTCCTGATCGATCTACCTACCGACCCATAATCTATCTATCTTATTTATCTGGAGGATTGCTGGGAGTTGCAGTCCAGGAATAGGAAATTGGAAATATGCCGGGATTGGGATGCGCTCAAAGAAATCCAAGGAGAAGAAAGCTTGCATCTTGGAAGCAGTGCATTTGGATCATCCTCCTCTCCTAAAGGACCTGGTCTAGGGGATGCTGGGAGCTGTAGTCTGGAAGAGAGTGTGGATATGCTATTGTGTGTTTTGTTTGCCAGGGAGTCATTTTGTGCATGCGCTGTAATGTCTTTTGGGGGTTTTTTTCTTTTTAAGTCCCTTCCGCTGTGTTTTTCAGTGTTTTTATGAGTGATGGTCACTCACTGGCTCAATAGGTGTATTGTGTCCAAATTTGGTGTCAATTTGTCCTGTGGTTTTTTAGTTATGATACTCCCACAAACGAACATTACGTTTATATATATAATACTAGCCGTCCCCTGCCACATGTTGCTGTGGCCCAGTCTGTGTATTTTGTGTGTGTATATATGTATGTGTCTATTTTTGTGTGTTTGTGTATATATGTGATTTTGCACATGCATTGTAATGTAAGTTTTGTTTTTTGGCATTTGAAGTCCCTTCTGCTGTTTTTTTCAGTGTTTTTATGAGTGATGGTCATTTATTGGCCCGATAGGTGTATTGTGTCCAAATTTGGTGTCAATTCGTCCTGTGGTTTTTGAGTTATGTTACTCTCACAAACAAACATTACATTTTTATTTATATAGATATATCTATATAGTATGAAAGTCTTATAAATAAGTACCTTAGGAAGTCTGACTTGGCCACGGTAGTCCACACTCTGGTTACATCCCGTATAGACTACTGCAACGCTCTCTACATGGGGTTGCCTTTGAAGATGGTCCAGAAGCTTAAAATTAGTCCAACGAACGGCAGCCAGGTTGCCAACAGGAGCGGCGCTCAGGGAGCATACAACTCCCCTGTTGCGCCAGCTCCACTGGCTACCAGTTTGCTACCGGGCCCAATTCAAAGTGCTGGCTTTGGCCTATAAAACCCTAAACGGTTCTGGCCCAACTTACCTGTCTGAACACATCTCCCCTTATCAAGATGATAAGATTATCTGGTTAGGCCCTGCTCTCGGTCCCGCCTTCGTCACAAATACGGTTGGCGGGGACGAGAGGCAGGGCCTTCTCAGCAGTGGCCCTTCGGCTATGGAACACTCTCCCCAAGGAGATTAGATTGGCTTCTTTGCTCCTAACATTTCGGAAAAAACTCAAGACATGGCTGTTTGAGCAAAGCACTTGCAAATATTGAGTAATGTACAGAGGAAAATGGAACAACTATATGATGGAATTGGACAATGTTTTTAGTGAGGACTAGCCGTCCCCTGCCACCCGTTGCTGTGGCCCAGACTGTATATATGTGTTTTGTGTGTGTGTGTGTGTGTGTGTATATATATATATATATGTTTATATGTGTGTATATATCTGTGTATATAAGTGTGTTTGTGTGTGTGTGTGTGTATATATATAGATAGATGTATATATGTGTGTGCATATGTGTGTGTGTAGACGTGTATATATGTGTGTATATATTTGTGTGTTTATAAGTGCATATGTGTTTATATTGTGTATATGTGTTTGCTTGTCTTTATGCATATTTGTGTTTATATATGTGTATGTATGTGTGCATGTGTATATTTGTGTGTGAATGTGTATATATATATATGTGTGTGTGAGTGTATGGTGTATTTTGGGGGGCTTTAAGTCTGTTCTGCTGAGGGTTGTTTTTTTTTTTTTTTTGTATTTTAGGGGTGATGAACACTCGTTGGACTGTTAGGTGTATTGTGTCAAAATTTGGTGTCAATTCGCCCAGTGGTTTTTGAGTTCTGTTAATCCCACAAACAAACATTACATGTTTATTTATATAGAGATTTACTGACTTATGTTTTACTGCTATTGATATGATTTTATTGATGTTAATGTTTTAATTTTTTTTTTTTTTTTGTATTTTGTGGCATTGAATTTTGCCTTGTAAACTGCCTCGAGTTGCCGCAAGGCTAAGAGGGGTGGTATACAAATAAAGTAAATAATAATAATTATAATAATTATAAATGGGTTGGTTCAACCCTTTGGTTTGCTAGTAAAACGGAATGACCGTGTCGTGGAAGGCTGCATGCCTCAAAAGCATGTCATGAAAAGTTCAGAAAGTTCAGAAAGACCTCACTACCTCTGAGGATGCTTGCCATAGATGCAGGCGAAACTTCAGGAGAAAATGCCTCTAGACCATGGCCATATAGCCTGAAAAAACCTACAACAACCCATTTCAGAAAGCTCTTCTCTATGGCGAATCCCAGCTATGAAGCAAGTAGAAAGTGCTGCACCTGTTGAACTTCTGCCTGAGATTCAGAGCCAGTCCTGAAGAACTGAAAGGTGCAACAACAACTAAAAGGAAGTGATTCTATGCTCTGTTGAGATTTCAGGCGGTGTAGAAAGAAAGAAGAAAAGTTTGCACCTGTTGAGCTTCTGCCTGAAATTCAATAAGAGCTCAGGGCCAGCTCTGATGAACAGAGAGGTACAAACCCAGAAGGGAGAACTTCAATGCTCTATCTATGGGACTTTCGAGGAATGCAACTAGTAAACAAAAAGAAGGATGTGCTGCACCCGTTGGTCTTCAGCCTGAAATCAATTAATTCATCGTTGAGGGCTTGTCACTAACCCAGGTAGGAGGAAGGGAGGGATTGTAGGGTTTTTTCCAAGCAATGCAAGGAAGGATGAGCTGCACCTGTTGAACTTCTGCCTGAAGCTCAACAAGTAAATGCTTTTAGAGCCAGGCCTGAAGAATAGAGAGGACAAGGATGGGAGAGATTCTATGCACAGAGAGGGGGGTTTAAGCAATGCACCTAGAAGAAAAGAAAGAAGAGCTGACCCTGTTGAATGTCTGCATGAAGCTACTAGAGTAGATTCTAAAGGAAAAGGAGGAAGTGCTGCACCGGTTGGGCTTCTGCCTGAAGGCTTGATAGTTAATAGTCCAAAGGAAAGAGAGAAACGCCTCTCTATTAGGGAGAAAGGAAGAGGGTTAAGGAACTCGGAGGAGAAAGTTGGGGAAAGTTCACTTTCGGGCTGCCGTGTAAACAGCCCCTCCCTGAAACCGAAGTGACTCCGCTTTTACCTTTCCGACGGTTCATGGTCCAGAGGGGCGGCCGAAGAGTCCCCAAGAGGGCCTCCCCAGGCAGGAAGGAAGGAGGGAGGAAAGGAAGGAGAGAGGAAGAAGGGAACGCGAAAGAGGAGGAGGAGGAGGAGTGCAGGGCAAAAGGGGCCGGCCTCCAGCTCCTCTGTCCGGGCGGGGGGACCACACCGGACTCCCAACCAAAAAGACCCCTCCTTTTGATACACGACTCTAGATATTAAATGGTTATGACATGGAAGGAAGGGAGGGAGGAAAGAAAGATGGAAGGAAAGGAAGAAGGAAGGAAGGAAAGAAAGGAATGAAGGAAGTAAATAGAAAGGAGGAAAAAAAAGGAAAGAAAGATGGGAAGGAGAGAAAGAAAGAAGGCAGGAAAGAAGAAAAGAAAGAAGGAAGGAAAGAGTGAGGGAATGATAATAAAGGAAAGAAAGTAAGTGAAAGGAAGGAAAAAAGCAGGAAAGAAAGATGGGAAGAAGGGAGGAAAGAAAGAAGGAAGCAAAGAAGGAAGAAAGGAATGAAAGAAGGAAGGAAAAGAAAAAGAGGAAGAAAGAGGAAGAAGGAGGGAAAGAAAGAAGAGGAAAAGAGGGAAGGAAGGAAAAGGAAAGGAAGAAGAAGGAAGGAAGAAGGAAGGAAGGAAAGAGTGAGGGAATGATAATAAAGGAAAGAAAGAATGAAAGGAAGAAAAGGGAAAGAAAGAAAGGAAAGAAGGAAAAAAGCAGGAAAGAAAGAAAATGGGAAGAAGGGAGGAAAGAAAGAAGGAAGCAAAGAAGGAAGGGAGGAAAGAAGGAGGGAAGGAAAGAAAGAAGAAAAGGAGGAAGAAAAAGGAAGAAGAAGAAGAAAGGAAAAAGAGGGAAGGAAGAAAGAAAGGAAAAGGGAGAAAGAGAAGAAGGAAGGAAAAAGAAAGAAAGATGGGAAGGAGGAAGAAAGAAAGAAGGCAGAAGGAAGGAAAGAAAAAAGGAAGGAAGGAGAGGGAAAGAAAAAAAGGAAAGGAAGAGGAAAGAAGGAAGGAAAAAGGAAAGAAAGAAGAAAGAAGAGAAAAGAAAGAAAAAGAAGGAAGGAAGAAGAAAGAAGAGGGAAGAAAGAAATGGAAGGAAGGAGAAAAAGAGAAAGAGGAAGAGAAGAAGAGGAAGGAAGGAAGAAGAAAAAAGAGGAGTGAGGGAATGATAATAAAGGAAAGAAAAAAGCGAAAGGAAGGAAAAAATAGGAAAGAAAGATGGGAGGAAGGGAGGAAAAAAGAAAGAAGCAAAGAAAGGAAGGCAAGAAAGAAGGAAAGAAGGAAAGCAGCAAGGAAGGAAAGAGTGAGGGAATGATAATAAAAGAAAGCGAAAGGAAGCAAAGAAGGAAGAAAAAAAAGAAAGAAAGCAAGAAAGAAGGATGGAAAGAAAGAAGGAAAGAGAATGAGGAAATAATAAAACATTTGTAGTAAAACTTTATTTGTAGAAAGGAATGAAGGAAGGAAGCAGGCAATGGAATAGTTAAAGAGGGATTTGTGTTTCTGGGTTATCAATGTCATTTCCTAACTGGTTCTATCATAAAAACATGGGAAAAGTTTATTAAATAGCAAAAGGTTTGTTTTTGCAAGACATCCCGCAGTACATTTGGCTCTCGTTTTTCCATGAATCTCTCATTGAGTCTCAACCGAGCCAAGATAGTCTGAAGCACACAAAAACAAACTTTTACTTGGAAAAGAGTAGATCAACTCCTTTCCAATTAAGGACCACACAATTAAACAGGAAGTCCCACTTTCAAACTGGGGACGGAACATTTTTCTGCAGGATGTCCCTCTTGCAACCAAGTTTTTGTAGTTTAATACACTTTTTCCATGATTTTAGGATATAACCAATTAGGAAATGACATTTATAACCCGGGAAAACATGTTTCATAGCGTTCTGGATCCTAACTCTGTTTCCTGGAGCATTAGTTCTCCCTTCCAGTTATCTGCATCCCATGGATCCAAGAACTGGTCCAATGCAACTTACTGTTGACCATGAACTATAAATCCCTCCAAGGTTTGCTTCCAGGAGAACACTGCTTTCTTCTTCCAGCAGCCTTTAAGGATGGGGTTACTTTTATTTGCTTTTTTCCCACCGTTCCAGAGTTTCAATGTTATTTTTAATCACAACTTTGTGGGTGTTTTCCAACCAGGTTTGTATTTATTTGTTGTGCTGTGTTTTGTAAACTGCTTTGAGTCACTTTGGAGTAAGGGAAAGAGTGGATATAAATACAATAACGAGTGCAACGTATAAGATCCCACTGTCCACAGCCTGAAAAACACCCCAAAAGACAATTTCCAAAGGCATATCTGCCATTTTATATAAAGGGATGCAATTGTAAAACTTAACTTTTATTAGTATTAATGATTTTTGTATGGCTTTGAATTGTTTTGTTTTTTTATCTATGCCTGCTACTCGTGTTTTACCTTGACTTGAAGGAATACAAATATTATAATAGTAAAAGTAAAGGTTTCCCCTGACATTAAGTCTAGTCGTGTCTGACTCAGGGTGGTGGTGCTCATCTCTATTTCTAAGCCGAAGAGCCAACGTTGTCCGTAGACACCTCCATTTCTGTGTACGAACCCATGCAATCTCTTTGATCATTTGGAGAGGCCTTTCACTTGCTCCTTCCCCCTTTACAGGCGCGACTGGTGGGGATGAGGGAGAGGGCCTTCTCTGTGGTGGCCCCGACTCTGGAACTCACTTCCTAAGGATATCAGGCAAGCCCCCACATTGGCAGTCTTTAGGAGGAGCCTGAAAATGTGGCTGTTCCAGTTTGCCTTCCCTGAATCAGGAAATAATCCCCAGCAAAATGTCCTCAGAAGCACTTTAACTACTTGTTGGGTGGTTCTCCCCAAATTTCTTTTTAAACCCTCCTATCAGATACATCCTACCTCTGTTAATGCCCAGGGTTTATTTTTTAAATTTTAAACTATTACATTTGGCCCAGCCATAGGTTTTTTAAATCCTTGTGTGTTACTGTTTATATGTGAGCTATATTAATTGTATTGTTTTGGCTTTTTTTTGTTTTGTTTTATTGATGTGTTGTCAGGCTTGGCCTCATATAAGCCGCTCCGAGTCCCCTTGGGGAGATGGTGGCGGGGTATAAATAAAGTTTTTTTAATTATGATTATTATTATAGAGCGCTGTTACCTTCCTGCCAAAGTGCTACTTTTTGATCTACTCACATTTTTATACTGCTAGGTTGGCAGAAGCTGGGGCTAACAGCGGGAGCTCACTTCGCTCCTAAGATTCGAACTGCCAACCTTTTGGTCAGCAAGTTCAGCAGCTCAGTGGCGTAACCCACTGCACCATCGGAGATGGCCATCTAGCCTCTGTTTAAAAGCCTCCAAAAATGAGCTTTTTTGTGTCTCTTTTGGCAGAGAAATAATAACAACAGTAACAATAGAAATAAGTAGCATCAAACTGCCTTAATCCTATTTATGTTTGTTGCTTTGAGACTTTTTGGCAGAGAAAAAGCAGAGTAACAACAACAACAATAATGATAATAATAGATCACATCCTCAGCTGCTGCAAGAAGATCGCACAGACAGACTACAAGCAGAGGCATAACACCGTTGCTCAGATGATTCATTGGAACTTGTGCCACAAATACCATCTGCCTGCGACAAAGAACTGATGGGATCACAAGCCGGAAAGAGTTACAGAGAATGAACACGTCAAACTCCTCTAGGACTTCTGGATTCCGTGAGTTTTGGAGCATAAGACTCCTGACCTCACAATCATGTTAAAAAACAAAGTATGGATCATCTATGTGAACTGGAAAAGCTGACACAATATGGGGATTTAAAAATCGAACTGCAAAGACTCTGACAGAAACCAGTAAAGGTGGTCCCAGTGGTGATTGGCACACTGGGTGCAATGCCTAAAGACCTTGGCCTACATTTAAACACAATCAGCGCTGACAAAATGACCATCTGCTAGCTGCAGAAGGCCACTTTACTGGGAACCAACATTGATGGAAGTCAATAGTAAAAAACTGCTTAAAGTGCAAAAGACAAAGAGGGAATATCTCAAAAATGCAATGCAATGCAGAGCAAAAGAGAAAACAGGCAAATAAAGGCTCTCCATGGACAGTTCCTGGGAAAAATTGAGAGCCAAATTGACAAAGAAAAAACATGGCTGTGGCTCACAAATGGAACTCTAAAAAGGGAGATAAAGGAGGGCCTGATTCTGGCAGCCCAAGAACAAGCCATTCGAACCAATGCCATCAAAGTCAGAATTGAAAAGTCGACAACAGATCCCAAATGTAGACTCTGCAAGGGAGCCAACGAAAGGATGGATCACATACTCAGCTGCTGTAAGAAGTTGGCGCAGATGGACTACAAGCAGAGGCACAACACAGTTGCTCAGATGATCCATTGGAATTTGTGCCACAAATACTGTCTGCCTGAGACAAAGAACTGCTGGGATCACAAGCCTGAAAAAGTTACACAAAATGAACATGTCAAACTACTCTGGGACTCCTGAATCCAGACTGAGAGTTTTGGAGCACAAGACTCCTGACCTCACAATCGTGGAAAACAATGAAGTATGGCTCATTGATGTTGCAATCCCAGGTGACAGCAGGATTGACAAGAAGCAACTGGATAAGTTGACACAATATGAGGATTTAAAGATCGAACTGCAAAGACTCTGGCACAAGCCAGTAAAGTTGGTCCCAGTGGTGACCGGCACACTGGGTGCAGTGCCTAAAGACCTTGGCCTGCACTTAAAAACAATCGACGCTGACAAAATTACTGTCAGCCGCAAAAGGCTACTTGGATCTGCACGCAATATTTGCCAATATATCACACAGTCCTAAACTCTTGGGAAGTGTCCAACGTGTGATCAAATGCAAAAGCCAGCATAGTGATCTTGTTTGCTGTATACGAATCTTGTTGTGTGTCTAATAATAATAATAATAATAATAATAATAGGACGTAGCATCAAATTGCATTAATTCTATTAATGACAGTTGCTTTGGGTCTCTTTTGGCAGAGAAAATGCAGAGAATAAATAATAATAATAATGATCAAAGAATCAAAGAGTTGGAAGAGACCTCATGGGCCATCCAGTCCAACCCCATTCTGCCAAGAAGCAGGAATATTGCATTCAAATCACCCCTGACAGATGGCCATCCAGCCTCTGTTTAAAAGCTTCCAAAGAAGGAGCCTCCACCACACTCCAGGGCAGAGAGTTCCACTGCTGAACGGCTCTCACAGTCAGGAAGTTCTTTCCTCATGTTCAGATGGAATCTCCTCTCTTGTAGTTTGAAGCCATTGTTCCGCGTCCTAGTCTCCATGGAAGCAGAAAACAAGCTTGCTCCCTCCTCCCTGTGGCTTCCTCTCACATATTTATACATGGCTATCATATCTCCTCTCAGCCTTCTCTTCTTCAGGCTAAACATGCCCAGCTCCTTAAGCCGCTCCTCATAGGGCTTGTTCTCCAGACCCTTGATCATTTTAGTCGCCCTCCTCTGGACACATTCCAACTTGTCAATATCTCTCTTGAATTGTGGTGCCCAGAATTGGACACAATATTCCAGGTGTGGTCTAACCAGAGCGGAATAGAGGGGTAGCATTACTTCCCTAGATCTAGACACTATGCTCCTATTGATGCAGGCCAAAATCCCATTGGCTTTTTTTGCCGCCACATCACATTGTTGGCTCATGTTTAACTTGTTGTCCACGAGGACTCCAAGATCTTTTTCACACGTACTGCTCTCGAGCCAGGCATTGTCCCCCATTCTGTATCTTTGCATTTCGTTTTTTCTGCCTAAGTGGAGTAAAAACGAAATGCAAAGATACATGATGATAAGTGGCATCAAACTGCATTAATCCTATAGATGCACCTTCAATGTTCAATTACCATTTCTTCCCCGAACGAATATTGCCATGAGCGGAAGCTGTGCTTGGGACTCCAAAGAAAGGCACCAGACGGAGGGCTCCATGTCAAACCATTATATTTATAGCAAAAATAGGCTTTTTCTCCTCTCTTCCCACACGAGGCCCCTCCCCCCTCCCCCAAAAACATTTCAACAGTAAACAGGTCAGCAATTGCTGCCGCCATATACATATATCTATACATAACGTGTGTTTGTGTGCAGAACCAGCCACCTCTGCCAGGCTTCCCGCTGGCCTTCCCTCCCCAAAATACAATGCCTCTTTGCCCACCCCTTTGGCCCCCAAATTCCCAACGGATGAGCGTGCAAAACCAGTCCCGCCTGTTCCATTCTGTGTTTTGAACCGATGATGGAGCCGAGCGCAAAACCTTCCTCCGAAGCCAAGAGTCCAGCAAGGCATCCTCGAACCCGGCATCTCCCTGGAAGGAAAACATTGCCACCCCCCCCCCCCCCCCCCACAAAAAACTAGAATAAAACAAACCCAAGTGAGAGCAACACTGGAAGAAAAACACATCCGTTGCTCCCAAGGAAACCCAGGAAGGAAGGACGGACGGAGAAAAACAAAGCCACGAATGGAGTGTCTTTGGAGGCATCAGGGGCCCTTCGCAGCGAGACGGCAGTCTGCCATGTGAGCAAGGGACCGGCAGTAGAAAGGTTTGGAAAGAGACCCCCAATGGGATTCCTTTTGGGAAGAAGGAGTGATTTTTTCTGGGACTACAACTTCCAAAACCCTCCCTAGTTTCTGGTAATTAGTCCAAATAGCTAAAAAACACACACATTTTCTCCAAACTGTTTTGGTCCTTCCTTACTTCTGGAACAGAACAGCCCACTGACCCTCCAGGAAAGGCTTCTGGGATTTGTAGTTTACCCCCCCCCCCCAACTGAGCACTCTTAGAACCCCATAAAGACCAGCAGGAGATGAATGTGCATAAGCCTTACTCTCCTCGACAAAACTCCAAAGAAGTCCAGTTTGAAACCCATGTCCAAAGTTGTCCCCAACCCAAACCCAATGGTCAAGAGAAGGTCCATGTCCAGAAACGGAAGTCAAGTTGGCACAACGAGGAACAACATCAGCAGCAGGAATGACGCCAGGGAAGGACGGGATCTGACCTCCTCCTTGGTTTCTCATACCGGAACGGACGGCAAAGTCCGAACTATGGAAGCACCCTCAAATGAAAGACGCAGAGGCCCTTTCGCCCCCAAATTGGTCCCATCCGCCCGGTGACTGCACATGAAGATGGAAGAGCGCTTCGAAAGGGGGAAAGGGGCGGAGAAGGCTGTGAAGTAAACACGGCAGGTGAATGCCACGGCGCAGGTGGCCCACGGAGGCCCTAGGAGACCATGTGGTGGGTGATGGCCCTCAGGGCGTAGAGCAGCTCCGCCTGCAAGCGGGCCTCCAGGATGAGCAGGTTCACGTGGACCTGGAAGGAAAGGGTCAAGGCAGAAAAGGTCAAGGCGGGTTCATGGGGCACAGTTATTATTATCATTAAGCACTGAATGAGTATCTGTCAGGAGGGCTTGGGTTGTGTCTTTCTGTATAGCAATATGGGATTGGACTACACAGCCCTTGGGGTCTCTTCCAGTTCTATGGTTCTCTCATTGTTGTTAGGCAGGGGCTGGATGGGCATCTGTCGGGAGTGATTTGTGTGGCCCTTGGGGTCTCTTCCAATTCTATGGCTCTATTATTATTATTATTATTATTATTATTATTATTATTAAGCAGGAACTAGATGGGTATCTGTCGGGAGTGGTTTGATTGTGTTTTCAACCTGGCAGAATGGGATTGGACTGCATGGCCCTTGGAATCTCTTCCAGTTCTATGGTTCTCTCATTGTTAGGCAGGGGCTGGGTGGGCATCTGTCGGGAGTGGCTTGATTATGTGGCCCTTGGGGTCTCTTCCAATTCTAGGTTCTATTACTATTATTATTATTATTATTACTACTATTTTTATTATTATTATGGCAGAACAGGATTGGACTACATGGCTTTTGGGGTCTCTTCCAAGTCTATGGTTCTGTTGTTGTTGTTATTGTTGTTAGGCAGGGGCTGGATGGGCATCTGTTGGGAGTGGCTTGGCTGTGTGGCATTTGGGGTCTCTTCCAATTCTATGGTTCTATTGTTGTTGTTATTATTATTAAGCATGGATGGGCATCTGTTAGGAATGGTTTGATTGTGTCTTTCAACCTGGCAGAAGGGAGTTGGACTGCATGGCTCTTGGGGGTCTCTTCCAAGCCTATGGTTCTCTTGTTGTTGTTATTAGGCAGGGGCTGGATGGGCATCTGTCAGGAGTGGTTTGATTGTGTGGCCCTTGGGGTCTCTTCCAATTCTATGGTTCTATTATTATTATTAAACAGGGACTAGATGGGTATCTGTCGAGAGTGGTTTGATTGTGTCTTTCAGCCTAGCAGAATGGGATTGGACTGCAGGGCTCTTGGGGTCTCTTCCAAGTCTATGATTCTCTTGTTGTTATTAGGCAGGGGCTGGATGGGCATCTGTTGGGAGTGGATTGGCTGTGTGGCACTTGGGGTCTCTTCCAAGCCTATGGTTCTATTATTGTTGTTGTTATTATTAAGCAGGGATGGGCATCTGTCGGGAGTGGTTTGATTGTGTCTTTCTGCATGGCAGAAGGGAGTTGGGCTGCATAGCTCTGGGGGGTCTCTTCCAAACTTATGATTCAAATTCTTGCAATCCATTAAGATGAATAAACGACACATGACAAGAAAGGGAAAGGTGTCCTCTTCTTCCCCTTCCTCCTCCAGACTTTTGGAGCGGCCCTCCTGACCATCCGTTCCTTCCTCTCCTTTACATCTCAATTAGGCAAAAACTATAGAGTGAATGCATCACTCGTACGGCCTGTGTCTCAAGAATATGGGATTCTTGGAGTTTTAGCTGGCACTCATTGGCAGAGAAGGCTCAAGACTTTGCCAAACTACAACTCCTAGCATTCGCATAACATTGGGCTATGGCATGTTCTCCAGACCTTTCATCCTTTTAGTGGCCCTTTTAGTGGTCATTATTCCTCTTGAATTGCTTTGCCCAGAAGTGGACACAGGTTATTATTCCAGGCGATATGGAAATTCGACTTCTTTGGAAGCAGCTCAGAATCCCATTGGCCTTTTCCTTCCCTTTGGGCTTTCTCTGCCTCGTCTTCCCTCAAACGCTTGCCTTCTCTTACCTTTTCACTGTGCTTGAACTGCTTCCAGAAGCGCTCAAACATCTCCGGGTTCATCTTTTCCGGGAAGCAGGTGACCGTCTTGATGTAGAGCTTTAGGAGGCGCTCCAGGAGGTGGTTGACCTCGGCATAGTCGTAGTCGTCGTACCTGGGATGGGGCATTTAGGATGACTTATTACACTATGTAACACGATTGTCGTTCCTGGGTTTTCAATGTCATTTCTTAATTGGTTCTATCATAAAAACATGGAAAAGTTTTATTAAACTGTACAAACTTTGTATTTGTGGGAGGCACATTCTGCAGCACATTTTGCTATAGTTTTTCAATGAGTATCTCATCAAGTCTCAACCAATTCAACATAGTTTGTGGCAGCTACAGGGGGCGGGGACATGGAATTCATCTGGGCGCATGGTGCCGTGTCATCATCTATCTTTTTTTATTTTAAAGTTCTTTTCACTTTTTTGGTGATTTTTGGAGTGATGGTCACTCCTTGGGTTGTTAGGTGTCTTGTGGCCAAATTTGGTGTCATTTCATCCAGTGGTTTTTGAGTTATGGCAATCCTATATATATATAAATAAAAATGTAATGTTTTTTTTGTGGGATTAACAGAACTCAAAAACCACTGGACGAATTGACACCAAATTTGGACACAAGACACCTAACAACCCAATGTATGTCCTTCACTCAAAAAATTGATTTTGTCATTTGGGAGTTGTAGTTGCTGGGATTTATAGTTCACCTACAATCAAAGAGCATTCTGAACTCCACCAACGATGGCATTGAACCAAACTTGGCACACAGAACTCCCATGACCAACAGAAAATATTGGAAGGGTTTGGTGGGCATTGACCTTGAGTTTTGGAGTTGTAGTTCACCTACATCCAGAGACCACTGTGGACTCTAACAATGATGGATCTGGACCAAACTCTACACGAATACCCAATATGCCCAAATGTGAACACTGGTGGAGTTTGGGGAAAATAGAATCTTGACATTTGGGAGTTGTAGTTGCTGGGATTTATAGTTCACCTACAATCACAGAGCATTCTGAACTCCACCAATGATAGAATTGGGCCAAACCTCCCTCACAGAACCCCCATGTGGGCCACAGCAAGGCATGGTAGGGGACGGCTAGACTATATAAATAAAAAATTAATGTTCGTTTGTGGGTTTAACAGAACTCCAAAACCAGTGGGCCAATTGACACCAAGTTTGGACAGCAGACATCTAACAACCCAATGTATTTCCTTCACTAAAAAAAATGATTTTGTCATTTGGGAGTTGTAGTTGCTATGATTTATAGTTCACCTACAACCAAACAGCATTCTGAACTCGACCAATTATGGCATTGAACCAAACATGGCACACAGGATTCCCATGATGAACAGAAAACACCAGAAGGATTTGGTGGGCATTTATGTTGAGTTTGGGAGTTGTAGCTCACCTACATCCAGAGAGCACTGTGGACTCAAACAATGATGGATCTGGGCCAAACTTGGCACGAATATTCCATATGCTCAAATATGAACACAGATGGAGTTTTGGGGAAAATAGACCTTGACATTTGGGAGTTGTAGTTACTTAGATTTATAGTTCACCAACAATCAAAGAGCATTCTGAAGCCCACAAATGACAGAATTGGGGCAAATTTCCCACACAGAACCCCCCAAGAACAACAGAAAATACTTAAGGCCATCCATAATTTTACAAGGTCTTGAGTCTTCTCTGCCAAAGAAGGTTGGTGCCTCACCAAACTACAAATCCCAGAATCCCATAGCAATGTGCCTTTAAATTAGAGCTCCTTGTGCTCCTGAAGCAGCTTCCCCTTTTGCTTTGGCTCGGCACCATGACTACTATATCGCATGCCCTAATTCTGGTGAGGTAATGTTGCTGAAACAGTTGAGCATTAGTTTCAAGTGAAAGGGGTCTATAATACATCAGGGATGATAGGCAGATCGGTACCTGATCCCGAAGATGCAGTGGACATAGTTCCAGATGGCGCGCTTGAGGGCGGCGTGTTCACAGCCCTGCCGCTTGGCCATGGAGCCACCCTTGAGGCCGTCCACCGTCCGGAATCTCTCATCCAGTAGGAGCCCGATGTCCGAATAGAGCCGGTTCACCAGGGAGAAGCCGTGGTCCTCCCAGGAGTAGTCCTAAAGAAGGAAGGAAGGGAAACAGGTCTAGAGGGGCCACACTGGGAGGATGGAAGGAAGGAGGAAAAGGAGGGAGGAAGGAAGAGAGGGAGGGAGGAAGAAAGGGAAGAAGGAATGAAGAGAGGAAGGGAGGGAGGGAGGAAGAAAGGGAGACAAGGAGTAAGAAAGGAAGAGAAGGAGGAAGGGAGGAAGAGAGGGAGGAAAAAAGGGAGGACGAAAGGGAGGGAGGAATGGAGGAAAAGAGGAGGAAAAAGGAAGAAAGGAGAAGGAAGAGGAGAGGAAGGGAGAAAAGAGGGAGGAAAGGGAGGGAGGAGAAAGAAAGAGAAGGAGGAAGGGAGGAAAAGAGGGAGGACAAAAGAGGAGAAGGGAGGAAGAGGAGGAAGGGAGGAAAAGAGGGAGGACGAAAGGGAGGGAGGGAGAAAGGAAGAGGAAGGAAAAGGGAGGAAGGAGGAAAAGGGAGGGAAAGAGAGGAAGGAAGGAAGAAAAGGAGGAAGAGAGAAAAGAGGGAAGACGAAAGGAAGAGAGGGAGGAAGGAGGAAAAGGGAGGATGAAAGGCAGGAGGGAGGGAGGAAGAGGAGGAGGAAAAGAGAGGAAAGAGGAAAAAGGGAGGAGGAGAAGACAGAGGAAGGGAAGGAGAGAGAGAGTAAGAAAGGGAGGGAGGGAGGAAAGGAGGAAGAAGGAATGAATGAATGGAGAGAAAAAGGAAGGAAGGAGAGAATGAAGGGGAAGGAGGGAAGGTAGAGAACAAAGGGAAGGGAGGGAGAGGATGGCCCCTGTGGATGAGATACCTGTGAAGCAGCCAGACCCACCTGGACGCGGAAGATCTGCAGCCGGTCCTTGTCGCACTGCGCAAAGTCCTGGTAGCCAAAGCCGGGGTCTTGCAGGAAGCAGGAGAGGTCTGCCGCGCCAGAGAGCCCCCCATCGGAACCTAAGAGGTAGAAAAGCCATGAGAAAGTCAGCAGCAGGGCAGCGCCTTCGAATCTGGGGATGGGAAACAGGTCTCTCTGTGTGTGTTAGGTTGCAAACACAATTAAAACACAATACATGCAATTAAATAAATGCACCCAGGAATGTGCTCCTTATCATTCCAGGTAAGAGAAAAGCCAGAGCCAATTGGGAGGAAGGGGTTGTGCTATATCTCTATGGCTAGATATACAGTATATAGCAGGTATGGGGAAACCCAGGCCCAAGGGCTGGATGCAGCCCCTTGGGCTCTTTTGTCAGACCCTCCTCTCTCACCACCCTATCCTTCCTTCTCTCTTTCCTTCCTCCTTCTCTTCCTTTTTCTCCTTCCCTTCCACCCCTTCATACTTCATTTCTTGCCCTCTTTCCTTTCTCCCTCCTTCCTTCCCTTCCACTCTTTCGTCCCTGCCTCCCTTTTATATTTTCTTCCTTTTCTTTCCTTTTCTCCCTCCCTCTTTCTCCTCCCATCCTTCCCTTTCACTCTTTTGTCCTTCCTTCCCTCTTTCCTTCCCATTTGTCTTTCCTCCCTTCCCTCTTCCCTCCCTCCTCCCATCCTTCCCTTTCACTCTTTCATCCTTCCCTCTTTCGTCCCTCCCTCTTTCTCCTTCCATCCTTCCCTTTCACTCTTTTGTCCTTCCTTCCTTCCCATTTGTCTTTCCTCTTTCCTCTCTCCTTCCATCCTTCCCTTTCACTCTTTTGTACTTCCTTCTTTCCTTCCCAGTCTTTCCTTCCTTCCTCTTCTTCCTCCCTCCTTCTCTCCCCCCTCTTTCTCCTTCCATTCTTCCCTTCCAACTTTTGTCCTTCTTTCCTCCTTCCCTTCCTTCCTTCCCATCACCAGGCAGCCAGTACTCCTAGCAGGGAGTGCTAGTATGCGGCCCCCAAGTTAGAAAGTTTTCCCATGCCTGGTGTATAGTATAGTACACATTTATATATAGAGTGTATATTTATAGATAAAAGGTAAAGATTTTCCTCTGACATTAAGTCCAGTCATGTCTGACTCTGGGGGGTGGTGCTCATCTCCATTTCTAAGACGAAGAGCCGGCATTGTCCATAGACACCTCCAAGGTCATGTGGCCAGCATGACTGCATGGGGTGCCATTACCTTCCCGCAGAAAAAGTATCTACACACATATATAGTAAAGATAAGGGTTTCCCCTGACATTAAGTCTAGTTGTGTCTAGCTCTGGGGGGTAGTGCTTATCTCCATTTCTAAGCCAAAGAGCTGGCGTTGTCCATAGACACCTCCAAGGTCATGTGGCCGGCATGACTGTATGGAGCGCCATTATAGATAGATTTATTTATAGATAGATAGTATTTTATATGAACACACACACATACTATTTTTCTACCAATATAAGTTTGGGGAGGGAGGCAAAGGTTCTTGACTTTTGGCAGGATTGTGCTTCCAGAGAAGAGTAAACTACAAAGGATGAGAAGGGAATGCATTTCTGTGGGGAAAATGGACCTACAGAGCAGCAAGGATGCACTTTGAAAAGAGGGAGGAGGCGCTCACCTTCGTCCCGGTCGGAGGGCATCCGCATCTCCTCTTGCTCCACTTGCAGCCGGTGAATGCGGTCGCGGAGGGACTCCAGCTCCACACAGGAGTCCAAGGACTGTGAGGGAGGAAGGAAAAGCCCAGTTATAATGCGTGGAGTCAGTCCAGAGATCCACCCAAAAGCCAGCCCTACAAGCCCACCCATGGCATGAAGAGCCCCTTGGAGGACTCTTCTATGTTTCTACGATTGAGACCAGACAACCATAGGTTTTGGACATCAGAACCATAGAATCATAGCATTGGAAGGGACCCCCAAGTCCAAGCCCCCCATCTGCTTACCTGCAGGAATAGCACAATCTAATCCCTAATGACAGATGGCCATCTAGCATCTGTTTAAAGACCTCCCCCAGACGTCCAGGGACCCCCAAGGGCCTTTATTTATTTATTTATTTACAGCTTTTATATTCCGCCCTTCTCACCCCGCAGAGGACTCAGGGCGGATTACAGTGTACACATATATGGCAAACATTCAATGCCAATTTTTGACATACAAACATATACAGACATACACAGAGGCTATTTAACTTTTCTGGCCGCCGGGGATCTGCAACACTGATGAAGCACTTCCGCATTCCCCGCATGCTTCCCCGCTGGAATGCTTTGCTGGAGTCTTCTTTATGGCCTCATAAATCAGTTAATTTAGCCTCCCCACACTTTAAGGTGGTACCTAATTTTCCTACTTGACAGATGCAACTGTCTTTTGGGTTGCAAAGGTCAACAACAGGCTGCACACAATTGGTTGGAAACCCACTCCAACCTGGGCTGGCTTTGAACTCATGACCTTTTGGTCAGAGTGAATGCAGCTGACACTCAGCCAGCTGCACAATCCCGGCGCATTTAGTCCAACCTCCTTCATGCCAGGCAGGGAAAACACAATCAAAGCCCTCCATCCAGCATCTGTTTAATATCCTCCAAAAAACCATCCTCCACCAGATTTCCAATGCTGGACAGTCCTTCCTAATAATGTTCAAGTGGAGTCACCTTTCCTGCCACTTGAAGCCTTGGCCACATAACTGGGGCTTCTGGGAGCTGAAGTCCCAAACAGCTACAGGAGCACCTGTCTTGAAGGCCTGCCCAAATTATTATTTATTATTGTTCTGTATGGATAGATTTTGAAGTATCCCCTCCAGCCAAAAGTAAATATGTACAAAATGTTAAAGCACATGGAAAGAATACCCGCTTGCGCCCGAGCGGCAGCCCCTCCGTCCCGGCTCCGTGCCCGGCGTCGCAGAAGCAGAGTCCCCCCGGCAGCCCCAGCCGGAGCAGAGCCCGTCCTTCGGGGCAAAGGTCCGTCTCGCAGCCAAAGGCGAAGCTGGCCAGAGCGTGGTAGTGGGCCAGCAGCACCACCGCGTGCACCAGCTCCGCCAGAGACCAGCTCTGCTCTCCGGTCTTCAGCAACTTCTGTGGGGAAACAACAGTGACAGAGACTGACCTTAATGCCGGGGTCCTAGGGCTCAAGGCAGACCCCCATCGAACCTCCCGACCCACACCTCTAGGCTCCCTTCCACTCAGCAGTCCCCAAGCATGATCTGGTTCAGAGGAAATCCAGGCGGGATGGTTGGATTCCAGCCCTATGAAATATTTCATCACGGGCGCACTTATTATTAGTCATTATTTATTATTATTAATTATTATTTAGTATTATTGTTCATTACTAGTTAGTATTATTATTCTAGGAGTCCCTGGTGGTGCAGTGGGTTCAACTGCTGAGCTGCTAAACTTGCTAACTGAAATGTTGCAGGTTCGAATCCGGGGAGAAGCATGAGCTCCCCCTGTTAGCCCCAGCTTCTGCCAACCTAGCAGTTCAAAAACATGCAAATGTGAGTAGATCAATAGGTACCACTCCAGTGGGAAGATGACGGCGCTCCATGCAGTTATGCTGGCCACATGACCTTGGAGGTGTCTATGGACAATGCCGGCTCTTTGGCTTAGAAATGGAGATGAGCACCATCCCCCAGAGTTGGACACGACTTGGACATAATGTCAGGGGAAAACCGTTACCCTTTTATTATTATTCAATATTTATTTATTTATATCCTGCTTTATCTCTCAACACGGAGTCGTGGGGGCTGTCGTTTTACAAAGTCTTGAGCCTTCTCTGCCAAAAAAGCGAATGCTTCACCAAACTACAAATCCCATTTAATTAAAGATGAAGTTCCCCAAAGAGGAGCTCCTGAAGCAGCTCCCCTTTTTGCTTTGTGTCAGCACTAAGATGACCGTATGACATGAACCTCATGAGCTCCCTCATTGGGGCCAGGTCATTTAGCTCCCCAAAAATGAGCATTTGTCTTGATTAAATAAGGTACCATAAGCACTCAAGTATAAGCTGAGTTTTTCAGCCCTTTTTATGTTGAAAAAGCCCTTTTCGGCTTAGTCGAATCAAGGTTATTTATTATTTTATACTATTGACTATTATTATTACATTTCAATTATTTTGCTCTATTTGTTGCTATTATTACATTTATTATTTTTCTCTATTATTATTATAATTATTACATTTATTATTATTATTACATTTATTCCTTTTCTCTATTAGAATTACATTTATTCCTTTTCTCTATTAGAATTACATTTATTATTCTACTCTTACTATTACATTTATTATTTTACTCTATCATTATGAAATTTATTTTATTTTATTATTACTGCTGCTATTACATTACTTTACCCTATTTGTTATTATTACAGTTATTATTTTTATTTATTATAACATTTATTAATTTACTCTATTAAATGTCAAAGGACATTTGATAGAATGCCAAGTTTTTAAACGTTGTGTTTTCTCAAATACATCTCAATTGTACCCTTGGTTTGCTCCTGATACAATAAATAAATAAATAAATATCCGAGTATATATGGTTTGTACGGGGCAGGTGTACGGGGCAGTCAAGGGGTCCCTCCCCCCAGGCTCACCTCGATGTGTTCTTTGCCGACCAGCCAGGGCCGATGGGCCAGGATCTTGTTGATCTCGCTGAGCTTCCGGAGCTTCGGGGGGATGTAGTCCAGGCCTCGGAGCCAGAGGGGGTCGCCCCCCAAACGCAGGAACTGCAGGACGTGGAGGTTGACCAGGTAGCGGCAGCGGTGTCGGGCAGCAGCCTGGAGAGCCAGACACAGGAATGGTCAGCGGAGTGAGAGAGAGAGATCCCCCAAAATGCCATAGATTCCCCCCAGAGTCACAAGCTACAACTCCCAGTATCCCTTAGCATTCAGCCAAGGTACTTAAAGTAGTCTCAAACAGCATTCATTCTACACTGTAGATGCATTCTGAGCTATATAGGGCAGGCAAGGGCAAACTTCCAGGAGTTTTGGACTTTAAATTCCACAATTGCAGAAGCTGGGGCTAACAGCAGGAGCTCACCCCGCTCTCCGGATTTGAACCACCAACCTTTCAGTCAGCAAGTTCAGTAACTCAGCGCTTTAACTGCTGTGCCACCAGGGGCCCAATAATAATAACAATAATAAATATTATAATATAATATATCATAATAATATAATAATAAGGGTTCGACTTGTGATTGTGTGATACAAAATCCAGCATATATATCTCATTTGCTATGTCATACTGTGTGTTTGTGTCAGTAAAATAATAATAATAATAATAATATCCTATATACTGCCTTGATGCTGACGATATAATCTATACAAATAAAAATGTAATGTTCGTTTGTGGAATTAACATAACTCAAAAATCACTGGACGAATTGATACCAAATTTGGGCACAATACACCTATCAGGCCAGCGAGTGACCATCACTCATAAAAACACTGAAAAGCACAACAGAAGAGACTTTAAAAGCAAAACAAAACAAAAAAAAAACAAAAGGAAATTACACCACATTCGCAAAACCACATATATACACAAACACACATGTATACACATATACATACACATATACACACACAAAACACATATACACTGACTGGGCCACAGCAACGCGTGCCAGGGGATGTCTAGTAGTAGTAGTAGTAGTAATAATAATAATAATAATAATAATAAATTTATATCCTACTTTGATGCTGACTATGATGATGATAATGAAAGCTATATCCTGTTTTGATTTATTTATGTATTTATTTACTGTACTTATATACCGCCTTTCTCACCCCTGGGGGGACTCAAGGCGGTTTACAACATACTAATGGCAAAAATTCAATGCCGACATAAAGTAACACAAAGAAATCATAATAGCTAATGACTATGCTAAAATAACAGTAATTATAGGGGGTTTTTTTGTCGTGTCAGGAGCGACTTGAGAAACTGCAAGTCGCTTCTGGTGTGAGAGAATTGGCCATCTGCAAGGACGTTGCCCAGGGGACGCCTGGATGATTTGATGTTTTTATCATCCTTGTGGGAGGCTTCTCTCATGTCCCCACATAAAGAGCTGGAGCTGATAGAGGGAGCTCATCCGCTTCTCCCCGGATTCAAACCTGCGACCTGTTAGTCTTCAGTCCTGCCGGCACAGGGGTTTAACCCACTGCGCCACCGGGGGCTCCAGTAATTATAGTAATTATAATTATAGTAATTATAGTAGTAGAGCAGCAATCCCCAGAGTCGGACATGACAATTAATGTCAAAGGGAAATCTTTCCCTTTACTTATCCCACATTGATGGTGATAATTATGATGATAATAGAAGTTATTATACCCTGCTTTGATGTTGAGGATATGATAATAATAATAATAATAATAATAATAATAATAAAAGTATATCCCAAGTTGATGTCGGCGATGATAATAAAAGTTAGACCCCGCTTTAATGCTGATAATAATAATAATAATAATAATAATAATAATAATAATAATTATATTGGGTGTTTTGGGGCTCACCATGATGGCAATGTAGTGCCGGCAGTCGAAGGGCAAGGGCCCATCCATGTGGAGGAGGTAGTGCTGCATCCTGAGGAAGCTCTCCAGGTAGGGCGGGTGGAGGCCCATCTGTTGGGTCAGGGCTTCCCGGCGGCTCCGGCCGGACAGCGCCTTCGCCAAATACAGTTGTGGGGCCCGCTCCGTGTCCCCTCCGGCGCTCATCTTGGCCGCCTGCAAGGAAAGAAGAGGGATGAGGCCGGTCAGGAAAATCCCTTTATGGCAAGACACCTGTCTGGCACCTGAAATGCTTTAGCTAGGCATGCACGCATGGAAGAAGTGGGTTGGGCTGGATAGCCCTTGGAGGTCCCTTCCCATTCCTCAGAAAATGGAGGCCTCTCCGCCTTTGGAGGCCTTTCAGTCGGCATCTGTCTGGAGTGCTTTAGTTGTATATTCCTGTGTGGCAGAAGAGGGGTGGACCAGATAGCCCTTGGAGGTCCCTTCCAATTAAAGTGCGCTCTCCATTTTTGAAGACCTTTCAGCAGCAGTTGTATGTGCATCTTTCAGGAGTGTTTTAGTTGTATATTCCTGTATGGCAAAAGAGGGTTGGACTAGAGTGCCCTTGGAAGTCCCTTCCTATTTAAGTGTATTACTGATTGAGGATGGGAGAGGTGGGCTATCTTCAAGGGTCTGCCAACAGAGGTTGGATGGACATTTTTCAGGGATGCTTTAGTTGTATATTCCTGTATGGCAAAAGAGTGTTGGACTAGATGGTCCTTGGAGGTCCCTTCCTATTTAAGTGTATTGCTGACTGAAGATGGAGAGGTGGGGGTCTTTCAACAGAGGTTGGATGGACATCTTTCAGGGATGCTTTAGTTGTATTTTCCTTTATGACATAAGAGGGTTGGACTAGATGGCCCTTGGAGGTCCCTTCCCATTTAAGTGTATTACTGATTGAAAATGCAGAAGTGGGCTATCTTCAGGGGTCTTTCAACAGAGGTTGGATGGGCATCTTTCAAGGATGTTTTAGTTGTGTAATCCTTTATGACATAAGAGGGTTGGACTAGATGGCCTTTGGAGGTCCCTTCCAATTAAAGCGTATTACTGATTGAGGATGGGAGAGGTGGGCTATCTTCAAGGGTCTTCCAATAGAGGCTGGATGGGCATCTTTCAAGGATGCTTTAGTTGTGTAATCCTTTATGACATAAGAGCGTTGGACTAGATGGCCTTTGGAGGTCCCTTCCAATTAAAGTGTATTACTGATTGAAGATGGGAGAGGTGGGCTATCTTCAGGAGTCTTTCAACAGAGGTTGGATGGGGATGCTTTAGTTGTATATTCCTTTATGACATAAGAGGGTTGGACTAGATGGCCTTTGGAGGTCCCTTCCAATTCAAGTGTGCTCTCCATGTTTGAAGGCCTTTCAACAGAGGTTGGATGGGCATCCTTCAGGGATATTTTGGTTGTATATTCCTGCATGGCAGAAGAGGGCTGGACTAGATGGCCCTTGGAGGTCCCTCCCAATTAAAAGTGTATTACTGATAGAAGACGGGAGAGGTGGGCTATCTTCAAGGTCTTCCAACAGAGGTTGGATGGGTATCTCTCAGGGATGCTTTAGTTGTATATTCCTGTATGGCAAAAGAGGGTTGGACTAGATGGCCCTTGGAGGTCCCTTCCTATTTAAGTGTATTACTGATTGAAGATTGAAAGGTAACCTCTCCATCTTTGGAGGCTTTTTAACAGAGATTAGATGGGCATCTCTCAGGAATGCTTTAGCTGTATATTCCTGTATGGCAGAAAGGGGCTGGACTAGATGACCCCAAGGGTCTCTTCCAATTTAAGTGTATTATTGATTAAAAATTGAGAGGTAACTTCTCCATCTTTGGAGGTTTTTCAACAGAGGTTAGATGGACATCTTTCAAGAATGCTTTAGTTGTATATTCCTGTGTGGCAGAAAAAGGGTGGACTAGATGGCCCTTGGAGGTCCCTTCCAATTTAAGTGTACTATGGATTAAAGATTGAGATGCAACTTCTCCATCTTTGGAGGCTTTTCAACAGAGGTTAGATGGGCATCTTTCAGGAATGCTTTAGTTGTATATTCCTGTACGGCAGAAAAGGGATGGACTAGATAGCCCTTGGGGTGCCTTCCAACTTAAGTGTGCTCTCCATCTTTGGTTGGATGGGCATCTTTCAAGAATGCTTTAGTTGTATATTCCTGTACGGCAGAAAAAGGGTGGACTAGATGGCCCTTGGAGGTCCCTTCCAATTTAAGTGTACTATGGATTAAAGATTGAGATGCAACTTCTCCATCTTTGGAGGCTTTTCAACAGAGGTTAGATGGGCATCTTTCAGGAATGCTTTAGTTGTATATTCCTGTACGGCAGAAAAGGGATGGACTAGATAGCCCTTGGGGTGCCTTCCAACTTAAGTGTGCTCTCCATCTTTGGTTGGATGGGCATCTTTCAGGAATGCTATAGTTGTATATTCCTGTACGGCAGAAAAGGGGTGGACTAGATGGCCCTTGGGGTCCCTTCCAACTTAAGTGTGCTCTCCATCTTTGGTTGGATGGGCATCTTTCAGGAATGCTATAGTTGTATATTCCTATACGGCAGAAAAGGGGTGGACTAGATGGCCCTTGGGGTCCCTTCCAACTTAAGTGTGCTCTCCATCTTTGGTTGGATGGGCATCTTTCAGGAATGCTATAGTTGTATATTCCTGTACGGCAGAAAAGGGGTGGACTAGATGGCCCTTGGGGTCCCTTCCAACTTAAGTGTGCTCTCCATCTTTGGTTGGATGGACATCTTTCAGGAATGCTTTAGTTGTATATTCCTATACGGCAGAAAAGGGGTGGACTAGATGGCCCTTGGGGTCCCTTCCAACTTAAGTGTGCTCTCCATCTTTGGTTGGATGGGCATCTTTCAGGAATGCTTTAGTTGTATATTCCTATACGGCAGAAAAGGGGTGGACTAGATGGCCCTTGGGGTCCCTTCCAACTTAAGTGTGCTCTCCATCTTTGGTTGGATGGACATCTTTCAGGAATGCTTTAGTTGTATATTCCTATACGGCAGAAAAGGGGTGGACTAGATGGCCCTTGGGGTCCCTTCCAACTTAAGTGTGCTCTCCATCTTTGGTTGGATGGGCATCTTTCAGGAGTGCTTTAGTTGTATATTCCTGTACGGCAGAAAAGGGGTGGACTAGATGGCCCTTGGGGATCTCTTCCAAATTGAGATCCTTGCCTCCATGCTGTATGCAAGCAGTAGCCCAGGCTTGAGCTGAAGGAGGCCAACCATGACGTGCTCCCATTTAGGAGAAGGCAGCAATACAGAGGATATAAGACTGGCACCATGAAGCTTTAGGTTGCCGTCCTCAAAAAGGGAAAAGAAGCCCACCAAACTACAAAGCACTGATCCAGCTCCAAGGCATAAGAAAGCCCTCATTTTCAACTATTGTAGATATGGGGATAAATGGAGCTTCCTTTCAATCCTCAATTGATCTCATTCATAAGCAAAACTTTTCCATTAGCTTTGGGTTGAATTCTCAATAATGCATTTTCCATTACATTTTAATGTCTTCCCATCATTGCTTTCAATGTATGCATTTCAATGGTCTTATGCTCTAGCTTAGATGCATTTACACTGTAGAATTAATGCAAAGGAATTCTAGGAGCTGTACTTTGGGGAGGAACAGCAGAGTAAAACTACACCTCCCAGGGTGCAATGGCACAGAGCTTTACTAGAAAGAGAATGAAAGGACAGACAGAGGAGGGAGAGTGGAAAATCACTGGCTGCCCAGGCAGGATTTTCCTTGTTCCTATTCTTAACATTCCTGCACAGCTTTACAATAACGTAATTCTTAGGCTTGAGCATTTAAAAAGCAATATTGGGAACACTATTTTATTGCGAAAGAGCCAAGAATTCAACTGTTGTGGCAGTTTATATAGATGCATTATTTTTCAAATGACAGATATATAAATAGACAATTTGTGAAATCATCAATTTCCAGTATTTTTTTTTAAAGTTGGGATGCAAAAAGGGGTGCCTCTCCCCAAAATTAATAATAACATCAAGAGAGTAAAAGTGGCATATATATACATTATATATATAATCATCATCAACAACTATATATATGTATATATACACACACACACACAGAGTATATATATAATATTCCTATTAATTATTAATCTATATAAATACAAATGTAATGTTTGTTTGTGGGATTAACATAATTCGCACTGGATGAATTGAAAGTTGGGGTGCAAGAAGGGGTACCTCTCCCCAAAATTGGGGTGCAAGAAAGGGTACCTCTCCCCAAAATTAATAATAATATTAAGAGAGGGAAAGTGGCACATATATACATTATATATATATACATACATATATACACACACACATATACATATATATAATCATCAACAACAACTATATATCTATATACAGCAGATATATATATATATATATATATATATATATATATATTCCTATTAAATTATTAATCTATATAAATAAAATGTAATGTTCGTTTGTGGGATTAACATAACTCACACTGGATGACTTGAAAGTTGGGGTGCAGGAAGGGGTACTTCTCCCCAAAATTAAAATTAATAATAATATTAAGAGAGGAAAAGTGACATAAATATATATATATATACACACACACATATAATCATCAACAATATATATACTATATATATATATATATATATATATATATATATATATATATATATAATATTACTATGAATTAATCTATATAAATAAAAATGTTATGTTCATTCGTGGGATTAACATAACTCAAAAACCACTGGAAGAATTGACACCAATGAGTGACCATCATTCATAAAAACACTGAAAAACACAGCAGAAAACACTTTTAAAAGCCAAAAAATGATTAAAAAATTACAACGCATGCACAAAACCACATATATATATATATACGCAAACACGCGTATACACACATATATACAAATATATATATATACACACAAAACACATATACATGGATTGGGCCGCAGCAATGCGTGGCAGGGGATGGCTGGTATAATGTATGCATATATATGTGTGTGTGTGTTATGATAGGTATTAATAATAATATTATAACACATTACTATTAACAACTAGCTGTACCTGCTATGCGTTGCTGTGGCCAACCTTCCCTCCTTCTTTCTCTTCTTTCTTTCTTTCTTTCATTCGTTCCCTCCTTTCCTTCCTTCCCCTTTTTCTTTCTTTCTCTCCTTCCTTCCTTCCTTCCTTCTCTTCTTCTTTCCTTCCACCCCCCACCTTTACTTTCCATTCCTCTCTCCCCTCTCTTCCTTCTCTACCTATTCTTGGACTGCAACTCCCAGCAGTCCTCCTAATCCATCTACCTACTTACCTATCTATCTATCTCTATCTAATCTATCTATCTGGAGGATTGCTGGGAATTGCAGGGATTGGGATGCTCTCAAAGAAATCCAAGGAGAAGAAAGCTTGCATCTTGGAAGCAGTGCATTTGGATCATCCTTCTCTCATAAATGGCCTGGTCTAGGGAATGCTGGAAGCTGTAGTCCGAACGAGAGTGTGGATATGCTATTGTGTGTTTTGTTTGCCAGGGGAAGTCGTTTTGCGCATGCGCTGTAGTATCTTTTTTGGGGCTTTTCTTTTTAAGTCCTTTCTGCTGTGTTTTTCAGTGTTTTTATGAGTGATGGTCACTCATTGGCTCGATAGATGTATTGTGCCCAAATTTGGTGTCAATTAGTCCTGTGGTTTTTGAGTTCAGTTACTCCCACAAACGAACATTACATTTATATATATAATACTAGCCGTCCCCTGCCACACGTTGCTGTGGCCCAGTCTGTGTATATGTGTTTTTGTGTGTGTATATATATGTGCATATGTGTGTGTATCTATTTTTGTGTGTTTGTGTATAGATGTGATTTTGCACATGCATTCTAATGTAATTTTTTTTTGGCTTTTTAAGTCCCTTCTGCTGTGTTTTTTTAGTGTTTTTATGAGTGATGGTCACTTGTTGACCTGATAGGTGTATTGTGTCCAAATTTTGTGTCATTTTGTCCAGTGGTTTTTGAGTTATGTTAATCCCACAAATGAACATTACATTTTTATTTATATAGATAATTATATATATATACAACATACCATATAGTACAGTATATTATTATATATATTTATATTTATAATAATAATATATTATATTAATTATAGTATAACATTACTATTAATATATATAAGATATATATGATATGATATGTATATATAGTATAAAATATATATATTATATAAATAATAGTATAAATCATTAAAAACAAAAATTACATATAAAGCATATAGCATTATATATATTCATATTAAATATTAAAAATTATTATAGTGCAATATATTATTAATTATATATATAACATAATAATAGTAAAATACATTATTAATAAAATATACCGTATACAACATAATATATAATATAGTAATATAATAGAATATAATACTTTATGTATAATAATATTTATAATAATATATTACCCTAACCCTAACCCTTAACAATCATTGGTATATTGCATTTTTGCAATAAATTGATCAACTGGGAAGAGAATGTTTTAGTGGACTACAATGGACTGATTGGATTTAACTGTCGAACTGTTTTAATTGAATGCTTATCATTGTTTTAATTGCAATTGTGTGTTTTAATGTATTGGGGTTTTTTGGCATCTAATGGTTGCCCGCTGTAAACTGTCCTGGGTCCCTCTTCGGAGGTGAAAAGGACAGGATAAAGAAATGCCCAAAATAAATAAATAAATAGGGTTGTTGTAGGTTTTTTCGGGCTATAAATAAATTACCAACACATAGTATATTACTCTTACTAATATATATAACATATATATGTTATGCATATTAATAGCATAGTAAATTATTAATAAAAATAATTAAATATACAGTGCATATATATACACACTGTATTAAATATATACTTTATATATATTATGGTATATTTTATATATTTATAATATATTACTATATTAACAATCATTACGACATATTACTATTACTAATATGCATGCTAAGATATATATAATAACTATAGTATAATAAAAGATTAATAACAAAATAAATAATAATTTGTTGTTAGCATTATTACTACTAATTTGTTATTATTATTACTATTTTGTCACTATTAATATTACCAATTTGCTATTATTACTAATTTATTGTTATTTCTAATTTATTATTATTACTGTTACTATTTTTATTACTAATACTAATTTGTTATTAGTATTGCTAATTTATTACTACTATGACTATTACTATTTTGTTATTAGTATTACTAATTTATTATTACTATTCTTAATTTATTATTAGTAATACTATTTTGTTATTAGTTACTAATTTATCACTATTATGACTAATTTATTATTATTACTATTACTAATGTATTACCATTATTATTCCTAATTTATTATTAGTAATACTAATTTGTTATTTCAGCATTAGTATTACTACTTTATTACTATTTTGACTATTATTTTGTTATTAGTATTACCATTTTATTAGTATTACTATTATTAATGTATTACCATTACTTTTCCTAATTTATTATTAGTATACTAATTTGTTATTAGTATTACTAATTTATTATTATTACTATTACTAATGCATTACCATTACTATTTTATTATTACTAATACTAACTTGTTATTAGTATTGCTAATTTATTACTATTATGACTATGACTATTTTGTTATTAGTATTCCTAATTTATTATTATTACTAATGCATTCCCATTACTATTTTATTATTACTAATACTAACTTGTTATTAGTACTGCTAATTTATCACTATTATGACTATTACTATTTTGTTATTAGTATTTCTAATTTATTATTAATAATAGCAATTTATTATTATTATTATTTCACTATTACTATTACAAATTTTCTATTTTTACTAATTTAATGCTATTTTTAATGTATTATTATTACTATTAGTACTACTAATTTATTATGACTAATACTAATTGGCTATTAGTATTACTAATTTATTATTATTACTACTACTAACGTATTACCATTACTTTTCATAATTTATTATTAGTAACACTACTTTATTATTATTACTATTTTATCACTATTACTATTACGAATTTTCTATTATTATTAATTTATTACTATTTTAATGTATTATTACTATTAGTATTACTAATTTATTACGACTAATACTAATTTGCTATTAGTATTACAATTTTTTTAATATTATTATTACTAATGTATTACCATTACTTTTCCTAATTTATTATGACTAATACTAATTTGTTGTCATTATTACTATTATTAGTATCATTTTGTTTGTTACTGGACTCAAGACACTCAGATATTATGACTAATACTAATTTGCTATTAGTATTACTAATTTATTATTATTACTATTACTCATGTATTACCATTACTTTTCCTAATTTTTTTATTAGTAATACTAATTTGTTGTTATAATTACTATTATTAGTATCATTTTGTTTGTTACTGGGCTCAAGACACTCAGATATTATGACTAATACTAATTTGCTATTAGTATTACTAATTTATTATTATTACTATTACTCATGTATTACCATTACTTTTCCTAATTTTTTTACTAATACTAATTTGTTGTTATTATTACTATTATTAGTATCATTTTGTTTGTTACTGGGCTCAAGACACTCAGATATTATTGCCTATTAGTATTACTAATTTATTATTATTACTATTACTCATGTATTACCATTCCTGTTCCTAATTTATTATTAATAATGATTTATTATTATTACTATTTTATCACTATTACTATTACGAATTTTCTATTATTACTAATTTATTGCTATTTTTAATGTATTATTATTACTATTAGTATTACTAATTTATTACGACTAATATTAATTGGCTAGTACTATTACTAATATTTTGTTATTACTATTACTAATGTATTACCATTACTATTCCTAATTTATTATTAGTAACACTACTTTGTTATTATTGTTACTATTAGTATTACTAATTTATTATTATTACTTTTACTCATGTATTACCATTACTTTTCCTAATTTATTATGACTAATACTAATTTGTTGTTATTATTACTATTATTAGTATCATTTTGTTTGTTACTGGGCTCAAGACACTCAGATATTATTGCCTATTAGTATTACTAATTTATTATTATTACTTTTACTCATGTATTACCATTACTTTTCCTAATTTATTATGACTAATACTAATTTGTTGTTATTATTACTATTATTAGTATCATTTTGTTTGTTACTGGGCTCAAGACACTCAGATGCAACCCAAGAGCATTCAAATAACATGCCTGGAACAAAGATTAACACACCAGAATTAAATCTGGGGCAAGGCACAAAAGGGAAAACCCCCTTCTTTGGATCCAGAGCACCCCAAAGCACAGCCCCATTGTGGCCCCAGTCTATGGCCAATCCCCCCAATTGAACACATAATAACAACAATGTGAGAGAATCCCATTAAAGCCTCTGCTGCAGAGAAAAGCTGCCCTCGAGCGCCCCTAGCGGCGCCGGCGGGGAAGCGCAGGAAGAGAAAGAGAAAAACAAGTTTGATTGGCAGCGCGGAGGAGAAGGGGAAGGGGAGGGGGGAGGGGAGGCAGCATCCCCCATCATCCCCCATCATCCTCCCCTCCGGATGGGACAAAGGGGAAGCTGAGAGAGCCCCTCCATGGGCCAAAACAGGGGGAGGGGGGCAGCCACAAAAGGGGGGCTCACTCTTGCCCCCCAATTTGGGGTCTCCCCCTCCCCCTCCCCCCAGTAAAGTGGGGGGAGGGGAAGGGGGGTGGGGAGAGTGCTGAAAGACCCCCCCTCCCTTTTGCAGCACCCCCTCCCCCCTTGATAAGCCCCACAAAGCCCAGCAAAGTGGATGAATGAATGGCAAACAAGGCTTTGGGGGGCCACCATTGAAAAGGCCTTTCTTTTGTGAGGGTCCTAAAGGGTCCAAGGGGTGTTAATGGGATTTGGGGGGTCCTTTCTCGGGCTTCTTTGGGGGGGGGGTCCAAAGGGGGCGGGGCTGCCTTTCCTAAGAGGGGGGAAAGGAGGCAAAATAATATTATTCTTGGAGAAGGGTCTGTCTCCCACTTGAAGGCCATTCAAAGGGGCGGATATGACTTTTTAGGGGGGTGCAAATGAGCTGAGCCCCCTTTATTTCTCCCCATTGCAAAAAAGTGAATGGAAAGGCTCTCCTTTTGCAGAGAGAGTTCTTTGCAAGGTCCCTCCCTCCCTTTGCAGCCTTTCCCTCCTACCTGCAGCCTCTGGCACTGTTTCGGCGGGCAGAGGATCATTTTCGGGGCCTCCTCGGCGTCCAAATGCCTGGGCAACCCAGTCCCGGCGCTTGCAAGCCCAGCCGGGAGACTAGGAGTCGAGGGGGCGGGGCTCCAACTCGAGGGCGGGGCCTAAGGCACATCAACGGCCAATCAGTGCCGCCTCTGGAGATGACTTGTCAACCAAGATGCGAGGCGCCGCCTCCTTTGTCGCTCTCTCGCTCAGCCTGGAATCCAACCCTGAAAGGGGCGGGGCCTGGAACACACCGCCGGCCAATCAGGGCCAAGGAGGCGGGGCCTTTAGAGCTGAGCTGTCGATCAAAAGGCGAGGCGCCGCCTCTTTCGCCGCTCTCTCTCTTAGCCCGGAGTCCAACCAAGAAGAAGGCGGGGCTTGGAATACACCGCCGACCAATCAGTGCCATGGGGCGTGGCCGTTGGAGCTGACCTGCCGATCAAGAGGCGAGGTTCCGCCTCTTTTGTCGCTCGCTCATTCAGTCCTACTGAGAAAGGGGCCGGGCTTGGAACATCCCTCGACCAATCAGTGCCAAGGAGGCGTGGCCTTCGGAGCTGACCTGCCGATCAAGAAGCGAGGCGCCGCCTCTTTTGTTCCTCTCGATCAATCCGACTCAGAAAGGTGCGGGGCCTGGAACACCCCTCGGCCAATCAGTGCAACGGGGGCGTGGCCTTTGAAGCTGAACACCCCCTCGGCCAATCATTACAACGGGGGCGTGGCCTTCGGAGCTGACCTGCCGATCAAGAGGAGAGGTTCCGCCTCTTTTGTCGCTCTGTCCTTCAGTCCTACTGAGAAAGGGGCCGGGCTTGGAACACCCCTCGGCCAATCAGTGCAACGGGGGCGTGGCCTTCGGAGCTGACCTGCCGATCAAGAGGAGAAGTTCCGCCTCTTTTGTCTCTCTCTCTCTCGTTCAGTCCTACTCAGAAAGGGGCCGGGCTTGGAACACCCCTCGGCCAATCAGTGCAACGGGGGCGTGGCCTTCGGAGCTGATCTGCCGATCAAGAGGCGAGGTTCCGCCTCTTTTGTCTCTCTCGTTCAATCCTACTCAGAAAGGGGCGGGGTTTGGAACACCCCTCGGCCAACCAGCAATCAGGAGGCGTGGTCTTTTGAACAGACCTGCCTCTTTTGTCGCTCTCGCTCCAATCTAGAAGGGGCGTGGCGTAGAGGCACACCGCCAGCCAATCAGAGCTACGGAGGCGTGGCCTTTAGCACCGACCTGCTGATCCAGAGGTCTTGTCGCTCGCTCGCTCAGCTCCGAGTCAAAGCCAGAAGGGGGCGTGGCTAATAGGGAATACAGCCGGCCAATCAACGCCGCGGGGGCGTGGCCTCAGAGCTTGCGGCAGAGCACTCAACTTGACCACATGGGGCCGAGTGGAAAGTTACCTGTCTGTCAAGCGCGAAGGTTCCGCCCCTCCAAGGGAAAAGGAGGCGTGGCCAGGGTCCAGCGTGGTGTCCCCTGACAGCTCTTAAAGGAGCCGCGTTCCTTTTTTTTTGATTTCTGATTTTTTTCCATTTCTGAATGATTTTTTTCCATTCTCTTCGTTGGGATTGTTTATTCGTTCAGCGGAGAGGCCGTTTGCAAGGTGCAAAATAAACTAACATAAGAAAACAACAAGATCCACAAAAACCTCAAACAGAATTTGGCAACCATTCATTGCAATGGCACCTTTTGAGAAGGCCTATGCAAAAATATTTGTATTTTTCATGTGGAAGGCACAATCTATCGCATTTCTAATTACAGGACGATCTGCTTTTGTTTATGGTTCCTGTCTTTGCATAAATTCAGTGCCCAATAATAATAATAATAATAATAATAGATCCGGAAAACATGTACTCAATATAAAAGCATTTTTCTTTTCTCTTTTATTATATTTTTGCTAATTGTTTCTGAACCCTGCAACGGAATTCTTAAGCAACTGGCCAAAACAAACAATAGAGGGAAAAATACTTTAATCAAATATTAAAATAATAAATATATATTTTTATAATACAGTTAAATCAGTTTTTAACAATATTGCAAAAAATGTGTTACATTTGTCTCAAGATTATTTTAAGGTTTGTAGAATTCCTTAAAATATGTAAATATATTCTGCTCCTTCCTTAAACCTGTTTGTCCAGGACGCCATGGCTCCAAGGGATGGTCCTTTGTCGCCATCCAGTGGCCAAAGTGGAACATTGCACCCTTTTTCTTGAGCCCAGCTCTGATGGTTCGGCTGTAATATTCCAATGTGGCCACTAGATGGCAGCAAAGGAGTGCACATTGGAGCTAAGACGTCTGCTGTTTGGAGCAGAATCTCAAGAGTGTGCAATACCGGGTGTGTCCATTGGGGGCGGCAAAGGGACCTGTCATTAGGAGCTCTTTGAGAACCTGCCACCTTTTACACTGTCTGGGGATGATGGGAATTAATATATTTATTTACAGTATTTATATTATGCCCTTCTCACCCCGCAGGGGACTCAGGGCGGATCACAATGCACATATACATATGTTCATTGCCATCTCTATCGGGTCTGTGGCGCAGCTGGCTGGGAGTCAGCTGTATTAAGATCACTATTGACCGAAATGTTATGGTTTGAAGCCAGCCTGGGTCGGAGTGAGTGTCTGACCAATTTGTGTAGCTTGCTATTGACCTTTGCGGCCCGAAAGTCAGTTGCATCTGTCAAGTAGGAAATTTAGGTACCACTTATGCGGGGAGGCAAATTTAACTAATTTACGAGGCCATAAAAATCTCCAGCAAGCATGCAAAGAATGAGGAATGAGGAAGTACTCCATCAGTGAAGGAACAGCTCCCCTGGTGGCCAAAATACCCTCAAGAAAAGCTGGAATGTTAAATAGCCTCTGTGTGTCTGTCTGTATATGTTGTGTGTCTATGGCATTGAATGTTTGCCATGTATATGTACATTTTAATCCATCCTGAGTCCTCTGTGGGGTGAGAAGGGCGGAATATAAATACTGTAAATAATAATAATAAAGATACATGGCAAATATTCAATGCCATAGACACTATTTATTTATTTATTACAACATTTACATGCCGCCTTTCTATCCCAAAGGGGACTCAGAGCGGCTTACAATATATATATATATATATATATATATATATATATATATATCAGTATTAAATGTTACTATATTGTACTAAAAATTGTAATATTATTAGTAATATTACATGTAATATAAATATATAATCATAATATATTATTATTAGTATTATATTATATTACATTACATTATAATATAAATATTATATGTATATATTATATTATATTATATTATATTATATTATATTATTAGCATAACACAAAACATATACACACACAGAGGCTATTTAACTTTCCAGCTTCATGAGGGTATGCTTCGAATTCCGGCCACTGGGGGAGCTGTCGCTTCACCGTCCACTTGTCACACTGATGGAATACTTCCTCATTCTTTTGCACGCTGCTGGAGATTTTTATGGTGTTGTAAATTAGTTAAATTAACATAAAAGGTAAAGGTAAAGGTAGTCCCCTGACATTAAGTCCAGTTGTGTCTGACTCTGGGGTGTGGTGCTCATCTCCATTTCTAAGCCGAAGAGCCAGCGTTGTCCGTAGACACCTCCAAGGTCATGTGGCTGGCATGACTGCATGGAGCGCCATTACCTTCCCGGAGCGGTACCTATTGATCTACTCAATTTGCATGTTTTCGAACTGCTAGGTTGGCAGAAGCTAGGGCTGACAGCGGAAGCTCACGCCGCTCCCCGGAATCGAACCTGCGACCTTTCGATCAACAAGCTCAGCAGCTCAGTGCTTTAACCCACTGCGCCACCGGGGCATAACATAAAGCGGTACCTAAATTTCCTACTTGACAGATGCAACTGTCTTTCAGGCTGCATATGTCGACAGCAAGCTAGACAAATGGTCAGGAGCTTACTCCAACCCGGGCTGGCTTTGAATTCAGTAATGATTTTACTGCAGATGACTCCCAACCAGCTGTGCCACAACCCAGTCAAGAGAAGACTCATGACCCTGCAAAACTACAATTCCCAGGATCCCATAAAAGTAAGCCATGCTTAATATCTTTGACTATAAATACCCTGAGCTGTCCCACAGCCTCTTTCCCATTTCTCCCACTGCTGCAACTGGGATTTCTCCCATTGCTGCAACCTGTTTCTCCTTCTCTCCATCTTCATTGCAGAGCCCACTTCTTTGCTACAGCTCCTCCAATCAGATTGCTCCCTGGTGGCGTCAGCCTAGTGAAAAGGCAGAAGGAGCCCACAAATAGAAAGACAAGGAAGGCCTCTGCCTCTTGGGCAATGAATGGCTCCTCATAGCCAGAAAGCAGCTTTATCCAGCTATTAGGGAGGAGGAGGCCCTGTCCGAAACTTCTTTTTCGCTGTCCTCTTCATCGGTGCTTCTCTTTCCGGCCGGACTCCATCCTGGTCTTGGCGCTTGTGGTGGCTTTGCGGGGAGTGCCCTCCTCATCCAGGTTGGAGGTGGCAGTCGAGCCAGTCTTCCCAGCACTTTTGCCCTGCAGAAGGAACAGTCACATCGAGTCTTAAGGCCCTGCCAAACCAGTGCAGGCTGCCCCCGAGTTACAAACATATGACTTGCAAAGGCCTCCTCGTAAAGAACAGGGCTGGACTGGATGGCCTTTGGAGGTGCCTTTCACATCTATAATACGATATCTATCTCATATATATATAATACTAGCTTGGGGACTCGGCACTGCCCAGGTTATTAGAGAAAGTGGGTAATGAGGGCTCTGTGTGCCAAGTTTGATCTTGATCAGTCATTGGATAAGGGTCGCAGTGGTTTCAGTAAGTGAGTGAAGGTACTGCAAATCCCATCATCCATGGTCCATCCCCCTTAGAACTGCATCAGGATGTAGAGTGGGTAATGAGGGCTCTGTGTGCCAAGTTTGGTCTTTATTGGCCATTGGATGATGGTCACAGTGGTTTCAGTAAGTGAATGAAGGTACTGCAAATCCCATCATCCATGGTCCATCCCCCTTAGAACTGCATCAGGATGTAGAGTGGGTCATGGGGGCTCTGTGTGCCAAGTTTGATCTTGGCCATTGGATGATGGTCGCAGTGGTTTTAGTAAGTGAGTGAAGGTACTGCAAATCCCATCATCCATGGTCCATCCCCCTTAGGACTGCATCAGGATGTAGAGTGGATCATGGGGGCTCTGTGTGCCAAGTTTGGTCTTTATTGGCCATTGGATGATGGTCGCAGTGGTTTTAGTAAGTGAGTGAAGGTACTGCAAATCCCATCATCTATGGTCCACCCCCCTTAGAATTGCATCAGTATGTAGAGTGGGTCATGGGGGCTCTGTGTGCCAAGTTTGGTCTTTATTGGCCATTGGATGATGGTCGCAGTGGTTTTAGTAAGTGAGTGAAGGTACTGCAAATCCCATCATCCATGGTCCATCCCCCTTAGAACTCCATCAGGATGTAGAGTGGGTCATGGGGGCTCTGTTGCCAAGTTTGGTCTTTATTGGCCATTGGATGATGGTCACAGTGGTTTCAGTAAGTGAGTGACGGTACTGCAAATCCCATCATCTATGGTCCATCTCCCTTAGAATTGCATCAGGATGTAGAGTGGGTCATGGGGGCTCTGTGTGCCAAGTTTGGTCTTTATTGGTCATTGGAAGAAGATCGCAGTGGTTTCAGTAAGTGAGAGAAGGTACTGCAAGTCCCATCATCCATGGTCCATCCCCCTTAGAACTGCATCAGGATGTAGAGTGGGTCATGGGGGCTCTGTGTGCCAAGTTTGGGCCTGGTCTATGATTTGTAGGGGCTGCAGTGTTCTGTGGGAAAGGAATCGGGTGAAGGTACTGCTAATCCCATCATTCGTGGGCCATCCTGCCCTAAACTGCACCAGGTTGTAAAGTGGGCCATTGGGCCTCTGTGTGCCAAGTTTGGATATGATCTGTCATTGGTGTGGGCCACTGTGCTCTAAGGTAGTGAGTTAAAGTAGTGCAAGTCCCGTCATCCATGGTCCATCCTCCCTCAAACTGCACCAGGATGTAGAGTGGGTCTGGGGGGCGGGGTCTGTGTGCCAAGTTTGGTCTTGTTCTGTCATTGTTGGGGGCCACAAGGTGTTTTGGACTTCAACTCCCACCATTCCTGAAAGCCTCAGACTCTTACCTTTTCCCTCTCAGCCACTTCGGAATGTTAGAATGTTGAGGCTGGCCTATCAGAAACCATATGCAAATTATACCACAGTGGCAACCAATCAGAATGTTAGAATGTTGAGGCTGGCCAATCAGAGACCTTATGCAAATTGTACCACAGTGGCAGTCAATCAGAAAGCTGCCACATACACTTCCGCCCTTCCGTCTTCCGCATACATACATACAAACATTCACTTTTATTATATAGATAGATTAGATAGATATAGATAGATAGTGATCCCTGAGTTACAAACACCTAACTTGCAAATGGCTCCTAGTTAAAAACAACTGGACTGGATGACCTATGGGAGTCCCTTCCAAATCTATGATACTATGTCTATCTCATCTACCTAACTATATATATACACAAGCACATAGGCCGTCCCGAGTTACAAACACCCGACTTGCAAATGGCTCTGAGTTAAGAACAGAGCTGGATTGGATGGCCTTTGGGGGTCCCTTTCAAATATGATACTATAGCTCTCTCATTTCTCTCTCTCTTTCTACACACGCAAACACACACACACACACACATCTTTGATACTATATCTCTCTCATTTCTCTCTTTCTACACACACAAATATTGAGGATAATTATGACGGTGTGGTGAATGAATTAGAACCAGACATCCTGAGGAGTGAAGTTGAATGGGCCTTAAGAAGCATTGCTAACAACAAGGCAGCAGGAGACGACGGGATCCCAGCTGAACTGTTTAAAATCTTAAAAGATGATGCTGTCAAGGTGATGCATGCCATTTACACATCCCTGGGGATTACATTACTCACAACGCCATCTAGTGGTGACTTCCTCTACACCTATAACTTTAAATGAGCCTTTAATTAACTTCTCTGTCTCCTTTACATCTGATGTGCATTTTCCTCTTTAAATAGAGGTAATCCCTAGATCCTGTTCATACTCGCAATTAGAATCAAACTTAGAAGCAGAGTATCGTGTGAGTATACACCTATTTGGTGAAATATATTGGTAAAACATTTATTTTGATATATGTAACGTTTAAATGTTAATAGCCACAATTTGTTCCTTTTACCTAGATCCCATTGTAAAAAAACTTAAGTATCTCTTATGAGAACATATGTAAAAGACTGAACTTTGTAAGTATTTCTAAATGCATTTTATTTCATTATGTTCAACCTATACAATTGTAAAATGTATTTATGTATGTAAAATTACAGACCACCCGAAGAAGGCCTAAGCAAAGGCCGAAACCGGTCGTGGGAGGCTGATACATGAACATACAACGACATCACTAAAAGACTATACAGAATTTATTGCATATTGCTTGATTTTGTGACCACTGTGAATTGAACAGTCCTAGTTTCACAATTTACCTATTTGTTGGACTTATTCATTATGTTATCTTTATAAGTGGATTATTGGTGTTTAACCTCTACCAAGGAACCCATTCATATTGTGATGCATGCCATATGCCAGCAAATATGGAAAACACAAGAATGGCCATCAGACTGGAAAAAATCAACTTATATCCCCATACCAAAAAAAGGGAAATGCGAAAGACTGCTCAAACTTCCGTACAGTGGCCCTTATTTCTCATGCCAGTAAGGTAATGCTCAAGATCCTGCAAGGAAGACTCCAGCAATACATGGAGCGAGAGTTGCCAGATGTTCAAGCTGGGTTTAGAAAAGGCAGAGGAACGAGAGACCAGATTGCCAATATCCGCTGGTTAATGGAGAAAGGCAGGGAGTTTCAGAAAAACATCTACTTCTGCTTCATTGACTATTCTAAAGCCTTTGACTGTGTGGATCATAATAAATTGTGGCAAGTTCTTAGTGGGATGGGCATCCCAAGCCACCTTGTCTCTCTCCTGAGGAATCTGCACAAGGACCAAGTAGCAACAGTCAGAACTGACCACGGAACAACAGACTGGTTCAAGATTGGGAAAGGCGTACGGCAAGGCTGCATACTCTCACCCAACCTTTTCAACTTGTATGCAGAACACATCATGCGATGTGCGGGGCTTGATGAATGCAAAGCTGGGGTGAAAATTGCTGGAAGAAACATTAACAACCTTAGATATGCAGATGACACCACTTGATGGCCGAAAGCGAGGAGGAGCTGAGGAGCCTCCTAATCAAGGTGAAAGAAGAAAGCGCAAAAGCTGGGTTGCAGCTAAACATCAAAAAAACCAAGATTATGGCAACAAGAATGATTGACAACTGGAAAATAGAGGGAGAAAATGTGGAGGCCGTGACAGACTTTGTATTTCTAGGTGCAAAGATTACTGCAGATGCAGACTGTGGCCAGGAAATCAGAAGACGCTTCCTTCTTGGAGGAGAGCAATGTCCAGTCTCGATAAAATAGTAAAGAGTAGAGACATCAGACTGGCAACAAAGATCCGCCTAGTCAAAGCCATGGTTTTCCCTGTAGTAACCTACGGATGTGAGAGCTGGACCTTAGGGAAGGCTGAGTGAAAGGAGATAGATGCTTTTGAGCTGTGGTGTTGGAGGAAAGTTCTGAGAGTGCCTTGGACTGCGAGAAGATCCAACCAGTCCATCCTCCAGGAAATAAAGCCCGACTGCTCACTGGAGGGAAGACTAGAGACAAAGTTGAAGTACTTTGGCAACATCATGAGGAGACAGCAAAGCCTGGAGAAGACAATGATGTGGGGAAAGTGGAAGGTAAAAGGAAGAGGGGCCGACCAAGGGCAAGATGGATGGATGGCATCCTTGAAGTGACTGGACTGACCTTGAGGGAGCTGGGGGTGGTAACGGCCGACAGGGAGCTCTGGCGTGGGCTGGTCCATGAGGTCACGAAGAGTCGGAGACGACTGAACGAATGAACAACACACACACACAAAGGTTATCCCTGAGTTACAAACACCGACTTGCAAACGCTCCTGGTTAAGAACAGAGCTGGACTGGATGGCCTTTGGGGGTCCCTTTCATATCAATGGTACTATATCTCTCTCATTTCTCTATCTCAGAGACATGAGATAGATATATCAAAGAACCCTAAAATTGGAAGGGACCCCCAGAGGCCATCCAGTCCAACCTCTTCTGCAAGGCAGGAAGACACGATACTACCCCTTCCAACAGATGGCCATTCAGCCAAAGATAGTTAGGTTAGACATTATACACACACACACACACACACACACACGATAGATATATCATAGAATCCTAGAATTGGAAGGGACCCCAAGAGGCCATCCAGTCCAACCTCTTCTGCAAGGCAGGAAGACCCCATTCTACCCCTCCCAACAGATGGGCATTCAGCAATAGATAGATAGATTAGATATTATATACAGTATATGTATACATACACACACACAAATACACACACAAACACACCCACACATATGATAGATATATCATAGAATCCTAGAATTGGAAGGGACCCCAAGAGACCATCCAGTCCAACCCTTTCTGCCAGGCAGGAAGACACCATTTGATCCCTCCCGACAGATGGCCACCTGGCGCATTCATGAAAGCTGGGGGCAGGTGCCTCACCATCAGGTGGTTTTGCATGGAAATCAGGAGCGACTCCATGGTGGGCTTCCTGCCATCTTGGCTCTTGAGCATCCGGAGGCGGGTCTTCTCCAGGAAGTCGCACTGGTTGCGCAAGGACTCTGTAGGGCAAATGAGAGGATCAAAGGGGGCGAGGGGTAAAAGGAAAGGGCCTGAGGCTGTTAGGGATTGTGGGAATTGGAGTCAAAACACCTGGAGGGCCCAAGTTAGCCCATGCCTGGTGTAGATGCACCCATAGACTTCCCTCAAACACTCAGGATGGCAATTGCATTCACAATAGCCTTGCAAGGTAGACCTCCCATCATCATCATCATCATCATCATCATCATCATCATCATCCTTGGTTTGCAAGTAACTCCAATTGGAAGAGGTTTGGGAAAAGTTCCTTTTTGGGGCACCTGAATTAGCCGGAGGAGTTTGAGGATTGCATCACCAAAAAAAGGAACTTCTCCAGCATAAAGGGCCTATCACTTTAAGTCTTCCTACCCATCAGCTCCAGGGGTGGGTGTCTGAATACAGGCAGAAAGGCCCGGTAGCCGTTTTCATGCTTGGTCCCTGAAGAAGGAAGAGAACCTGTCATTGATTAATTATTATAATTTATTTACATTTCACCAATTTAGTATTATGTGCAACTATTACGTGATGAAATATGATAAGTTGCTGTTGACACTGGTTGAGGCATTCTAGAGACTATTTAGGGTTCACTGCCAGAGAGGTGGCGTGCATCTTAAAACTAGAGTCATCTTTCTCCATATCTAAGACCTCTTCCTGATCGCTTTCCCACTATTTCATGCGACTGTTACGTGATGAAATATGGTAAGTTGCTGTTGATGCTGGTTGAGGCATACTAGAGACTATTTAGGGTTCACTGCCAGAGAGGCGATGTGCATCTTAAAACTACAGACATCTTTCTCCAAATCTAAGACCTCTCCCTGATCGCTTTCCCATTATTACGTGCGACTTAGTGATGAAATATGGTAAGTTGCTGTTGATGCTGGTTGAGGCATTCTAGAGACTATTTAGGTTTCACTGCCAGAGAGGCGATGTGCATCTTAAAACTACAGATGTCTTTCTCCAAATCTAAGACCTCTCCCTGATCGCTTTCCCACTATTATGTGCGACTATTACGTGATGAAATATGTTAAGTTGCTGTTGATGCTGGTTGAGGCATTCTAGAGACTATTTAGGGTTCACTGCTAGAGAGGTGGTGTGTATCTTAAAACTACAGACATCTTTCTCCAAATCTAAGACTTCTCCCTGATCGCTTTCCCACTCGCTTGGTATGAAAGCAAACAGTGCAAATCTAAAAAATTCAGGGAGCATCCGACCTTGATTGGGTGGAAAGGAACTTGGCAAATCGGCCCTTGGCTTGCAATGCACGATTGCTTCTGTTATTATGTATTGAAGCATTTGCATTCCACCTTTCCTTGCAAGAAGCCTCAAAGGCAACTAATAGTATTGGCTGAAAAGGGAGAAAAAGCAATCAATGAAAACAGTTTAGAGCATAATGAATCGGCTTTGGCCATGGAACAGTCATCAGATCAGAAAAACAGTTCCAATCAATGAATGCAAAAGCTGCTTTAAAGATATAGACAGACAGACAAGTCGAAAAGCAAGAAGGCTATAAGGTGGTGTCTGTTGGAGCATGTAAGAAATCAGTTAATGAGTGTGTGTCAACTGTAAAATAAGAGGCATGAAGCTGATTGATTGGGCCATTCCTGGGGAGATAGCTGAGCCTGGGACTTTTGGATACTGTTACATTTTTCAGGTTATGCAAGTGCTCAGAGAAAAGAAAAAGAGACAGTTTGGAATGTGCTTTTGCTTCATGAGCTGCTGGAGGGAGATTCTCCACATGGACAAAGAAAGACAATTTTAAATCTCTCATAAAAGGACATTATGTGAATCGATGCCACTGATCACATGATTGTAAACACGTTGTTCTGAACTACGAAGTGTAAACTACTTGTTCTTTACTGCTCATCTGTATGGCGTATTTTCTTTCTCTGGCAAGGCAGTGTGTGGACTGATCAGATATGAACTACACATGATTTTCATTTCGTCACAGGGTCGAACTCTGGTCTTCAGAGCCTTGGGTGTATCTACACGGTAGAATTAATGCAGTTTCATGCCACTTTAACTGCTATGGCTCAATGAATCATCAGAGTTATATTTTTACAAGGTTTGCAGCCTTCTCTGCCATAGAGACCTAGCTACAATTCCCAGGATTCCATTGAAGTTAAAGTGAAGTTAAACTGTGTTAATTCTTCAGTGTAGAAACACCCCTAAGCCAACATTTAGGGTTATCTAAATTAAACAAACAAAACCAAAATCTGGAGAATCAAAGGCAGATTTTTCTTCCTCTTATAGTAGTCGCACTCCCCTTTTAAAAAGGGGGTGCGACTATTATGTGATGAAATATGGTAAGTTGTTGTTATGCTGGTTGAGGCATTCTAGAGACTATTTAGGGTTCACTGCCAGAGAGGTGGTGTGCATCTTAAAACTACAGACATCTTTCTCCAAATCTAAGACCTCTCTCTGATCACTTTCCCACTATTACGCGTGACTATTATGTGATGAAATATGGTAAGTTGCTGTTGATGCTGGTAGAGGCATTCTAGAGACTATTTAGGGTTCACTGCCAGAGAGGTGGTGTGCATCTTAAAACTACAGGCATCTTTCTCCAAATCTAAGACCTCTCCCTGATCGCTTTCCTACTATTACGTGCAACTATTATGTGATGAAATATGGTAAGTTGCTGTTGATGCTGGTTGAGGCATTCTAGAGACTATTTAGGATTCACTGCCAGAGAGGCGGTGTGCATCTTAAAACTACAAACATCTTTCTCCAAATCTAAGACCTCTCCCTGATTGCTTTCCCACTATTACGTGCGACTATTACGTGATGAAATATGGTAAGTTGCTGTTGATGCTGGTTGAGGCATTCTAGAGACTATTTAGGGTTCACTGCCAGAGAGGCGGTGTGCATCTTAAAACTACAGACATAGGATGCAGCCAGGGCAACTGAAGCGGGCTGATAGTGTTTGATGTGAAAGGGCCATACGTTTTGTGGCAGCCAAAGAAGCATAATATCTTAATGGTTGTCTGCTTTTGCCAGCCTCCTGTCAATATGGAGTCCGAGGCAGAGGAGGATTCCTCTTGGGTCCAAGGCAATGCTGTAGGGAGGGCCCCTTGCCACCTACCAGGGAGCCCCTTTTCCAACTTGCAGATGTAGTAGGTTGCCCTAGGAGTTAGGAACTTGCTGGCATTGTCTTCTGGGATCTTGACTAGGAAAAGGAGCTTGAGGGTCCCGTTTTCTTCACATAAGTCAATGGGGTCTGGAAGGAGGGAAGGGAGCAATAGAATAGAAAGATGGAAAGGCACATCCCTTTCCACCCCTTTGGACCTCATCTGGCGGAGGCTCGAGATCACCCTCCTTTGTGTTCTTCAACCCAAAAAATTGTGGTTGTTGCAGTCTAAGAAAGAGGACCTTGCTAAGCTCTATGTTCTCTTTCCCTGACTACAACAACCAGAATCTTCCAATTAGAAAACCAGCTTGACTGGACTCCTCTTTGGAGACTATAGGGTCCCATAGAGGCCAACACAACTGGCATGACATACCTCTCCTTTTTTGTCCTACAGTGGCAAGCCAGCTTGAGATAGCTCTTTTTTAGGGGACACATTCTCCAGAATCCAACTGGCACAAACAGCAATCTACCATTTTTCATCGCATAATGGTCTCACTTCCCTATCTTTTTTAAAAAAAGAGGTACAACTATTATGTGAGAGGGGGAAAATATGCCTTTGATTCTCCAGTTTCTGGTTCTGTTGGTTTGTTGCCTGATCTACTATCAAACAAAGCTCAATTTCTGTTTGTTTTAAACTGCAGAGTTATTTGGGGTTGATCCTTCTCCGAAGTCCAGACGGGTTACAAACTATAAAATAGAGGTCTCTGAAGTTCCACTCTTCTCTCCTCCCTCCTTCCTCTGAGGCCTTAAGGACTTTTTTTAAAAAAAAACCTGAAATTGAGATCTCTTGAACTCAGATCTTTCCTCCTTCCTTCTTTCTCCAAAGAACTCAATTTCATGTCTTTTTTTTTTCCTGGGATGCAATATGGGATACAGGGAGGAAAAAAATATCCAGAATATACAAAAAGCTGTTGGGATGGAACACAGAGGAGGAAGGAGTAAAAGAATGTATGATAAAATGGGCAAGAAATGTGGGTAGATCGATAAGATTAGAAGAATGGGAACTGATTTGGAAGAAAAAAAGAAAATATTTACGGGCATATGACATGCAAGAAAATTGTGCAAAGATATTCTATAGATGGTACATGACCCCTTACAAATTAAGTAAATGCTATAAGAATTTGAAACCCAACTGTTGGAAATGTGGAACGGCAGAAGGAACATTCTACCACATGTGGTGGCATTGCAAAAAGGCAAAAAAATATTGGAAAGAAATTCAAAATAATTTACAAAAAATCCTAAAAATTAAAATCCCTCTAAAACCGGAGRTATTTCTATTGGGTATAACAGATATGAAAATGGAAGAAAATACAGATAAATTGATTTTCCTATCCACAACGGCAGCCAGGATGTGCTACGCCAAAAGGTGGAGAAAGGAAGATATACCAACAATAGAAGAATGGAATAGGAAAATATTAGATGTTAAAAATATGGATAGTCTAAGTTATCTATTACAAAGAAATAAAGGAATAGCAGAGACATGTACAGACTGGACACCACTAAATGAATACTTAATGCAAGAGAKGTGAGAGGACAAAAAAAAAAATCTGTTCATAAAAGAAAGAAAGGTTAACTTGTAAATACACAATTATCTTTAGTAGACCAGTCAAAAAACTAAATATGCTTAAGAAAACTAAGAAGGAAGAAGAACGAAAGAAAAGGAAGAAACTATCCTCGAAGAACCCTGGAAGTCAACTTGAAGAAGAAGGGAAACCTCGGGTGGTGAAAATCCACTTCTTGACTTTTCTTTTTAACTTTCGGTGCTATCTCCCCCTTCTTTTCTTTCTTCCCCTTCTCCCTTTTCCCATACTCTCTTTTCTTTCTTTCTTTTTGATTTTTAACTATTATGTAATATAAAAAACCTCAATAAAGAATATATTAAAAAAAAGAACTCAGTTTCAGATTTTAAAAAAACTGCTGTAAGGATTTGGAAGAAGGAGGGAGGAGAGAAGAGCAGAGCTCCAGAGAACGCGCTTTTGTAGAAGGGCCGGCTTTAGCACAGCAGGTTAATCACCAGCTGCAGTAAAACTTGCCAACCAAATGCTTGACAGCTCAAAGCCAGGTCAGGGTGAGCTCCTGACTTTCAGCCTAGCTCCCAACCCAGCTAGCGGATCGAAAACAGCAATGTGAGTAGATGATTAGAAACCGCATTAAGCAGGGAGGTATGTTAGGCACTGCCATTTCAATCAAAAAAAGGAGGAAAGTTTACGAACAAATAATGTTCTTTGGCAAGGAAATTGAGCGACAGCACCCCCCTGCGGCCAGAACCAGGCACAGCCTCCAAAGAGGCCAAAAGATGAGAAAGCCTATATACTATATGCCTCTATCTGTTGTCTGTGTTGTCATTGTATAATCGCCTCTGGGCTGAGAAGGGCAGTATATAAATAAATCAATAAATAAATAATCGGCACTGAATGTTTGCCATTTATGTGTTCTGTGATCGGCCTTCAGTGAGAAGGTGTAAGGGCAGAATATAAATACTGTAAATAAATAAACAATAAATAAGGATGGAAGGAAGAGCAGCCAAAGTTTGAAACAAACAGAAACAGAGTTGTTTGTTTGAGACTGGATCAGCCTCCTCCCCTTTTGGAGGCAAGGCATTTTATTTAAATTTTAAAAACCCAAAAAACTAGTGAATCAAAGGCAGATTTTTTCCCTTTCATAATAGTCACACCCTCTTTTTAAAAAAGGGATGCGACTATTATGTGATGAAATAGAGTAGGTTGCTATTGGTGTTGGTTGAGGGATTTTGGAGACTATGGTCCCCCAAAAGGAAGCTATCTAAGTGTTGTGAAGAACACAAAAATACCAATGTTGGCACCTCCAAAATGGGGGTGCAAATCTTATATGGTGGCAACTCTTGCACAGCAAAATACAGGTAAAGTAGTTCTCCAAGGTGCTGAACCGTATCCTCAACCTTGGAAAAGTCCCATAGTTTTAGTCCTAAGTCATCATCCCTTCTGACCCTCATCCATGCCCCATCCTTTGGGCAACCATCCCATGCGATGGCACCAAATCTACTTTCTTACTGGATCCATGTCCATCGTCCGCCTCACCTGTCCTCTGCAACCCCACTTTGTCGCGCAGGTAATGCGAGAGGAGCAAAACGGAGCAGTTGATGTTGGCGAGGAACTGCCGGTTGTCTGCAAGAGAGGCGGCCAAGATAGAAGACTGCCAGCCCCAAGGCCAGAAACGGATGGGAGTCCACCTGCCCCATTGTTTTTCCCATTTCCCCTTCCAACTGGGGCCCTCCATCTCTGCGGGGCCTTGGCCTTTTCTCTTACCTCCATATTTAACGCAGATAAACATGTCCCTGGATGCCTGGCCATGCAGACAGCAACTTCTGCACCAGGCCAGGAACCATTGTGACATTTCAGAACCTCACAGATGAACACTCTATAGAGGACCGCAGCTACAATGTCCACCACTGACCCCATTCTCCAAGATAAGGGTGGATAATGAGAGGACTTTGGGGTTCAAGAGACTCTATTGGCTTCCAATGGACCTTGGGTAGCTACAATGTACCTCTTGTTGCCCCCAGCCCCAATTTTGTCATGGGTTTGGCCCACTCAAGGTTGTTTTGGGTCCTGGGTCATTAACTTTGGTGTAAAATCCCCTCTCCTGGGCCTATGAGCCAGAGGTACCTAAAATGTGTCAAAAGGGCATCATTTGGGAGCAAAAGGGTCAAATATCTTGGAGTCTGGGAGCCACAATTCCCAGTAGTCTAAAGCTTCTTCAACACTGCCATATAAAATCCAATTTATCTGCTTTGAACTCATTCCCACCGCCTTCGCAATCGCGTTTGGTGGGGATGAGGGACAGGGCCTTTTCGGTGGTAGCCCCTCAGCTTTGGAATTCCCTCCCGATGGAGATTAGATCTTCCTCTTCCCTCCTGACGTTTAGAAAGCTGGTAAAAACATGGCTTTGGGATATTGCATTTGCAGAATGATGACTGAGTCAATAACTGCTGACCTTTCTGGCGGATGGCGATGAATTATGATTCTTTTTGACGAACTGATTTTTGCTGTAACTTGTATGAATTGTATTTTAATGTATTTTATATTGATGATTTATAATATTTTTCTTATTGCATTGAATCTTATGTTGTTATCCGGCCTGAGTCCCTCCTCGGAGGTCAAGAAGACCGGGTTATAAAAACTCTAAATAAATAAATAATAAATAAAATTATATGGCAGTGTAGACTCATATAATCTAGTTCAAAGCATATAGTGTGCATTGCTTTGATAGGAGCCCCCGGTGGAGCAATGAGTTAAACCCTTGTGCCGGCAGGACTGATGACCGACAGGTCAGAGTTCGAATGGGGAGAGTGCGGATGAGCTCCCTCTGTCAGCTGTAGCTTCCCATGCGGGGACATGAGAAAAGCCTCCCACAAGGATGGCAAAACATCAAAACATCTGGGCATCCCCTGGGCAATGTCTTTGCAGACAGCCTATTCTCTCACACCAGAAGTGACTTGCAGTTTCTCAAGTCGCTCCTGACACACACAAAAAATCTGCTTTGATAATCTGGATTTTATGGCAGTGTAGAAAGGACCTAAGTATTGTAAAACCCAAAAGGAAGCTTGTGATTATAGGCACTTTGAAACAGTACTGTTGTTGTTGTTAGGTTCAAATCCCAGGATCAGAGTGCTGGAAGTTGGAACTAAAGACTCTTCCCCATATCTTGCCCCAAACATCTTAAGGCTAACTAAACGGAAGCGAATCCAGGAGCAGAAAGATACCACCAGAGACACAAATGTGGAGTCAAATTCAACTTTTAAAAAAGTATTTATGTGCAATAGCAAAACATCCTGCAGTACCTTTTAGAGACTTAATAAACCATGGAGTTCTCTAGACACCCAGCCCACTTTCTTAGAGGCATGTTGTGCCATCTTGGGATTTAAAGGAAGGTATATATATCTCTCTCTTTATATATATATAATTGTGCATTGAATTGATAGAACATAGCATAAAAAGAGATCCTTACATCAGTGAAGGGGCTACACTGCCAAATAAAATCCAGATTATCTGCTTTAAACTGGATTGTATGGCAGTGTAGACTCCTATAATCCAGTTCAAAGCAAATAATGTGCATTATCTGCTTTGATAATCTGGATTATATGGCAGTGAGAAGGACTGAAGTAGAAAAATAAGAGATTCTACCTAAGCATTGGAAGGGACCAGGAAAAGAAACCTTTGATAGTGGAAAAAGCTCTCTTCCAAAGCATTAACCCCCATTTTGTATCCAGATGTTAATCTCTTGGGAAGGCTATGGCAGCATGGCAGGGGTTGGACTAGATAGGTAGCCTTTAGGGCTTGGAAGCATGGCTGCATTGGACTACAACATTCAGAATCCCCAAGGCACCCATGAGTGGGTGATCGCGGGAGGCACAACTTTTTTATATTTAAGCGATATTTCCAGCTTTGGTAGCCAACTGGGACTGGAGGTGAGAAGTGGGGTCCCTCTATGGGGCAATTCCTTTGGGAACGGGGCAGGCCTTGCCCATGGCATCGCTGCAGACGGGCAGATAGCCCCCGCCGGGGAAGAGCTCACTGACGCGACAGATGCTCTCGCAATAGCTGGGCTTGAAGGCTTCCACGGCATCCTTCGGGACCCCAGCCCACTCCTGTAGAAACAGGCAAAGAGAGATCCTGTTGGAGAGGAGACTCAAGAAGAGACAAGTAGACATGCCATTGGAATGGAAACTCAAGAAAGATATTGGAAAGACAAAGAAGGAGAAAGAGAGATGCATTTGGAACGGACACTCAAGGAAGATATGGGAAGGGAAACACAAGGAAGGACAAGTAGATATGCTGATGGAACGAACACTAAATAAAGATATTGGAGAGGAGACTCAAGGAAGGACAAGTAGAGATGTTGATGGAACGGAGACTCAAGAAAGATATTGGAGAGCAGACTCAAGGAAGGACAAATAGATATGCTGATGGAACAAACACTCAAGAAAGATATTGGAGATGAGACTCAAGGAAGGACAAGTAGAGATGCTGATGGAACAAACACTCAAGAAAGATTTTGGAGAGGAGACTCAAGGAAGGACAAGTTTAGATGCTGTTGGAATTGAGTCTCAAGAAAGATATTGGAGAGGAGACTCAAGGAAGTACAAGTAGAGATGCTGTTGGAATGAACATTCAAGAAAGATATTGGAGAGGAGACTCAAGGAAGGACAAGTAGAGATGCTGATGGAACGAACATTCAAGAAAGATATTTGAGAGGAGACACAAGGAAGGACAAGTAGAGATGCCGTTGGAACGGAGACTCAAGAAAGATATTGGAGAGGAGACTCAAGGAAGGACAAGTAGAGATGCTGTTGGAACAGAGACTCAAGAAAGATATTGGAGAGGAGACTCAAGGAAGAACATGTAGACATGCCGTTGGAATGAACACTCAAAAAAGATATTGGAGAGGAGACTCAAGGAAGATTAAGTAGAGATGCTGTTGGAACAGAGACTCAAGAAAGATATTGGAGAAGAGACTCAAAGAAGGATAAGTAGAGATGCCATTGGAACAGAGACTAAAGAAAGATTTTGGAAAGGAGACTCAAGGAAGAACATGTAGACATGCCATTGGGACAGAGACTAAAGAAAGATTTTGAAGAGGAGACTCAAGCAAGAACACGTAGACATGCCGTTGGAACAGAGACTCAAGAAAGATACTGGAGAGGAGACTCAAGGAAGGACAAGTAGAGATCCTGATGGAACGAACACTCAAGAAAGATATTGGAGAGGAGACTCAAGGAAGGACAAGTTTAGATGCTGTTGGAACGAACACTCAAGAAAGATATTGGAGAGGAGACTCAAGGAAGTACAAGTAGAGATGCTGTTGAAATGAACACTCAAGAAATATAATGGAGTGGAAACTCAAGGAAGGACAAATCGAGATGCCGTTGCAACGGAGACTCAAGAAAGATATTGGAGAGGAGACTAGGATGGACAAGTAGAGATGCTGTTGGAACGAACACTCAAGAAAGATATTGGAGAGGAGACTCAAGGAAGGTCAAGTAGAGATGCTGTTTGAACGGAGCATCAAGAAAGAAATAGGAGAGGAGACTCACAGAACGACAAGTAGAGATGCTGTTGGAAAGGAGACTCAAGAAAGATATTGGAGAAGAGACTCAAGGAAGGACAAGTAATCCTATTAAATAGGAGACACAAGGAACAAGCAAGAGAGATCCCATTAGAGAGGAGACACAAAGAAAGACTTCCAACTCTGGCCATCCCATCTCCCCTTAGGTGGATTTCTTTCTCTACTCTTCACTGCCCTCTTTGCCAAAATAACCTCTGTTTAGAGGATGGCTGGTCTGGACTAGGCTTTTGTTTGGACTACAACTCCCAACATTCCAGTACAAGGGAATGGACAGAGAGTAGAACGTGGATGTTATAATTCCTGCACATCTCAAAGCCCTGGGCTTTGACCCTCTGACTTTTGAAATCATGAGGTAGTTTTGCCTTCTCTCTAAAAGGCAGCCCCCGATGGGTTCCCTTCCAAGATACTTACAGAGAAATTGCCATGGTACGCTGTAAAGAGATCTTCGAATTTCTTGCCGGGGTTGGGGATGGCAGGCAGCAGAACCAGCCGGACCCTGAGGGAAATGAAATACCAGTAACATTGATATTAGCTTCTGTTTGTGGATAAAGGCTTTTTCTGATACTAAAATGGAGCAACAAAGACGTAGTTAAAACCAGCAGACGACGAGTGGGAGTCATTTTAGTAGATACCTGTTTATAATGAGTATGCTGCACTCTAGCCTTGAGACATCAGAGTATTCACTACAGCAATTTATTAAGAAAAGCATACACAAAAGGGAAAAGGGTGCATATTCCAAAAGAGCAGTAGAAAAGAGCTCTAAAACAGCAGCAGTCCATAGATACAAGAACACTAGTCCAAAATTAGCAAGGTACATGAAATCAAGGAAATAATGATCACAAGTATAAATCAATAAGCATGAAAGCAGGAACTTTTCCCAAGGCAAAACTCTTCCAGGAACATAGGCAAACACAGGAAACTTGAATCGTGAACTTGCGAACGGAAACAGTCCTGCCTCTTTCCCCCTTTTCCTCCCTCCTCCTCCTCCTCATCTTGCCTTTTTTACTTATTGGGAATGGATAGAGTGTTGGAAAACACTCCTTTAATTGAAGGGGAAATGCTGGAGGAAAAGCAGGGCATCAGATAAGACAGAATGTGGGATAAATGAAGGTCAGATAAGCAAAGGTTGGATAAGCGAGACACTACAGTAGAAGAAAAAATTGGTTCCTGGTTCCTGGATTTTTATGGTGGTGCTTTCTACATTGGTCTGTTTGGTTCTCTTGATGCCATCCGTACTTTCCCTGTCTGCCACCAATATGCCTGCCTTTTAGGGGGTTGCTAATCCCCAACTGCTTATCCCTGCAAAGCCTTAAAGGAGAACCCCACCCAAAGCCTCCCCAAAAACCCCATCTCACCTCTCCATGGACATGAGGCTCACCACCATCAGAAGCAGGAGGCAGAAGGAGCCAACTCCAATGGCAATCTGGACCCACGGCTCTATGGAGGGCTCATCTGCTTCTATAGGAGAGAGAGGCGGCTGAGAACATACCAAAGGGCCAAGGGTTGGCCTAGGGTTGGCCCTTGGTGGGCCCCAGGCCTTTTGTAGCAGCTCGGTGAGCCAAACGCAAGCTTCCCCACCTTCTTAGGATCCTAGCCTGGATCTGTCAGTGTAAGATTAGTGTAATGTGAATGTTTAAATGTAATTTTGTGTAATGCCTGTAAATGTAACCTGATTGAATTAGCAGAAAGTGTATTGACTCTGAAAGGGTTAATCAGTCAAGGCTCTAATGAACTGTGAAGTTGTGACCCTGAATGTGCCTGGAACGCGTAGGGAGGATCCAGAGATAAGATTTCGTTCGTCCTTCTTACTTCGGTGCTTTTGTCTTGTTTCTATTCTTTTTGGTTGGGTGTCAATGCGAGTGTGCGCTGTATATTTGTTCTACTCAGTAAAGCTATACGTTTGCTTTTACTGAAGTCTTACAGTGTTCATTCTTCTAAGCTTCGAAGCTTCTGTCGCACTCTGACAGAATCTACATCCCAGGATGTTATCTCAGGTTATCTGCTTTGAACTGGATTATATCAGTCTATATTGCCAGATAAGCAGGTAACACTATGAAACACAGTTTTTGTTCCTGGGTTAGAAAAGTCATTTTCCAATTAGTTCTTTAATAAAAACATGGACAAAGTTTTATTGAACTTCAAAAACTTTGTTTTGGTGGGAAGGACTTCCTGCAGCATATTTGGCTCTGGTTTTTCAATGAATTCATCGAGTCTCGACCAATTCAACCTAGTTTGTGGCAGTCACGAAAACAAAGTTTCTGGATTAGAACAACTATTTTCTGTTGGAAATAGCAACCTTCTAACCTCCACTAACTGTTTGTAAATGTGTATAATTGTTAACATATATTGTATGGACATTTTGGTTTGCCGGTTTGCCGGTTCCTCTTTGGTGTGGGAGGGGCTTTTGACCCAGGACTCCATTTTGTATACAGTTTGCATCAGACCTCAGTGGAGGTGGATGACTTGTTAGTAAACCTGAGACGTTATTTTTCAAATAAGACTACTTTCTTTTTGTCTCTTGAGTACATATTTTAACTAAGAGGTTTCAAGGTAGTGTATATATTTTGGGCAACTGCAATTTCAACTTCAAAGAAACAACCATCCTCTGCTAACCAAATATATTTTTGTAGTGGCATGTCTTTATCCTTGGTAGTTCAAAGACATGGTTCTTCAGTTTATCAGCCGAGTTACCTGTGTGCCATTACATGAATGCTTATGTATATTCACTTGTTCAGAGTTGACTTCTAACAAGGTCATGCTCTTCTTGACTAGTGGTTTTCAAAAGGTGGTCCTCACATGTTCTCTGAAGATTCACATTTACCAAACAGATGTGACATGATTTTTACCTTTTCAATAAGTTTATGGTGTAGTTATTTCCAATAGGTTTGCACTGTCTGTTTTTGATAAGGCCAACTGGTTAATCAATAAAAATTATTGTTGTTATTTCCAATAGGTTATGAAATTTCCAATATTTTCCAAGTAAGTACCACACAATTAAACAGGCAGTAACACTTTCAAACTAGGAACAAAACTATTTCCAAATTTGGTTACATAGTGGATTCATAGAATCATTGAGTTGGAAGGGCCATCCAGTCCAACCCCTTTCTGACATGCAGGAAAAGCACAATCAAAGCCCTCCCGATACATGGCCATCCAGCCTGTTTGAAAGCCTTCACTGAGGCACAGAGTTCCACTGTTGAATAGCTCTTCTTATGGTCAAGAGGTTCTTCCTAAGGTTCAGGTGGAATCTCCTTTCCTGTCATTTCAACCCACAGCTTCTGGTCGCTTCTGGTCGCTTCTGGTCACTTCTGGGGTGAGAGAATCAGCCGTCTACAAAGACGTTGCCCAGGGGACACCTGGATGTCTTGCAATCCTGTGAGGAGGCTTCTCTCATGTCCCCCTAATCCATTCCTAATCCATCTAAAACACAGACATGTGCCTTTCACCTTAAGAACAGACAAGCATCCCGAGCTTTGAGGATTACCTGGGAAGGAATCCCACTGGAGCATTGCAGCACACCCAAATACCTGGGAGTCACTTTGGACCGTGCTCTGACCTACAAGAAGCACTGCCTGAACATCAAGCAAAAAGTGGGTGCTAGAAACAATATCATACGAAAGCTGACTGGCACAACCTGGGGATCACAACCAGACACAGTGAAGACATCTGCCCTTGCGCTATGCTACTCTGCTGCTGAGTATGCATGCCCAGTGTGGAACACATCTCACCATGCTAAAACAGTGGATGTGGCTCTTAATGAGACATGCCGCATTATCACGGGGTGTCTGCGCCCTACACCACTGGAGAAATTACACTGCTTAGCCGGTATTGCACCACCTGACATCCGCCGGGAAGTAGCAGCCAATAGTGAAAGGACCAAGGCAGAGACATCTCCAGCTCATCCCTTGTTTGGGTATCAGCCAGCACTTCAACGACTTAAATCAAGACATAGTTTTCTAAGATCTACAGAGACACTCGCTGGAACACCTCAGCAAGCGAGAGTCCAAAAGTGGCAGGCTCAAACCCAGAACCTCAACCAATGGCTGATACCAAATGAGAGACTCCCCCTTGGGCACACAGAAGACTGGGCGACTTGGAAGGGCTGAACAGACTGCGCTCTGGCACCACGAGATGCAGAGCCAACCTCAAGAAATGGGGCCACAAAGTGGAATCCACGACATGCGAGTGTGGAGAAGAGCAAACCACTGACCACCTGCTGCAATGCAGCCTTAGCCCTGCCACATGCACAATGGAGGACCTTCTTGCGGCAACACCAGAGGCACTCCAAGTGGCCAGATACTGGTCATTTAATCTTTAATTAATTTGTCTGTCTGTTTGTTTGTTTTTGTTAAAAATATAATACAAAAGTCTGGTTGCTGATGACACGATAAATAAATAACCCATGGCTCCATTAACAACAACAACAACAACAATATATTATTATTATACAATATATAATTAATAATTAATAATTATATATTAATTATTAATTATATATCATTATTATAATTATAGTTATATATTATAATTATTATAATTAATAATCATATAATATAATAATAATATAAACAATAACATCAAATAAAATGTGAACAATAACCAAATGATACAATAAAGTAAAGACAATAACATAATAGCAGATAGTATAAAGTGAAAAAGAATTAAACAAGGTGAGCTGGCCAAATACAAAGGTTGACATTATACAATTATAAAACCCTTGGGTGAAATAGAGAAATAGAATGGTGTGTCTAGTTGGAGATTCGAGTAAGATAAACAATGGGGTTTCTTCACTGAAGGAAGAGTGCATTGAGTCCATTGAGTCCTAGTCCTGCTCCCTCTTCCTTATGGTCTCCTTTCTGATATTTACACATGGCAATCCCCTCTTACAGGTTTTACAATGTATTGTAATGTAATATAGCTGAGTCATGCACTGCTAATGGGCTTCTATTGGAAATGCTGAGTCATGCATTAACTGTATATAGGGAATCGTTTGGGGAATGTGTTCTGGCCTAGTCCAGGTGATTGTGAATGATGTAATCCTTGGTCTGAGTTAAGTTAATGCGTTGGGAACCAATCAGAGATTCCTATGTGTAATTGTATAGAATTGTATATAAGGAAGTCATGTACAGTGTATCTCTCTCTCCTTGTGCTGTGATGTTGTTCGTTGAAGGCTCTATGTAATTTATTAAAAGAACCTGTCTGCTAAGACAAGATATAACTGTGTGCTGTGGTAAGTTTGTAATGTCATCTAGACTGGGGGAAAGACAATGGTAAAACTGACAATGGCTGGGCATGTGCTCAAGTGTCTGTAAAAGGTTCCAGAGCGACTGCAGGCTGTGGGAGCAGTTGACTGAAAATATTGTGCAGGAAGAAGCTACTGGAAAGCGCTGAAGTTGTGCAACTGATCTGCTGCTGAATTGTGAAGTTAATCTCAACACCCTCCTTCAACTGCGGTACCCTGGCAGTGGACCCCACTGACCTTTCCCCCAGTGGATGGGGCCGGCCACGTCACTCCACAAGTCCGTCTCCCCAAAGATGTCCTTGACCTTGCTAGAGACATAGAAGGTGTAGAACTTCTCCGGATCCACGCTGGGCAGGCTGAACTGCATCCTGTCGACAGTTTGCTCCTGGGAAGCCATAGGGGAAAGCAGGGTTAGGGAGATGGGCCCCAATCTTGCTTAAAGTGAGTTAGAGATCTCTCCTTAAGCCACATAAGAAGTTAATCCATTTTCGTAAGTATGCTGAGAAGCAAATTGTCCTGTGTCGAAATCGTCTTTCCGTTTTTGAGCAAAGATCATTCTTGTTGCCGTTGTCATGAATAATAATTCTATGCATTTCCTATCGAGTTGATCATCTAACATCTCAAGAAGATAAGAGTTCAGGTCTCATTTCAAATGTAACTTGCGCAATTTCTTCTAATGTCATGTGTGTTTCTGGGCCCTTTTACATGGCTATCACACAGGATAGAACAGGAAATGCGCAAACCCAGGCCCAGGGGCCGGATGTGGCCCCTTGAACTCTTTTCTCAGGCTCTCCTCTCTCTCACCATCCTATCCTTCCTTCATTCTTGCGTTCCTTCCCCTTCTCTCCCTCCCTTCCAAACCTTTCTCTTCCATCCTTCCTTCCCTTCCACCATTCATCCTTCCTTCTCTCTTTCCTCATTCCCTCTTTCTCCTCTCTCCATTTCCTTCAATTTCCTCTTTCCTCCCTCCTTCCCTCTCTCCCTTTCTCCTTCCTTCCCTATTCTTTCCTTCCTTCTCTCTTTCCTCCCTCCCTTCCTTCCCTCCCTCTTTTTCCTTCCACTTCTCCTTCTTGTCTGGCATTCCCCTGTCCTCCACTCCTTCCCGTGCTCGGTCTTTCGCCCTCCTTCCCTTTTCTTGCCTTCAGTCTCTTTTTCACTCCCTCCCTGCGGCCCGCCCTGCGTTGCTCCGTTCCATCCTCTGTTCCTTCCTGTCTCATGCCTTTCCTCCGCCTTCCCTCTCTCTCTCTCCTGCCCGGCCCGTTTCGGGTGCTTCGTCTGCGCGTTCCTTGCCCTCCCCCATTTCAGCCCGCCGTCGCCCTCGTCCCTAAGCCCGTCCCACCCTTCTCCCTCCCTCTCTCCTTCCTTCCCCTCTCCCTTTCTTCTCCCCTTCCTTTCCTCCTTCTCTCTTCCTCCCTCTTCCTTCCTTCCTTCCTTCTTCCTTCCTTCCTTCCTTCCTTCCTTCCTTCCTTCCTTCCTTCCTTCCACCCTTTTCTCCTTTTGCCTTTCCTCCCCTCCTCCCTCTCTCTTCTCCTTCCTTCCTTTCTTTTCTCCTTCTCTCTTTCCTCCCTCCCTCCATTCCTCCCTCCTTCTCCCCATTCCCTTCCACCCTTTTTCCTTCCTTCTCCCTCTTCCCTCTCTCCCTCTTTCTCCTTCCTCCTTTCCTTCCTTCTTCTTCCCCCTCCTTTCCTTCCCTCCTTTCTCCTTCCTTCTTCCTTCCTTCCTTCCTTCCTTCCTTCCCTCCCCCCCCCCCCCCCCCCCCCCTCCCCCCCCCTGTCCCTCCCGCAAGAGCCGCCCCTACTCCCCCGCCCCATGGCCCGGCCACACCGGGTGGCCTGCCCTGTCCTCCCTCCTCCCCCCTCTCCCGACCGTTCGCCCCGTCCCAATTCTTTCTCCGGCCTTCTCGCCCCTCCATTTCCTCCCTCCGTTCGCCTCTCCCCATTGCCCGGCCACCCCTTGGTCGGCATCCGTCCCGCGTTCGTCCCTCTGCGCCCTCTTTCGTCCGCCGTGTCCGATCCTGCCCGCGCGGGGCCTTCCCTGCCTTTCGCCTTCCTGGCCAGGCCTTCCTGCCGTCACTATTCTGGTCTGTTCGGCCTGCTCGTTCCCCCCTCTCTCCTCCCTCTTTCCCTTTCTCTCTTCCCTTCTCCTTCCATCCTTCCTTCCCTGTTTCCTCCCTCTTTTCATCTCTCCCTCTTCCTCCTTCCATTCTTCCCTTCCTTCCCGGCGTTGCTACCGTCTGTCGCGTGGACGCCCGCTCCCTCCATTTCCTCCCTCCTTCTCCCTCTCCCTAATCCCTTCCACCCTTTCATCCTTCCCTCTTCCCTATTCCTGCCCTCTCTCCCTTTCTCCTTCCTTCTCTATTCTTTCTTTCCTTCCTTCTCTCTTTCCCCCTCTCTTCCTTCCCTTCCTTTCTCCTTCCTTCCATCTTTCCCTCCCTTCCACCCTTTTGTCCTTTTTTCTTTGCCTTTCCTCCCTCCTACCCTCTCTCTCTTTCTCCTTCCTTCCCTTTTCTTTTCTTCCTTCTCTCTTTCCTCCCTCCCTCCATATCCTCCCTCCTTCTCCCCATTCCCTTCCACCCTTTTCTCGTTCCCTCTTTCCTCCCTCCTTCCCTCTCTCCCTTTCTCCTTCCTTCCCTGTTCTTCCTTTCCTTCCTTCTCTCTTTCCTCTCTCCCTCCATTTCCTCCCTCCTTCTCTCTCTCCCCATTCCCTTCCACCCCTTTGTCCTTTCATCCTTCCCTCGTTCTTCCCTCTCTCCCTCTTTCTCCTTCCTTCCTTATTCCTTCCTTTCTTCCCTCTTTTCTTCCTTCTTTCTCCTTCCTTCCATCCTTCTTCCCTCCACCCTTTTGTCCTTCATTCCTTTCCCCTTTCCTCCCTTCTTCCTTTTCTCCCTCTTTCTCATGCCTTCCCTTTTCTTTCCTTCCTTCTCTCTTCTCCCTCTCCCCATTTCCTTCCACCCTTTTGTCCTTTCGTCCTTCTCCCTTTCCTCCCTCCTTCCCTTTTCTCTCCTTCCTTCCCTCTTTCCTCCCTCCCTCCATTTCCTCCCCCCTTCTCCCTCTCCCCATTTCCTTCCACCCTTTTGTCCTTTCATCCTTCCCTCTTTCCTCCCTCCCTCTTACTCCTCCTTCCTTATTTTTCCTTCCTTCCTTCTCTCTTTTTCCCGCTCTTTTCCTTCCCTTCCTTTCTCCCTCCTTCCATCCTTCCTTCCCTTCCACCCTTTTGTCCTTCCTTCCTTCGCCCTTTCCTCCCCCTTCCCTCTCTCTCTTTCTCCTTCCTTCCTTCCCTTTTCCTTTCTTCCTTCTCTCTTTCCTCCCTCCCTTCATATCCTTCCCCTTCTCCTTCTCCCCATTCCCTTCCACCCTTTTGTCTCTCCCTTCCTCTCCATCCTTTTTTCCTTCCTTCCCCTTTGCCTTTCCTACAATCAAAGAGCATTCTGAACTCCACCAACGATGAAATTGAACCAAACTTGGCACACAGATCTCCCATGACCAACAGAAAATATTGGAAGGGAGTTGTAGTTCACCTACATCCTGAGATCACTGTGGACTCAAACAATGATGGATCTGGACCAAACTTGGCACAAATCCTCAATGTGCCAAAATGTGAACACTGGTGGAGTTTGGGGAAAACAGACATTGACATTTAGGAGTTGTAGTAGCTGGGATTTATAGTTCACCTACAATCAAAGAGCATTCTGAACCCCAACAACAATAGAATTGGGCCAGACTTCCCACCGGAATCTCCATGACCAACAGAAAATACCATGTTTTCTGATGGACTTTGGCGACCCCATTGCAACCCCCATCCCGACTTCCAAGTTGAGAAACGCTGCAATAGGGGGTCTCATGGATGCACTTTTTCTCTCATCCTGAGCAAGGCCAACCCTTTTGGGATCCAGACGTTTCCTGTCTTTCCTTCACTTTCTGCTTCCGAAAGAGAAGAGGAAGGGCAGGGAGGGGAAGTGGGGGAGAAGCCCCTAACCCCACTCCGGCCTACCATGCAGCCCCCAAGTTAGAGAGTTTGCCCTTACCTGGGATAGAAGGTGCCCACATTTCCCCTGGATTTCCAACCTGGGGGTTGGGATGGGGCTTAGGGTTCTTCAACCTACCGTCCAGCTTGCGTCCTTGTTGCTCTTGTACTTGACCTTGTGTTCCAAGTAATGTGGATGACTGTAGGGCGAATCCCAGCTCAGCAGTAACTGGTGGTTGTCCTGGGTTTGGATGGAGAGGTTGAAAGGGGATCCAGGTTTCACTAGAAAAGAGAGAAATGGGAGTGAAATCGAGAGGCGTAGTTTTCCAAGGTCTTGAGAGTGCAAATGGCAGCTCCACAGCATGGAGCCAGGAAAGTTCAAGTGTTGTCAAGTTGCAAAGGCCCCCTTATTTAATGGCCAGGCTCCCCAAATGCAGGGGTGGTTCTGAATCCCATGCGAACGGCATGCTCCGAATCCCCACCTCGCTCCAGCAGGGTCCTGTAATCCTTGGAAACGGCTCCACCGTGACTCGCGTTGATATAAACATGGAATTTAGAATAGAGGAGATCCTTCACGGAGAGGTTGAATTGGCACCCCGTGTTGAGGCCATCGTCCCTTTGGAAGTAATGCGGACACTCTCTATAGAATTTATAGTTTTCGATCCTAAGGGAAAAGGAGCAATATAATAATAATAATAATAATAATAATAATAATAATAATAATAATAAACAACTTTATTTATACCCTTCCACCATCTCCCCAAGGGGACTCGGGGTGGCTTACATGAGGCCAAGCCCAACAACACATCAGTAAAAACAAAACAGCAAGCAAATATAACAGTACAATTAATATAACTTACATATAAACAATAATAATTCCATAAGCAATTTCAGTTGAGCAACACTGGAGAAACAAAGGACAGCTTTGGAGTCCAAATCATTAGGTTTACAAAAGACCTGCTCTTGAAGAACATGAGAACTGAATCACAGAATCATAGATCTGGGAGTGACCCCCAAAGGCCATACAGTCCAACCCCCTTTCTGCCATGCAGGAAGACACAATCCAATCCCTCCTGACAGATGGCCATCCAGCCATACGTATGATAGATAGACACACTATATTCTACAATTATAATAGCATACATTTTTAAGGGACTCCAAACGGCCAGCCAGTCCACCCCCCTTCTGCCATAAGGAACACAATCCAATCCCTCCTGACAGATTGCCATCCAGCCATAGATGAGCTAGACAGACAGTGGCATATTATACTCTATGATTATCATAGAAGCATAGATTTTTTTAAGGGACCCCAAAAGTCCATCCAGTTCACCCCCATTCTGTCAGGCAGGAAGACACAATCTGATCTCTCCTGACAGATGGCGATCCAGCCATAGTTGTGACAGATAGACACACCATATTCTATATCTATCACAGAATCATAGTTTTGGGAGGGGCCCCAAAGGCCATCCAGTCCACCCCCTTCTGCCATAAAGGACACAATGTAATCCCACCCGACAGATGGCCACCCAGCCATAGATGTGATAGATACACACACACTATATTCTATGATTTATCTAGCTCTTGAAGAAAATGAGAACTGAATCACAGAATCATAGATCTGGGAGGGACCCCCAGAGACCATACAGTCCAACCCCCTTTCTGCCACGTGGGAAGACACAATCCAATCCTTCCTGACAGATGGCCATCGAGCCATAGGTATGATAAATAGACACACTATATTCTACAATTATCATAATAGCATAAATTTTTAAGGGACCCCAAAAGGCCAGCCAGTCCACCCCCTTCTTCCATAAAGGACACAATCTGATCCCTCCTGACAGATGGCCATCCAGCCATAGATGTGATAGATATACTCACACTATATTCTATTATTTATCTAGCTCTTGAAGAAAATGAGAACTGAATCACAGAATCATAGAACTGGGAGGGACCCCCAAAGGCCATACAGTCCACCCCTTTCTGCCATAAAGGACACAATTTGATCCCTCCCAATAGATGGCCATCCAGCCACAGGTGCGAAAGATGCATAATATTCTATTATATATTTATCACAGAATCATAGATTTGGGAGAGACCCCCAAAGGCCATCCAGTTCAACTCCCTTTCTGCCACAAGGGAAGACACAATCAAATCCCTCCTGACAGATGGCCATCCAGCCACAGATGTGAAAAATGCACTATATTTTACAATTATCAGAAAAGCATAATTTTTTAAGAGACCCCAAAAGTCCATCCAGCTCACCCCCATTCTATCAGGCAGGAAGACACAATCCAATCCCTCCCAACAGATGGCGATCCAGCCATAGTTGTGATAGATAGACACACTATATTCTATGACATATCTATCACAGAATCATAGATTTGGGAGGGACCCCAAAGGCCATTCAGACCACCCCCTTCTGCCATAAAGGACACAATCTGATCCCTCCTGACAGATGGCCATCCAGCCATAGATGTGATACACACACTATACTCTATGATTATAATAGAAGCATAGATTATTTAAGGGACGCCAAAAGGCCATCCAGTCCAACCCTCGCCTGCTAGGCAGAAAGACACAATCTGATCCCTCCAGATAGATGGCCATTTAGCCTCTGCTTAAAAACCTCCAGAGAAAGAGACTCCATTAGACTCCCAGGCAAGTTTTGTTCTGAAATAGGGAGCAAAACCCCCGACTTCCTGAGTTCTCCTTGGAGACTCTCTGAAGCTGGAATAAAAGGGCGAATTGCAGCAAAGGAGGGCAGAAAATAAGGCAGAGAAGGGGATACATACCAGTAATACAGCGTGTAGTTGGCAGTCAGTTTTTCCTTGCTGGTCCAGTTGCAGGTCAGACTTTCCTCATTGAAGACAATGCAGTCCACTGTAAGGTCAGAGGATGAAACAGATTGGGCGACATAGGGAACTCTGTTTAAATGTGACTCATCCATATAAATAAAAATGTAATGTTCGTTTGTGGGATTAACATAACTCAAAACCACTGGACTAATTGACACGAAATTTGGACACAATACACCTAACAATCCAATGAGTGTCCATCACCCATAAACACACACACACACACACAACCCCAGCGGAACAGACTTAGATACCCCAAAATACACCATATATACATATACACATGCACTCATACACATATGCACATGCACACATTCATACACATGTATATATATGTGCACAAATACACACAAATATACACATATACACACATACGTATACATGCACACATACATATATACATATACACATGCATATACACATATACATATCCACATACATACATATAGACACACAAGTATGCATATAGACAAGCACACACATATACACAATATGCATGTACACATATAAACACACAAATACACAAATATGTACACAGTATGTACACAATATATATATACACACACACATATATACACCTATATGCAAACACAAATATATACACACACATACATATATACACACAGAAAACACATATACACAGCAACACATGGCAGGGGACGGCTAGTGTACCATAGTGTACCATATTTCTCTTGCGTGGGGCACCATCTGTCGGGAGGGATTAGCTTGTGTCCTTTATGGCAGAAGGGGGTGGACTGGATGGCCTTTGGGGCCCCTCCCAAACTATGATTCTGTGATAGATTTCTGCCCTTTCTGCCATGATGTTGTCTGATGGTCTTTGGCGTCCATGCTGACAACCCTTCACCACCCTCTAGGGGTCCCGACCCACTGTTATAGATCTATTAATTGGACCCACAGCATACACTGGCAACAAATATTTGGAGATTGGATCATACGTGGTTCAATAAGGACACTTTCCCTATGTGATTACAACCGCCTAACAATGCCCATTGGGGCACTCGCTTTCAAAATGATGAAGCTAGACTGCTGCCTTCGGGTGCGCATGGCGCTTCCCTTCTTGACTGTGCAGAATACAAAATCAGTTGCGTGGGACCCCTGATACACTGCCATACAAAATTCAGATTACCTTATTTGATCTGGATTATATAATAGTGTAGACCAGGCATTTGCAAACTTGGGCCCTCCAGGTGTTTTGGACTGCAACTCCCACAATTCCTAACAGCTTCAGGCCCCTTCCTTTCCCCCCTCAGCCGCTTAGCGGCTGAGGGGGGAAAGGAAAGGGCCTGAAGCTGTTAGGAATTGTGGGAGTTGCAGTCCAAAACACCTGGAGGGCCCAAGTTTGCAAATGACTGATCTAGATTACATGGCAGTATAGATCCCGGTGGAGTAAGAAAAAGCAGATAAGCATCCGATTTCCTGGAAGAGATGCAAAGCTCTCTTCTGCTCTCGGTTCAGGGCTCAGAAGAGATTAATGAGAATGATTAAGTCTTTCTGTCCTTGCCTTATTATCGATACGTCATTGCTGTTGGAAAGTACCGGGGAAAAAAACCCAAATATATATTTTTAATTCCTTTAACAATTACCATTTGTTTGCTTTGCTATCAAGCAAAGCCAAGGAAGAGAAAAGCACTCAATGGGTAGATTTTGAGGCTCCCATTGGCATGTTAAAGTGGTGTCAAACCCCATAAAATCTGCAGAGCAGATGCACCCTTTGCCTTTTCGACTGTGTCCCGACAGGCTAAACTCTGAAGTTATTGCAAAGGAAGGGCAGTTTTGCATTATTTGGGACCCCATTCAATGGGAAAGTGTTTGCTTGTGTTGTTAGGCAATTGAATTTAATTCATATTCCTTCTTAGGTCTTCATTTTGGCTCCCTTCCTCTATACCCGCTCTAGTCGTGACTGGATGCTTCCAGGTGTTTAATCAATGTAATGTAATTTAATGTAATTATATAATTGTTTGATTGAATTTTGATAATGTAATTCAAATTATTTTATTTTACTTTAATTATTTAATTTAATTCAAATTATTTAATTTATTTTAAATTATTTAATTTCATTTGAGCTATTTAATTTAATTTCAATTCTTTAATTCAATTTAAATTCTTTAATTTAAATTAAATTCTTTAATTTAATTTCTTTAATTTCTTTTAAATTCTTTAATTTTATTTCAATTCTTTTTTTAAAATAAATTTTTATTAGGTTTTTATTAACTACTACTACAACGAAAGAGGGAGAATAATATGAAGAAGATAGAAAAGTAGGAAAAGTGGGGAAAAAACAAAAAGCAAAGAATATACATAACCCCGGCACTCTCAAAAAAAAAAGAAAAAAAGAGAGCAACAGGAAAAAAAAGAAAAAAAATAAACACACAAAAATTTGGACCTCCTTCCGGCTCTGCCCCTGTGTCCATCTTTTTCAATATCTTCATACTTCTAAGTTTGTTACCTGTTTCTATAATTACTTGTCCTTGGACCAATTTTCAATATATTCTTCAATTATTGTCCAATCTGTTTGTTTTATTGGATTGCCTGTATTCTTTCCATGTCCTTAATC
>NW_026844478.1:6397868-6469382 GCF_025583915.1 Anolis sagrei ordinatus
GTGGCTCTTAATGAGACATGCTGCATTATCACGGGGTGTCTGTGCCCTACACCACTGGAGAAATTACACTGTATAGCCAATATTGCACCATCTGACATCCGCCGGGAAGTAGCAGTCAATAGTGAAAGGACCAAGGCAGAGACATCTCCAGCTCATCCCTTGAGCTGGCAACTGAACTGTGTCAGGACAAAACTACAAGAGAGGAGATTCCATCTGAACATGAGGAAGAACTTCCTGACTGTGAGAGCTGTTCAGCAGTGGACTCTCTGCCCCTGAGTGTGGTGGAGGCTCCTTCTTTGGAAGCTTTTAAACAGAGGCTGGATGGCCATCTGTCAGGGGTGCTTTGAATGCAATATTCCTGCTTCTTCTTGGCAGGGGGTTGGACTGGATGGCCCATGAGGTCTCTTCCAACTCTTTGATTCTATGACTGTGAGAGCCGTTCAGCAGTGGAACTCTCTGCCCCGGGGTGTGGTGGAGGCTCCTTCTTTAGAAGCTTTTAAAAAGAGGCTGGATGGCCATCTGTCAGGGGTGATTTGAATGCAATATTCCTGCTTCTTGGCAGGGGATTGGACTGGATGGCCCATGAGGTCTCTTCCAACTCTATGATTCTATGAAACATTCACAAGTAGGCATTTAATGGCCTAGAAGTTTCAAGGTTTGGCTTCTTACTGCCCGAGGGAATCCTTTGTTGGGAGGTGATTCTTACTGTCTGGGGAAATTCTTTGTTGGTAAGTGACCTCACAACCTCTGAGGATGCCTGCCATAGATGGAGGAGAAATGTCAGGAGAGAGTGCTTCTGGGAACATGGCCAGACAGCCTGAAAAACTTACAACACAGGTTTTTTTTTGTCGTGTCAAGAGCGACTTGAGAAACTGCAAGTCGCTTCTGGTGTGAGAGAATTGGCCGACGTTGCCCAGGGGACGCCCGGATGATTTGATGTGTTTTATCATCCTTGTGGGAGGCTTCTCTCCTGTCCCCGCATGAGGAGCTGGAGCTGATAGAGGGAGCTCATCTGCCTCTCCCCGGATTCGAACATGCGACCTGTTGGTCTTCAGTCCTGCCGGCACAGGGGTTTAACCCACTGCGCCACTATAACAACACAGTGATTCCAGCCATGAAAGCCTTCGTGTTTGGAGAGCTTGCGCCTTTCTGCTGCAGCTACCGAGGACGAACGCCAGGGGGCGACAATTTCGGCCTTTTCCGTCCCCATTCGGCCATATCCGAGTGGAGAAGGCGTGGCTTCTTAAGCCTGTCCAATGAGAGCGAAGAGGACGACAACACTCTTCGGAACTTCGTTCTCGTTCGGCACTTTCCGCTGCGAACTTGCGCCTTTCTGCTGCAGCTACCGAGGCCGAACGCCATGGGGCGAAAGTCTCGGCCTTTTCCGCCCCCATTCGGCCATCTCCGAGTAGAGAAGGCGTGGCTTCTTCCGCCTGTCCAATGAGAGCGAAGAGGACGACAACACTCTTCGGAACTTCGTTCTCAGTTCGGCACTTTCCGCCGCGAACGTCACAACGGTGCTCCCTTTTTCCCTCTCCGCCCGCTCCTCCGCCCCGAGAGTTTGTTTCCGGCTTCACTTAGTTCCTCAGTCCGCTTTGGGCGCCCCGCGGAGCAACCTCCAAACCCCTCCGGGCCGGGCTTTTTCCGGCCGCCGCCGGAAGTGGCTCGGCTGGTCCCGCCGGCCCTTGTTGTGGCTGGGCGGCGGCGGCGGCCAGGGCTGCTCCGTCCTCGCCATGGCGGCCTTCGGGGTCCTCAGCTACGAACACCGGCCTCTCAAGCGGCCGCGGCTGGGACCGCCGGATGTGTACCCGCAAGACCCCAAGCAGAAGGAGGTGAGGCGGAGGAGGGCGCGGGGCAGCGGGCGGAAGGAGAGGGCCTCTCCCCGCACAGGCCAAGGCCATCCTCGGTTGCACACAGAGGAGTATCGCTGTGATGGGTTGCAGAACCTCAGAGGGATGCCTTGGAATTCACTTTTAATCCCTGGCCACTTTGGCCCCATCTACACTGTCACATAAAATCCAGATTTTCTGCTTTGAACTGGATCATGTAGCGGTGTAGACTCGTATAATCCATTTCAAAGCAGACAGTGTACATTATCTGCTTTGATAATCTGGATTATGTGGCAGTGTAGAAGGGGCATACAACAAAAATACCACTATATGAGATAAACAATAATATAAATAAACAACAATTGGGAGGGATAGCCAATACTCCAGAGGACAGGAGCAGGATTCAAAACGATCTTGACAGATTAGAGAGATGATGGGCCAAAACTTCTTTCATCCTGGAAAGAAGTGACGAGCAGAGTGCCGCAGGGTTCCGTCCTGGGCCCGGTCCTGTTCAACATCTTTATTAATGACTTAGACGAAGGGTTAGAAGGCAGGATCATCAAGTTTGCAGACGACACCAAATTGGGAGGGAGAGCCAATACTCCAGAGGACAGGAGCAGGATTCAAAACGATCTTGACAGATTAGAGAGATGGGCCAAAACTAACAAAATGAAGTTCAACAGTGACAAATGCAAGATACTCCATTTAGGCAGGAAAAACGAAATGCAAAGATACAGAATGGGGGACAATGCCTGGCTCGAGAGCAGTACGTGTGAAAAAGATCTTGGAGTCCTCATGGATAGCAAGTTAAACATAAGCCAACAATGTGATGTGGCGGCAAAAAAAGCCAATGGGATTTTGGCCTGCATCAATAGGAGCATAGTGTCTAGATCTAAGGAAGTAATGCTACCCCTCTATTCTGTTTTGGTTAGACCACATCTGGAATATTGTGTCCAATTCTGGGCACCACAATTCAAGAGAGATATTGACAAGCTGGAATGTGTCCAGAGGAGAGTGACTAAAATGATAAAAGGGTCTGGAGAACAAGCCCTATGAGGAGCGGCTTAAGGAGCTGGGCATGTTTAGCCTGAAGAAGAGAAGGCTGAGAGGAGATATGATAGCCATGTATAAATATGTGAGAGGAAGTCACAGGGAGGAGGGAGCAAGCTTGTTTTCTGCTTCCATGGAGACTAGGACGCGAACAATGGCTTCAAACTACAAGAGAGGAGATTCCATCTGAACATGAGGAAGAACTTCCTGACTGTGAGAGCCGTTCAGCAGTGGAACTCTCTGCCCCGGAGTGTGGTGGAGGCTCCTTCTTTGGAAGCTTTTAAACAGAGGCTGGATGGCCATCTGTCAGGGGTGATTTGAATGCAATATTCCTGCTTCTTGGCAGGGGGTTGGACTGGGTGGCCCATGAGGTCTCTTCCAACTCTTTGATTCTATGATTCTACAGTATATAAACATGCTGCACTGTTCAACCTCACAGCGACAACAAACAATATCGTGCAAATTTTAAGAGTCGTATCTTCTTATGGGTAGCTTGTAGGTCAGCCGTCCACGACCGGTTTCAGCCTACTTCGGCCAGGATGTTAACTGGTGCTCCTTACAGAGAGAGGTCAACCCTCCTGTTCAAGGAGCTCCACTGGCTGCCGTTTATTTTCTGAGCCCAATTTAAGGTGCAGGTGCTTACCTACAAAGCCCTAAACGGTTTGGGACCATCCTACCTGCGTGACCGCATCTCCGTTTATGAACCCACGCGTTCACTTCGTTCATCCGGAGAGGCCCTGCTCGTGATTCTGCCTGCGTTGCAGGCGTGTTTAGTGGGGACGTGAGACAGGGCCTTTTCTGCGGTGGCCCCCTGACTCTGGAACACCCTCCCCAAAGATCTTAGACAGGCCCCTAAATTGGCAGTCTTTAGAAAGAACTTGAAGACTTGGCTGTTCCAATGTGCCTTTCCAGAATAGGGAATCTCCAATAACAAATCCCAGAAGCACTTTATTAGAACTAAGATTGCTGCACACTACACTCTGCACTTACCCTATAATCCTTACATATCATCTGTCACATCAGCACTTTTAACCCAGTACCCATTACTCTGGCCTGGCCCAGTTTTATAATATCTTGATGTATTGTCTATTTCTTGTTGTTAATATTGCTTAACTGTTTTTAATTTGCTTTAGATTTTGTATTGTTATGTTGTGTTTTGAGGCCTTGGCCTTTGTAAGCCACATCAAGTCCTTCGGGAGATGCTAGCGGGGTACAAATAAAGTTGTTAATAATAATAATAATAAATAATAATAACTTCAGGCCTTCTTCTGGTGGAAAAGTTATACACTTGAGAATATGCTCTTCTCAGGGGATACAGATTTTTTTGGGGCTCAGTGGTATAAAGTTATATACTGGCTTACTCGCAGTCAGAACACACAATAGCAGAGTATCATATACCACTGAGCCAAAAATCTGTATCTCCTGAGGAGAACAAATTCTCAAGTATATAACTTTATACCACTGAGCCGTTCATAATCTTACGGAGTGAGATTATCTGGCAGTGAGTTCACACTGCCAGATAATCTGGGATAAACAGAAAACCTGGGATCGGATGCTGGGATACAGATCCTGCCTGGAAGGGCCCTAAGTCAATTTGAACCGGTTCACAACATCAGGGCTCTTTCACACAGCCCTGTAACCCAGAATATCAAGGCAGATAATCCACAATAGCTGCTCTGAACTGGATTATCTGAGTCCCCACTGCCAAATAATCCAGTTCAATGTGGATTTTATACAGCTGTTTGGAAGGGCCTTCAGACAGGCTCTGTATCTCAGGATTTGATCCCAGGTTTTCTGCTTTAAAGTGGATTATATGAGTTTGCACTGCCAGATTTTATTTTATTTTGTGTCAAAAGGATTGCATAAACAAATAAGTATACAACTGATAAAATAAGGGGAGCATAAGCAGCTAAATAATGTTAGATCAAAAAAAGTGCAACAGCGACTGCATTGTCTGTTGCTTTAAACTGTTCTTTGTATTATCAAAGGCTTTCATGGCCGGATTCACTGGGTTGTTGTAGGTTTTTTCAGGCTGTATGGCTATGTTCTAGAGGCATTCTCTCCTGACGTTTCGCCCACATCTGTGGCAAGCATCTGAGTTGGTATTTCCTGGTTTATCTCCCCAGAGGGATACTCTTGTTGGGGGAACATTAAGAGGAGTGGTGGTTCTCATGAAACTTTTCCTTGATTAGAGTCTAYCAGGAGGAGGCTGATAGCCATRCAGTGGGTGGCTTTCACCTGCCGATAAGCTAGCCTGGAAGGGCCCTAAGTCAATTTAAACCAGTTCACRMTATCAGGGCTCTTCTACACAGCCATGTAACCCAGCCGTGTAATAATAATAATAATAATAATAATAATAATAATAATCTTTATTTATAYCCCGCCACCATCTCCCCAAGGGACTTGGAGCAGCTTACATGAGGCCAAGCYCAACAACATCTCAATAAAAACAACAAGYAGTAAGCAAAACAAACAATGCAATTAGTATAACTCACACGTAGACAATAAAACATAAGAAACCTATGGCAGGKCCAGATGTAATAGTGAAAACTTTTTAAAAAAYGCTGGACATGAACAGAGGATGTATCTAGTAGGAGGGTTTTAAATCAAAAGTGGAGAACAACCCAATGGGTAATTAAAGTGCTACTCAGGATATTTTTCAGGGGATTRTTTCCTTTATTCAGGGAAGGCACACTGGAACAGCCACGTTTTCAGGCTCCTCCTAAAGACTGCCAATGTGGAGGCTTGTCTGATATCCTTGGGGAGTGAGTTCCAGAGTCGGGGGGTCACCATAGAGAAGGCCCTCCCTCGTCCCCACCAATCGCACCTGCGAGGGAGGTGGGAGCGAGTGCAGGGCCTCTCCAGATCGGAAAGATCGCGTTGGTTCGTACACAGAAATGCGGTCACGCAGGTAGGCGTGTAACCCAGAATACAGAAGATATCAAGGCAGACAATCCAAAATAGCTGCTCTGAACTGGATTATCTGTTCACCCTTATTATTCTCACAATTGGCAGCAACTTCCCAACTTCTATTACACATGGGGGGGAGGGGGCAATGTCAGTTAGCTTATAAAGTCTATCGGCAGGTATAGGTATGAGGCATCCTGTTTCATTCTACATGTTTCATTCAGTGCTATATTCACCTGCTTTGCATGGGCAGTTTTGTGCTGGATAATCTGGGATAAACAGAAAACCTGAGATATAGACTCTGTCTGGAAGAGCCCTAAGTCAGTTTGAACTGGTTCACATTGTCAGGGCCCTTCCACACATCCATATAACCCAGAATACCGAGGCCAATAATCCACAATATCTGCTTTGAACTGGATTATCTGAGTCCACACTGCCAAATACTCCAATTGAATGTGGATTTTATACAATAGTGTGGAAGGGGCTTCAGTTTCCTCTCAGGTTAGGCCTTGATTATCAGTGCTTTCCCGTGCTGTCCTTCAGATGTTTACATTCTTTTCTCTGGCCACAGTCATGTCATGGAGACAGTCTGGAGTTCCATCAAACACCAGACTGATCTAAGACAATAGTATTGAGATCAAGAGAAGCCATGTGGAGCTGACGTAACAGAAGTTGTGTGCTCCCCATATGCCGCCCCAGTTATTAACCTGGCTGCCTCTCGTTGGACTATTTGAAGCTTCCGAGCAGTCTTCAAAGGCTATTATTATTATTATTATATACACAATAAGATTAGTACACAGCAAACAAGATCACTTTTGTATTTGATCACATGTCAGAAATTTCCCAAGTGCCTGTGTGATGTATCAACAAATTATGTGTACAGATCTGAGTAGGGTGGCCTTTTGCAACTAAAAGATAGTAATTTTGTCAGCAGAAATAAAATTTGAAGAAAACGGCACTCTCTAACTTGACACTTTCCAAAAGTCTTGTCAGCAGTTTTTAAGTGCAGGCCAAGGTCATTAGGCACTGCACCCAGTGTGCTGATCACCACTGGCTTGTGCCAGTGTCATTATTATTGTTGTTGTTTTTAATAGGAGAAGCTGCAACAGGACACTTTTGCTCCAGGGAAGGGCAAGGCTCCACTTTGTTGGGTTCATGGAAAGTTAACATCTTTTGGAGTCCATTGTGGGCAAAAGGTGAAAGTGGGCGGTGTTTTAAAAGCAGCTGAAAAAATGGTGCAAGAGAGGATTCATTTGGACAGCTCCTTCCAAATCGGAAGAGTTGGAGGATTATGATTTCCCTCGATCTGGAGACTCTACCTGTTGAGTGTCCACATGGATATGGAGACCAGAATTGATTTCTTGGTTCTGATTCTTGCCGCTGCTTCTTCTCCCCTGGAAATGACAGCTGTTACCTTCCTCTCAATCTGTTAGTTTGGAAATATGCTCTTCTAAACCATAGAAGTTCTATGGATATCAGCTTGGCATTTCTGAGGGACACTCATAGATCAGAGGCAAACATTGGTAGTACTACTTTTTTTACTTTAGTTAGTTGGGGATTCTGGATACTTTAAATAAAATCACAATACAAGCAATTAAAAACATAAACAATAAGATAAACAACATTATCAATAAAAACAACACACAATTAAAAACAGAGGGGAAGCCAAATGTAAAGTTAAAATTGGAAATATGCTGGGACATGAATGGAGGATTTATCCTGGAAATGTTGGACTAGTTGTCTCCAAAGCAGTCTAACTGATCACCTGGAAGTGTATTTGGATGAAAAATATTGTGTGTACTCCAGTTTCCTATGTAGGTTCACCACACTTAGCATTGCTGTATTTGCAACTCTGGTTTTGCTGCTGACAAAATAATACATCTCTTGGGCCTTGGCAAATAACGGGCCTCACATATGGCTTAGTCAGATTATTCTCAGGGTGGCCCTCTCCCTGTTTGTCTTGGCGTAACGTTTGTCCCGCTGTGTGCCTTCTCCTTTCTCGATCAGGACGAACTCACAGCTCTCAACGTGAAGCAGGGTTTCAACAACCAGCCGGCCGTCTCCGGAGATGAACATGGAAGTGCCAAAAATGTCAACTTTAACCCAGCCAAGGTGGGATAATCTGGATTGTCCTGGAGATAGTCCTAAATCTGGGCTTCCAGAGAATGGAAAATAGTTTTGCCCTTGGTATCTTGGTCTTCTAATTGTACAGTGTACTAAAAAATATGCATCTGTAAATACAAACATTGCACTCCGTTGTCCTTATTGTACTTTATATCCTTTCTGTAAGAATCTGAAACAGAATTGGGGAAATTTGACTTGCCAGTTTGGAGAACATAAATAAAATCTCTGGAGGGATGGACAAATGCACGTTTGTGGCTGGTTTGGGATCATTTGGGACAGTTTTCATGTGAAACATTACCCCCCCCCCCAAAAAAAAAAAAGTTAGCAGAGTTTTTTTCCTGTCTGCACTTTCTTGCTTTAAAAATTCAATGGGAGATGGCTTCAGCTGATGCATAATGCAGGGGCACTTGTGTTTTTATTTGTCATGGAGAAAAGTATACTGGAGAACTCTAGATCTCTTAAGTCCCTTGATCTCTGTTCCAGATAAGTTCCAACTTCAGTAGCATCATTGCAGAGAAGCTGCGCTGCAACACCCTGCCGGACACTGGCCGCCGAAAACCGCAGGTGAATCAGAAGGATAACTTCTGGCTGGTGACGGCCCGCTCCCAGAGCGCCATCAACAACTGGTTCAACGATCTCGCTGGGACCAAGCCCCTCACTCACCTGGCTAAGAAGGTATAGGCCAAAGTCCCAGCATTTGCTGCCAGTAATTAACTCTTTCAGCCATTTCAGTCTTTTTGAGAGCCCTGTACAAAAGCTAGGAAACCAGCAAAGTGTGGTTTTCTACCTGAGAATGTCCGTGAAGGATTCCAGGAGGGCAGCATTTGGTCCTGGGACCTGATATTTCCAAGCCATCCTTAAAGGAAGCTGAGAAGGGAAGGGAAAGTACATTCAAGAGCTGTGGAGCAGGCTTAACTCGAAGAAGTCAGAATGACACAGAAGCAGCAACTTGGCCACTATGGGAAGTGGAATCAATAATAGATAAGAGACGGGGCTAGTGAAAATCTTGTGACCACGAGATTGCATTTTCAAAATGGCCAAACCACTCACCGCAGACCAGGGGTCCTCAAACTAAGGCCTGAGGGCTGGATATGGCCCTCCAGGGTCATTTACCTGGCCCTCGCTCAGGGTCAACCTAAGTCTGAAATGACTTGAAAACACACAACAACAACAGCAATCACATGTAATCAGCCAAAAGCAGGTCCACACTTCCCATTGAAATACTAATAAGTTTATATTTGTTAAAATTGTTCTTCATTTTAATTATTGTATTGTTTTTAAGTGTTTTTGCACTACAAATAAGATATGTGCAGTGTGCATAGGATTCATTCATGTTTTTTTTCAAATTATAATTTGGCCCTCCAACAGTTTGAGAGACTGTGACCTGGCCCTCTGTTTAAAAACTTTTGAGGACCTCTGCCGTAGACCTTTCAAAATGGCCGCACCACTCACAACCCCCCTGTTATGCCAGTTCCACTGGCTGCCAGTCTGCTCCTGAGCAAAATTCAAAGTGCTGGCTTTATCCTATAAAGCCCTAAATGGTTCCGGCCCAGCTTACCTGTCCTAACGTATCTCCCTCTATGAACTATCTTGGAGGTTAAGATCATCTGGAGAGGCCCTGCTCTCAGTCCAACATCCTTTGCAGTTGCGACTGGTGGGGATGAGAGACAGGGCCTTCTCAGTGGCGGCCCTTCATCTGTGGAACTCCCTCCCCAATGAAATTCGATTAGCCCCTTCTCTCCTGACCTTCAGGAAAAAACTTAAGTCATGGATTTGGGACCAAACTTTTGACAAATAAGTGGAGCCGTGCAGTTTAGTGACTACAAATTAATGTGTTGATAAATGGAATGGCTCTGGATTACGTTTTGGATGATGTGATTTTAATTGACGTTTTTAATACCTTATGCTTTAACTGTTTGGTTTTAACTGTAATTTTAATCTTGATACATGTATGTTGGCATTGAATTGCTGCCTGTTGTAAGACTGCCCTGAGTCCCTCTGGGTTGAGAAAGGCAGGATACAAATATAGTAAATAAATAAATAGACCTAGAGCTTTGCTCTTTTTGGTTCCCACTTCTTTGATTCTGTCCCTTGGCAGGTGCCCATTTTCAGCAAGAAGGAAGAGGTCTTTGGCTACCTCGCAAAGTATACTGTGCCTGTAATGAGAGCGGCCTGGCTGATCAAGATGACCTGCGCCTATTATGCAGCCATTACAGAGACCAAGGTGAAGAAGCGACATGTCGTCGACCCCTTCAGTGGTAAGGATGACTTTTCCCACAGTTCAGAAAACTCCTGATTTGGTCAGGAATGTCTTGAGAAGTTCTTCTGACAGCTCACATGTGAGCAAGGCTCCCAGACCCATTCCTTCCTCCTCTGGCAACATCTGTTCTCCTTTCCAGAATGGACGCAGATCATCACCAAGTTCCTCTGGGAGCAGCTGCAGAAGATCGCTGACTACCACCGGCAGCTGATGGCGCAAAGCAGCTGCGGCTCTCCCTCCAATCTCATGCCCCAGGAAGTGGAGCATTCGCTGAAGCAATGGGACTACAATGAGAAGCTGGCCATGTTCATGTTCCAGGTGAGAGGAGGGAGGTGGATGCTGAGGCCCACTTCTGAAAGATGGTGGCCCATCAGCAAAAGGCCTCGTTGCCCTGGTGGTCTGCTGCCAACTCAGCTCTCCCCCTTTGCTTCTAGGATGGGATGTTGGACCGCCACGAGTTCTTGACCTGGGTGCTGGAGTGCTTTGAGAAGATTCGGCCGGGCGAAGACGAGCTCCTGAAGCTTCTCTTGCCTCTGCTTCTGCAGGTTGTCTCTTCCTTTCTAGTTGCTGTGTAGATGTTGTTGGGAACCCTTCAGTTAGTGTTCATTGAGGGAAGACAGGGCTCACAAGCCAAAACATCCAAAGGGCCACCATTTGCTCCCTGCTCCCTTTTAAAGGTGCTATCAAAAATATTTTCTTAGCAAGATATATCTAGAGGTGGTTTGCCTTTGCCTTGTTTTGCGACTGAGAGTGTGACTTGCCGACCAATGCGTTTCCAGGGCTGTATAGGAATTTTAACTCTGATCTCTCTGAGTCTTGGTCCAGTGCTCACACCACTTTGCACGTTCACTCTTGTTGCTTGTTATGTACTTTGCAGTTACTTTTCATTGCCTCCTTTGGGGAAAAGCCCTTTACAAGAGCATATCTAGAGCTCCTGGGGGCCCGAAATTTGCCCATGCCTGGGCTGACCTATTGTAGATACCATTTTCTCACTCAGACTTTGCATGGCTGTTTATAAAAAGGACCAATAGACTTTTTTGGTCCTTGGGATATGTAGCCATGCAGGTATGTTTCCCCATTGACTGACACTGCAGTGGTATTGGAAATACGACTGAGCAATCTCCCCCAGGGCCGGAGTTGAGCACCTGAAGGTCAATAATTCACATCCACAAGACAATGTGAGCTCCCGCTGTTAGCCATAGCTCCTGCCAACCTAGTGTTATGTTGCAGCCAGTAATACCTAATGTTGTACCTAGTCAGCCACTGGTATCTGATGTTTATTTATTTATTTATTTATGATATTTATATGCTGCCCTTCTCATCCCGAAGGGGACTCAGAGCGGCTTACAAGATATATATACATACAATATATTATATTATTAGTATAATACAATATCAGTATTAAATATTACCATATTGTATTATACCATTATATTGTAATATTAGTAATATTACATGTAATATAAATATATAATTATAACATATTATTATTAGTAGTAGTATTATATTGCATTACATTATAATATTATAAATATTATATGTATATGCAGTATATTATATTACATTACATTATATTATATTATTAGCAAAGCACAGGAGACAAGGTGGAACTGTTCCCTGGCCCCCTCTCTCTTCACTCTGGCCCAGAGCAGCAGTTGATGCTGTGGGGAAGGGTCCCCAACTGATGACATATGCAGGAGACAAGATGGAACTGTCCCCTGACCCCCTCTCTCATGTTATACCTAATGTCAGTGGGGGTGATGGACCTAATGTTGTACCTGATGTCAATGGAGATGATGAACTTGCGAGATTTTAAGTCCAGAAAGTGAGAGCAGTGTTCCTGTAGCTGAAGGCTAAATTCTTGTGTGTCGTTGAATTTCATTGTAACAAGGCATTGAATGTTTGCCTGTGTCTGTTTATATGCTGTAATCTGCTCTGAGTCCCCTCAAGGAGAAGGGTGGAATTTAAATAAAGTATTATTATTTGACACACAACAAGATAAGTACACAGCAAACAAGATCACTCTGCTGGCTGCTGTATTGGATCACACGTCAGACACTTCCCAAGCGTCTAGGACTGTGTGATGTATCGGCGAATAATGCGTGCAGATCTGAGTAGGGTGGCCTTTTGCAGCTGACAGATGATAATTTTGTCAGCGCTGATTGTTTTTAAGTGCAGGCCAAGGTCTTTAGGCACTGCACTCAGTGTGCTGATCACCACTGGGACCACCTTGACTGGCTTGTGCCAGAGTCTTTGCAGTTCTGTCTTATATCGTGTAAGCTTTTCCTTGGTTCTTGTCAATTCTGCTGTCACCTGGGATTGCAACATCGATGATCCATCCTTTGTTTTTTCCCAAAATTGTGAGGTCAGAAGTATTGTGCTCCAAAACTCTTGTCAGTCTGAATTCAGAAGTCCCAGAGTAATTTGACATATTCATTTTGTTTAACTTTTTCAGGATTATCATTATTATTAGTATTATTATTACTCGCTTCTCACACCAGAAGCAACTTGCAGTTTCTCAAGTCGCTCCTGACAAGGGGAAAATATTATTGTGTGAATTATTATTCCCTAGAACTAAACTGGCTTTGTATTGTCGAAGGCTTTCATGGCCAGAATCACTGGGTTGTTGCAGGTTTTTTTGGGCTATATGGTCGTGTTCTAGAGGCATTTTCTCCTGACGTTTTGCCTGCATCTACGGCAAGCATCCTCAGAGGTAGTGGGGCCTGTTGGAACTAGGAAAATGGGTTTATATATCTGTGGAATGACCAGGGTGGGACAAAGAACTCTTGTCTGTTGGAGCTAGGTGTGAATGTTTCAACTGACCACCTTTTCTCTCTCTTTCTCTTTTCCTGCAACAGTATTCCGGGGAGTTCGTGCAGTCGGCCTACTTGTCCAGGCGCCTGGCCTACTTTTGCACCCGCAGGCTTGCCATGCTGCTGGACAGCACCGGCGGGCACCAGGCACACCACCTGGCAGCACAAGCGGCCCCCCCACTCCCCTCCACGCCGACCCCCCAACCCGCGGCAGGCAACCCGCCCCCCAGTCCCTTCAGCGACCTGCTGCTGTGTCCTCAGCACCGGCCGGTGGTCTTTGGCCTCAGCTGCATCCTTCAGGTAAGTCAGAGCAGTAGGACCAAAACTACCAGAATCAGAAGTCTAGTAGAGAGTGCCTAAGGCGAGAGGAGCAAATTCAGGAGATTCAGGGGCTGTTTCCCACACATTTAAAAAGAAATTACGGAATGGTCACTCGGTTTAGGGAGAAAGAACAATTTTCCCTTTGGGATGATACAGCCTTGCAGGTCACTTGGAGCCCTTGGGCCAAATGATCTCCTTCTTAAAAGGTGGGAAAGTAAACTTGACCATCCACTGGTTTTGGTATCCACAGAGGGTCCTGGAACCAAACACCAACTAATACCAAGGCCTTGCTCTGATGGAGGTATAAGCTTGTGGTCTTATACTTCAAGCTTATTCCTGTCTCTAGGGGTGCGGATCTGTCTTCTGTAAAGTAATGAAATATTATCAATAACACCTACCACAAAAAGGCCTGTAGCCCTACAAATCCCATTTTCCACATCATTTCAATTCAATACCATGAAAAAGAAAAATGATGGCAAATGTGAATCTCCATGAACTTCTGGGGACCACCTTTTGAAAACCACTAATCAAGGAAAGGCATGGCCTTGTTAGAAGTCAACCCTTTGAAAAAGTGATGTTCATAAGCCTTCATGTAATGGCACGCGGGTGACTCAGCTGTTAAACTGATAAACCATGTCTTTGAACTGACAGGGATAAAGACATGCCACTCCACAAAAAACATATACTTTGCTAGCAGGTTTTATTGTTCTAATGTTTATTGTTGTTGCTTTAATGTTTATTGTTTTGTTTTTTGAGTTTTATTGTTGTATTTGTTATGCTGTTGTTTTATTGAGGGCCTTGGCCTTTTGTAAGCCGCACCCAGTCCTTCGGGAGATGTTAGCGGGGTATAAATAAAGTTAATAATAATAATAATAATAATAATTTTGAAAATGTTTAGTTGAAGTTGAAATTGCAGTTGCCCAAAACATATACTCTCTTGAAACCTCTTAGTTTAAAATATGCACTCGGAGACAAAAACAAAGTCTTCTTTAAAAAGTCTTCTTGTTTACTCACAAATATCTTGTATTAATTCAGCATACAGGCACATTTATAGATAGGATGTAGTTTCTCTGTGTTGAGGACATAAGGCATCATTCTTAATCAATAGTCCAAAGTCTTTAAGTATACATCATATGAAAGTCCAAACTGTATAACCTTATTTATTTATTTATTTGCTATATTTACATACTGTCCATCTCATCCCGCAGGCGGCTCGGGGCAGTTTACAGTTGGTGCCAAAACTGTAAAATACAATTTCAATGCAATAAAACCAATGTACTCACTGCTTCTCAAAGCAAATGTATAGTAAACTGTCCCTGCATAAGTCCAAATGAAACTGCTTCCATTGAAGTCCAAAAGCATACTGTATCCACCTCCACTGAGGTCTAAAGCTAACTGCTAACATTGAAGTCCAAAACATACCGATAACAAAATGGAGTCTTGAGTCTGAACATGCTCAGTGCAATCATATGTTTGTAGCCCCTCCCACACCAAAGATGTCAGTCAAGCTGATAAAGCAATATATATATATATACACACACACACACACACACACGTACATACACACACACACACACACACACACATATATACATACAATACAATACAGGTTAGCAAATATATACATTAACAAACAAATAGTGAAGGCTTGGAAGGCTGCTATTTCCAACACTGGTGAGGTTCTAGTTCCAATCTGTGTTAACAAGTCCTGTATTCCCAGTGTTTAAGAGTAAATAAGCATTATTTCTATAGTTAAAATAGCCATCCCCTGCCATGCGTTGCTGTGGCCCAGTCTGTGTATATGTGCTTTGTGTGTGTATATATGTGTATGTGTGTATATTTGTGTATATGTGTATATACTCGAGTATAAGCTGACCTGAACATAAGCCTAATTTTACCACAAAAAACTGGGGAAATGTATTGACTTGAGTATAAGCTGAGAGCGAGAAATGCAGCAGCTACTGGTAAATTCCAAAATAGAAATAGATACCAATAAAATTACATTAATTGAGGCATCAGTAGAGTAAATATTCAAAAATATTTACATAAAATTGTAATTTAAGATAAAGCTGTCCAACTCTGATTAAACCATTATTCTAACCTTCTTCAGTGTAAATGTGCTTACATATCCTTCCAATAATAATAAAGGAAGTAAAATTATAAATGTAATAAAAATAATAATAGAGTAAAATAATGGAAACGTAATAAGAGAGTAAAATAATAAATAATGTAATAACAATAAAGAGTAAATTAATTAATTAATTAATCGTATCAGGCAACCAAACAGTTGTATTATATTTTTGACAGAATAAAACAAACAAACATACAAAAGACACAGAGTTTGCAAGCTTGGTAGTTGAGTAAATGTCCTTTGACCAGTATCTGGCCACTTGGAGTGCCTCTGGTGTTGCCGCAAGAAGGTCCTCCATTGTGCATGTGGCAGGGCTCAGGTTGCATTGCAGCAGGTGGTCAGTGGTTTGCTCTTCTCCACACTCGCATGTCGTGGATTCCACTTTGTAGCCCCATTTCTTAAGGTTGGCTCTGCATCTCGTGGTGCCAGAGCGCAGTCTGTTCAGCGCCTTCCAAGTCGCCCAGTTTCCTGTGTGCCCAGGGGGGAGTCTCTCATTTGGTATCAGCCATTGATTGAGGTTCTGGGTTTGAGCCTGCCACTTTTGGACTCTCGCTTGCTGGGTGTTCCAGCGAGTGTCTCTGTAGATCTTAGAAAACTATTTCTTGATTTAAGTCATTGACGTGCTGGCTGATGCCCAAACAAGGGATGAGCTGGAGATGTCTCCAAATAATAAATGTAATGATAATAATAAATAAAGTAAAATAATAAATGCAATAAAAATAATACTAATAACAGAGTAAAATAGTAAATAACATTGACTCGAGTATAAGCTGAGGGGAGATTTTTCAGCCTAAAAAAGGGGCTGAAAAACTAGGCTTATGCTCAGGTATATACAGTATGTGTGTTTGCATATGTATTGTAATTTTTTTTTAATTTTTGGGCTTTTTAAGTTTTTAAGAGTGATGGTCACTCGTTGCCCTGATAGGTGAATCGTGTCCAAATTTGGTGTCAATTCGTCCAGTGGTTCTTGAGTTATGTTAATCCCACAAACGAACATTACATTTTTATTTATATAGATGGTGACTTGTTGTACTTTAACAGGAAATAAATAAGGGGCAGGACAGAACAGTGTTTGGTTACAAAGTGAGAGTTCTGTGTTTCTCAGGAGCTCAGCCCTTCTCTCTCTTCCGCTTGCAGAGCATTGTTCTGTGTTGCCCCAGTGCGCTTGTCTGGCACTATTCCCTCACTGACAGCAGGATAAAGACTGGCTCCCCGCTGGACCACTTGCCCATCGCTCCCTCTAACTTGCCCATGCCTGGGGTCAACACGGGCTTCATGCAGCAGGTGAGAAGCTGGCCCCTCTGCACTTCTGGCCTGGCCAACCTCTTGGGTATCTTTGTTAATGCCAGTGAGGCTTCAGGGCACCCTCATTCACATACCCTTCCCTCTAATGCCCCTTCCCTGCCAGGTCCGAGCGAAGCTCCGGGAGATTGAGCAGCAGATCAAGGAGAGGGGCCAGGCGGTGGAGGTGCGCTGGTCCTTTGACAAATGCCAGGAAGCCACTGCAGGTGAGTCTGCACCTGAACTCTGCTACAGTTTTGTTCCCCCTCAGGTTTGCTCTCCTGGCCTTTTCCTTTCCTCTCTCTGCTTAGTGGCTGAATTATCCTTCCTGTTTTCTTCTCTCAGCCTCATGATACCTGACTTCCTTTTCCTTCCCTCCTCCATCCCAGGGTTCACGATTGGCCGGGTGCTGCACACGTTGGAGGTCCTAGACAGCCATAGTTTCGAAAGATCGGACTTCAGCAACTCTTTGGACTCCCTATACAATCGGATATTTGGGGCAGGACCAAGCAAAGATAGCCACGAGGTGAGGGCTGCTTTGGGGCTTAGTTCTTGGGGAAAATTGGTTAATGGGAAATAGATATCAGAGGATTTTGGGCAACAACATAGCACTGCGATAGAATCATGGAGTTGGAAGAAACTGCAGTCCAACGATGCAATGCAGGGAAAGCACAACTGAGTTGCCTGCGGGCTGAGAGGGGAGGTATATAAATATAGCAAATAAATAAATAAACTAAAGCACCCCCAACAGATGGCCACCCTGCCTCTGTTTAAAGCCTTGTTCTTGTAAAGCATCCAAAGAAGCAACCTCCACTGGACTTGGAGGCAGAGAGCTCCACTGTTGAACAGCTCTTCTTACAGTGAGAATTTTTTGATTAGAAATATTAAAAATTAGATATTTTAAGTTACGAATATGTGAGTCAAGCACTGAAAGGGTTAAATGGATGCAATGACTCAGCCAAAGCTGCAGTTCAATATAAGCAGGTGTGCCTGTAGCTTAGTACGCCTTAGTGTTAGTTGCCCTCAGTATGAAGAGGCTTCAGTCTGAGAGAGGCCTCAGTGTGAGCTAAACCTCAGTTTTAGTAGGCTTCAGTGTGAGGTAGGCCTCAGAGTTAGCAGGCCTCAGTGTTTGAGAAGCCTGGTGTGAGAAGCTTCAGTCAGAGAAGCCCGAGGTTGAAGACCTCGTATTTGAAGCTCCAGCGTAAAGGCTGCTGTGAGTGAAAGGTTACTGTGTGAAGCTCCTGTGCAAGTTCGGTGAGAGAGGAAGATCAGTGAGAGCGAACCTGTTTATCTACATGAGAAAAAAGCCCAGAGAGGAAGCAAAGAATGTATAAAGGACTTTATTTGTGTTATAGAAACCTTGTTCTTGTTAATAGTGCAACCATATTATTTTGCTATAAAGAAAAGCCTCTTAACATTCACATAAGCTGACTGGATTCTCAGCCCACCCTCTGCTTCCCTTGCCAGCCTTGTAGTCTGACGCCAGCCTTGTTTCCTGACAGATCTCCCCTGACGATGATGCCGTCGTGGCTCTTTTGTGCGAGTGGGCTGTCAGCCACAAGCGCTCTGGCCGCCATCGGGCAATGGTCGTGGCCAAGCTGCTGGAGAAGCGGCACTCAGAGATCGAGGCAGAGGTGAGCTCCATGGAAGAAGTTGACGGGGATGAACCAGTAGTAAAAAGGAGCAGAAACCAGGTAGAATAGCAACTCCATCAGTCACCAGCCCTTGGGTTGAGGTTTAGAATCCAGTGCAGAGCCTGAGGCAAGCCATAAGGCTAAAGTTGGAAGTCTCAGCACACGATGGTTATTATTTATTTATTTATTTACGACATTTGTATGCTCGCCCTTCTCACTCTGAAGGGGACTCAGAGTGGCTTACATGTAATATGTAAATACAATATATTATATTATAACCATAGCACAATATTAGTATTATATATTACTATATTGTACTACTAGCCATCCCATGCCATGCGTTGCTGTGGCCCAGTCTGGTGATCTGGAAAATAAAGTAATGAGAAAGCGTTGGTTTCTAATATATGTAATGTCTTTATGCTTGTGGGTAAACACTATTTCTTGTTGTTTCTTTGTCAGTGTTGATGTGGAGATTGTCTGATTTGCCTACTCTGGAACATGCAACGTATAATTGTCCTTCTTTAGGGGTCCCTTTCAAATCTATGATACTATATCTGAGTGTGTGTGAATCATATCTATCTATATCTATGGCCGGATGGCTCGTGGTCAGGAAGGCTTTGATTACGTTTTCTTGCCCTGGTGAAGGGAGTTGGACTGCATGTCCTTGAGTATTTTCTGTTGGTCAAGGAGGTTCTGTGTGAGAAGTTTGCCCTAATTCTGTCGTTGGTGGGGTTCAGAATGCTCTTTGATTGTAGGTGAACTATAAATCCCAGCAACTCCCAAAAGACAAAATCAAATTTTTTTGAGTGAAGGACATACATTAGGTTATTAGGTCCAAATTTGGTGTCAATTCGTCCAGTGGTTTATGAGTTATGTCAATCCCACAAATGAACATTACATTTTTATTTATATAGATACCATTATACTGTAATATTATTAGTAATATTACATGTAATATGAAATACAGTATATAATTATAATATCGTATTATTATTATATTGTATTACATTATAATATCTATATTATATAATGTTATGTTGGCACAAAAATAGATGTGCGATGGAGTGCTATTTCTCAGAGTGCGCTCTCTAGTGGGTCATTCCACGGTCTCAAATACCTCTCCTTGGACTCATAACTCTATGTAACACGATTTTTGTTCCTGGATTATAAATGTCATTTCCTAATTGGTTCTATCATGAAAACATGGTAAAAGTTTATTTAACCGCAAAAACTTTGTCTTCGTGGGAAGGACATCCTGCAGCACATTTTGCTATAGTTTTTCAGTGAATATTTCATAGATTTTCAAACAGTTCAACATTGTTTCTGGAGTAGAACAACTACTTTCAGAGTAAGTACTGCACTATTAAACAGAAAATAGCACTTTCAAACCAGGAGCAGATTTTTTTCAAATTTTGTTAGATAGTGTTATGTAGTCTGCTGTGCATCTGGGGATCAGTGCCACTGTACTGAATGTATTGATGCTTCCACAAGTAGTGTTTAAGGTTATATATTGCCTTCCAGGCCACAAGGGTCCCTGAACAGGGAGCAAATAGAAGCAAATGAAACAATTGCATTTATTAAAAAATTCATCCCCCCCAAAAAAAAATTCATTAAAATACTCTTTTTAAAATTCTCAACATTGAATTTTATGGCCACAGGTTGTAGCTTGTGTATAAGTCTATATAGAGCCCGAGAGTAGATTTTTAGGGGCCTAAATGTATGTGTTTTGGTGTAACCTGTACATGAAAGTGGAAGCAACTATTTGGTGTGGGACTTTGTTCCTACTCAAACTCACCTGAGAATTTTGTCTCCCAAATGCATCTTCCTTGAGAGAAGGAAGGGGAAACAGAGCAGAAGAGGTAGCCCTCACTCTGTCCTTGCCTTCATTGTTTTCTGCCCAGCGCTGCGGAGATTCGGAAGTGGTGGATGAAAAGGGCTCCATTTCCTCGGGTTCTCTCTCGGCGGTCAACGCTCCCGTCTTCCAGGACGTCCTGATGCAGTTTCTGGACACCCAGGCGCCCATGCTAAGTATGGCTTCTTGTCCCGGCTTCGTGTCTTCTATGGAGCATGCCCAGAATGGGCCAGATGGTAGGGGAAGAAGGCCGCTTCCTGACCTCCCTGTTCTTCCCTTGGCAGCCGACCAAACCAACGAGAATGAGAAGGTGGAGTTTTTCAACTTGGTGCTGCTCTTCTGCGAACTGGTCCGCCACGACGTCTTCTCGCATAATATGTACATGTGCACGCTCATCTCCCGCGGTGACCTGGCCATCGACCACGGCCCCCGGCCCCCTTCGCCCTTCGATGATGCCGCCGAGGACCACGACCGGAAGGAAGGGGAGGGCAACAGTGGCATCAAGCTGGAGGTCTGCGTGACCGCTCGCACCGGGAAGCTGGGCCAAGGGGAGGGTCCGTGTGTGTGCGTGCCTGCGTGTGCTTTTAGGGGCTTGCTGGTGGGGCTTCTAGCATCCTGAATGGCCGCACCTTGTCTCCTGTCTCTCCCAGGACACGGGCCTATCAGAGTGCCAGATGGACATTGACCACAACTCCAGTGCCATTTTTGACGACATGGAGAAGACAGATTTCTCGGTAGGAAAAATCTGGCCAGGGTCTTCTGAAACCCCATATCCTGATGCCATCTCAGCATTTTGGGACTGTAGCTCCTAACATACCTCAGTATTGGCTAGGATTGATGGGAGATGTAGTTCAGTAGATATCTGGACGGCCATATGAATTCTATCTGGTTTTACCAAATTTTTCTGTTCACGCATCAGCTATGGAGGCATCTCGTCAAGACTCTGCCTTTGGTTCCTTTTACCAACTATGCTCTAAATGGCAGTGGAAGAAATCCCCTGAGATAGGTTTTCATAGGTGGACGTTCCCCTTTTTGCATGAGGCCATCATTATGTGGTTTCTCCACTTTTCAGTACTGTTTCTCCCCCATTCTAAAAGACCTTGAAAATGCCTTTATTCTAAGGCTGGAGGCCCTTCCAAACAGACATATAACCCAGAATATCGAGGCAGAATAACCCACAATATGGGCTTTGTAGTGGGTTATGTGAGTCCACACTGCCATATATTCCATATATATATATATTCCATATATTTCACATGTTTTACGTAATTATGCTGTTGTTTATTGTTTACATTTTCAGTTTTATTTTATTGTAATTTGTTGTTTGGGCTTGGCCTCATGTAAGCCGCTCCAATGGTGGCAGGGTATAAATAAAGTTGTTTATTATTATTATTATTATTATTATTATTATTATTCCAGTTCAGAGCAGATAATATGTGATTTTATTCAGCTGTGTGGAAGGGGCCTACATTTCAGGCTTTTAGGTATAAAACATGCTGGGGTTTTTTTGCCTGAAAGCGCCTCCATAATGTGGTTTCCAGAATTGAACCTGACGCAGTAAAATGATTTTCCTGGCTTAGCCATAAGGACTGCATTTCTCAAATCGAGATGAACCTTGACTTCTCAGATTCTCCCTCCCAGTAGCCTAATAATAATAATAATAATAATAATAATATAATATATAATATTTATATTATATATTTATATTATATATAATATTTATATTATATATTATTATTATTATTATTATTTATACCCCGCCACCATTTCCCCGAAGGGAACTCAGGGCGGCTTACATGAGGCCAAGCCCAAAACATACAATACAGCAAAATAAAATACAAAATGCCGGCAACAAAATTTCATCAGAATAAAATACATAAAGTAGCAAAATAAAATAAACAAAGGAGATTGACATATATAAATTCAAACACAATGGGCAGGCCAAATGGACGAGGTAAAATGATAAAACCCTGGTGGAGATAGGAATAGAAAAAGTGTAATTGAGAGGATGAACAGTGGGGTTAGACTTTTAGTTTACAACAGGGTAAAGTGCATCATAAGGATAACACTAGATGGAACAAACAGAACTCAGGCAAATGGTCACACTCCAAAGTGCGAATACCCCTGGCAGCATGGACAGCGGGAGAGACAGAAGCTGGTGCCCCTTGACATAGTTGGCTTGCTTCCCCCAGGCTTCCCCTTGCTCCCTGGTGCTCAGCGAAAGGTGTGCTGTGCGTGAAAGGCCTGCCGCTCTTTGGTGTCTCAGCCAGGAGACTCCAGGCCAACCCCGCTTTTGTCTCCTACCTGGGCTGCTCTTCCTTCTCCTTCCCGAGGCACGCATCCACCTCACGGGGTCTTATTTTGTCTCTGTGTCCCTTCTTTCCCCGCAGATGTTCTCCCCTCCCATGCACTGTGAGTCCAAGGCCAGCCCTTCCCCTGAGAAGCTGGACCCGGAGAAGGAGAGCAAGCTGCTGCTGCTGAAGGACAGGGCCGCGGATGGCTTGTTGGCCTCGCTCTACGACCAGCCTCGGCACATCCAATACTCGACGCACTTGCCCATCCCTCAGGTAGGAGAAGACCCAGCCTTGTTTGAGAGTGGAATCACATGACTTGGGCAATGCTCCTTCTTTGGGAATTCATGTTCCCAAAGATAAGTCCAAAGTTACACTCAGAAGTGGCTGCATATATCCTTTTTAAAATTCGATTTCTGGAGGGATCTTATCCCTGCCTCTTGTTTTCTTGCATTCTTGTTGAGGTACATGTCGCACCACAAATTATTTTACTGAATAGTAAAATAGGCAGTAAGAAGCCAGACATTGAAGCTGAAAGGCTGTTCAGTACTAATCAAAGTGGCTAGTTGAAACGTTCACACCTGCCTCAAACAGACAAGAGTTCTTTCTCCCACTCTGGACATTCTACAGATATATACTGTATATACTCAAGTATAAGCCTAGTTTTTCAGTCCTTTTTTTAGGCTGAAAAAGTCTCCCCSGGTCTTATYCTTGAGTCYATGTTATATATTATTTTWCTTTGTTGTTGTWATTATTATTATTATTATTATTATTATTACATTTATTATTTTACTCTATTTATTATTGTTATTGTTACATTTATTATTTTACTGTATTGTTATTATTACTGTTATTATTACATTACTCTATTTATTATTATTGGAGGACATGRAAACATATTTACATTGAAMAAGGTGAYYATAATGGTTTAAACAGAGTTGGACAGTGTTATCTTGAATTGCAGTTTTATATAAATATTCAAAAACATTTAARCTACTGATGCCTCAATTAATATAATTTTATTGGTATCTATTTTTATTTTGAAATTTACCAGGAGCTGCTGCATTTCCCACCCTRGGCTTATATTTGAGTCAATCCATTTRCCCAGTTTTTTGTGGTAAAATTAGGTGCTTCGGGTCAGCTTATATTRGAGTATATACGGTAAATCCCACTTGCCTAGTTTCCAACAGACTTCACAACCACTGAGGATGCCTGCCATAGATGTGGGTGAAACGTCAGGAGGGAATGCTTCTGGAACATTGCCACACAGCCCAGAAAACTCACAGCAACCCAGTGATTTTGGCCATGAAAGCCTTCGACAACATATTTTACTGAATGCTTTATGCTGGACAACTGGGGAAAGTAGGGGCACATATTTAATCCGAAAGGCAAGACAGCCATTTGTACACGGAGAAGCCTCTCAGCTCTCCCTTTTCCAATTCCTGGATTTTCAGGAGGAGTCCAGTAGCCACGAATGCAACCAGAGGCTGGTGGTCCTCTTTGGAGTTGGGAAGCAGCGGGACGATGCCCGGCATGCCATCAAGAGGATCACCAAAGACATCCTGAAGGTGTTGAACAGGAAGAGCACAGCCGAGACAGGTCTGTGGGAGTCCTGACCCCAAAGGAGTGCCTACTGGGCTGACTGGGAGGGCCGTGGGGGAGTTCTAGAGGAGGCCAGAGCTGAAAATGGTCAGAGGCACCCATTCCCTGCCCCGCACAGTGCTTCCAGGGAGGGAGCAGAGATCTGGGAAGATCTGGAGGGCTTTTCAAACGAGGCCTATTGAGTCACAGGCTGTGCTGTGCTGTGCCTGGCCTTCTTTTTCAGGAGGGGAGGAAGGGCAGAAGAGGAAAAGGAACAAGCCGGAGGCCTTCCCGACAGCCGAGGACATCTTTGCCAAGTTCCAGCACCTTTCTCATTTCGACCAGCACCTTGTTACCTCTCAGGTGAGCACTTCGAAGGTGGAGGCAACTTGGAGGCCTTCTTTATGAGTGGACCTCTTGGCAGTTTGCTGAGAGAGTGTGACTTCTATCAGTGTGGGCCAAACTGGGGCAACTGCGCAAGGAAAGCTTCTTATTTATGGCTCTGCTCTTCCCAGGTATCGCGCAACGTTTTGGAGCAGATCACCAGCTTTGCCTTAGGGATGTCCTACCACCTGCCTCTGGTGCAGCACGTCCAGTTCATCTTTGACCTGATGGAATATTCGCTCAACATCAGCGGGCTCATCGACTTCGCCATCCAGGTGATCCCCTGAGGGTCTCTGGACTGCTTGGTTTTGGGTTGGGTGGCCATAAAGGGTTTTCTAGGCGTAAACTATATCTGGTTTGGGGTTGGGTGGCCATAAAGGGTTTCCAGGCCTAATCTTTGCCAGGTTTGGTGTTGGGTGGCCATGAAGAGTTTCCAGGCATAATCTGTGCCTGGGTTGGTGTTGGGTGGCCTTAAAGGGCTTCCAGGCCCAATTTGTCCCTGGTTTGGGGTTGGGTGACCATAAAGGACTTCCAGGCCTAATCTGTGCCTGATTTGGAGTTGGGTGGCCTTAAAAGGTTTCCAGGCCTACTTGTGCATGGTTTGGGGTTGGGTGGGGCCTCATCTATACATAGTTTGGGGTTGGATGGCCATAAAGGGCTTCCAGGAGTTGGGTGGCCATGAAGAGTTTCCAGGCATAATCTGTGCCTAGTTTGGTGTTGAGTGACCATAAGGGGCTTCCAGGCCTAATCTGTGCTTGCTTTGGGGTTGGGTGGCTTTAAAGGGCTTCTAGGCCTAATCTGTGCCTGATTTGGAGTTGGGTGGCCATAAAGGGTTTCCAGGCATAATCTGTGCCTGGTTAGGTGTTGAGTGGCCTTAAGAGGTTTCCAGGCCTAATTGTGCATAGTTTGGGGTTGGGTGGCCATAAAGGGCTTCCCGGCCTAAGGGTCACTCAACTGAAAATGGTAATAATAATAATAATAATAATAATAATAATAATAATAATAATGACTTTCGAATCCGGACTGACAAAGTTTTGGAACACAATACACCAGACATCATGATTGTGGAAAAGAAAAAATTCTGGATTATTGATGTCACCATACCAGGTGACAGTTGCATTGAGGAAAAACAACAGGAAAAACTTAGCAGTTATCAAAACCTCAAAATCGAACTGCAAAGGCTCTGGCATAAACCAGTACAGGTGGTCCCAGTGATCATTGGCGCACTGGGTGCCGTGCCAAAAGATCTCTGCCGGCATTTGGAAACAATAAACATTGACAAAATCACGATCTGTCAACTGCAAAAGACCACCTTACTTGGATCTGCGCGCATCATTCGAAAATACATCACACAGTCCTAGACGCTTGGGAAGTGTTTGACTTGTGATTTTGTGATACAAAATCCAGCATATAGAACTCGTTTGCTGTGACACACTGTGCTTTTGTGTCAGTATAATAATTTTTATTTGTTACCTGCTTCTCCTCACAGCTTGAAGCAGGGTACAACACAGTCAAAACATATCAACATAAAATACCTTCAGTCAAATACATATATCAGAATGCACCATTATACAGTATATAACACCAAAACACAGAGTACAAAGATCAACATATAGCGACAATAAGAGTCAAATCCAAAACTCATAAAATTTCACTCAGTTGAAACTATGACTAATTCAGTGTGCAGATGGAGCAGGGCAGGAGACCAGCTGGTCTCCGAGTTATTTTCCAAGCGCCTTATGATAAATGAATTTAGGACTGGATCCATCACTCACTGTCTTAGAAGTCACTGGCAATGGCTGTGTAATAGGTAGATAGAGTACCGTACCACAGTGAGGTTTGACTCTGAGCAAACTAACCTCATGACACTGAGGCCAACTTTGACTTAGATTTTATTTATTTCTTTACTTACTGTATTTATATTCCACCCTTCTCACCCCGCAGGGCACTCAGGACGGATTACAATGTACATATGCATGACACAAAACATATATAGACAGACACTCAGAGGCTATTTAACAATCCAGTTTTTTTTCCTGAGGGTATTATGGCCACCAGGGGAGCTGTCACTTCACCGTCCATTTGTGACACTGATGAAGTGCTTCCTCATTCTTTGCATGCTTGCTGGAGATTTTTATGGCCTCGTAAATTAGTTAAATTAGCCTCCCCACATAAGTGGTACTTACATTTCCTACTTGACAGATGCAACTGTCTTTTGGGCTGCAAAGGTCAACAACAAGCTACACAATTTGGTTGGAAGCTCACTCTGACCTGGGCTGGCTTCGAACTCATGACGTTTCGGTCAGTAGTGATCTTAATACAGCTGACTCCCAGCCAGCTGCGCCACAGTCCTAATTGCCTTTCATTAATTTTGGGTTGTAAAACTACTGCAGCAGCATCCCCAAGAACTCTGAGCTTGGTGTGTCTGTATGTGTGATATTATCTATGTGCCACGACTCCCTCTCAACTCACATTTGTTCTCATTGATGCTGGAATCAGTTGCTGAATGAGCTGAGCGTGGTAGAAGCTGAGCTGCTGCTGAAGTCCTCCGATCTGGTGGGCAGCTACACCACCAGCCTGTGCCTCTGCATCGTGGCCGTCCTACGGCACTATCATTCCTGCCTTATCCTCAACCAGGACCAGATGGCCCAAGTCTTCGAAGGGTAAGGCCTAGGCCCTCTTTGGCTCGGACTACGGGAAGATGGCATCAGCGGTATTTCCCACCATAGAATCATAGACTCTGTAAGAGAACACATAGGCCATTTAGTACAAACTCCTGCTATGCAAGAAAAACACAATTAAAGCACCCTCGACAGATGGCCATCCTGTTGGGTGACAACTCCCTCTTATTAACAAAATACTCTCCTCATAAATGTACAGCAGAGTAACTTATTAGCAGCAGTGTGACCCAGCACCAGGAGCCCAAAGTGATAAAAACAACAAAAACACACAGACCAATGTTATATTTTCCATAGGAGGCTTTTCTTTATAGCAAAATAATATGGGTGCACTATTTAGAAGAACAAGGTTTCTACAACACAAATAAAGTTCTTTATATTTCCTTCTTTGCTTCCACGCTGGGCTTCTTTCTCATGCGGATAAACAGCTTCGCTCTCACAGGCCTCTTCTCACACTAAACTTACACAGGAGCTTCACACAGGGGCTTTATATACACAGCAGCCTTCACACATGATGACCTTTAACCTGGTGCTTCTCTCACTGAAGCTTCTCACACCAGGTCTACTCATACCGAGACCTTCTCATACCGAGACCTTCTCATACTGAGGTCTACTAACACTGAGGCCTTCTCACACTGAGGGCTCTCTCAGGCTCACATCTACCTCAGACTAAGGCCTCTCACACGGAGGGCTCTCTCACACTTAGGCAAACTTATACAGGAGCTTCGCACAATAGCTTTTTACACACAGCAGCCTTTACAATGGCCTTCAACCTGGGGCTTCTCTCACTGAAGCTTTTCACACACCGCCTACCTCACACTGAGGTCTATCTTACACTGAGGCCTTCTCACACTGAGGCCTCTCTCAGACTGAGGCCTTTCATACACTGAGGCTAACTAACACTGAGACCTTTCCCCACTGAGGCCTCTCTCAGACTTAGGCCTTTCATACACTGAGATGAACTAACAGTGAGGCCTTTCCCCCACTGAGCCCTCTCTCAGACTGAGGCCTTTCATACACTGAGGCTAACTAACACTGAGGCCTTTCCCCACTGAGGCCTCTCTCAGACTGAGGCCTTTCATACACTGAGATGAACTGACACTGAGGCCTTTCCCCCACTGAGGCCTCTCTCAGACTGAAGCCTTTCATACACTGAGGCTAATTAACACTGAGGTCTTTCCCCATTGAGACCTCTCTCAGACTGAGGCCTTTCATACACTGCGATGAACTGACAGTGAGGCCTTTCCCCAACTGAGGCCTCTCTCAGACTGACACCACTCATATGCTGAGGCGAACTAACACTGAGGCCTTCTCATACTGAGGCCTACTAACACACTGAGGCTCTTCTCCCACAGAGACCTCTCTCAGACTGAGAGCTACTAAGCTACAGACACACCTGCTTATATCGAACTGCAGCTTTTGCTGAGTCATTGCATCCATTAACCCTTTCAGTGCTTGACTCACATTTTTGTAATTAAAAATACCTAGTTAATTTTTAATATTTCTGACATATACAGCCTCTGTTGAAAAGCCTCCAAAGAAGGGGCTTCCACCAGATTCCGAGGTAGAGAGTTCCACTGTTGAACAGATCTTCATAATGGTCAGGAAGTTCTTCCTCGTTTTCAGGTGAAATCTCCTTCCCTGTCACTTGAACCTGTCTCCATTGAGTCCTAGTCTCCAGGGCAGCAGAAAATAAACACCTGCTCCCTCTTTCTTATAGCATCCTTTCACATATGTATACATGGCTCTCTTATCTCTGCTTGTTCTTCTCTTCTGGCAGCTGAACAGACCAAGCTCTTTAAGCTGCTCCTCAGAGGAATTAATGGTCTCCAAGCCTTTGATGATTTTAGTCTCCCTCCTTTGGATATCTTCCAGCTTAGAGTCAATATTTCTCTTAATATCTCTCATTGGGATGGTCGGGAGCTGGATCTTTGCAGCTGCACAGACAGAATCCTTGTTAGGTCCCTAATCCACCAAATAACCTGTATCTAGAACAGGGGTCCTCAAACTAAGACCCGAGGGACGGATACGGCCCTCCAAGGTCATTTACCCGGCCCTCGCTCAGGGTCAACCTAAGTCTGAAACTATTTGAAAGCACACAACAACAACAACAACAAAACAATCCTATCTCATCAGCCAAAAGCAGGCCCACACTTCCCATTGAAATACTGATAAGTTTATATTTATTGAAAATATTCCTCATTTTAATTATTGTGTTATTTTAAACAAATAAGATATGTGCAATGTGCATAGGAATTCATTCAAATTATAATCTGGCCCTCCAACAGTTTGAGGGACTGTGATGTGGCCCTCTCTTTTAAAAAGTTTGAAGACCCTTGATCTAGAAGCTCCCTGAACCTGAGGGGACAGCATTCATTTTCTGTGTCCCTTGGAGACACAGCGCTCTGGGGATTTTACCATCGAAGCTTCTGGGGTCAGACCTGCCCACCAGATACTTTTGTCATGCTCCCCTCCCCATTGCCCCTTCTCCTCCCCTGCCTTTCCTTCCAGGTTGTGTGGGGTGGTGAAGCATGGCATGAATCGCTCCGATGGCTCTTCGGCCGAGCGCTGCATCCTGGCCTACCTCTACGACCTGTACACATCCTGCAGCCACCTCAAGAGCAAATTCGGAGAGCTCTTCAGGTAAGGTGCCTTTCGGGTGGGGGCCTTGCAGGCCTTTTCTGGCACTCGAGTGCAGAGCAGTAAACCTCTTTCGGCTCAAAGGCTGAATTCAGTTTCAAAATAATTGCTTGAGGACTGCTTTCTAGGGATGCATCAGGTCAAACATAAAAGGGATGGGTCAGAAATACTGAGCTACCTTAGCTTTTAAAGCCAGTGTAAAAAAAGGTAAATAATAATAATAATAATAATAATAATACATCCTGCATATCAGATATTTACATTATGTATTGTCGAAGGCTTTCATGGCCGGAATCACTGGGTTGTTGTAGGTTTTTCCGGGCTATATGGCCATGTTCTAGAGGCATTTTTTCCTGATGTTTCGCCTGCATCTATGGCAAGCATCCTCAGAAGCTTTTCTGCCTTCTATAGTATAGCAAAAGACTCAGATGTGCTTATGGTCAAGCCAGGCCAGCTCAGACAAGCCATCACCTCACTACCTCTGAGGATGCTTGCCATAGATGCAGGCGAAACGTCAGGAGAGAATGCCTCTAGAACATGGCCATATAGCCCGAAAAAACCTACAACAACCCACTTAATAATAAGTGATATCATTTAAAAAAACTTCATTTATACCCTGCCACCATCTTCCCTTGACATTAAGTCTAGTCGTATCCGACTGGGGGTGGTGCTCATCTCTATTTCTAAGACAAAGAACCAGCATTGTTCGTAGACACCTCCAAGGTCATGTGGCCAGCATGACTGCATGGAGCACCGTCACCTTCCCGCCAGAGCGGTACCTATTTGCATGTTTTTGAACTGCTAGGTTGGCAGAAGCTGGGGCTAACAACGGGACCTCTCCCCGCTCCCCGAATTCAAACCACTTACCTTTTGGTCAGCAAATTCAGAACCTCAGCGGTTTAATCCACTGCACCACCATGGGCAGTATAGTCGGGTTTAATATGGGTAATATGTCCTCTTTAGGAATCTGTAGGACCTTTGACATGACTTTATGGTCAACTTCCCACATATAGTTGTGCTGTAGGACCTACACAAATGCTTTTCTAGGCATTTGTAGGTCCTCCATCATGATCGTGTGGTCAGTTGTCCATAGAGTAATATTGGAGGACGTGAAGGTGACCTTAACCGCAGCAAATATGACTGTTTCTATTTATTTAAGAATTAATGCGACAGCCTTTTGGCTAAAAGGACTCCCAGAATGGCTTATAAATAATTCATCTTAATACTTCCTACTATACCTAGGACTCAAACATAAGGAAAGGGTAGTGGCAGCTGGGGAAAAGCTGAAGGAGCCAGACTGTGGCTTGAGGTTCCTCATCTGTGATGATGATGTAAATGATGCTTTGCTTCCAAGGAAGAGGCCCCAGTGAGATCAGTAGGGTCTGTAAGGGATATCCACACTAGACACTGTCTTGGGGTCTCCCTGTTGTTGGGTGGAAGGGGCCCCGGTCCGGGAAGAGTGTTTTAGGAGGCCTCCTGCCCCTTTGGCCAATGCCTTCCTGCCCCACCAGCGACTTCTGCTCCAAGGTGAAGAATACCATCTACTGCAACGTGGAGCCCTCCGACTCCAACATGCTCTGGGAGCCCCTCTTCATGATCGACACCATTGAGAACCCCTCAGCCCACAACTTCACCTACACCAACCTGGGCAAGAGCCTCACCGACAACCCAGCCAACCGCTACAGCTTCGTGTGTAATGCCCTGATGCACGTCTGCGTGGGGCACCACGACCCGGACCGGTGAGCACAGGATGGATATGGGCAGGGGCTGTGCCTGTGGGGATGCCCAGCTGGAACCATAAAGAGCAGATTAAACAAGATTTACCGCATTGACTCGAATCTAATTCACACCTCAGTTTGCAAAACCCTGAAACCAAAAAAAAGGATTTGCTGCCAAGTGTCATGCGCAGCGGCAAAAAGAGCACTCTTCATAATTTAGCCCCAAAAGGTCCGCATCACAGTTGCTGCCTGCTTAGCATAATAATAATAATAATAATACTTTATTTATACCCTGCCACCATCTCCCCAAGGGACTCAGGACGGCTTACATGAGGTCAAGCCCAGCAATACAACAGTGCAAACGTACAACATAAGAATAAAATAAAATAAAATACAAGAAACATTATAAATACACACATCAAACAATATAAAATCACAATATTTGCACACAGAGAATTGATATAATGTATCTGGACAGGCAGCAACAATAAGGCACAGCTTTTGTGACCAAATTACATTTGGCAGCAAATCCTTTTTTTTGGTTTCAGGGTTTTGAAAATTGTGGTGCGCGTTACATTCAATGGTGCATTAGACTCAAGTAAATACAGATAAATGTTAAAGTATTGATGTCAACAATATAGTTATTTATATTTGATTATATATTAATATTTTATTATTCAATGGGTCCATTGTGTCTTGCAATGGACATCCTAAATGCATCCGTCTGACTGACTATTATAACTGGGACTCATTTTTAGGGGTCGTACTGCGTGCTGTTGTAGTTCAGCCCATGATTGTGCCTGCTTCTAATGTCAATGAGGAAGTGGATCATGGGATTTCTGGGCCTACTGAGCTTGCATGAGATTTTAAATCCTAAAATTGAGCGCTCTGTTTCTCTGCCATTAGTGAAAGCGAAGGCCACATTCCAGAGAGTGGCCCAAAGAAGTCTTTCTCTAGGGAAGCTAGTTCAGAAGATGAAATACCAGGTGGAGAGGTTAATGAGCTGAGAGATAGGAGGCTTAGTTTTCACAAACTCCGAGCTGCTTCACTGACTTGGCGAAGATCACAGCGCTTGTTAGAGAGAAAAAAGTTATCAGATAGTCATGGAAGACAGAATGCTTTCATGGCTTTGTTAGAGAAACTAGAGAGATCAATGTTAGTCAACGTTGGTGATTGAGGATACATCTCTCAAGTCAAGCCTACTAAGGGATTTCTAATTCCATGTTTCCTTTTGCTCTTGTTCCATGCTTCCAAGTTTAAAGGATTGTCCTGTATCTTGTGTATTAGATTTATGCTACCTTGTGTATCCTGGTTCCTTTGTATTCCTGGTTTTTGATGCTACTCTTGTACCTTGAATCTTGTGGAATATTTCATACCTTTTGACTTTGACATTTTTACAGGGTGAGGCAGCATAACTTCCTTTTTTCAAAACTTAATAAAATCCATTGTATGAATCAGATTTTTTTTATTATTATCTGTTATAACATTCCAGTTTCAATTAGAGTTATTACTTAAAGTCTTTTTGTTATTATCTGGACATTTATCAATTTATTCGAGCTGCTGAGGTTGTTTTTCAGCTATGTTTATATGCTTGGTAATGGCGGTTTCTTATTCACTCATTATTTTCGTTTTCAGTCTCCATCGGCATTCATAAATTATGAGTGTATTATGAGCTTATCATTTACCTTTTGAAGATTTGTTTCTGCTCATTAGGTCCTCCACCGCTTTCCCTTTCTTTCCAGTCCAAAAGGATAAATCCAATTCTCTTTATCAGCTCATTTTTCACTGCTTATTGCTATTTTGCTCAAGTGTGGCAAGGGATACGTCTTTACTGGGCCATGGATGACTCCCCCCCCCCCCTTCTCCATTCTCTGTACACTGAGTAAAGCGATTTTTGGCATTTGTCATGACTCTTGCCAGCATAGCAGGCGTTATGTTGGCAATTTCTTCCCGGATGTTGGTCTTGAAATCTTGTAGGGTCCTTGGACGGTTCACATAAACACGGGATTTCAAAAAACCCCATAGAAAAAAAATCACAAGGGGCCAAATCTGGAGAGCGGGCCGGCCACTCCAAATCCACTCGAAAAGTAGACCTCAATGGCAAAAGCACGCTCCTCACTGTTCCAACACATGATGGCGACTGAACTGTGTCAGGACAAAACTTTATACTCCCGCCTCTTGAACGAGACCACTAGCGCTCCGCTACGTCTTCAACCGATTGAATGGCGCACATTTTTTAAAAGGAGGTTATGCTGCCTCACCCTGTACTATTTTTGCTGAACCGCTTTTAATATATTTTCAATAAACTGCTTTGCTGATGTAACTTGGACTGGAGTGTGGTGGTTAAGTTCAGAGGTGCTTCCTGTCCTGGAATACAACATGAGCTTCCTGAAAAAAATCGTGCTAGGGCTTATTTTCCGGTGAGGTCTTATTTGGGGAAAAGAGCGTCGCAGCTGATGGTTATTTGAAGTATCCTTGTGTAGCAGTAGATATTTTGAGGTGTTCCAACCAATGACCTACCCTTCTTTCTTTCTTTCTTTCTTTCTTTCTTTCTTTCTTTCTTTCTTTCTTTCTTTCTTTCTCTCCCTTCTGTGCTATTTCTTTCTCAGGGTCAACGACATTGCGATCCTTTGTGCCGAACTCACTGGTTACTGCAAGTTGCTGAGCGCAGAGTGGCTGGGCGTCCTGAAAGCCCTATGCTGCTCCTCCAACAATGGGACATGCGGCTTCAACGACCTCCTCTGCAATGTGGACGTAAGGACAGGGCCGGGATGGACATTCGAGGCACTGACTCAAAGGAGGGAGGGTGGGCTCAGAGGGAGAGAAATGTGCCTGTCAAGTAGACTGAGAGAAAGAAGAAAGCAGAATGTCATCAGAAGGGCAGACCAGGGTTGTGTTGGGAAACTTTGAAAAAGGAGAAAGCATTTGAAAAGTTAACCAGAAACAGCAGCTGCAGTTTAGCAGATGCTCTGGAATGAGGCCTTGACTAGTTGTAGACACAGACTGCTCCGTTTCAGGACTTAAAATCTCAGGCCCAGGAAGCCCCATTAACGGCAATATCAGACACCACCATGGGCAGAACTACAACGCAAGACTTGCCAGGTGGCACATGGCTCTCCACAAGTCTCCTTGTGGAGAGAAAAGCAGGGCAGTAATAATAATAATAATTTCATAAAATTTGCGGCGTGATACGTTTGCTTAGAATCACAGAATCCTAGAGCTGAAAGGGACCCCAGGGACCATCTAGTCCAACTCCATTCATTCTGCTAGCCAGGAAAAGCACAGTCAAAGCACTTCTAACAGATAGCTATCCAGCCTCTGCTTAAAAGCCTCTAAAGGCCCATGTCTGCCCAGGGATCCATCCATGGGACCGGGCTGTGGCGCAGCTAGTTAGTAGCCAGCTGCATTAAATCACTACTGACTGAGAGGTCATGAGTTCGAAGCCAGCCCAGGTCGGAATAAGCTCCCGACTATTAATAGTCTAGCTTGCTGTTGACCTATGCATCCTGAAAGACAGTTGCATCTGTCAAGTAGGAAATTTAGGTACCGCTTTATGCACAGTGATTGAAATTCAGGGTGGGAAAACAAAGCCAAAGCAGAGATCCTTTTCCCAATTTGGCCAGCTGCAATCTTTATCAGCATCCGTCATGCGAGTCCTTCCCAACAGGCGCATCGATCACCCTAAAGCCAGGGCCTGCACTGCATGACTGACAGGGAAGAGAAGGATCTGTGGCCAGTGCAGGCCTTCTCTAAATCCAAACCCAGAGAAGCAAAGGCAGGAAATCAAGGAAAAAGGGTGCCACGAAATCCTTGGACGAGACTCATCTCTCTCATAAAACCTTCCAGGAGCGTGCATAAGAATGAGGAAGTACTCCATCAAAGGACTCGGTGTCACAAGTGGACTGTGAAGTAACAGCTCCCCCTGTGGCTGGAATTGGGCATACCCTCATGAAGCTGGGAAAGCTGGAATGTTTATTTATTTATTTCTGATATTTCTATCCCGTTCGTTCTCAACCCCCGAAGGACGGCTTACATTTGGCAGCAATTCGATGCCAAATGTACAGGGCATGTAAGACATATCTGTTTCGACAGGCCTTTGATTTTTGATATTGCTGTTTTTAAATTGTTTTAAATTGTTTTTAAATTGTGTTCGATTTTAGCCTGTTCTTGTAAGCCGCTCCGAGCCCCAGGGGAGTGGTGGCATATAAGTTTGAATAATAAATTAATAAAATAAATTACCTATAACACAGCAATATAATAACAATTAAAACAATAAGTAAAACATCAGTTAAAAACAGTAAAAACAGTATTAATAGCCGTAATATCATTCCAGTCAATTCCATATCCAATTCCATGTCCAAAGTGCTATCTATGTCTGTTGTCCAAAAGCCTGGTCCCAGAACCATGGCTTCAATTTAAATTGCCTCTGTGCCTGTCTATATGTTGTATGTCTAGGGCATTGAATGTTTGCCATATATGAGTGCATTGTAATCCGCCTTGAGTCCCCTGCGAGGTGAGAAGAGCGGAATATAAATACTGTAAATAAATAAATAAGGAGCCTCCATTGAACTTTGAGGCAGACAGTTCCCGTGTTGAACAGCTCTTTTTATGGTTAGGAGGTTCTTCTTCCTAATTTTCAGGTGGGATCTCCTTTCCTGCCATTTGTACCTATGGCTCCATTGAGTGCTAGTCTCCAAGGCAGCAGAAAGGAAGCCTGCTTCCTCCTTCCTATTTCAGATATTTAAGCATGGCTCCTCTCGACCTTCTGTTCTGGAGGCTAAACATACTCAGCTCTTTATGCTTGAAGAATGTTCTCTTCCCTGAGAAAGGTTGAGCCTTGTCCAAGGATTTCCTGGCACCCTTTTGCCTTGATTTCCTGCCTTTGCCACTCTGGGTTTGGATTTAGAGAAGGCCTGCACTGGCTACAGATCCTTCTCTTCCCTGTCAGTCATGCAGTGCAGGCCCCGGCTTTAGGGTGATCGATGTGCCTGTTGGGAAGGACGGATGCTGATAAAGATTGCAGCTGGCCAAATTGGGAAAAGGATCTCTGCTTTGACTTTGTTTTCCCACCCTGAATTTCAATCACTGTGCAGTGAGGATGGCTTTAGAAACAAAATATGCTCTATTTCCCATCGTGGTCCCTGTGAATCGCACATATGGTAATTTCTGCACCTTGGCCTTTTCACAGCCATTCTGGCCGTTTTTCACCTTGGCCTTTTAGGCTTTTCCTTTTGCGGCACTGCCGCTTAAGTCTCAGAAGGCACAAATGGTAAGTTATTGTCCCCACAGGGAAAAGAAGATGCCAGCTAGTGCTTCAGGGGGGCTGACGGCAAAAGAGCTCTTTGATAGTGCGTGGCTTCGAGCCCAGACTCGCGATTCTGCCTCATTAGAGGAGTAAACACACAGAACAAGACTGCGATAGATGCCCCTCTCCAAGACATAAAAAGTAAATAATAAGAATCAAGGAACATGAAAGGCACTGCAGACTACTTCAGTCAGAGAAATCAGCCATAGCAGAGCACCTGATGAACCAACCTGGACACAGCATATTATTTGAGAACACAGAAATGCTGGACCACTCTCACAACCACCATGTCAGACTACACAGAGAAGCCATTGAAATCCACAAGCATGTGGACAATTTCAACAGAAAGGAGGAAACCATGAAAATGAACAAAATCTAGCTACCAGTATTAAAAAATTCTAAAATTGCAACAGCACAACAACAGAGAGGAAACAAACAAGGACATCTAATTACCTCTCAACAAAAGATTGCTCCAGGCACTGCCAGGCCATTGTATGCTACTCAAGGTGGTCAGTTGAAACATTCACACCTAGTTCCAGCAGACAAGAGTCCTTTGTCTCACCCTGGTCATTCCACAGATATATAAACCCCTCTTCCTAGTTCCCACAGACCTCACTACCTCTGAGGATACTTGCCATAGATGCAGGCAAAACGTCAGGAGAGAATGCCTCTAGACCAGTGATGGGCAACCTTTTGAGCTTGGTGTGTCAAAATTTGCCAAACACCTGAGCATAACTTGGGTGGGGTGTCAACTTCGAGAAAAAAAACCCATAATTTTGCAATATTTATAGTTTATGTAAGAAAAATGTATAATCCATGCTGAGTTATAGAGTGAACAATGCTCACACGTGCAGATGTTAAATTTGTAGAGCCTTTTACAAATTTAAGGATGGAATTAGATTGGCTCTTATAAGGTGTACTTCTCTGTATGCATGTGGCCGCGTGTCATCAAAAATAGCCATGCGTGTCAGTGCTGACACGCGTGTCATAGGTTCACCATCACAGCTCTAGACCATGGCCATATAGCCTGAAAAACCTACAACAACCCAGTGATTCCGGCCATGAAAGACTTCGACAATACATTAAATAATAAGAGATACTTAGGCAGTCCGCAGTCAGGTACGAAAGAAGGCAGTCCAATAAAAGCTAGTCAGGAACGAAGGTTCAAGAGCTGCTGCTAAAGTGGTGGATGAAGAGAACTGGAGGCAGTAGCCCCTCCCACTGGCTATATATACACATAAGGGGAGAGTGGGTGGGGCTAACCGCCAAAAATATTTGGTAAGATCTCTAGAAGGTTCCGAAACTGTGTGCGCAGGCGCAGAAATTACCATATGTGCGAATTCACAGGTGACCACTCGGGAAACTACGGTTACAGGTAAGCAACCTATATTTTACTCGAATCTAATGCTCACCTGTTTGGGCTAAATTTCCTTGCCAAAATTAGGGTGTATATCATACAGTCACCTTAGTGCTGAGACAAAGGCAAAGCTGCTTGAGGAGCTCCACTTTGAAGAACCTCATCTCATTTAATGGCCATGGCCCATTCCTATAGGATTCTGGGATTTGTCATTTGGTGAGGAATTAGCACTCTTTGGCAGAGAAGGCTCAAGATCATGAAGAACAACATTCCCCATGCCTCCATAGCATTGAACCAAGGCAGTTAAAGTGGATTCATTCTGCAACATAGATGTACCCCAAGGTGTTCTTTTCCACTGGCGGAAGGCATTGTGCTCTAACCTTTTGTTTTTAAAGAAGAGATACTAAGCAGGCAGCAACAAAAGTGTGCTCCTTTTGGGACCAAATGACAAAGAGTGCACTTTTTACTGCTGTGCTTCATATTTGAGCGTCATATAGGGAGCATACCACCCTCCTGTTATGTCAGCTCCACTGGCTGCTGATCCAATTCTGAGCACAATTCAAAGTGCTGGTTTTGACCTATAAAACCCTATATGGCTCCGGCCCAGCATACCTGTCCAAACGTATCTCCTTTTACGTCCCACCTCGGAGTTTAAGATCTTCTGGGGAGGCCCTGCTCTCAGCCCTGCCTCTGTCTCAAACACGCTTGGCGGGGATGAGGGACAAGACCTTCTTGGTGGTGGCCCTCCCACCTGTGGAATTCACTCCCCAGGGAAATTAGGTCATCGTCATCCCTCCTCACCTTTAGAAAGAAGATAAAAACGTGGATGTGGACCAGGCCTTTGGGTAATTAGGCGGAAATGACAATGACAATGTTGACAATGGCTTGGAAATGGATTATGGATAAGTTTAATGGATTACTCAATCATAGAATTCGGCTAGATAATGGCCACCAGACTGGTAATAGTTCAGTAGATTGTAAGTATATTGTTTTAGTGTTTTAATGTTTTAACTATTATAATTATTGGTGTTTTGTATTTATTATGCGGCATCAAATTGTTTATTGCGGCATCAATTGGAAGCCACCATAAGTCCCCCCCCCAGGAGTTGAAAAGGGTGGGGTAAAAGTGTTCGAAATAAATGAATAAATGAATAAATTTGACAGCAAATAATTTTGGGGCTTTTTAGGGTTTTGAAAATCGAGTTGCGCATTGGACTTCCTCTTTCAGCTAGTGATTGAGGGAGAAGTGGCAGAAATAAACAAAGAAGCAGAGGGACTTTTGCTTATGTGTCCGGCCTCTAATGCAAAGCTGAGCAAAGTCTCCTTTTGAGGATTCTGCAAAATTAAAAAAGGAAATGATCATGATTTGGTGTTGGTTTGGATCCAACACCAAATCATGTGTTGGATCCAATTGCTGTTTTGGCATCTAACAAAGGAATTCTCCCCTTGAATTAGGGGTTTTTTTTTGGGGGGGGGGGTTAGAAACCTGGCCTGAATTTTGCCTGAAATATTTTTTAAAAATATTAAAAATATTAAAAATTAACTAGGTGAGAGAGGCACCAGTCTGAGAGAGACCTCAGTGTGAGGTAAACCTCAGTGTTAGTAGGCCTCAGTATGAGGTAGGCCTCAGAATTAGTAGGACTCAGTGTGTCAGGGGCTTGGTATGAGAATGCTTCAGTATAAGAGAAGCCCAAAGTTGAAGGCCATCATGTGTAAAGCTCCAGTGAGAAGGCTCCTCTGTGTAAAAAAGCTACTGTGTGAAGCTCCTGTATAAGTTCGGTATGAGAGGAAGCTCAGTGAGAGTGAAGCTGTTTATGTGCATGAGAACGAAGCCCAGCATGGAAGCAAAGATGGAAGTATAAAGAACTTTCTTTGTGTTATGGAAACCTTGTTCTTGTAAATAGTGCAACCATATTATTTTGCTATAAAGAAAAGCCTCATATGGAAGAGATAACATTGATCTGTGTGTTTTTGTTTTTTTATCACTTTGGGCTACTGGTGCTGAGTCACGTTGCTGTAATTAAGTTACTCTTCTATACATTTATGAGGAGGGTCTTTTGTTAATGAGCCCATAATGAGCCCAACTCAATTTCTCCTCTCTCTCAGGTGAGTGACTTGTCCTTCCATGACTCCCTTGCCACGTTTGTGGCCATCCTCATTGCCCGCCAGTGTCTCCTCCTCGAGGACCTCATCCGCTGTGCTGCCATCCCCTCCCTGCTCAACGCCGGTGAGTCCCTTCACTCCTGACAGGGTCATTTGAGTGCAGAAAAGGGACAGAAGACTAATTAGGATTGTTGCAGAGTAGAAACCAAACTTTGGAATACAGGCAGTCCCTAGGTTTTGGACAAGAGAGGATCTGTAGGTTTGTTTTCAAGTTGAATGTGTTTGTAAGTTGGAGCAGGCTTGTTCTTCAAGTGTATCTCCATTCAAATATATGCATGTATGTATTTATGTTTCCTTACACAAAGTGGCTGTTTCAGTGTGCCTTCCCAGAATAAGGAAACTCCCAGCCATATGTCCTTAAACACACTTTAATAATGATTTAAGATTGTCTGCACATTTCTTCCCTCTCCAAAACCTCTATCTCAATTACATGTCACCTGTTCATGCCCAGCATTATTATTTTTTAATTTTAATGATTACATTTGACCCAGCCATAGGTTTTAAATGCGTCGTGTTACTGTTAATTTTTTTTGCTTATTTTGCTTATGAGTTTTTTGAATTGTTTTTGCATTATTGCTATTATTGTTTATTGTTATATTGTGGGCTCGGCCTCATGTAAGCCGCTCCGAGTCCCTTGGGAGATGGTAGCGGGGTACAAATAAAGTATTATTATTATTATTATTATTATTATTATTATTATGTGTATGTATATAGATAGATAGATAGATAGATAGATAGATAGATAGATAGATAGATAGATAGCTTTGGATAGCACAGGAAAGGGTCAATGCCCAGTAACTAATGACTGCATTGCTCTATGTGTCCCAGTTTAGAAGATTTCATCTCTCTTTTTATTCCTGTGACAATTGGATTTAGAAAAAAAAAAAAGATTTGTTGTGGAAACAAGGATTGGAGAAAAAGCTTCAGTGGAGACCCTTTCCCCCATGATAATAACTCTTTCATGAGTGGATTTCCCTTCTGAGGGGTAGATTCTTCTCAATTCGGTTGCCATTCCTGTTCTTAACTATGAGTTGGATGTCAGTTAGATGTCTGTAAGTTGGGTAGTAGTTGCTTATTGGACCCCAGAACTACAGCAAGGCCAGCTGGGTTCTGGAAGCGGGGAGCCAAAGTGTTGCTTTATCTTCATAGCTGCTTTGCAACCACACCCTTTCGTATGATATTGTTTCTAGCGCCCACTTTTTGCTTGATGTTCAGGCAGTGCTTCTTGTAGGTCAGAGCATGGTCCAGAGTGACTCCCAGGTATTTGGGTATGCTGCAATGCTCCAGTGGGATTCCTTCCCAGGTGATCTTCAGAGCTCGGGATGCTTGCCTGTTCTTGAGGTGAAAGGCACATGTCTGTGTTTTAGATGGATTAGGGATCAGTTGGTTTTCCCTGTAATAGGCAGTAAGAGCATCTAGAGCTTCGGAGAGCTTCTGTTCAACCATCTCAAAGCTCTCTGCTTGAGTGGTAATGGCACGATCATCAGCATAGATGAAACTCTCTGACCCTTCTGGCAATGGCTGGTCATTTGTGTAAATGTTGAACATGGATGGAGCGAGCACACTCCCCTGAGGCAGGCCGTTCTTCTGTTTCTGCCATCTGCTTCTCTGGCCCTGGAACTCAACAAAAAAGCTCCTGTTTTGTAGCAGGTTTTCTATGAGGCGGGTGAGGTGGTAGTCCTTTGTGATATTATACATTTTTCTCAGGAGGAGAAGTGGCCAGATACTGGTCAAAGAACTTTTAATCAACTACCAAGTTTGCAAAATCTGTGGGTTTTTTTATGTTTGTTTGTTTTCTGTTAGAAATGTAATACAATGGTATGGTTGCTGATGACACGATAAATAAATAAAAACAACACCCTTATGTACCCAAAAGGTAGAATGTGATCTCAATGGAGTTCCCGTGTTTCTTTCCTGCAGCTTGCAGTGAACAGGACTCTGAGCCCGGTGCCCGCCTGACTTGCCGGATCTTGCTGCACCTTTTCAAGACCCCTCAGCTGAATCCCTGCCAGCAAGACAGCAGTAAGCAGCCCCTTCCTCTCTCTGTCTCTTGGAGGAGGCTGTTTAGACCCTGTTCCTCATACGCAAGTGGCGATCAAGCGGTTGTTCTTTGCCAGCCTTCCCTCAGCACCTTGTTAGTGCTCCTAAAGTTAATGCCTTTTTAAAAATTGGGATCTGTGTGAGGAATAGATGAGTAGGGTATTTAAAGATTGGCCAATAACATTGTTTAGTGACTAAAAATCATTAATAGAAAGAAAAACAATATTAGACAAAAAATGTTAGACAAGAAAATTATTTTTTTAACATAAGTAATTTTTTTGTCTGCTTTCTTATGATACACCATTTGTTAAGAGTGTTGATAATATAACATGTTGTATGTTACTAGACACATTGCTTAGTGACTAAAAATCATTGATGGAAAGAAGAACAATATTAGACAAAAATGTTAGACAAGAAAATTATTATATTTTTAACGTAAGTAATTTTTTTGTCTGCTTTCTTATGATACACCGTTGGTTAAAAGTGTTGATAATATAACATGTATGTTACTAAACTGGTGTCAGGATCACCGTATCAGCCTGGGCATCAAGAAGGGAGGTGCAGGGGCACGGGGGGGGGGGGGGGGGGGGGGGGGGGGGGGGGGGGAGGTCTGGGTAGAGTTAGGAAAGGTAGTGTAGATAAGACATCTGTTTTGTGAGGGAAATTGAAACTGCAGTTCAACAACTGTGGGCACCGTGCTTGGCCACTGGGGGCAGATGGGAGTTGGAGCTGATATATTCAGAAAGTTTGAGCTGGAAAACTTTAGAACTGTCTTTTAGGATTGTGGAAGGAAGGAATAAACCACATGTCTCCAACGTTTTGTTGTTGTGAGCTTGATTTTATCTTCCAGAATCTGACATTGGGGTAGAGTCAGGGATTTTTCTCCAAAATATAATCTATAGTTCATTATTATTATTATTATTATTATTATTATTATTAGAAGGTTTACAATCACCATTGTTAGAAAATAACATTCTATGGAGGAAAAAATATTTGAAGGTCTGAAGAAAATTGTAATGTAATAGTAGTAGATACTATGCATGTTCTGATAGTTATATATATCATTAGTGTGTTCTATTTTGTCCTTTTATTGAAGAATAAAAATTATATTAGTTACTACAAAGTATTCACTATGGGGAGGAGGGAGGTTGATCCCAAACTTACACTAATTCTTTTAGTGCGCAAGTGGGTGCCAAATCCCAGAATCTACAGTTTATCCAAAACGAGTTGCCAAAAGCTGTAATCTGAGCTGGCAGTCGATCTTTCCTCCTTTAGTCCTTATGTACCATTCAAAACTAGGCATCCACCCATGTGTGTCCCTTGGAGAATCACTGCTTGGGCCACGCTATCTGCCCTTTTGGAGCCAAGAGCATCATCCTGGCTTTCTTTCCGGTTTCTCCACAGGCAAGCCATTGGTGGGCATCCGCTCCTCATGCGACCGGCACTTGTTGGCCGCATCTCAGAATCGGATTGTGGACGGAGCCGTCTTTGCCGTCCTGAAGGCAGTCTTCGTTCTCGGTGTGTATTTTGGAAAGGCCAGGGAACCACAGAACAGGGTCTGATGTGTTGGGTCAGGAGGGACAACTGGCACAGCCTCGTTTAGTCCAGGAACTTGGAGCAAGTGGTGGAACTTCTGATCGAATCCTTTTTCCCAATTGTAGGTGATGCTGAACTGAAGGGCTCTGGATTTTCCCATCCGGGAGGGGTTGACGATCTCATGGAAGACGACAAGAAGCCAGCCGGCCGCATGGTCTCTATTGAGACAGCCAGCCTGGAGGTTTACGCCAAATACGTCCTGAGGAGCATCTGCCAGCAGGTCAGCGGGGCAGGCCCTCAGCCCTCGGTTCTCTATAGTCTGCCTACTCAGTGCTGGAGGAGTTTCATCTAGGATTACTCTGACTGTGGGAAGGAGGAGACTCACATGCCTGCAAGAACTTAGGGATATCCTTGCAACATCATGCACAAGATGGCTATCCCCTTCTTCTGTCCTGCATGTCGACCCTTTGGTTTCTTTCTATTGCTTGAGAAGGAATGGGAAAAACTTTGAGGGTTTGGACTCAACTGTCCCAGAATCCTTCAGCCAGCACTGGAGAAATGTGGTGTTTTGAACTACAATTCCAAGTTTTTGGGATTTGTAGTCCAAAACACTAAGATTTTTTCAACTTTATTATTTATTTATTTATTTATTTATTTATTTCACATATTTCTACCCCGCCCTTCTCAACCCCCGAGGGGGGACTCAGGGCGGCTTACAAAAGGCACAATTCGATGCCTACACAATAATACAGATACACATATATAAACAGCAATTAAAACAATTATAACAGTTCAGAACAATCAATTATACTCACAATCAATAAAAAAAAATCAATCTCATGCTCAACGTTCACCAACTCAGAGTCCATAAATTCGTTCTACCTTGTCCATTCCTATCAGTTGTCGTTGTCCTTTATTTATCTGCCAGATTACCCAAATGCGTTCGGACAGATTCCTCCTGTTGTGAGGAATGTTGGTGCATTCTACCCTCCACAAATTCATATCTAAAGTAATGATATGAAGCGTACCTGTCCAAACGTATCTTCTTCTATGTCCCACCACGGAGTTTAAGATCTTCTGGGGAGGCCTTGCTCTCGGCCCCACCTTTATCACAAGTGAGACTGGTGGGGACGAGGGACAGGGCCTTCTCAGTGGTGGCCCCTCGCCTGTGGAATTCACTCCCCAGGGAAATCAGGTCGTCAACATCCCTCCTCTCCTTTAGAAGGAAGCTGAAGACATGGATATGGGACCAGGCATTTGGGTAATTTGGCAGATCAAAAAGGTAATGATGACTAGAGTTGAAAAGGACTATGGTAATGCTAAATGGATTGACGGATTTTAGAACTCGACGAACGCGGGCTATAGAGCGGTTTTAGTTGATTTTGTATTAATCATATGTTTTTAATTGTTATTGTTATTGCATTTTATTGTAATTGTTAGCATCGAATTGTGCCGGATGTAAGCCGCCCTGAGTCCCCCCTAGGGGGTTAAAAGGGCGGGATAGAAATGCCCGAAATAAATAAATAAATAAATAAATGAGTAATGAGTGCCAAGGTCTCCTGATTTCCCCAGTTTGGGTTTGTATGGCCAGAACATCCTGGTTTGAGCTCATGCTATGATATTACACTATGAAACAAAATTTGAAAAAAAATCTGTTTATTTTTTAAAGTGTTTTTTCTTGTTTAATTGTGCAGTACTTACTTTGAAAGGAGTTGTTCTCCTCCAGAAACTTCATTTTTGTGGCTGCTGTAAACTGGGTTGAATTGGTTGAGACTCAATGAGACATTCATTGAAAAACCAGAGCAAAATGTGCTGCAGGATATCCCTCCCACAGAACCAAAGTTTTTACAGTTTAATAAACTTTTTCCATGAACTAATTAGGAAATGACATTTAAAACGAAGGAACAAAACTCTTTTTACATAGTGTTGTTATATATTTATTTACACCCACTTTGGATCTTGTATAACAACAATAATCATCGCCGTCTGTTCCCTCTTCTTGGCCAGGAGTGGGTGGGCGAGCGCTGCCTGAAGTCCCTGTGTGAAGACAGCAACGACCTGCAGGACCCGGTCTTGAGCAGCACCCAGGCCCAGCGGCTGATGCAGCTCATCTGCTATCCGCACCGGCTGCTGGACAATGAGGAGGGCGAGAACCCCCAACGGCAAAGGATCAAGCGCATCCTACAGGTCTGAACCCCTGAGATCCCGGCCATAGGTTTTTAAATCCTTGCATGTTAATGTTTATATGTGATTTATTTAACTGTACTGTTGTTGTTTTTGTTTATTGCTTTCTTATATATTGATGTGTTGTTGGACTTGGCCTCATGTAAGCCGCTCCGAGTCCCTTGGGGAGATGGAGGCAGGGTATAAATAAAATATTATTATTATTATTATTATTATTAGTGAAGGGCAGCGCCTCTCCCTGTCTCTCTCTCGGGCTCAGTCCAGCAGGGTGGGACTTGTGGACACACAAAAGAGATGGAATGGGGTCCCTGAATTATTGCCAGAGCCACCAAGAGGGCAGGGAAAATGGTTGAGTTGTGAGTGGATATTATTTATTATTATTTAAAACTTTTATATCCCGGTCTTCTCACCTCCGTAGAGGGACTCAGGCCGGCTTACAGCAAGGATTCAATGCTACTAATACAAGTTAAAACACCATACAACAATACAAGATGCAATATTTCCATGTAAATATTGCATTTTGGATTTCTTTCTTTCTATCTGCTCCATCTGAAGAGCAACATATTCCAAATAAAAATATTTAGAAAAAAAGTACAAGATTAAAATACATATAGCTAAAATACAAATATACCAAATCGCCAAGGTAAAATCCTGTCCGCATATGTGGTCACTCCCTTTGGTCTGTAACCAGTCTCAGCCATTTTTCTGGGAATGCTTTGTTCCATAACCAGGATTTCACTAGCCTCCTGAAGGACAAGAGGGAGGGGGCAGATCTAATCTCGCTCGGGAGAGAGTTCCATAGCCGAGGGGCCATCACAGATAAGGACCTGTCTCTCGCTCCCACCAAACGCGTTTGCGAAGGTGGTGGAACCAAGAGTCAGGCCTCTCCAGAAGATCTTAATGTCCTTGATGGTTCATAGGGGAGAATACGTTCAGACAGGTATATTACGCCAAAGCAACCCAGGAGGTGACAAGAGTTTGCCCTCATTGCAGAACCTGGACCAATGGACGATGCGGCAGTCTCTGCTTGAGCTGCAGCTGATGATCAAGCAGACAGCAAGCAATGTAAGTGTCTCTTGGGGTCACGTTAAAGGCCACACTTTGCTATCCTTGGGTACTGGCTGCATTTCCGGCAGGAAAAGGGTGGAATGGGGTCTCTTTTTGGGGTCTCCTCAAACTCCTTCTCCCTCCTTCTGCAGCAAGAAATGAACTCCTTGCTGGAGAACATTGCCAAGGCCACTATCGAAGTCTTCCAACAGTCTGCTGAGACCAACTCTGCCAGCAACGGCATCGTCAACCTGGGCGGCTCCACCAGCCTCGGCCCGGCCAACACCAAGGCCAAACCCATCCTCAGGTCAGGGCCTGGATGAACAAGGGGAAGAGGCTGCCGATGGGCCTCAACAGGGTCTGAAAGAATAGCCTGGCCCAACTCTCTGTCTCTGTCTCTCAGTTCCCTGGAAAGGTCAGGCGTGTGGCTGGTCGCTCCACTCATCGCCAAGCTTCCAACCTCGGTCCAGGGCTACGTCCTGAAGGCGGCTGGGGATGAGCTGGAGAAAGGGCAGCACTTGGGGTCCTCATCCCGCAAAGAGCGGGACCGCCAGAAGCAAAAGAGGTGAGGAGAGTCCCGGAATGACGGGAATGAAGAGAGGGGGGAGGTCTGAAAGCCCCTATAACAAACTAAGCCCCTATTTCTCCCATTCACTTGCAGTATGTCCCTCCTGAGCCAGCAGCCTTTCCTGTCTCTGGTGTTGACCTGCCTGAAGGGCCAAGATGAGCAGCGTGAGGGCCTCCTCACCTCCCTCTACAGCCAGGTCCAGCAGGTAGGCTAGTTCTGCAGCCCCTTATGAAGAATCCCATTCATATGACTCTGGCTTTTGTGAATGTATTTCCTCATTATCCACGGATTCAGTATCCACTTCTTTTCTCCCATCTAGATTGTGACCAACTGGCGAGAAGACCAGTACCAGGACGACTGCAAAGCCAAGCAGTTGATGCATGAGGCACTCAAGCTGCGGCTCAATCTGGTAAGCAGCCAGGCAGATCATGGGATTCTTGCCAGGGTTTCTCAAGCTGGAAAAATGTGCTCTGTGTAAAAGGTGAAGGTAAAGATTTCCCCTGACATTAAGTCTAGTCGTGTCTAACTCTGGGGTGGTGGTGCTCATCTCCATTTCTAAGCCAAAGAGCCGGTGTTGTCCGTAGACGCCTCGTAGGTCATGTGGCCAGCATGACTGCATGGAGCACCGTTGCCTTCCAGCAGAAGCGGTATTTATTGATCTACTCACACTTGCATGTTTTGGAACTGTTCGTTTGGCAGAAGCTGGGGCTAACAGTGGGAGCACACCCCACTCCCTGGATTCAAACCGCCAATTTTTTTGGTCAGCAAGTTCAGCAGCTGAGCAGTTAAACCTGCTGCACCACCAGATTAATTTACTAGATGATGCCAATTGTGCCTGATATGAAGTGTTGGGGATAGATCGATTGATGGGGACGAGGGAGAGGGCCTTCTCTATGGTGGCCCCCCGGCTCTGTAACTCACTCCCCAATGATATCAGACAAGCCCCCACATTGGCAGTCTTTAGGAGGAGCCTGAAAACGTGACTGTTCCAGTGTGCCTTCCCTGAATAAGGAAATAATTCCCAGCAAAATGTCCTCAGAAGCACTTTAACTACTCGTTGGGTTGCTCTCCCTACATTTCTTTTAAAACCCTCCTACCAGATACATCCTACCTCTGTTCATGCCCAGCGTTTATTTATTTTTTAAATTTTAAACTATTACATTTGGCCTGGCCATAAGTTTTTTAAATCCTTGCATGTTATTGTTTATATGTGATTTCTATTAATTGTATTGTTTTTGCTTATTGCTTTTTGTTTTATTGATGTGTTGTCGGGCTTGGCCTCATGTAAGCTGCTCCGAGTCCCTTGGGGAGATGGTAATAATAATAAAATTATTATTATTATTATTATTATTATTATTATTATTAATAATAATAATTATTATTATTATTATGGGGCTGAGGGGAGATATTTCTTCCACTTGCAAAAGAGAGTCCATGGGGCTTCCCTGTTCTTCTGGACCTTTTTGGCCCAAGGACCTCAATCAGCTTTGGAAAATCTCTTGCAGAAAAAGGGGACACATTCCTGTCAAGGGCAGGGAGGGAAGCAGAAACGGTGAAGATCAAAAATACTAGTCTGTTTTGGCTGAAAACTTTGGGGTAGACAAGTTTCACCAGTTTAGAATTGTTTTGCTGTAAGGTGGAGGAAGAAGCATTTGGTTCAGAAGCTGAGAAACTACCATTTCATGGGGAAGTGGTGTGGCACTGTATGGATTTGGCCCTCTGCAGCAACTTGCCACAAGCCTCAGCCTTGCATAAAACAGGATAGACAGTTCTAGTCCTCTCTCTTTCTATGAACTGGCACGGGCTTTGGCATTGGCAGGGGAGGCCCTTCTCTCAGTCCCACCACCATGTCAAGCATGGTTGGTGGGAACGAGAGAGAGGGCCTTCTCTGTGGTGGTGCCCCAGTTCTTAAATACCCTCCCAAAAGAGATTTGGTTAGCCCCCACCCTTGTATCTTTCCGATCCAGCCTAAAAATATGGATTTTAAAGCAGGCTTTTGACCTCAAATGGTCCCATATGAGGTTGACACTCTGGCACTTTCGTTGTGAATTGATGGCAGCTAGTTTTATCTACAGATGGTCTGAATTTTTTTAAATTGTACTATTTTATTTTATATTATATGGGTTGATAGTGGTCATTTTTATAATTTCTATGTGATATTGTTTTATACTCATGTACCGTTTATGTTATATGCTGCACCTTGGGGTGCCTTTATAAGCTGCTCTGAGTCCCCTTGGGGAGATGGTGGCAGGATATACATAAAGTTTATTATTATTTTTATTTGGGTTGCACTGTCCCAATGGGGCCAAGCCACTTGGCTTTTGCACCTAGAGGAATCCAGCCTCCCTTTTGGGTTTCTGGCCAGGACCATGTGATCCTGGAGCCAATGGATTTCCTTTGGGGCCAACTGCCTCCTCTTCTTCCTCCTGAAAGGTGGGCGGCATGTTTGACACTGTCCAGCGCAGCACCCAGCAGACCACTGAGTGGGCCGTGCTCCTCCTGGACATCATCAGCAGTGGCACCGTGGACATGCAGTCCAACAAGTGAGTCTTCCTTCACTCCTGCCTTCCTTCTCTTCCTTCCTTCCTTCCTTCCTTCCTTCCTTCCTTCCTTCCTTTCTTCTTTCTCTCCTTCCTTCCTTCCTTCCTTCCTTCCTTCCTTCCTTCCTTCCTTCCTTCTCTCCTTTGTTCCTTCCTTCCTTCCTTCGCTTCCTTCTTCCTTCCTTCCTTCTTTCTCTCCTTCCTTCCTTCCTTCCTTCCTTCCTTCCTTCCTTCCTTCCTTCCTTCCTTCCTTCCTTCTCCTTCTCCATCTCCATCTCCATCTCCATCTCCATCTCCATCTCCATCTCCATCTCTTCCTTCTTTCTTCTCCTTCTCGTTTGCCTTCTCTCTAGTTCCTCCTCCCATTCCTCCTTCCTCCTCCTCCTCTACTTCTTCCTCCACCACCTTTTCTTCATCGCTCATCTGTTTCTCTCCCTTCTTTTCTTCCTTCTTCCTTCCTTCCTTCCTTCCTTCCTTCCTTCCTTCCTTCCTTCCTTCCTTCCTTCCTTTTCCTTTTGTCCCTCTCCTTCCTTCCATTCTTCCTTTATTCTCTCTTTCCTTCCTCCTTCTCTCCTTCCTTCCTTCCTTCCTTCCTTCCTTCCTTCCTTCCTTTCCTCCCTTCCTTCCTTCCTTCCTTCCTTCCTTCCTTCCTTCCTTCCTTCCTTCCTTCTTTCCTTCCTTCTTTCCTCCCTCCCTCCCTCCCTCCCTCCCTTCCCTGGATTCTGTGACACCTTGTCTTTTTCCTTCCCTCTGATCCTCCAGCGAGCTCTTCACCACCGTCTTGGATATGCTGAGTGTCCTCATCAATGGGACGTTGGCGGCGGACATGTCCAGCATCTCCCAAGGCAGCATGGAGGAGAACAAGAGGGCCTACATGAACCTGGTCAAGAAGCTCCGGGTAAGTGAGAAAGGAACTGAGGCCCCGGCCCATCACTTCTCCCAGCACAGTACAACACAATACAATACAATACAATACAATACAGAATGCAAAAACAAAACTTACATCAGAAAATAATTAAAGTAGCAACGCAAAAAAAAAAAAAGCAAATTAACACAATATAAAAGTCAAACTGGAAGGGCAGGCCAGATGGACAAGATAAAATGATAATATGATAAAAACCCTGGGTGAGGTAGGAATATAAAATGTGTAAGTAAAGAACGGTGGAGAGTGGATCAGGCAGAGTTCAGCTCAGGCAAAGGCCTTCCTTCCTGATGATGCTCTCATTTCTCCATCCTCTGCAGAAGGAGCTGGGCGACCGCCAGTCGGAGAGCCTGGAGAAGGTGCGGCAGCTGCTCCCACTGCCCAAACAGACCCGGGACGTCATCACCTGTGAGCCTCAGGGCTCCCTGATCGACACCAAAGGCAACAAGATCGCCGGGTTTGATTCCATCTTCAAAAAGGAGGCAAGTTCTTTCCCTTGTCCTGTGTGTTGCCTTTTCTCACAGCAGCAGTGGACTCTCTGCCTTTGCATGTGGCTCCTACTGTGGACCCATATCTGAGGCCGAGGGCAAGGTGATGTCTTAAAATTCTGTGAGAAGATGTTGATTCAGGACTTTTTTCTTCTCTTTCCTTGCTGCCCCCAAAATTGTGAGCTGGTGGTTCTCAAACTGGTTTTCCCCCATGTTTTGGACTTCAATTCCCAGAAGCCCCAACCAACATGGAATTCCTGAGGTCCAAAACCCTTGGGCCAGACCTGTGCAACCTATCAGTCTAGAAATGCCTTTGGGTAATTAGGCGGAAATGACAATGACAATGTTGACAATGGCTTGGAAATGGATTATGGATAAGTTTAATGGAGTAATCAATAATAGCATACGGCTAGATAATGGCCACCAGACTGTCAGTATATTGTTTTAATGTTTTCATGCTTTTAACTATTGTAATTATTGGTGTTTTGCATTTTATTGTTGCCAATTGGAAGCCGCCCTGAGTCCCCCCAGGGGTTGAGAAGGGCGGGGCAAAAGTGTTTGAAAATAAATAAATAAAATGCATTGTAGGGGACCATAAAGCCTCAAATAAATATAAACAAATCTTCAAAAGGGAGGTACATACAATGCTTCTGACAGGGCAATTTATTGACATTTATGACCAGCAGATCCATGTTACTGTCATATGATAACGTTCCACTTAGTAATTCCAAGTATTGTCAATATGCAAAACTGGGATGAACTTATATTGGCAGATCTCAAATGTTGTACTTGGTTGTATCCACGTTGCCAGAACAGTAACTTTGGAAGTCATATGGGTTGGCACAGCAATTACAGTTTTGTTGTGCTCAAAATCCCAACCAAGAACAATCATGTATCAAAATGCATTAAGCAAGAGCAATGCGGTAAACCATGGTATTGATTCTGGAGACCCACTGCAGTCTGGGTTAGATCCTCCATGCTTATTGAATGAATTTTTCTGACTTATGTAAAGCAGACATACAGCAAATGCTTCACTTGAAAAGAAGAATAAACTTTCTGTTTAAATGTTTGATAGTTCATTTTTAATAGATTATATAATTGCCGTATATACTCGAGTATAAACCGAGTTTTCAGACCTTTTTTAGGCTGAAAAAGCCCCCCTCTGCTTATACTTGAGTCAAAGTTATTTATTATTTTACTCTTTGTAAGCCGCATCGAGTCCCTTGGGAGATGCTAGCGGGGTACAAATAAAGTTTAATAATAATAATAATAATAATAATAATAATTTTACTCTGTTATTATTATTACTTTACTGACACAAAAGCACAGTATGTCACAGCAAACGAGATCTATATGCAGGATTTCGTATCAAAAAAATCACAAGTCGAACACTTCCCAAGCATCTAGGACTGTGTGATGGGTGTCACCTTGTCGTGGTGGGGGGCTTAACTGCTCCAAGGATGCTGAGAGCTGTAATGGTGGTAGTGTAACTACCAGCAGGTTCAACCAAGTCAGAGAGGTAGCTGAGGAGTGGAACTAAGAGCACCTAACCCATTAGTACTATGGAGAAGCAAACCAAAACAATGTCTATACTGGCTCGGTTGACGCCCAGGATAAAAAGGACCGCGGTGGATGCTGTTGATTCTGGACATCCATCAACAAGTAGGCTACAGAATCAAAATACAAATGAACATTCACGGAAGTGGCAGATATATACAATGCCAGAAAACAGCACATTTATTATTATTATTATTATTATTATTATTACATTTATTATTTTACTCTATTATTTATTTTACTTTATTATTATTATTACATTTATTATTTTACTCTATTATTGCTTTTATTATTACATTTCCATTATTTTACTCTGTTATTTTATTATATTTATTATTTTACTCTCTATTATTATTGGAAGGCTAGATAAGCACATTTACATTGAAGAAGGTTAGAATAATGGTTTAAACAGAGTTGGACAATCTTATCTTAAATCACAGTCTTATGTAAATGTTCAAAACATTTAACCTATGGGTGCCTCAATTAATGTCATTTTATTGGTATCTATTTTTATTTTGAAATGTACCAGTAGCTGCTGGGTTTCCCACCCTCTGAGTGTTTGAGTCACTACGTTTTTTCAGTTTTTGGTGGTAAAATTAGGTGCCTTGGCTTATATTCGGGTTGGCTTATACTCAAGTATATGCGGTAGTTATGGGCTTTTTTGGTAAGTAATTGCCGACTGCAGGGATGAGGTTACCTATTTTTAGTTCTGCTATATGCCTGGTATCCATGGTTGGTCCCAGCTCTCTTCCAATCCTTCTTTCCTCCAAATGTCTTCCCAGGGCTTGCAGGTGTCTACCAAGCAGAAGATCTCCCCCTGGGACCTCTTTGAAGGCCTGAAGCATTCTGCCCCGCTCTCCTGGGGCTGGTTTGGGACGGTGCGAGTGGACCGGAAGGTGTCCCGCTTTGAGGAGCAGCAGCGGCTACTCTTGTACCACACGCACCTGAAGCCCAAGCCCCGCAGCTACTACCTGGAGCCGTTGCCACTGCCCCCCGAGGAGGAGGAGCCCCCCACTCCGGTGGCCATGGAGCCTGAGAAGAAGGTAGCTGAGCCGGCCAAGGTGGAGAAAGCCAGCGCCAACACCGCCAGCTCTGCTGCGGAGCCCAAGAAGAAGGCCAGCAAGAACAAGAAGCGGGCTCAGCCCACCAACAAGAATGAGGTGAGTGCAGAGGGCCCTATCAAGAGGGCAGCTCCCCAAATGGAGAATGGAAAACCTCACTTGACAAATAACACTATGTAACAAAATTTGAAAAAAATTATTCCTGGTTTGAAAGTGTTAACTTTCAATTTAATTGTGCGATCCTTACTTTGAAAGTAGTTGTTCTACTTCAGAAACTTGCTTCTTGCATGGCTGTGCGCAAGGATGACACGCAAATTCAGGAAGCATTCCATATTTTTCTTATTTTTTTAACTAATTAAAAAAATTAATTTTATGTCTGTTGTGGCATCCGATTGCTGCCAATTTGTAAGCCTCCTTGAGTCGCCTTTGGGCTGAGAAAAGCGGAATAGAAATACCGTAAATATATATTATTATTATTATTATTAACTTTATTTATACCCCGCAAAATCTCCCAAAGGACTCGATGCGGCTTACAAAGGCCAAGGCCACCAACAAACAACAACATACAAATACAACAATAAAACACATAAACAAATAATAAAACATCAAGCAAAACAATAAAACACTAAAAACAATGACACCACGACGCATTTAAAACCTAAAGGCCGGGCCAAATGTAATGGACAAAATTTAAAAAGTGCTGGACTTGACAGGTGATATGTAGAGGTTTTTTGGAAGTAGGTGCAATGTGCAGACAATCCTAAATCTCTAACAAAGTGCATTTGGGACATGAATGCCAGGAGTTTCCTATTCTGGAAAGGCACACTGGAACAGCCAGGTCTTCAAGCTCTTCCTAAAGACTGCCAACGTTGGGGCTTGTCTGATGTCCTTGGGGAGAGAGTTCCAGAGTTGGGGGGCCACCACAGAGAAGGCCCTGTCCCTCGTCCCCACCAAACGCGCCTGCGACGCAGGTGGGATCGTGAGCAGGGCCTCTCCAGATGATCGAAGGGAACGTGTGGGTTCATATATGGAGATGCGGTCACGCAGGTATGCGGGTCCCAAATTTATTTATTTACATTTATATGCCACCCTTCTCACCTGGAAGGGGACTCAGAGCAGCTTACAAGATATATATACATACAATATATTCAATTATTAGCATAGTATAATATCAGCATTTTATATTACTATATTGCACTATAACATTATATTGTAATATTATTAGTAATATTACATGTAATATAAAATATATAATTATAATATCATATTATTGGTATTATATTGTATTACATTATAATATTATCAATATTATAGGTATATACAATATATTATATTATATTATATTAAATATATTACATTACATTACATTACATTACATTACATTACATTATATTATATTATATTATATTATATTATTAGAATAGCACAGGAGACAAAATGGAGCTGTATTCTGCCCCCCCTCTCTCTTCACTTTGGCCCAGAGCAGCAGTTGGTGCTGGAGGGAAGGGTCCCCAACTGATGACATATGCAGGAGACAAGATGGAACTATCCCCTGGCCCCCTCTCTCTTCACTCTGGCCCAGAGTGTCAGTTAGTTTTTGATGTATTGTCGAAGGCTTTCATGGCTGGAATCACCGGATTGTTGTAGGTTTTACAGGCTGTATGGCCATGTTCTAGAAGCATTCTCTCCTGACGTTTCGCCTGCATTTGTGGCAAGCATCCTCAGAGGTTGTGAGGTCTTGCAACAAATGCAGGCGAAACGTCAGGAGAAAATGCTTCTAGAACATGGCCATACAGCCCAAAAAACCTACAACAACCCAAATAAAATTTTGTGTCTGCCACAAACTAGGTTGAATTGGTTGAGACTTGATGAAGTACTCATAGAGCAAAATGTGCTTCAGGATTTTATTAGAAAAGACAACCAAGAAATTTATTTTAAAGAGACATAAGAAATCTCAAAGACCAAAAATATAAAGAAACTAGAAGGCAAAGAAATAGAAAAAGGAAGGAAAAGAATAGATAACACAACCGGGGAAAACCTGGAAGCCATCTTATCTTCCTTCTTTTTTCTTTTACTTTCTTTTTTTCTTTTTTCTTCTTCTATTTCTCCTTCCTCCAACCCTATTGTCCTTAAATAATTTGTTCCCACACTTTCATTGTAAACTTTTTTCTTTTTAAACTTTGCTCACACTCCAGTCTATCCGAGTTAATTTTACTTTTTTTTTTGTCGTGTCAGGAGCGACTTGAGAAAGTCGCTTCTGATGTGAGAGAATTGGCCATCTGCAAGTATGTTGCCCAGGGGACTCCCGGATGATTTGATGTTTTTATCATCCTTGTGGGAGGCTTCTCTCATGTCCCCGCATGAGGAGCTGGAGCTAGTAAAGGGAACTCATCCGCCTCTCCCCGGATTCGAACCTGCGACCTGTCGGTCTTCAGTCCTGCCGGCAAAGGAGTTTAACCCACTGCGCCACCAGGGGGTTCCTTTACTTTCAATAAAAACAATAAAAAATACAAGATAACATGCAGACCCAGAATCCCCAGTGACATCAGAATGGCCAACAAGCCCAGAGTTCCCAGAGAGTTCAGGGGCAGGCACAATCAGAGGCTGAACTACAACAGTGCTGCTCATTTTCCCCCAATGGCCTCCCCTACAGGACTACATGATGACTGCAGGACGTGGGGTTCCTTACGGGGGCGGCATGCCGGCGGACCTCCTACACCATCAGACGGCAAACTCCATGTCGCGGTTGGCTTATGGGCAGTCGCCGGTGGGACTCTACACTCAGAACCAGCCCTTGCCGGCAGGTGAGTTGGGCCCACAGACCCCTGTGTTGGAAGGGAGGAGAGGGGGCTCTGCCTGTCTCCTGCCCACAGAGTCTCCATCCTTATTGGCCAGACATGTTTGCCACATAGGATTGGGGGAATGCACCTTGCAGAAACAGCAATAAAAGCTTTTCTAGAAACAGTTTGGAAGCAGTTAAATGAATTTTGTGGAATATAAGATGAGAATGCCACAGAATATATGTTGTTCTCTTTGAGTAAACATCTTAGTTTGTGTCATAACCAGTTTATGTAACTGTAGTTAAGAAAATTATGAATAGACAAGGAAGAGGATGGGAAGTGCAAAGACTACGCTGTAGGAGTTGGAAGAATATGCCGTAGAGTTGTTTAGTGGGTTTGATGAGTTCATATTGATAGTGTATGGAGTGTATATTGCATAATTAAGTTTTGACTTGAATCTCTTGGGCCATTTTTATTTATTTGTCGTGTCAGGGCAACCAGTCATTTATATTACATTTCTAACAGAACAAAGCAAACAAACAGACAAAATACAAAATTTGTGAGTTTGGTAGTTGATTAAATGTCCTTTGACCAGTAGCTGGCCACTTGAAGTGCTTCTAGTGTTGCTGCAAGAACATTGTGCATGTGGCAGGGCTCAGGTTGCATTGCAGCAGGTAGTCTGTGGTTTGCTCCTCTCCACACTCACATGTCGTGGATTCCACTTTGTAGCCCCATTTCTTGAGGTTGGCTCTGCATCTTGTGGTGCCAGAGCGCAGTCTGTTCAGCGCCTTCCAAATTGCCAGGGTTTTCTGTGTGCCCAGGGGGGAGTCTCTCATTTGGTATCAGCCATTGATTGAGGTTCTGGGTTTGAGCCTGCCACTTTTGGACTCTCGCTTGCTGAGGTCTTCCAGTGAGTGTCTCTGTAGATCTTAGATCTTTTGCCATTGAATCTAATGCACACCTCGATTTCCAAAACCCTGAAACTAAAGAAAAGTGTTTGCTGCCCAATGTAAGGCACAGCGGCATAAAATGCACTCATTGCAAAGCTTTGAGCATTGGAAAATAAAACCTTGGGGTGCATCTATACTGTAGAGCAGTGGTTCTCAACCTTCCTAATGCCACGACCCTTTAATACAGTTCCTCATGTTGTGGTGACCCCCAACCATAACTTTATTTTCATTGCTACTTCATAATTCTAATTTTGCTACTGTTGGGAATTGTAATGTAAATATCTCATATGCAGGATGCATTTTCATTCACTGGACCAAATTTGGCACAAATACGTGATATGCCCAAATCTGAATACTGGTGGGGTTGGGGAGAATTGATTTTGTCCTTTGGGAGTTGTAGTTGCTGGGATTTGCAGTTCGCAAATCCCAAATACACCAATGATAGAATTGGGCCAGATCTGGCACATAGAACTCCCATGTACAACAGAAAATATTTGAAGGGTTTGGTGGACATTGACCTTGAGTTTTGGAGTTATAGTTCACCTACCTCCCGAGAGCACTGTGGACTCAAAACAATAATGGATCTGGGCCAAACTTGGCACAAATACTCAATATGCCCAAATGTGAACACTAGTGAAGTTTGGGATTTGGGAGTTGTAGTTGCAAGGACTTATAGTTCACCTATAATCAAAGAGCATTCTGAACCTTACCAATGATAGAATTGGGCCAAACTTCCCATACAGGACTCCCATGACCAACAGAAAATACTGGGCATTGACCTTGAGTTTTGGAGTTGTAGTTTACCTACCTCCAAGTAGAGCACCGTGGACTCAAACAATGATAGATCTGGACCAACCTTGGTACGAATACTCAATATGCCCAAATGTGAAAACTGGTAGAGTTTGGGGAGAATAGAACTTGACATTAGGGAGTTGTGGTTGCTGGGATTTATAGTTCACCTACAATCGGAGAGCATTCTGAACCACACCAAAGATAGAATTGGGCCAAACTTCCCACACAGAACCCTCATGACCAACAGAAAATACTGTGTTTTCTGATGGTATTTGGCTACCCCTCTGACACCCCCCTTGCGACCTCTTCCCGGGGCCTCGACCCCCAGGTTGAGAAACACTGCTGTGGAGCATTAGATTCAAGTGGACAGAGTAAGAAAATGATGTAATCATTTAAAAAATAGATCCCCATCTTGCTGCCTGAAGCACCCCAAAACATTTTAGTGTCTCCCCCCCCCCCCCCCCCCCCCCCCCCCCCCCCCCGTGTCCATATTCATTCTAACATATCCCTCTTGCCTCCCCTTTTGCCTGCAGGCGGCCCTCGGCTGGACACTTCCTACCGGCCGGTGCGCATGCCGCAGATTGGCAAGCTGGTACCAAGCCGGCCTCCTTACACGGGGGTTCTGCCCACCAGCATGAGCAGCATGATGGGAATCGACCCAGCCTACAAGTCTTCCATCTACCGGCAGCAGCAGCCGCCCGTGCCGCAAGGGCAGCTCCTGCGACAGCAACTCCAGGCCAAGCTGGTAAGAGCCTCACGGTCCCTGGCTCCTTCTTGTGAGGTGGTCACACAGCAAGGTTACAGTGCTCTTATGCCACTTGGCTGCTGCCTGTGGGATTCTGGGCTCTGTAGTCACTCGCTGTGTCTCTCTTGTCACTTTCCCAGCAGGGCCAGGGGATGGTGGCGCAACCCTTGCGGCAGATGGCTCCCGCCCCATCTTATGCAGCTGTGCAGCCATCACAGGTGAGCTGGGAAGGGGCACCAGGTTGGAGGGCTTCACTCTGCCCAGCTGCCTCCCAGTTGGAAATGATGGGACTTGAAGTACCTCCTCTCACTTCCCGAGACCATTGTGACCCTCATCCAATGACTGATCAAGACCAAAAGTGGCACACAGAGCCCCCATTAGCCACCCGACATCCTGTTACTGTTTGGAGGAGGATGAACCATGGACGATGAGACTCGCAGTACATTCACTAACTTCCTGAGACCACAGCAAGCCACATAAATAATAAGACCAACCTTGGCACACAGTGCCTTTCTCAAATAACCTTGGCACTGCCGTGCCCCCAAGCTAGTTGTAAATAAACCTTTTGTGATTTTTAAGATTGGCCTCTGCATGTTTGCCTCCTAAGCAAACATTTATTTATTTACTTACTTATTTTATTTCTTGCATTTGTAACCCGAGGGGGGACTCAGGGCAGCCTCACAGTAAGTACCATTCAGTGCTGTCACAATTATAAACATTCAACAATACAATTAAAAACATTAAACAGTTAACTAAAAACAATTAATCAAAAATAGTCAATTAAACAATTGATTAAAACATGCCAATTAAAATCCTGGTCCGGGTCAATTCATTATCATGAGTTGCTTAAATCTTCTTCCCACATTGCTGCTATTCAATGGTCAAACATTTGGTCCCATAGCCAAGTCTTGAGTTTTCTTCTAAAAGACAGGAGGGAGGTGGCCAGTCTGATGTCCCTGGGGAGGGAATTCCACAGATGGGGGGCCACTGCTGAGAAGGCCCTGTCCCTTGTCCCCACCAATCCCGTTTGCACAAGAATGAGAATGTTATTGTTGTTTTAAACTGCTTCTTTTGTTATGTTTTATACTTATTATCAATATATATGGATTGTTGTTTACATGATTTTAATATGTTGTAGGCCACTTTGAGTCCCATAAGTCATCAGCTGGAGACCCCTCCCCCCAGCATCAGCTGCCGCTCTGGGCCAGAGTGAAGAGGGAGGGGGCCAGGGGACAGTTCCACCTTGTCTCCTGTGCTATTCTAATAATATAATATAATATATTGTACATACATATAATATTTATAATACTGTAATGTAATGTAATATAATAATAATAAGCACCGGGATTGTGGCGCAGCTGGCTGAGTGTCAGCTGCATTAAGATCACTCTGACCAAAGGTCATGAGTTCGAAGCCAGCCTGGGTTGGAGTGGGTTTCCAACCAATTGTGTAGCCTGTTGTTGACCTTTGCAACCTGAAAGACAGTTGCATCTGTCAACTAGGAAAATAAGGTACACCTTAAAGTGTGGGGAGGCTAAATTAACTAATTTATGAGGACATAAAAAAGACTCCAGCAAAGCACTCCAGCAAAAAGCATGCGGGGAATGCGGAAGTACTTCATCAGTGTCGCAGATGGACGATGAAAGCGACAGCTCCCCTAGCGGCCAGAAAAAGTTAAATAGCCTCTGTGTATGTCTGTATATGTTGTATGTTAAAATTGGCATTGAATGTTTGCCATATATGTGTACACTGTAATCTGCCCTGAGTCCCCTGCGGGGTGAGAAGGGCGGAATAAAAAAGCTCTAAATAAATAAATAAATTACATGTAATATTATTAATAATATCACGATATAGCAGTATGGTGCAATATAGCAATATTTAATGCTGATATTGTACTATGCTAATAATATAATATATTGTATGTAATATATACCTTGAAAGCCGCTCTGAGTCCCCTTCAAGGTGAGAAGAGTGGCATATAAATATCATAAATAAGAGAGAAAAGTGGGATATAAATAAAGGTTTATTAAGCTCTGAATTCTTTAGAGCCACGTCACACGACATTTCACACTTTGCTTGCTAGTGAGCCGATGCTCAACTTTTGTACCCTGTTTGTTTTTGGATTCTCTGCTATATATTTTAGGATAAATATATTCCCTAACACTTCGAATGTGCTTTTCCTGCATGGCAGGAGGTTGGACTAGATGGCCCACGCAGTCTCTTCTGACTATGGTTCTATGAATTCTGTTCCTTCCTCAGGGCTACACCCCCTACGTCTCCCACATCGGTCTCCAGCAGCACCCCTCCCAGTCCGGCGCCATGGTGCCCCCCTCCTACTCCAGCCAGACCTACCAGAATGCACACCCCGGCTCCAACCCGACCTTCGTGGACCCCACCAGGCCCATGCAGCGGCCCAGCGGCTACGTCCACCAGCAGGCCCCGGGCTACGTCCACAGCTTGAGCGCCGCACAGAGGTACCTGGGAGCAGGGAGCGGGGGGCGTGGGCAGCGTGGTTGTTCTAATGCCTCCTTCCCTCCTGCTGACCGTTGAGCCGATCTGACAAATTTCTTGAGCAGAACTGTTCTCAGGAGCTATTGGGGGGCATTGTCCTGCAACTCGGTTGCTGCAGTGGATGATCTCCTGTTTCCCCATCAGTTACACAGGAGGTTCACACAGTAGCTTTACACACAACAGCCTTCACACTGGGGCTTCCTCTCACCAAAGCTTCTCACAGACTAAGGCTTACCTCACACAGAGGTTTCTCTCACAGACCTAGACCAACCTCACACTGTGAGGCTTTTTCACAGACTGAGACCTTTCTCCCACTGAGGCAAACTAACACAGAGGCCTGCTAAACTACAGGCACACCTACTTATATAGAACTTCAGCTTTTGCTGAGTCATTTTGCTGAGAGAGATATTGACAAGCTGGAATGTGTCCAGAGGAGGGCGACTAAAATGATCAAAGGTCTGGAGAGCAAGCCCCATGAGGAGCGGCTTAAAGAGCTGGGCCTGTTTAGGCTGAAGAAGAGAAGGCTGAGAGGAGTCATGATAGCCATGTATAAATATGTGAGAGGAAGTCATAGGGAGGAGGGAGCAAGCTTGTTTCTTCTGCCCTGGAGACTAGGACGCGGAACAATGTCTTCAAACTACAAGAAAGGAGATTCTATCTGAACATTAGGAAGAACTTCCTGACTTTGAGAGCTGTTCAGCAGTGGAACTCTCTGCCCCGGAGTGTGGTGGAGGCTCCTTCTTTGGAAGATTTTTTTAAAAAGAAATTTTATTAAATTTTTATATAGAATACAACAAAAGAGTGAGAACAATAAGGTATAGAAAAATGAAGAAAAAAAAGAGAAAGGGAAAGGCCAGTAAAGTAAAAGGTAAAAAGGACATCCTAAATAAACCCTAAAAAAAAAGATTTTTAAAAAATATATAAACTACAAAAATACATCCACACACACAAAAAGAAAAAAAAAGTGACTTTGGAAGATTTTAAACAGAGGCTGGATGGACACACATTTCTTTCCCATGAGGTCTTTTCCAACTTTATGATTCTATGAAACATCCTTTACAATTACTCCTTTACTGTCCCACATTTTGTCTGTTTTTGAAATGTCCTGGTTTCTCTGTGATTCTATGGTAGCACTCTATGGTAGTACCCGGAATGTGGTGGAGGCTCCTTCTTTGGAAGCTTTTAAACAGAGGCTGGATGGCCATCTGTTGGGGGTGTTTTGAATGCAATATTCCTGCTTCTTGGCAGGGCGTTGGACTGGATGGCCCATGAGGTCTCTTCCAACTCTATGATTCTATGATTTAACCCTTTCTGTGCATGACTCACATTTTTGTAACTAAAAATACCTAGTTAATTTTTAATATTTCTGACAGGTTTTCCCATCAGTCGATGCAGCCGGCCCCCATGATGAGCGGGGTGAACCACATGGGTGCCCAAGGGGTCCCGGCAGGCATCCGGCCCAGCCAGCTCCTCTCGGACCAGCAGCAGCAGCAATACCTGAGGCAGCAGCAACAGCAGCAGCAGATGCTCAGGGTAAGCATATTGGGAGTCCACAAAACCACAAAATGGGGCAGCAACCCCAAAGGGGGCAGAAGAGCAAAGGGGTGCTGCTGGGTTTGCCATTAAGAAGGGTGTCATTTTGTTTGGTGGCAGAAACCATACCCATCTGACTTTGGAGATTAACTATAGTGCAATAATATCCCCAGAATTATGTTCAATGACTTTTGGAATGGCGCCGGATTATGATTGTGGGTGGCATGATTTTTAATAGTGATTTTAATGTTTTATATGTTTATAATGTGCATTTAATTTTAATTTTAAATCTCTGACTTAATATATTTTAACTGTTTGTTGTTTAAATGCATTGAATAGTTGCCATATGTAAAGCCTCCTTGAGTCCCCTTCAGGGTAGAGAAAGGCAGGATACAGATAACGTAAATAAATAAACTGACTGATGGAAAAAGAGGGGAACCACACTCATGTGGTCACTCCATGTTCAAATTGACCAATGTCAGTCCTTATCTTTAGAGCATAGAAACAAGAATGTATGTATGTGTATTTTATAAATACACATACATACATTCTTGTTTCTATGTTTGCTTTGTTTGCTTATCTTTAGAGCCCCCGGTGGCGCAGTGGGTGAAACCACTGAGCTGCTGAACTTGCTGACCAAAAGGTCCACAGTTCAAATCCGTGGAGAGGGGTGAGCTCCCGCTGTTAGCCCCAGCTTTTGCCAGTTCAAAAACATGCAAATGTGAGTAGATCAAAGGGTACTGCTTCAGGCAGGAAGGTAACGGAGCTCTATGCAGTCATGTCATAGAATCATAGAGTTGGAAGAGATCTCATGAGCCATCCAGTCCAACCCCCTGCCAAGAAACAGGAAAATTGCATTGCCACATGACCTTGGAGACATCTACAGACAACGCTGGTTCTTCAGCTTAGAAATGGAAATGAGCACCACTCCTCAGAGTCGGACATGACTAGACTTACCCAACCCTAACCCTAACTAAGGAGCCCCCGGTGGCGCAGTGGGTTAAAGTGCTGAGCTGCTGAGCTTGTCACAGGTTCGATTCTGGGGAGCGGCATGAGCTTCTACTGTCAGCCCTAGCTTCTGCCAACCTAGCAGTTTGAAAACATGCAAATGTGAGTAGATCAATAGGTACCGCTCCAGCGGGAAGGTAACGGCGCTCCATGCAGTCATGCCAGCCACATGACCTTGGAGGTGTCTACGGACAACACTGGCTCTTCGGCTTAGAAATGGAGATGAGCACCACACCCCAGAGTCAGACATGACTGGACTTAATGTCAGGGGACTACCTTTACCTTTACCTTAACCCTAACTAACCCTTTACCTTTACCTTAGTCCTTATCTTTAGCACATTTTACACATGGATGCTGGCCATACACCCCCACAATTCATACACAATGAAACGTTGCTGGAAGGGTAACAGTGGGTTAGAATGATAACAATTTGTCTAAAATTATTGTTGCTCTGCAGAACCCCTCCTTCTGAATCAAATTGTGATGGTTTTGAACAGGGTCCCGTGCATAGACATGTGTTTGGGCCTTTCTCTCTCGTTGCTTTTCTCTCTCTCTCTGTTGTTTTTTGGCTTACCTTGATGTCTTTTCCGCTCGCTTGACTTCCTTTTCATTTTGCTGTACCTGAAAAAAACGCCTGTCGGTTGGCTTGAAACACGGCACACGCAAAACTCTCCAATGCTAGAAGTGGGTCAGGAGCGTCCCTCGAGGGGCAGAGCGGCCCTGACCCTCGGCCGACCCCTTTTGTACCTTAGCCAGGCTTTCGTCAACATTTTGGAAGCAACCCGCTCACCGTCCTCTTCTCTTTTCTTCTCCGCTGCCCTTTTCTTACTTCCTAAAGTCCCTGGGACTTGATGTGGCCTGGATGAGCCAAGTTCTACCTCTGAACTGAATGGCACAAGTGCAACAAGGAAAAGTTACATCTTGCAACCACACGCTGTGTACTTAATAAAATTGTTAACTTTTATTTAAAGATTGCCTCAGCTCCGTCTATTCTGAGTCCAAAGTGCAATTTCTCACAATATTACAACTTACCTCACGTGGTGGCAGAAACGTAGGGAAAAGTAACCAAATAAATCTACATTCTTCTCTCCAGTCACGCTACAGTATATACAGTGTAATTATTACTAAGTTATTACTTTCTTAATAAAGGAGGAGGTGCAATTGAACAGCCTCCCTTCTAACTTGATGGTAAATTTGGTTCCTAATCGGCAACCTCCATTGCAAGTCGGCTAAGTCTTTTTAAAATTGGGAACTGGGGAAAAATCTCCTGAATACTGGTTCCTTTCAAATTGGTGGCAACAATAAATCATCCCCCAGCTCCCCTGCTTCTTTTCAAATTGGTGGCAGACGACGGGATACGATTAACAACTGATTGAGTGCCTTAAGACTACTTTGAGAATAATTTGTGAGGTAAAAGTTATTGAAATATGGCTACCAGATGACAGAAAAAACTTGTTGAGGAAACAATGGGAGACCAAGAAGGAAGTTTGGGCTCTGAAGCAGAAACAGAGCCAGTGTCTGTGTCAGAAATGGCACAGACTAGAGATGAAACGATTGGAAATAGAGGCAAAACAAAGGGAAAGAGAGTTTGAGGAAAGACAAAAAGAGAGAGAACAGGAGATAGAATTGAGGAGAATGGAAATTGAACTGCAAAAGCAAAAAATTAGCCCACCACCCCCCCTCACTTCCTCTGAGGATGCTTGCCATAGATGCAGGCGAAACGTCAGGAGAAATGCCTCTAGAACATGGCCCTATAGCTCGAAAAAACCTACAAGAACCTAGTATTTCCTAAATTTACTAAGGATGACGATATAGAGAAGTTTCTAACCTTGTTTGAGCGATGTTGTAAAGATTTTGGAGTTGCTGAGGAAAAATGGATGACGTACTTAAGGCCTCAAATAAGTGGAAAGCTCTTAGAAATATATGGAGAAATGCCTGAGGAGTCCTATGGGGATTATGATTTATTTAAGAGACAGGTTCAACAGAAATTTCAATTAACACCTGAATTTTACAGATTCAAGTTCAGGACTCTGAAAAGAGATAAGAACCAAAGTTTCGCTCAGGTGGCCTCTAGATTGTCTCAACTGTTCGATAGTTGGCTAAGGACGTCTGAGGTGGAAAATTACCAACAACTGAGAGAACTTTTAAAATTGGAACAATTTTTCCAATTGATACCTTCCGATTTTCGGTGGCTGGTACAGGATCGAAAGCCATCCACTGTAGTAGAGGCAGCGGTTATGGTAGATCAATTAATTACCCTAAAAGAAGGATTCAAAAGGGAAGATCTGCCAAATGATAAAAGGACAAACAGGCAGCCATTTTACCAACATCAAACGCGCCCACAACAAGGAAAAGGTCCTGCAATAGAAAACCCCTCCTGGAGGAGGCAGAGTGTAACAAGTCAAACTGCTCCTGAGGGAAAAATTAGGTGTTTTCAGTGTGGAAAGTGGGATCATATAAGGTATCAATGTCCCCTTTTAAGAAAAGAAAAGACAACCCTCTTCGTTAATAAAGTAAAAGAAACAAAGAAAACAGAACCAAATACTGTGTCAAAGGAGAGTTCGGAAACGGTGCCTCAAGAGAAACAATGTTTGTTCATTTTGTCAAACACCGCAACTGAGGATTACTTAGAATCCATTTCCATTGACAACAAAGACATGAGAGGGTGGCGGGACACAGGATCTGATGTGTGTATTATACATCCAGATATAATACCTCAGAAATTTCAGCATCCTACCTCTGAAATAAGATTAAAAGGCTTGGGACCTGCAATACCAACAGCAGTAGTGTCTTTGCCAATAGAATATGGAGGTTGGAAGGGTATGTGGGATTTTGCAGTCAGTCCAGACATACCATACAGGTGTTTAATTGGAAATGATCTGGCTAAAAAGATTGGAAAGTGGAGAATGATGTGTGAGGAGGAAGAATATAACAGCAAAAGCCCTGATCAAAAAGCCATGTGTTTCGCCATACAACAGGAGGGGGATGAGAATCCAGAATCCAGCACTATGGTTGCTGAGCTTATTAAGAAGACAGGAGGAGTCAGAGAAATTCAACAGGAACAAAGAGCAGATGAATTTCTAAAACCTTTGTTCGCTTTGGCTCAAAACCTCACAGTATCAGCAAAAGGGCAGCCCTCCAAGTTTGTGTTAAAGAATGGTGTCTTGTATAGAGAAACCAGAAACATGAAGTCAACAGAAGGATCAATGACATGTAATCAGATTGTAGTGCCTCAAAGTTTTAGAGAACAGCTGATGAGGGCGACACACGAGAACCCTCACGGTGGTCATCTGGGCGTGAGGAAAACCACAAAGAGGATCACTAAAAACTTTTATTGGCCTGGCATGTTCCAGAAGATCAAAGAGTTTTGCCAGTCTTGTGATATCTGCCAAAGATTGAGTACTGGAAGGGATAAAATTAAAGCTCCTATGATCCCTATGCCGGTAATTGCAGAACCATTTTACAGAGTGGGCATTGACATAGTTGGTCCTCTTTGTAAGCCAAGCAGACGTGGTTACAGATACATTCTAACCATGATTGACTACGCCACAAGATATCCAGAGGCTGTAGCTCTAACTAACATTGAGACAACAACGATTGCAAATGCACTGTTATCCATTTGGGGAAGAACTGGTTATCCTAGAGAATTGGTTTCTGATTTGGGAACTCAATTTACTTCCAGACTTATGTCAAAATTGCTTGAGTTATGTGGAATCAGACACCTGACTTCAACAGCTTATCACCCACAGACAAATGGACTAGTTGAAAATCTGAACAAGACTTTAGTCAAAATGATAAAGTCTTACAGTCAAAAGAAGCCATACGACTGGGACGTCAAAGTACAACAACTGTTATTCACCTACAGGACCGTCCCTCATGACAGTACTGGCTACAGTCCGCTTGAATTGCTATATGGAAGGAAAGCTCATGGTCCATTAGACCTGATAAAGGAATACTAGGAGGAAAATCCAGCAACAGATCCAGTTCCAGTGTCGGAGTACCTAAAGGATCTTCAATCAACAATGCAACTGGCTAGGGACATTGCACAAGAACATTTGCTTGCAGCTCAGCAAAGACAAAAAGACTATTATGATTCTACTGCTAAGCCAAAGATCTTCAACATCGGAGATGAAGTTTTGTTTTTATCTCCCAACAAAACCAACAAACTGCAATTAGATTGGTCGGGACCCTGGAAGATCACCAGGAAACACAATCAAATAAACTATGATATTTATGATGAACATTCAAATGTGGAAAGAAGAGTTCATGTAAACATGTTAAAGCCTTATGTTAGAAGGTCTGCTAATGTTTATTTTGTTGTTTCGGAAGAAGAATCCGGTCCCTTTTCTTTTTGGGAGGGTGATCGTGAACAATACAAAAATTTGGATCGGGTAGAAATAAACAGTGAATTGTCCCAACCACAGCGAAGAGAGGTTGTGGAAATTTTGAGTAAATATAAAGATATATTTTCAGATTTACCAGGAAAGGTCCAGGGAGTCCAGCATCAAATAAACACCGGTGATGTAGCTCCTATAGTATGTCCACCCTACAGGGTCACAGGGAGACCCAATGAATGTATTGAAAGGGAGATTAAAGAAATGTTGGACCTAGGTATCATTGTTCCATCGATTAGCTCTTGGGCTTCACCCATAGTATTAGTACAGAAGCCAGACAAGACAATTAGATTTTGTGTAGATTATAGGCAATTAAACAAGGTAACCCAAACAGATACTTATCCTATGCCATGTTTGAATGATTTGCTGGAAAGGATGGGGAAGGCCAATTTTATTAGTAGTATAGATCTAACCAAAGGATTTTGGCAAGTGCCCATGGCACCACAGGATCAACATAAAACCGCCTTCCGGACCCAAAATCGGCTATTTGAATTTTCCGTACTTCCATTTGGGTTAAAGAACAGCCCAGCCACATTTCAGAGATTAGTGGACAGAGTTTTAAGTGGGCTGGGGTCTTTCTGCGTGGCCTATATCGATGATATAGGGATTTTCAGTGATTCATGGGAAGCTCACCTTGAACATTTGGATCTGGTATTAAGTAGGTTGAGGGAAGCAGGGTTAACTATTAAAGCTTCCAAGTGCAAGTTAGGATACAATACTACCAAGTATTTAGGACATTTAGTGGGAGGAGGTTGTATTTGACCTGACCCTACTAAAGTGGCAGTTATTCACCAGTGGCCTGTGCCCAAAACAAAAAAACAGGTTAGGGCACTCCTTGGATTGGCTGGATACTATCGTAAATTCATTCCATCTTTTAGTGATTTGGCAGCCCCTCTTTCGGATCTTACCAAAAAGAAGAACCCGAATCAGGTAATTTGGACTCCAAATTGTCAAACTGCCATGGATCAATTGAAGAAAGCCATTACTTCGGATTCGGTCCTAATTGCGCCAGATTTTGATAAACCTTTTATTCTAACATGTGATGCATCGGATACTGGGCTAGGAGCTGTCCTAAGCCAGTTAGATGTAGAGGGTGAGGACAGACCTATTTTGTTTTTGAGTAAAAAATGGCATTCCAATGAATATAACATGTCAATGATTGAAAAAGAATGCTATGCCATCATATGGTCAGTAAAAAAATTAAAGCCATATTTGTGGGGGAGAAAGTTTACCTTACAAACGGACCATGCTCCATTAAGATGGCTAGATAATGTAAAAGGTACGAATAACAAATTATTGAGATGGAGTTTATGTTTACAGGATTTTACATTTGAAATTAAACATGCTTCAGGTAAACGAAACATAGTCGCAGACGCCTTATCTAGAATTTCGTATGGTAAAAGGTTTGTATATATGCATTATAATATATTTAACCATATTGTGATTGCCTTTCAGAAATATTGTGTATTTAGATATTGTTGGATAATTTGTGGAATTATTTTTGCCCATTCCGGGAGTGAGAATGGCCCAAAAATAATTTTTCTGTGGGGGAAGGTGTACAGGAGTTGATTATAAATTGTATGATTTTAACTGTATTTGTGTTTAGATTGGCTGCAGTAATGCTGGAGCGGCCTAAGTCAGAGGAGTCCTCCATGGGCGTTGCCATGGAGACCGATGCTGGAGAGAGGGAAGTGGGAGGAGCTTAGCGGGGAGAGTTTGAACAAACGACAGTTAAAAATCAGTTAGGGTTTAGGTTTAGGGGAGTGAGCAGTCAGGAGTTAGGTTTAGAGGAGTGAGGAGTTAGGAGTTGGGAGAGAAGGAAAGGAAAGGTGGGAGAGAAGGAAAGGAAAGAAAACAGTGTGCTGTTTCCCCCCGAGTATTACAGGTTCCACACATATGTGTCAGTTACAACTCTTTTTTTCGCCCCTCCCCTCCATTTCCACAGTTGACATTTCACCTCTCTTGCCTTAGGTTTGTTTCTTTGGAAAGCAATACCTGTCGCAAGGTGGGGCATTCGCAACAGTTAGTTGCAAACCCCCGTTAGGTAATCTTGATTGTGTCTGATGGAAACGTCTTGGGTAAACAGCATCTTGTGTACAGGGCCACTTGCTCAAGAGGCCAAATGTTACATTACCCTTTTGCACATGGGGTGTTTTGGAAATTTAACAAAAAAACAACCTTATCAGATAATGTTAGGTCAACCCACAGATTGAGTCAATACTGAAAAACTATTCTGATTTCTGGGTTGTTGGGAGCTTTCTGGGCTGTATGGCCATGTTCCAGAAGCATTCTCTCCTGACATTTCGCCCACATCTATGTGACAACTTCACAACCTCTGAAGATACCTGCCATAGATGTGGGTGAGACGTCAGGAGATAATGCTTCTGGAACGTGGCCATACAGCCCAGAAAACTCCCAGCAACCCAGTGATTCCAGCCATGAAAGCCTTCAACAACCCAGATTCTGATTGTGAAGCAAAACTTTGAGGCTTTGAAAAGCTGGGTTTGGCTATTGGAAGTTTCTCAGGCTAGTGCAGCCG
>NW_026844478.1:6470137-6511822 GCF_025583915.1 Anolis sagrei ordinatus
GGAGCTTCACACATGAGGCCTTCTCATTCCGAGGCTTCCCTCACACAGAGGTTTCTCTCACAGACCAAGACCTATCTCACACTGTGAGGCCTTTTCACAGACTGAGGCCTTTCTCCCACTGAGGCAAACTAACACAGAGGCCTACTAAGCTACAGGCACACCTACTTATATAGAATTGCAGCTTTTGCTTACCTCACACAGAGGTTTCTCTCACAGACCTAGACCTACCTCACACTGTGAGGCCTTTTCACAGACTGAGGCCTTTCTCCCACTGAGGCAAACTAACACAGAGGCCTACTAAGCTACAGGCATACTTATTTATATAGAACTGCAGCTTTTGCTTACCTCACACAGAGACTTACCTCACACAGAGGTTTCTCTCACAGACCTAGACCAACCTCACACTGTGAGGCCTTTTCACAGACTGGGGTCTTTCTCCCACTGAGGCGAACTAACGCAGAGACCTACAAGCATACCTACTTATATAGACATGCAGCTTTTGCTTACCTCACACAGAGGCTTACCTCACACAGAGGTTTCTCTCACAGACCTAGACCAACATCACACTGTGAGGCCTTTTCACAGACTGGGTGCTGGGTGGGTGGAGTGAGGGGTTGGTGGAGGCTTGGGGTGTGTTTGGTTGTCGTTGGGGTTTTGATTTTTTTTTGTGTGTTTTTTTTTTTTCGTTTTTTTTTCTTGCACAGACCAAGACCTACCTCACACTATGAGGCCTTTTCACAGACTGAGGCCTTTCTCCCACTGAGGCAAACTATCACAGAGACCTGCTAAGCTACAGGCATACCTACTTATATAGAACTGCAGCTTTTGCTTACCTCACACAGAGGTTTCTCTCACAGACCTAGACCAACCTCACACTGTGAGGCCTTTCTCCCACTGAGGCAAACTATCACAGAGGCCTACTAAGCTACAGGCACACCTACTTATATACATACTACTTTATTGATTAGCCCTTAGGCCATATCACAATAAGAAACAGAACAACAAGGCCTGACAAGACCTGATCACACTCCACGTAGTAAGTTAAAATAAGACACTTATAACAATACAGTAAATAAATATGATAAGACATGATAAAACTGATAAACTGATCAAGCTGAGTATATACATCATATTTCATTATCACCCCTACAATTTACCCCAATCAGCCCTACGGACAATGTATTGGGAATCTCACATTAGAACAACATATTTTATGTGTGGCCAAGACCCAAAAATAACCTACTTATATAGAATTGCAGCTTTTGCTTACCTCACACAAAGGTTTCTCTCACAGACCAAGACCTACCTCACACTATGAGGCCTTTTCACAGACTGAGGCCTTTCTCCCACTGAGGCAAACTATCACAGAGACCTGCTAAGCTACAGGCATACCTACTTATATAGAACTGCAGCTTTTGCTTACCTCACACAGAGGTTTCTCTCACAGACCTAGACCAACCTCACACTGTGAGGCCTTTTCACAGACTGAGGCCTTTCTCCCACTGAGGCAAACTAACACAGAGGCCTACTAAGCTACAGGAACACCTACTTATATAGAACTGCAGCTTTTACTGAGTCAGTGCATCCATTTCAATGCTTGACTCACATTTTTGTAATTTAAAATGCTTAGTTAATTTTTAATGTTTCTGACACTCCTTGTCTCAGATCACAAATCCAGGATGACATGGGTTTCCTTTCCACAGAATCATAGAATTAGAAGAGACCACAAGTTTAATCCAGTTCCTCCTTTAATCAGGAAAGGCACAATGTAATCCCCCCTGACAGATGACCATCCAGCTTCTGGAGCTTCCACCAGATTCCGAGGCAATGAGTTCCACTGTTGAACAGCTCTTCTTACGGTCAGGAAGATGCACAAAAGGAATCTCCTCCTTTCGTGCATCTCTTCTGTCTTTCCTGTTTGCAAGCATCTGCCAAGAGAATGTTACCTTTATTTATGTTCTCTTGTGGGTTTTTCTTTGGCTGCTCAGAGTCAGTCAGAAATCTTGGCGCACAGTCAGCGAGGGACTTGATAGAAAAAGGAACCCCCTGAAGATCAACAGAGCTCCCAATTGAATTCCTGCAAAGTTATTTTGCTATTAGATTAGGTTCAGATTCAAACTGTTAAACTTGGGAGTGTCAACAAGGAACTTTTCATCCTCACAATGCTCTCATGGAACAATTTGCCATGCTTTTGGCCCTCTCTGGAGCATTTAAGACCTAGTTTCTCTTGCAAAAGCCTCTCCTCTCTTTTATTTACAGACTTACTTGATTAATGTATGTCTATGGTATCCCCCGATATGACTTAAAACAGTGGTTCTCAACCTTCCCAATGCTGTGACACTTTAATACAGTTCCTTGTGTTCTGGTGACCCCCAACCATAAAATTATTTTTGTTGCTACTTCATAACTATAATTTTGCTACTGTTATGAATTGTAATGTAAATGTCTGATATGCAGGATGCATTTTCATTCACTGGACCAATTTTGGCACAAATACCCAATATACCCAAATTTGAATACTGGTGGGGTTGGGGGGAGTATTGATTTTGTCATTTGAGAGTTGCTGGGATTTATAGTTCACCTACAATCAAAGAGCATTCTGAACTCCACCAGTGATGGAATTGAACCACTGGGTTGTTGTAGATTTTTTCGGGCTATATGGCCATGTTCTAGAGGCATTCTCTCCTGACGTTTTGCCTGCATCTATGGCAAGCATCCTCTCTTTACTTTTAAAGGAGTTGTTCTCCTCCAGAAACTTTGTTTTTGTAGCTGCCACAAACCATGTTGAATTGGTTGAGACGCTATGAGATACTTATTGAAAAACTAGAACGAAATGTGCTGCAGGATGTCCCTCCTGCAAGAACAAAGTTTTGGCAACTTAATAGACCTCACTACCTCTGAGGATGCTTGCCATAGATGCAGGCGAAACGGCAGGAGAAAATGCCTCTAGAACATGGCCATATAGCCCGAAAAAACCCACAAGAACCTAACCTTTCTCATGTTTTTATGGAAGAACCAATTAGGAAATGACAATTATAACCCAGGGACAAAAATTGTGTTATATAGAGTCATAGAATCATAGAGTTGGAAGAGACCTCATGGGCCATCCAGTCCAACCCCCTGCCAAGAAGCAGGAATATTGCATTCAAAGCACCCCTGACAGATGGCCATCCAGCCTCTGTTGAAAAGCTTCCACCACACTCCAGGGCAGAGAGTTCCACTGCTGAACGGCTCTCACAGTCAGGAAGTTCTTCCTCATGTTCAGATGGAATCTCCTTTCTTGTAGTTTGTAATACAACACCTCCAGGTTAAAAGGCCTCCTGGATCCAACCCCAAGGTGGCCTTCTCCTGTGTCTTAGTTGGTTTTCTCCTGAGACTATGGTTTGTTAGGCGGGGAAAAGGCTTTCCCTTTGATTATAGTGGCCCAGAGAGGGCCCAAAACATAATAGAAGTGCTCTCATGCTCCCTAAGGGCTATCAAAGGAGAAGCAATGGAAGAAAAGGGCTCCTTCTACTGCTGATGGGCTGCACGTTCCCCACATCTCCTCCCAGGAGCGCCTCTCAAGAGCTCCACAATGCAATGCTTTCCTCTAAGCCGGGTCTCCGCTTTCTCTCTTGCTCGCTTTTCATCCCCTGGAGCTACAGAGGCGCAGGGGGAACTTCTCCGCGATCAGCATCGAGTGCCAGGTCGCCTGTGTCTGGTCTCTTCCATTGTTGCCCCAAAGGGTTCCTCCTCTCAGCCCGTTTAAGTCATCTTTTGAAGCCAGACTTCAGAGGCTCGTCGAGTCTTCCGCAGCCGCCTTCTCATTGCAAAACAGAAAAGGAAAGAGATATGTCAAGAGTAGAGAAGTCGACCCCAGAGAGAGAGCTATGTTGCATTCCTCCAGCGCAGGAAGAGGGGGATTCAGTGGATTTGGGAGGAGCAAAGCTCCAGGTGGAATATATAATAATAATAATAATAATAATAATAATAATAATAATAATAATAATAATAATTTTATTTATACCCCGCCACCATCTCCCTAAGGGACTCGGAGTGACTTACATGAGGCCAAGCCCAACAACACATCAATAAAAACAACAAGCAGTAAGCAAAATAAACAATACAATTAATATAACTCACACATAGACAATAACACGCAAGGATTTAAAAACCTATGGCCGGTCCAGATGTAATAGTCAAAACTTTAAAAATAAACGCTGGACATGAACAGAGGTAAGAAGTATCTAGAAGGAAGGTTTTAAACGAAAAGTAGAGAGCAACCCAACGGGTAATTAAAGTGCTTCTCAGGATATTTTGCAGGGAATTGTTTCCTTTATTCCGGGAAGGCACACTGGAACAGCCAGGTTTTCAGGCTCCTCCTAAAGACTGCCAATGTTGGGGCTTGTCATTTGGGGAGTGAGTTCCAGAGTCAGCGGGCCACCATAGAGAAGGCCCTCTCCCTCATCCGCACCAATCGATCTATCCCCAGCACTTCATATCAGGCACAATTGGCATCATCTAGTACATTAATCTGGTGGTGCAGCAGGTTTAACTGCTGAGCTGCTGAACTTGTTGACCAAAAAATTGGCGGTTTGAATCCAGGGAGTGGGGTGAGCTACCACTGTTAGTCCCAGCTTCTGCCAAACTAACCGTTCCAAAACATGCAAATGTGAGTAGATCAATAAATACCGCTTCTGCTGGAAGGTAACGATGCTCCATGCAGTCATGCTGGCCACACGACCTAGGAGGTGTCTACGGACAACATCCGCACTTTGGCTTAGAAATGGAGATGAGCACCACCACTCCAGAGTTAGACACAACTAGACTTAATGTCAGGGGAAATCTTTACCTTTACCTTTTACACAAAGCACATTTTTCCAGCTTGAGAAACCCTGGCAAGAAGGAATCTGGATTGATGAGACTTGTTTCTGCCCAATTTCTCAGTTGGATGTTTTGCACAGAAATGATAATTCTGTGCTGAACTATTACTTTCTGTGCAGCAAACGTTTTCTGCCTGGAACATTGTTTTCTTTGGAGAAGGACTAGGTGCAAAATGACTCCCAAATTGCAAATAGTTTGTATAGTTTTCAGGGATTTTTTAATTTAATTTAATTTTTTGCAGTGGGAGGAAATAGCTGGAACTGAACTTTTGGGGCCCAAGACGTTTTCTATCCAGAAAATATTTCCTTTGCATATTTGGTGTGAAATGGCTACCAGAGTATTGTCGAAGGCTTTCATGGCTGGAATCACTGGGTTGTTGTAGGTTTTTCCGGGCTATATGGCCATGTTCTAGAGGCATATTTTCTCCTGACGTTTCGCCTGCATCTATGGCAAGCATCCTCAGAGGTAGTGAGGTCTGTTTGGAGGTAGGAAAATGGGTTTATATCTGTGGAATGACCAGGGTGGGACAAAGGCCTTTTGTCTGCTAGAGCTAGGTGTGACTGTTTCAACTGACCACCTTGATTAGCATTTAATGGCTTGGAAGTGCCTGGGGGAATGTTTTTTTGATAGGTGAATTTGTGTGCCTGATTGTTTACTCTCTGTTGTTTCGCTGTTGTAATTTTAGAGTTTTTCAATACTGGTAGCCAGATTTTGTTCTTTTTCATGGTTTCTTCCTTTCTGTTGAAATTGTCCACATGCTTGTGGATTTCAATGGCTTCTCTGTGTAGTCTGACATGGTGGTTGTGAGAGTGGTCCAACATTTCTGTGTTCTCAAATAATATGCTGTGTCCAGGTTGGTCAGGAGAAAATATGCCTCTAGAACATGGCCATATAGCACGGAAAAACCTATAACAACCCAATGGCTACCAGATTTCGAATAGCTTCCGAACACCGTATAGTTTCCAAAGGTGTTTTTTTTTCCCTTGGGAGGAAATGTCCCAAATTGCTGGTTGGAAAAGAAGGTGTCTTCCTGTTTTCTTCCTGCAAGGCTACTGCCTCCCCCAAACCCTGTCTAACCCCTCCCTTCCCTCCTAGGAAAGACTTTGCTGTCCCTACTCCTTCCTCAATATGACTGACTCTTTCTCTTTTCTGTTCTGGTTTTCTAGCAACAGCAGCAGCAGCAGCAGCCCCCTCCGCAGCCGCAGCCCCCTCCACAGCAGCCCCAGCCGCAGCCCCAGGTCCCCAGCGTCCCCCAACCCCAAGCGCAGGGCCAGCCCCCGGGACTCGGCATGCAGGCCCTGGCTCCCCAGCAGCCCATGGTAAGTAGGCCCTCTCTTCGGCCAACGGCGACAATGACAATAATTTTAATAACAACAATAATAATACATGCAGTCCCCGAGTTACAAACATCCGACTTACAAATGGCTCATAGTTAAGAACAGGACTGAGACAACAGAAGTGGGGGAAATCTACCTCTAGGAAGGGAAATCCACTTCTGGAAGAGTTATTATCCAGGGGAAAAGAGGTCTCAGCTGAAGCTTTATCCCCAATCCTTGTTTCCACAACAAGCCAATTTTTCCAAAATCCAATTCTTACAGGGACGGAAAGTGAGGTGAAATGTTCTGAGAGGGGCACAAACAGTAATGGAAACCCCACAGCGGGGTGTTCACCCTTCCAGGGTTTTTCAGGGATTTTTTTTTAGACTGAAAAAGCTGCTCTCAGCTTATACTCGAGTCAAAGTTATTTATTAATTTCCTGTTATTATTATTGCATTTTCAGTTCTTTTTTTAGACTGAAAAAGCTGCCCTCAGCTTATACTCGAGTCAAAGTTATTTATTAATTTCCTGTTATTATTATTACATCTATTATTTTACTCTATTTATTATTATTGGAAGGGTTCCCCTCCTTACAATTTACACTGTCCTATCTCCCAGTGTTTTTTAAATTTTTATCCCTGAAACTGGCCCTGCCCAGTGAAATCTTCTGTGTTTTTAATACTTGATTCTATATTGTTGTGGTGTATATTATATTGTTTTTGCATTTTTTTTGTATTTTGTTTGGTTTTATTATGTTTTTGTGTTACATTGTTGTATTGTATTGATGGGTGTGGCCTCATGTAAGCTGCACCGAGTCCCCTTGGGGAAGATGGAGCGGGGTATAAAAAAAGTATTATTATTATTATTATTATTATTATTATTATTATTATTATTATACGTAAGCATATTTACATTGAAGAAGGTCAGAATAATGGTTTAATCAGAGTTGGGCAGTGTTATCTTAAATTACAATTTTATGTAAATATTCAAAAACATTTAACCTCCTGATGCCGCAATTCATGTAATGTTATTGGTAGCTATTTTTATTTTGGAATTTATTTGTAGCTGCTGTATTTCCCACTCTCGGCTTATACTGGAGTCAATACGTTTCCCAGTTTTTTTGTGGTAGAATTAGGTGCCTCGGCTTATATTTGGGCCGGCTTATGCTTGAATATATACAGTATCTCTCTCTCTCTCTCTCTCTCTCTCTCTCTCTCTCTATATATATATATATATATATAAATGCTCTGTGCATAATGAGTACCTTAAAAACAAAAGAACCAATGAACGAAATCACACCAAATTTGGCAACAAAACATCTCACAACAAAAGGAGTGACCATCACTCAAAAACTTTTGTGATTTGGGAGTTGTAGTTGCTGGGATTTATAGTTCACCTATAATGAAAGAGCATTCTGAACTACACCAATGATGGAATTGAACCAAACTTGGCACACAGGACTCCCATGACCAACAGAAAATACAGAAGGGTTTGGTGGGCATTGACCTTGAATTTTGGAGTTGTAGTTCACCTACATCTAGAGAGCACTGTGGACTCAAACAATGATGGATCTGGACCAAACTTGGCACGAATACTCAATATGCCCAAATATGAACACAGATGGAGTTTGGGGGAAATAGACCTTGACATTTGGGAGTTGTAGTTACTGGGATTTATAGTTCACCTACAATAAAAGAGTGTTCTGAACCCCACCAATGACAGAATTGGGGCAAACTTCCCACACAGAACCCCATGACCAACAGAAAATACTTAAGGCCATCCAGTCCAACTCCCTTCACCAGGGCAAGAAAACGTAATCAAAGCCCTCCTGACAAAGAGCCATCCAGCCATAGATATAGAGAGATATATATGACTCACACACACACAGATATAGTATCATAGATTTGAAAGGGACCCCTAAACAAGGACAATTAATGTGCCCCCCCCCCCCCCACTTTGTGTTGCAGTTCCAGCGGCAAGGCCTCCAGCAGACGCAGCAGCAGCAGCAGACGGCAGCCCTGGTCCGGCAGCTCCAGCAGCAGCTTTCGAGTAAGGCTTCCATAGGATCATGGCATCCTAGAGTTGGGAGAGACCTGTCAGAAATATTAAAAATTAACTGGGTATATTTGATTACAAAAGTGTGAGTCAAGCAATGAAAGCATTAGTAGGCCAAAGCTTGTTAGAGTCACTGGACCAAAGCTAGTATTGTTCGGTGGAGCGTGAGTAGGCTGAAGCCTGTTAGAGTTAGTGGGCCAAAGCTAGCGTCGTCCAAAGGAGTGTGAGGTAAACCTCTGTGTGAGAGAAGCCTCGTGTGAGAAAGCTGCTGTGTGTAGCTGTGTTTATTTGTGTTGTGGAAACCTTGTTCATGTAAATAGTGTAACTACTATTTTACTACAAAGAAAAGCCTTCTATGGAAGAGATAGTATTGGTCTATGTGTTTTTGATCTTTTTATCCCTTTGGGCTATTGGTGCTGGGTAACGCTGCTGCTGATAAGTTACTCTACTGTATATTTATGAGGAGGGTCTTTTATTTGTTTGTTTGTTTGTTTGTTTGTTTAATTATTTACAGTATTTATATACCGCTTTTTCTCACCCCGAGGGGGACTCAAAGCGGTTTACACATAGATAATTGCAAAAATTATGGAGCCCCCGGTGGCGCAGTGGGTTAAACCCCTGTGCCGGCAGGACAGGTCGCAGGTTCGAATCCGGGGAGAGGCGGATGAGCTCCCTCTATCAGCTCCAGTTCCTCACACGGGGACATGAGAGAAGCCTCCCACAAGGATGATAAAACATCAAGTCATCCAGGCATCCCCTGGGCAACATCCTTGCAGACGGCCGATTCTCTCATACCAGAAGCGACTTGCAGTTTCTCAGGTCGCACATAAAAAATGGCAAAAATTCAATGCCTTACAACTACAATAGTAAAACCACACTTTAAACATAAATCATATTAAAAACAGTACATCATCAAATATCAAAACAGTTATTAAAACCATAAAACAATCTCATCAGTCAAGTCGCCGTTCCAGTCCTTGTCCCACTAAAAGCTGCATACATCTATTGTCCGAAGGCCTGGTCCCAGAACCATGATTTTAATTTTTTTTCTAAAGGTCAGGAGCGAGGGAGCAGATCTTACCTCCTTTGGGAGTGTGTTCCATAGGTGGGGGGGCCACAGCCGAGAAGGCCCTGCTCTTCGTCCCCACCAGCCGCATTTGCGCTGTTGACGAGAGCAAGAGCAGGGCCTTCCCGGATGATCTTAAATTGCAAGGTGGGACGTAGGGGCAGATGCGTTCGGACAAGTAAGCTGGGCCCGAACCGTATAGAGCTTTATAGGTCAAAACCAGCACTTTGAATTGGGCTCGGAGATGGACCGGCAGCCAGTGGAGCTGGCATAACAGGGGGGTGGTATGCTCCCTGTATGCCACCCCAGTTAGTAATCTGGCAGCCACCCATTGAACTAACGGAAGTTTCCGAACCGTCTTCAAAGGCAGCCCCACGTAGAGCACGTTGCAGTAATCTATTCAGGATGTAACCAGAGTGTGGACCACCATGGCCAGATCAGACTTCCCAAGGTACAGGCGCAGTTGTTGCATGTGTTAATAAGTCCACTCTTTTGTTAATAAGTCCACTCACCCAACAAGACCCAAAGGGCCATCCAGTCCAACCGGCTTCTGTCAGGAAGGATGCCATCAAAACCCTTCCAGGAATATCCAGAGTGGCCATCTTGATTAGCATTTAATGACCTAGCAGTTTCAAGGTCTGGCTTCTTACTGTCTGGAGGAATTGTTGGGAGGTGATTAGCTGGCCCTGGTTGTTTCTTGTCTGGAATTCCCCTGTTTTTGAGTGTTGTTCTTTATTTAATGTTATGATTTTAGAGTTTTTTAAATACCAGTAGCCTAATTTTGGTACCCAGGCAGTAAGAAGCCAAACCTTGAAACTGCTATGCCATTAAATGCTAATCAAGGTAGCCAGTTGAAACATTCACACCTACCTCAAACAGACAAAAGTTCTTTCTCCCACACTAGACATTCCACAGATATATAAACCCAATTTTCCTAGTTTCCAACAGACCTCACAACCTCTGAGGATGCCTGCCATAGATGCAGGCGAAACGTCAGGAGAGAATGCTTCTTGAACATAGCCATACAGCCTGGTAAACAACCCAGTGATTCCAGCCATGAAAGCCTTCGATGATACAGAGTGTAATCCTCTTGCCTGATTCTGACTGCTTTTTTCTCCCTGCAGATACGCAGCCCCAGCAGAACAGCAACCCTTTCGGACGGTATTGATGCCCAGCAAGGGAGGACCGGCGGCCATGACAGTGGGCTTGAGGAGGCCTCTCCCTGTGGCTATGGCTGGAGAATGGGGCTCGGACCTTGGGTGCTCTCCTCCAAAAGCCTGTCCCCGTCCCCCCCTCGGACCCCACTCCGCCGCGTTTGGGACGGGGAGGGTCTGCTCGCGCCGCCGAGCGAGTGTTTTTAATCTCCACTTTCTACCAGTGTTTCCAAAATCCTGTGTGATCAGTAGAGTCTCCCCCAGCCCTTTCCCGCTTTGATTTCAGGTTTTAATGAGTTTTTAGTATTTTTGTTAAGAATAATGACAAAAGAAAACAAATTGTAAGATTTTATACTTTATTTATACCGGAAGAAACCCTGTATCACAGATGTCCTGAAAGAAAATACAGAGAGCATACTTTCCAGAAGCTGAGTCCTGGTGAGTGCTGATGTTACTCTTACGGAGCCATGCTTTGTGTTCGCTTGTTGCCTTCTCTGTGGATGGACAGCAGCTGAAACGCTAGGTAGAAAAAAAATCTGGGCAAAGGGGGGCCACTGGAAAGAGGGCAACTAAAGACTGGTTCAAGATTGGGAAAGGCGTACGGCAGGGCTGTATAATCTCACCCAACCTATTCAGCTTGTGGGGCTTGACGAATGCAAGGCTGGGGTGAAAACCGCTGGAAGAAACATTAACAGTGTTAGATATGCAGATGATCCCACTTTGATGGCCAAAAGTGAGGAGAAGCTGAGGAGCCTTCTAATCAAGGTGAAAGAGAAAGCGCAAAAACTGGGTTGCTGCTAAACATAAAAAAAACCAAGATTATGGCAACAAGAATGATTGACAACTGGGAAATAGAGGGAGAAAATGTGGAGGCAGTGACAGACTTTGTATTTCTAGGTGCAAATATTACTGCAGACGCAGACTGCAGCCAGGAAATCAGGAGACACTTACTTCTTGGGAGGAGAGCAATGTCCAATCTCGATAAAATAGTGAAGAGTAGAGACATCACACTGGCAACGAAGATCCACATAGTAAAAGCAATGGTATTTCCCATAGTCACCTACGGATGGGAGAACAGGACCATAGGGAAGACTGAGCGATGGAATTGTGGTGTTGAAGGCAAGTTCTGAGAGTGTTTTAGACTGTAAGAAGATCCAACTAGTCCATACTTCAATAAATAAAGCCTGACCGCTCATTGGAGGGAAGGATAGAAGACTGGAATTTTACTGCTCTTATGAATCGTCATGTAAATATCTGATATGCTGGGGGCGTGGGGGTGCTTGAGGGGCTTCCTCCCCCCCCCCAAATTTTCATGGTGGTCCGTGAGAAGGCCTTCCTGATACGTGCACGGTGGCGTCCTTGTCGCCTGGACCCTTGGCGCACTCTCTTTCCTTTTCAGTGCCCCTGGTTTCAGCCTTCAGTGCCGGGAGAGGAAGGGGAGTGTGCTGACAGCCCAGGCGCCAAAGAGGTGCCACTGCAGCACAGACCATTCGGAGGCCGCAATAGGCTTTCGCACTCAGAAGGCCTTCGCGCCTGTGCATAGAAGTCTCGCCACACTCGTGGTTGGGAGTGGAGTGCGTCGAGCCCGTCGACTCCCTTCTGGAACTCTCTGGATCCAGGTAAACAACAACTCCCATTTGAAAAAGGGCAATCATTCCCCAATCCCTGCCTCTATGCACAGTTGGGCACATTGGCTCTATGTGCCAAGTTTAGTCCAGATCCAGTTGGCTTGGTTCAATGCCCTCTGGATAACGGTGCACTGCAACTCCCAGATCCAAGGTCAATCACCCTCAATCCCTGCCTGTCCTGTATGCACAGTTGGCCATGTTTGGTCCAGATATGATGTTGGCTGCCTTCAGTGCTTTCTGGATCCAGGTAAACAACAACTACCATTTGAAAAGGGCAATCATTCCCCAATCCCTGCCTGTATGCACTGTTGGGCACATTGGCTCTATGTGATCCATATCCAGCGTTGGCTTGGTTCAATGGCCTATTATTATTATTATTATTATTATTATTATTATTATTATTATTAAACAGTTCTATATTAAAATGAAGTTAGTTATGCTACTAATATGCTGCCTCCAAAGGCAGAATATGTAATTTAGACTGTTACGTTTATGCTCAATTTAGACTGTTATGTTTATGCTCAGTATATCCCATATGCATGGGGGTATTGGGGTAACGATACAAAAGGTTTGCTAGGGTAGATCTTCAGCCGAATACTGGCAGGATTGATTTTGTCATTTGGGAGTTGTAGTTGCTGGGATTTATAGTTCACCTACAATCAAAGAGCATTCTGAACTCCACCAATGATGAAATTGAACCAAACTTGGCACACAGAACTCCTATGACCAACAAAAAATACTGTAAGGGTTTGGTGGGCATTGACCTTGAGTTTTGGAGTTGTAGTTCACCTACATCCAGAGAGCACTGTGGACTCAAACAATGATGGATCTGGACCAAACTTGGCATGAATACTCAATATGCCCAAATGTGAACACTGGTGGAGTTTGGGGAAAATAGACCTTGACATTTGGGAGTTGTAGTTGCTGGGATTTATAGTTCACCTACAATCAAAGAGCATTCTGAACCCCACTAATGATAGAATTGGGCCAAACTTCCCACACAGAAACCCCATGACCAACAGAAAATACTGTGTTTTCTGATGGTCTTTGGCAACCCCCCCCCCCCCGGGGTCACGACCCCCAGGTTGAGAAATGCTGCCTTAAGGGAAAAGGACCATGCTTTGTTTCTACTGCCCTGGAGACTGGGACTGAATGGAGCCATGGGCTCAAATGACAGGAAAGGAGATTCCACCTGAACATTATTAGGAAGAACCTCCTAATCATAAGAAGAGCTGCTCAGTAGTGGTACACTCTGCCTCGGAATCTGATGGAATCTCCTCCCTTGGAGACTTTTAAACCTTAAAACTTTTAAACAGAGTCTGGATGACCATCTGTCAGGAGGGATTTGATTTGTGGCAGAAGGGATGGACTAGATGATTCAATGAAAGACTTCCTGGAATGGGTCAGTGCTGGATCTGCCCTGCTTTTATGCCTATTAATGGCTCACTCTTTAGGAATGTGGGGCTCTTTCGGAGCCTTGGATTACAGCCTCTATAATCCCCTGATGCCTGATACATTTGATACATTACAAATAGTTATCTAGGGACAAAGTATATAATTGGAATATTTGGTATGTAATACCGATTAGCCTGAACATTTGAATATATGGAAGGAAACAAGAGAGTAAATACTCAGGTTGGTGCTCTGGGAATGTTTAGGGTTAGGAAGGAAGGAACAAGCTTGTTTTCTGCTGCCCTGAAGACTAGGACACGGACCAATGGCTTCAAACTACAAGAAAGGAGATTCCATCTGAACATTAGGAAGAACTTCCTGACTGTGAGAGCCATTCAGCAGTGGAACTCTCTGCCCCGGAGTGTGGTGGAGACTCCTTCTTTGGAGGCTTTTAAACAGAGGTTGGGTGGCCATCTGTCAGGGTGCTTTGAATGCGATTTTCCTGCTTCTTGGCAGGGGGTTAGACTAGATGGCCCATGAGGTCTCTTCCAACTCTGTGATTCTATGATTCCAACTCAATGATTCTATGGTTCTATGAAGCTAGACTACTGCAATAGGGGATGCATGGGGCTTCCCCTTGTTGGCTGTGCAGAATACAAAATTGGTTAAGTGGGGCCATTTCTACGCTGCCATAAGATTTTCCCACTTCTTGGTAGGGGGTTGGACTGGATGGTCCTTGAGGTCTCTTCCAACTCTTAAGATTCTATAATTCCAAATATTTTTTTTTGTCGTGTCAGGAGTGACTCGAGAAACTGCAAGTGCTTCTGGTGTGAGAGAATTGGCTGTCTGCAAGGACGTTGCCCAGGGGACGCCCGGATGATTTGATGTTTTTATCATCCTTGTGGGAGGCTTCTCTCATGTCCCGCATGAGGAGCTGGATTCTATGGTTCTATGAAGCTAGACTACTGCAATAGGGGATGCATGGGGCTTCCCCTTGTTGACTGTGCAGAATACAAAATTGGTTAAGTGGGGCCATTTTCTACGCTGCCATAAGATTTTTCCGCTTCTTGGTAGGGGGTTGGACTGGATGGCCCATGAGGTCTCTTCCAGCCCTGATTCTATGAAAAGGCAAAAGCTCTTTCTCTTTTGTTGCAGCTCATACATCTTGGGTAAAAGAGTACATAAACAAAAGGAAAGTTGCCTAACTTTGGTAGAAGAGTCCCTAATACTGACCCTGAGGTCTGTATAGGAAAGAGGTCTCATGGTTTTCCCTTCTCAAACAAAGGGTCATGAAGCATTATTTTGGTAAGAAGACAGGGAGCAATATAGATCTAGGAAATAGGTGAAAACAAGGCTTCAGGCCTGTCCTACTGGGTTCCCCTTGCCCCTATTTGCTCTATATTGAAGTTTTGCCACTTCTTTGCTTTCAAACAGTATGTATGCTGCCATTCTTTCAACCATGTTCTGCCGACCTCAAAGCTCAGAGGAAGCGGCACGGCACATGGATCTCACATGGCTCCTCTGGATGAGTAGCTAGTGAAGTGAAGAATGGCAGCGGGGTGGTCTTAATTCGCTTTCCGTTTGGGTTCCTCTGACCCACTTCCAGTCTCACAAATGGGCTGGAGGGTGTCGAGAGGAGACGTGGGAATGAACAACCAAGTGGGTGTGTTGCCCATGCGAAGCGTGAAAGAGCTTTTCATTTTTCACTTATTGGTTCGTTTGCTTGATGCTGCCTCCCAGAGACTCCTGACTTGGATTCAAAGGAGGGAGCTTCTCCCTGAAGTCTCCCCTTGAAAAAGTAGCCAGCTATGAGGGTCTGGAGAACAAGCCCTATGAAGAGCAGCTTAAAGAGCTGGGCATGTTTAGTCTGAAGAAGAGAAGGCTGAGAGGACACATGATAGCCATGTATAAATATGTGAGAGGAAGTCATAGGGAGGAGGGAGCAAGTGGAACAATGGCTTCAAACTACAAGAAAGGAGATTCCATCTAAACATTAGAAAGAACTTCCTGACTGTGAGAGCTGTTCAGCAGTGGAACTCTCTGCCCCGGAGTGTGGTGGAGGCTCCTTCTTTGGAAACTTTTAAACAGAAGCTGGATGGCCATCTGTCAGGGGTGCTTTGAATGCAATTTTCCTGCTTCTTGGCAAGGGGTTGGACTGGATGGCTCATGAGATCTCTTCCAACTCTATTGTTCTATGTCACTGACAATTTCAGACCAGTTACTGGTGGTGGGCAAATTGCCCCTTAAACTATGGAAAGGTAGAAAGGGATAGGACCTGAGAGTCAAGAGTCCCTTTCTTCCCATTTGAGGCTAAATCATCCCTTGGAGGTTGCTTGTAGACCTCCAACCAAGACTACTGTTGCACACCAAGGCTGGGAACCACCTCTGAACTTAACACACACCAGTCCAAGGTAAAATAATAAAGCAGTTTATTGAAGAATATATATGAAAAGCAATTCAGCAAAATAGTATACAAAACCAAAGTCCAAATATCAGGAACAATCCACAGAAATCAAAGTCCAGGAGGAGCATCAAAAACCAGAAATACAAAAGCAGAATAAATCCGAAACATGAGATTCAGGAACAGGCTTCCAAAACTAGAAATCATGGAACATAAACGAAAGGAAACATGGAACTAGAAATCCCTTGATCTTTACTAAACTCAACATTGCCTGGACTAATGAGCTCATCTGCTGGGCTAGCTAATATAAAGAGAAAATCATGCCGTTTCCCCTGGGAGACTGATACAAATTTCAAGTTCTTGGTGGTATGGGCATACCAAATCACCTTGTCTCTCTCCTGAGGAATCTGTATAAGGACCAAGTAGCAACAGTAAGAACTGACCATGGAACAACAGACTGGTTCAAGATTGGGAAAGGCGTACAGCAGGGTTGTATCCTCTCCCCCAACCTATTCAACTTATATGCGATGTGCGGGGCTTGAAGAATGCAAGGCTGGGGTGAAAGAAGAAAGCGTAAAAGCTGGGTTGCAGTTAAACATAAAAAAGATTATGGCAACAAGAATGATTGACAACTGGGAAATAGAGGGAGAAAATGCGGAGGCCATGACAGACTTTGTATTTCTAGGTGCAAAGATTACTGCAGATGCAGACTGCAGCCAGGAAATCAGAAGACGCTTACTTCTTGGGAGGAGAGCAATGACCAATCTCGATAAAATAGTGAAGAGTAGAGACATCACACTGGCAACGAAGATCTGCATAGTTAAAGCAATGGTATTCCCCATAGTCACTACGGATGTGAGAGCTGGACCATAGGGAAGGCTGAGCGAAGGAAGATAGATGCTTTTGAACTGTGGTGTGAGGAAAGTTCTAAGAGTGCCTTGGACAGTGAGAAGATCCAACCAGTCCATATTTCAGGAAATAAAGCTCATTGGAGGGAAGGATAGTAGAGGCCAAGATGAAGTACTTTGGCCACATCATGAGAAGAAAGGAAAGCTTAGAGAAGAGAATGATGCTGGGGGAAATGGAAGGAAAAAGGAAGAGGGGCCGACCAAGGGCAAGATGGATGGATGGTATCCTTGAAGTGACTGGATTGACCTTGAAGGAGCTGGGGGTGGTGACGACCGACAGGGAGCTCTGGTGGACTGGTCCATGAAGTCACGAAGAGTCGGAAACGACTGAACGAATGAACAACAATAAGCATCTTGACCTTTGTTCTCTCTCTTGAGAAGTCCTATGCTGATGGAACATAAATCTTCTATCTAACTGCACATTAGACTGTCCATCCAGACTTTTATTTTTATCTACTGAGCTCTGATCTGCTCCTGACTTTGATTGAACTGCCTTTCAGGAATGTGGCCTTCAGACACAGACTGCTCATTTTCAGGGCTTAAAATCTCTTGCTGGCTCCTCTGCTGACTTGCAGACCCAGAATCCCCAGTGTCATCAGAACAACTAACAGGCCCAGAATCCCCAGAGAGATCAGGTGCAAGCGCAATCAAAGGCGGAACTACAACCACTACTGATCGGCAAGTTCACTCAAAATCTCCTCTCTTGGAATATGGGTCCATCTTTCTCCTGACAGCCCTTTATATATCTAAGAAGCGGCTTAAAAGGGAAGAGAGGGAGAAAAAGAAGAAACCCCTTGAGGACTTTATTGTTGTGTGCTTTCAAGTTATTTCCGATTATCACACTATTGCAAAGTGTGTCCTTGCCGTCCTTTGAGGCTGAGACCGAGCAACTTGTCCACAGTCGAATAGTGGGTTTCACGGCCAAGTGACGATTCGAATCCTAGTCGCAACACTCAGTTATGCCAAACTGGCATTTCCATTTAAGACTAACTGGTTTCTATTTTAGCCTGAGCTTTTGAATAGAGACCAGTTCTGTATCCTATCGCCTTTCAAATTTCACCTTTGGGCTACGCATATCAACGCGCTGGCACTCGACTTCATTGCACTGGGTTTCCGAAGCCTTTTTAAAAGGGTTTCCTCAAGAAACATCTCATCCAGTTTGTCATGAAGTTGTGATCCCTGGAACCGGGCACAGTATTCTTTTGGTGCCGCATCGGTACATATTTGCCTCGCGTGCGTCTCGGAGACAGAAATGGGAGCTTCTCTCAACTGAGACATTTCCAGGAGGGTTCCGCCCGTCCTCCAAACCACACAATATCCCACTGTTTCTGGTTTCGGGGCTGTTCTCTGCCTTTCGCACGTGAGGAAGACAGGCTCCTCGGCTGATGAGAGGGGACAGCGCTTGGGCGCTCGGCTGCGTAGGCTTCTCACCTGTCCTGTTGAATCAGTTTCCAGGCCCGAGGAAGGAGGGAAGAGCCCAGACCGGTGCCTCTCCTGCTGGCCATGGAGTCCCTTTTCAACCGCTCCTGGAAAAAGGAAGTCCCATCAGAAAAGGGAGTACCTTCTTAGGGAGATGTACCACCCTCCGATCTTCTTTGGCAGGCCATCGCATTGTGTGTCCACCTCAAAGCAGCCCCAATCCAACAGGCTTTGAGGAAACGTGTTTGAGACAGGGATACCTTTTGCAACACGACTAAGCAAATGAATGGGATTTCTCTAAAGTAGAGAAGTTGCTTCCAAAGATGTGGATTACTTTTTGGACAATCTCTCTAAACATATCTATGTCTTTCTGTATGTCTAGTCTACCTACTTACTTATCTACCTAATCTATTTTTCATCTATCTATCTTTACCTACCTACCTACTTACCTACCTACCTATCTAATTTATACCTACCTACCAACCCACCTTTGTTGTTGTTCATTCATTCAGTCATTTCCAACTCTTTGTGAGCCATCCTGAGTCCCCCTTCGGGGGTTGAGAAATGATGGGATAGAAATGCGGGAAATAAATAAATATCAACCTACCTAACCAAATTATATCTCTACCTACCTACCTACCTAATCTGTATCTATATCTTATATATATATATATATATATATATATATATATATATATATATATATCTTTATCTACCTACCTAACTAAACTATACTACCTAAGCTACCTAACTAAACTACCTAACTAACTAAACTACGCAACTAACTAAACTATATCTCTACCTACCTACCTAATCTGTATCTTTATCTACCTACCAAATCTATATCTTTATCTACCTACTAATCTATGTATTTATTTGCCTACCTAACGAATCTATATATCTAACTACCTAACTACCTAATTTATATATTTTATCTACCTACCTACCTACATAATATTTATCTACCTACCTAATACATATCTTTATCTACCTACCTACCTAACTCATCTATATCTCTATCTCCCTACCCAATCTAATCTTTATCTACCTACCTACCTATCTTATCTATACCTACCTACCAACCCACCTTTGTTGTTGTTCATTCATTCAGTCATTTCCGGCTCTTTGTGAGCCGTCCTGAGTCCCCTTTCAGGGGTTGAGAAATGACGGGATAGAAATGTGGGAAATAAATAAATATCAACCTACCTAACTGAACTATATCTCTACCTACCTACCTAATCTGTATCTTTATCTTTATATATATCTCTAATATATATCTTTATCTACCTACCTAACTAAACTATACTACCTAAGCTACCTAACTAAACTACCTAACTAACTAAACTACGCAACTAACTAAACTATATCTCTACCTACCTACCTAATCTGTATCTTTATCTACCTACCAAATCTATATCTTTCTTTATCTACCTACTAATCTATGTATTTATTTGCCTACCTAACGAATCTATATATAACTACCTAATTTATATATTTTATCTACCTACCTACATAATATTTATCTACCTACCTAATACATATCTTTATCTACCTACCTACCTATCTTATCTATACCTGCCTACCTACCCACCTTACATCTATATATCTGCATACCTACCCAATCTACCTACCTAACTAATCTATATCTCTGCCTACATATCTAATTCGTATCTGCATCTACCTACCTAATATTTATCTACCTACCTAATCTATATCTTTCTTTACCTACCTAATCTATATCTTTATCTGCCTACCTACCTACCTAATCTTATCTGCCTACCTAATCTATATACCTACCTAATCTATATCTTTTATCTGCCTACCTACCTACCTAATCTTATCTACCTACCTAATCTATATACCTACCTACCTGCCTACCTAATCTTTATCTTATCTACCTACCTAATCTATATCTTTTATCTGCCTACCTACCTACCTAATCTTTATCTTATCTACCTACCTAATCTATATCTTTTATCTGCCTACCTACCTACCTAATCTTATCTACCTACCTAATCTATATACCTACCTACCTAATCTTTATCTTATCTACCTACCTACCTAATCTATATCTTTCTTTACCTACCTAATCTTTATCTTTTATCTGCCTACCTACCTACCTAATCTTTCTTTACCTACCTAATCTTTATCTTATCTACCTGCCTACCTAATCTATATCTTTCTTTACCTACCTAATCTTTATCTTTTATCTGCCTACCTACCTACCTAATCTTATCTACCTACCTAATCTATATACCTACCTACCTAATCTTTATTTTTAGATGTCTGCCTACCTAATTTGTATTTTTATCTCCCTCCCTCCCTAATCTATATCTATCTACCTAATCTATATCTGTCAGTCTACCTGTCTACCTACCTGCTTACCTCATCTATATTTATCTCTCTATCCTTCCATCCATACAATCTTTTATGCTACCCAGAACCTGGGATGATCAGACAATTAAAACATTCCATAATTCTCAGTTATTCCATTTTTAAAAACAAAATAAAGGCATTTTTTTAAAAAAACACACTCAGGTAACAAGGAGAGGAAAGGGTTCTTCTGCTGTCTGGAAGGCTATCTAGGTTTCTATTGAGCCAGGCTCATCTTCTCAACAAGCTGGACGGGGCCCTGGTCAGTTGGCCAGTCTGTGTCTCCCTTATTAGGGATACAACTGGAGTCTCTTCTTCCTCGGAGCCCGGCCTCCTCTTCCTCCCTGCGCCCTTTTGGCCCCTTTCTCTCTGGGCCGGAGGAGCATTTACACAAACCTTAATCAGAAGCTAACTAACCCCTTGGCTCTAATCCCTGGATTTGATCAACGTAGATGGAATAATCGGGATTTAACCAACCCGCTGGAGCTAATCTAGGCTAACTAGTCCATGCTAGTAATCCAAGCCAACTAACAGCTGCCTCCAGATGCTGCTTCTTCTGGTTTTTTATGGGGATCAGCACAGATTGGGTCAACAAGCAGGAATGGCTCTTTTGCATGGAGGTCAGTCTCCCTGAGTTGGAATTTGTATACAGGGGCGGCTCAACCCATTACGCAAAGTAAGCATTTTGCCCAGGGGCGATCTTGAGGCGCTCTTGGGGAAAATAGACCTTGACATATGCGAGTTGTAGTTACTGGGATGTATAGTTCACCTACAATCAAAGAGCATTCTGAACTCCACCAATGATGGAATTGAACCAAATATGGCACACAGAACTCCCACGACGAACAGAAAATATATATCAATGATTGGTTGGGGGGTGGGGGCAAAATACTGTTTGCTTACCATTGAAAATTATCTAAGGTCGCCTCTGTTCATTAGGAACCTGTTGTGTTGTATGTGGTGAGAGATAACCATGTACAATTCTTTAATATCTCTGTACCCATCTGAATTTAATCTATAATACTGAAGCTATGTCTTCTACGAGATTCAAGCTGTAAGTTTAAAATGCCAGATACGGATGGCCATACTAAGTGCCTTGTTTGTTTGGGAGAAGATCACAGGGTACGAACTTGCATTCAATGCCAAGCGTTCACCCCTCAAGCCCATAAAAACAAGTAAGCTTGACTATGGGGCATTTTATACCAAAAGGCTCATAACCCCCTCCAGTACAGCATCAGCAATGGTGATGGCAAAGTCATCTCAGCCATCTCGTACTCGATATCTCAATACAGGCTTGAGGACCGGGACATCCGTAGGGATACCAAGGTGCTTGTTTATAAAGCTATTGTCCTCCCAACCCTGCTATATGCCTGTGAGATGTGGACTATCTACAGATGTCACATGCAACTCCGAGAATGATTCCATCAGCGCTGCCTCCAAAAAATCCTGCAAATCTCTTGGGAAGACAAGCGGACAAATGTCAGCGTGCTGGAAGAAGCAAAGACCACCAGCACTGAAGTGATGGTCCTCTGCCATCAACTCCGTTGGACTGGCCACGTTGTCCGGATGCCCGACCACCGTCTCCCAAAGCAGTTGCTCTACTCCAAACTCAAGAATGGAAAACGAAATGTTGGTGAGCAGGAAAAGAGTTTTAAAGATGGACTCAAGGTAAAGGTAAAGGTAAAGGTAGTCCCCTGACATTAAGTCCAGTCATGTCTGACTCTGGGGTGTGGTGCTCATCTCCATTTCTAAGCCGAAGAGCCAGTGTTATCCGTAGACACCTCCAAGGTCATGTGGCCGGCATGACTGCATGGAGTGCCGTTACCTTCCCGCTGGAGCGGTACCTATTGATCTACTCACATTTGCATGTTTTCGAACTGCTAGGTTGGCAGAAGCTAGGGCTGACAGCGGAAGCTCACGCCGCTCCCCGGAATCGAACCTGCAACCTTTCGATCAACAAGCTCAGCAGCTCAGTGCTTTAACCCACTGCGCCACTGGGGACTCCAGGATGGACTCAAAGCGAACCTTAGAAACCCTGGAATAGGCACTGAGAACTGGGAAGCCCTGGCCCTTGAGTGCTCCAACTGGAAGTCAGCTGTGACCAGCAGTTCTGTAGAATTTGAAGAGGCACAAATGGAAGATGAAAGAGAGAAACGTGCCAAGAGGAAGGTGCATCAATCCAACCCTGACTGGGACCGCCTTCCACCTGGAAACCAATGCCTTCAAAACGGCAGAACATGCAGATCAGGAATAGGGCTCCACAGTCACCTACGGACCCACCACCAGTACACCAATCTTGGAAGACAATCCTATTCGGACAATGAGGGATCACCTAAGTAAGTAAGGAAGTACAGGCTTGATACCAGGCGCCCACTCGGAGCCAAAACCCTCCCCACCCCCACCACTCCACCTCCCAACATCGATTTCATCTGAACAGATTGCAACAGAACAGCCGGCAGAGGAACATTTTGAAGTCAAAAAAAGTCTTAGGCACTACCCTCCAAGAGGTCAACGGCTCCATCTGGCCATGAATTCTTGCTAGCCACCCAACTGAGACCAGAAATCAGAAGAAGGACAGGTTGCTTAGCTGTAACTTTGTTTCTTTGAGTGGTCATCTGTGAATTCACACAACCCTGCCCATCTTGCCCACACTATCATACCAACCTTGGTCATTCGGGCTGCAGTTGCAGCTGTGGAAGTGAGGGATTTGGCGGCAACAGGCTTCTTTATAGCCTTGAGAGTCCAAAAAGCTTCTGTCTGGTCATTTTAGAAGGTTTCAAAGAGACTGCGCCGGTGCAGATACTCCGTTGTGTGAATTCACAGATGACCATTCGAAGAAACAGTTACAGGCAAGTTACCTGTCCTTATATCTGATACTGTCTTTTCTTTGTAATGCCTGGCGTTTTAGTCCTGACTGTATGTTCAACATTCATCTCGCAGTTTCCTCTCTTTTGCACAAACACAATCCCATCCCTTTTGAAACCTCTGGCTTTCCAGCGATTGGACAGATATTTCCGGGGGATTTCTGCTGGGCTGAACTGGCTCATGGAGATGTTTTGATCCCTGTCCAAATCTTGACTCATGAGTTCCAACAAACTATTTTGGGAAGAACGTCTGTGGCCAACGATTCATGAACTCAAGGCCATTCCTGTGGATAAATGGGACATGGGACATGGCCTGTCAGAAGGGCAAAAGGGCCTTGAAGAAGATACCCAGGCAAATGTTTCCCTGAAAATAATACATACCCCAAAAATAAGCCCTAGTGTGATTTTCCAGGATTTTTGAGGATGCCTGGCGCAGTGGGTTAAACCACTGAGCTGCTAAGCTTGTTGACTGAAAAGTCGCAGGTTTGAAACCAGGGAGCGGCGTAAGCTTCCGCTGTCAGCCCCGGCTTCTGCCAACCTAGCAGTTCGAAACCATGCAAATGTGAATAGATCAATAGGTACCTGGTGGGAAGGTAACGGACGCTCCATGCAGTCATGCTGGCCACATGACCTTGGAGGGTCTACAGACTTCTGCCAACTTAGCAGTTCAAAACATGCAAATGTGAATAGATCAATAGGTACGGCTGGGGCAACGCAGCTGCACAGGCACAGGTACACACCTGTCCCTTCCTGGCTACACTACACAAACTGCACACACACACACACACCTTGATGGAGGCACTACTCCATCATCAGTATCATCATTACTACGAGGGTTGAATGAAAAGTAATGCCTCCACCTTCGTAAATCCTCAACAGATGGCAGTACTGGTATGCGGCAGGTACTGGCTTGTTCAGTAGACTCTCCTCTACAGTTCCATTTTAGCAGGAAGCCTTAGCATTGAACAGTTGAACAAGTGCAAAGTATGGAACCTTGCGCAGACGGTCAGTCAATGCGACTTAAGCAACGTGCCGTCATTGAATTCTTGACAGCACAAGTGTCACCTCAACATCTTTAAACACTGCCCAACGACGCACATTACTCACATCAACACAATCACCATAAACAGCTTGCAATCCCTGAGGAATCTCCTTTGGGGTGACAGATAACAGGATTATGGGAGTTGTACCACACCACATTTGGGGATCTAAATGAAAGAAAGCTGTGTTAGAACCCAACCCGACTTCCCCTTGAAATATCCCCACTTAGACCTTTGCTTAATTTTCAAAAGGTGGCTTCTTTGTGCCTCTTTTGGCCTCTGCTGCTCTGACCTGAAATAGCTCTTCAAGATCTTTTTATTGCATATATAAAATGTCGCTCATATTATACAATCTCTCTTCTGATGGGGCCACAAAGGAGGCTCCGGAAGGCTCTCTGACTATCGGCACCAGCAGCTGATCATACAGACTGCTATGAATTGCTCTGATGAGAAAGAAGAGAGTGTTTGATAAGGAACAGGATGGGGACACAATGGCACACAAAGGTTCAGATTCAGCATTGTCTGGTTGCAAATTTCCTTCAATTGTCCCTGCTCCCCTGCAGGGAGAATTACCTATCTGTTTAGCATCCAGGAGAGAATGGGATACAGGTAAAGCTCACCTGGATGCATCAAAGCTACCTCCAAGAAGGTGAGCTCTCCATTCCCGATGTGAAGGAGACAGCAGGTATGGTCCTACGAGGGTTGAATGAAAAGTAATGCCTCCACCTTCGTAACTTCTCAACAGATGGCAGTACTGGTATGCGCAGGTACTGGCTTGTTCAGTAGACTCTCCTCTACAGTTCCATTTTGGCGGAAGCCTTAGCATTGAACGGTTGTGTTGTTAAAGTGAATATGGAACCCGCGCAGACGGTCGGTCAATGCGACTTAAGCAACGTGCAGTCATTGAATTCTTGACAGCAGAAGATGTCACCCCAAAGGAGATTCATCAGAGAATGCAAGCTGTTTATGGTGATTGTGTTGATGTGAGTACTGTGTGTCGTTGGGCGAGTAAGTTTAAAGATGTTGAGGTGACACCTTCTGCTGTCAAGAATTCAATGACTGCACATTGCTTAAGTTACATTGACTGACCATCTACAGGGTTCCATACTTCATACTTTAACAACACAACCATTCAATGCTAAGGCATCCCACCAAAATGGAACTGTAGAGGAGAGTCTACTGAACAAGTCAGTACTGCCCAGATGTTTTACCATCTTGTGGGAGGCTTCTCCCATGTCCCTGCATGAGAAACTGGAGCTGACAGACAGGAACTCACCCTGCTCCCTGGATTCAAACTGCCGATCTTTCAGTCAGCAGTCCTGCCGGCACAAGGGTTTAACCCATTGTGTCACCAGGAGCTCCTCTCTACTACTACTACTGCTACCAATAATAACAACAACAACAACAATGTCCTGCTTTCCTCTCTAATACTACTACTACTACTAATAATAATAATAAGAATAATAATAATAATAATAATATATCCTGTTTTCCTCTCTACTGCTACTACTATTAATATAATAATAACAATATCCTGCTTTCCTCTCTAATAATAATAATAATAATAATATATCTTGTTTTCCTCTCTGATATTATTAATCTACTACTAGTAGTAGTACTACTAATATATCCTATTTTCCTCTCTACTACTACTACTACTACTAATAATAATAATAATAAATAATAATAATAATTTTGCTTTCTTCTGTGACCATATTATTAGAGTTGTTGTTGTTATTTCTCTTCAACATCCTGAGAGATTTGAATCTGAACAAAAGTTGGGAAAGAAGTTCAGCATCCATAATATTCTAAAAGCTGTCAGGATAATTTTCAACCGTACCAATGTCAATTCTAGGTGTTTAGGTCTGTTTTGCAAACATGGCATCTTTTGAACGCCTTACGAACTCGTCATGACTGGCTCATGCAGTCCCTTCGTGGTCGCCAATTTTGTTGAATAATTTCAGCTCTGCTAAAATTGTGGAGTGTCAAGCTCCCAAAGGATCAAATGAGACACAGATGAGTTGAAGGCAAAATTGGAGGCTTTTCTTCTCCTTGGCCAAAGAGGATGTCAGCAGAGTTTACGCAATTGCGACCATACAGATTATAACACTTTGACAGCTACTCAAAACAAAGGCATGTTGACTGGCTTCTGGTTAGACTGAAGTGATACCGGCTACTGCTAGGATCCGTCTCCTAATAGGTCAGGATTTCTGTTCTTCTACTTCGCTGATTGGCTCTGGTCATGGCAGGAAATTCAGTAAACTGTCATTGGATTATTTTGATTGCTTGTGTTCGTTTCTTGATCCGCCTATGTGAGGGGTGCAATCGGAAAAGAATGCAGTGGACCAAAAGATAATGGGATGAAATGGGTTTTGATCTCTCTGCTCCAGTCAATACAATGGGTACCAGACAGGTAGACAAAGGGGTGTTGAGGATGTTAGTGAATTCAGTGGAGACCCAAAGGAGGGGGTCTGATTTAGTAACAGAAGCAAGGAAACATTCCCTTGGATAGTATCAGATCATATCAGGAAAGCCCTGTGACTCTCTTCTCAGCCCATTATATGTTCCATGTGTCTTATTATGTAAACCAATGTGTGGCCATCCCCTGAGATCTGAATTGTGTATAGAGGTCGTGCTACATTTCAGGTGATTTTAAATAAAAGGTGGCTGGAAATATTAATATGGTCAATGCTGGCGCCCCTATCAATCCCTATGGATCTGTGTACTCTGGGGTTCATTCTTTTGGTCTGGTTTTCGATAACAGATAGAGGTCACTTGTAGATATTTACAGAGGCGGCCCTAGGTAATTTTCAATGGTAAGCAAACAGTATTTTGCCCCCCCCCCAAAACCAATCTCTATCTATCTATCTATCTATCTATCTATCTATCTATCTATGGGGGCATGGACAAATTTTGGCCCTCCAGGTATTTAGGACTTCCTACTGGCTGTTTGGAATTGTGGGAATTGAAGTCCAAAACACATGGAGGGCTGAAGTTGGCCCATGCCAGCCATATATACACACACACACACACTAGCCATCCCCTGCCACGCGTTGCTGTGATCCAGTCTAGTGATCTTGAAAAGAAAGTAATAAGAAAGTTGGTTTCTAATATATGTAATTTCTTAATGCTTGTGGGTAAATAGTATTTCTTGTTGTTTCTTTGTCAGTGTTGATGTAGTTCCAACACAAAATACTGAAGGGATTTGGGGAAAATAGACTCTGATACTGGAGGGGTTTTGGGGAAACATGTACAATAATTTAGATTTGCAGTACCTTCAGTCACTTCCGTTCATGAAGAAACCTCCTTGCCGCCCTGAGAGGGGTGATGGCACAGCTGCCTGGAGAGGCACTTGCAATGCTGCCCCTCTTCACACAGGAGAAGAGGCCCTGTGCTCCATCGGCTCCTGGGTATGCGCTTTGCATTCTCTTCCCCCACACGCTTTGCAACTCCGGGAGAGGGACACGCGCCGGCATTACCAGGCGCACGGAAAAAGAGCCCTCATGCAGGGAGCATGCTCTCCCTCCATCCTTCCCTCACAAGTGCGCACGTTGTCCTCCTCTCCTCCTCCTCCTTGCAGGCCAAGGGAGACAACAACGCCAGTGTGCATCCTTCTCCCAGCGTTAGGAAGTGCATGGAGAAGGAGGGCGATGCAGGGCGCACATTTCTTAATGCCGAGAGAGGGATGCGCAGCGGCATTGCCGGGCACGTGGGAAAAGAGGCATCGTGCATGCCTCTTTTGTGTTTCATCTTGGGTGCTATCTTTGAAATGTGTCATTGTGTATGTAAACAGCTATCCCATGATCCCAAACATTTTATTTATTTATTTACAGTATTTGTATACCGCTTTTCTCACCCTCAGGAGGACTCAAAGTGATTTACACACTTCTAGTTCAAAGCACTTTGGATCAGGGATACTCAACCTGTATTACATTACAAACTGCTAGACCAGCTGTTAGGTATTGTGGGAGTTGAAGTCCGAAACACCTGGAGGGCTGAAGTTTGCTCTTGCATGTGCTTGACCCAGAAGCAGATGAAGAGCCCTCCTTCCATCCAACTGCCACTGCTTTGGCCTTGGAGAAACAGGTGGCATGTGAAGCCATGGAGCCCTTCCAGACAGGCCCTATGCCGCATTATCACAGGGTGTTTACGCCCTACACCACTGGAGAAATTACATTGCTTTGCCGGTATTGCACCACCTGACATCCGCCGGGAAGTAGCAGCCAATAGTGAAAGGACCAAGGCAGAGACATCTCCAGCTCATCCCCTGTTTGGGTATCAGCCAGCACGTCAACGACTTAAATCTCGAAATAGTTTTCTAAGATCTACAGAGACACTCGCTGGAACACCTCAGCAAGCGAGAGTCCAAAAGTGGCAGGCTCAAACCCAGCACCTCAGCCCATGGCTGATACCAGATGAGAGACTCCCCCCCTGGGCACACAGAGGACTGGGCGACTTGGAAGGCGCTGAACAGACTGCGCTCGGACACCACGAGATGCAGAGCCAACCTTCAGAAATGGGGCCACAAAGTGGAATCCTCGACGTGCGAGTGTGGAGAGGAGCAAACCACTGACCACCTGCTGCAATGAACCCTGAGCCCTGCCACATGCACAAGGGAGGACCTTCTTGCGGCAACACCAGAAGCACTCCAAGTGGCCAGATACTGATCAAAGGACATTTAATCAACTACCATACTCACAGATTTTGTAATCTGCTTGTTTTGCTTTGTTCTGTTAGAAATGTAACATAATTTGACTGGTTGTTCTGACATGACAAATAAATAAATAAATCCCAGGTTTTCAGCTTTAAACTGGATCATATGAGTCCACTCTGCCAGATAATCCAGGATAAACAGAAAGCCTGCAATCACATCCTGGGATATAGGGCCTGTCTGGACAGGCCCTTCATCCCTTCCCACACTGGCATCCCTTTGCCTTTGTGTCATGTTTTAATTAAATTATACACCTAAGGGCAGGGGAGCATTTTGTTGTTGCTTTACTCGTACAGTGACAGTGTTACACAGTTGGTGTTCTGCAACCGCTGCTTCAACCATCCATGGTTTGAAAACATTTTTTAAAAAATCCCAAAGCAGTCTTTGATTTTGCCACTTTGTACTGTGCTTCAACCATCCATGGTTTGAAAACATTTTTTTTTAAAAAAAATCCCAAAGCAGTCTTTGATTTTGCCACTTTGTACTGTGGAAATATAAATATAGAGCTCCATAGTGTCTCGTCCAACAGCAGTTGGGATTGAGCCCTGGAACTGATGGAAGGATAAGTGGAAGGACAAGAGTTAGCAACCCAAAAGACACTGCTGCAAAATGTAATTGCTAAAATATCAAAGTCAAAATATTATCCAAATTTAAACTATTCGGCCAGCAATGGAAAGGAATCACACAGGATCATATTTTTGCAGTCCATTAAGTGTGTTGATGACAAATCAGATAAAGGAATACTGGGGAAATTAATATAAAGCAGTGTGTATAAAGGGACATTACATTTGGTAATCTAATGCAGGCTTTAAAAGGTTTTAAAGATCAAGTCAGGGTCTGCTGCAGTTTTTCGTTTTGGATATGTTTTTTATGGATTTTAACTGAATTTTTAAAATACCAATGATATTTAATTCCATTTTAATGTTTGCATATTTGTGGATTTTAAACTGTACTGAAATGTTTTTAATCTAAGCCAACTTGAGTCTTCTTGGGGAGAGAAAAAGCAGGGTATAAATAAACATAATAATGTGTTGTGGAAGGCTTTCATGGCCAGAATCACTGAGTTGCTGTGAGTTTTCTGGGCTGTATGGCCATGTTCCAGAAGCATTCTCTCCTGACGTTTTCCCCACATCTATGGCAGGCAACCTCAGAGGAACAAAATCTGGCTACCAGTACCCTCTAAAATAACCCTCTAAAATCAGAACAATAAATAAAGAGCAACACTAAAAAAGGGGGGAATTCCTGACATGAAGCAATCAGGGCCAGTTAACCGCTCCCAACAAAGGATTCCTGGGCAGCAACTAGCTCGGCTTCGAAGCTGCAAGGCCATTAAATACTCATCAAGATGACCAATTGCAACATTCACACTTACCTCAAGCAGACATGAGTTCTTTTTCCCACCCTGGACATTCCACAGATATACAAACCCCACTTGCCTAGTTACAAACAGACCTCACAGCCTCTTGAGGATGCCTGCCATAGATGTGGGTGAAACATCAGGTGAGAATGCTTCACCAAGCACCAAAGAGCATTCTGAAATCCACCAATAATAGAACTGAACCAAACTTGGCATACAGGACTTCCATGACTAACAGAAAATACTGGAGAGGGGGTTGGGAAAAATAGACCCTGACATTTGGGAATTGCAGTTTACCAAGCACCAAAGGACATTCTGAGCTCCACCAACAATAGAATTGAACCAAGCTTGGCATATAGGACTTCCATTACCAAATACTAGAGGGGTTTGGGGGAGGCATGTACAAAAGATGACATTTGCAGTACCTTTTGACCAGGCCTCCTTGCTGCCCTGAGAGGGGTCCAGGCTCAGCTGCAGGGAAGGAAAGGGAAAGCGAAAGAGCCTGGCTGGCTGCCTCCTGGCAGCACGTGGAGGGAGGACTTCCCTCTCGCCTAGTGGGCGGGGCCTGCGCTTCTCCATTAGAAGGCTGTTGAGGGCGCATGGGGCCTGCAGGAGGAGGCGTGGCCTAAGGACAGAACAGCGCCCTGGCAAAAAAAGTATTCCGCGACCGCTTACTTCGAGTAATGGACGGGCCGGCCCTGGATATTTAGGTTGGTTTTGGAAACCTGATAACAAAAGCATCCTTTGACAAACAACCTGCTTCTCCTCCTTTGCCTTTTGTTGGAGCAGGCAAGGAATCAGTTAATGTGTGTGTGTGTCAACTGTAAATTAGCATATTTTCAATTTTAATTTATTACATTTGGCCCAGCCATTTTAAAACTGTTTATATGCCACTATTGATACTTGTTTTGTTATGTGATTTATATGATTTGTATTTTATTGATTGTTTTATTAATGTTGTGTTATTGATGTTGCTTGATGTATTTTGAGCTTGGCCTCATGTAAGCCGCTCCGAGTCCCATGGGGAGGTGGCAGCTGGGTACAAATAAATATTATTATTATTATTATTATTATTATTATTATTATTATTATTAAGATGCATGAAGCTGATTGGCCGAGCAATGCCTGGGGAGATGGCTGAGCCTGGGACTTTTGGTTACTGTTACATTTTTGTTCAAGCTTGAGCTATGCAGCTGCAGAGAGAGGCAGTTTTGAAGAGAGAGAGAGTTTGTAGTATTGTTCTGTCGTGCGCTGGGCCTGTAAAGAATTTCCTTTAGAACAGGACGTGCAACCTTTGCCCAGCGGGAAGCCAGGGGGCCCAAGGAGAAGTTCTCAGAGGTTTTCCACCACAAATAGTCTTTAGATGGCTTGTGAAGTATAACAAAGTCTTTTATTAATGAACAATCAAACAGAAACTTCTCTTGTCTTCAATAAAGCTAAACAAATGCTTCCAGGCTTTATGCAACTGGTGACTTCCTAATCTTGCCCACGAAGGACAGGCAACTGTCTTCAATAACTTCTTCTTTACTTTAAAGGAAAATCCCCTTTTTAACTTCTCCCAGGCTGACTGTAATCTAACCCTTACTGATGTGGGCTCCGCTACCGGGTCGAACTGCGTCTCAAAGCACCGAGTGGACCTACCAGTAAAGGTTTAGATATTCTCCAGCTGGAGTTCTTTGGTCTTTAGGGCTGTTTTCCTGGAAATCTTTGGAGACTCTTAAGACTGTTTCCCCCCGGAAAGTCTTGATGCTCTTAAGACTGTTGTCTTAAGGGTTGAAGCTTTTGTACAGGGGAAGCTTGCACACGTCCTGTACATTAGCTTTCCTTGCTGAGACTAACTAAAAAAGGCTCCCTTCCCTTCCCAATTGCCCTGAGCAAGGGGCGGAATCAAAACTTAACAATGATGGACAGGTGACTTGCCCTATGACTGCAACCAAAGAAGCCACCTATCTGCAGAATCCCTGAAACCTAGGACTGCAAGCAAACATTTAATACAAAGCAAATAAAGTTGGAGCTCCTGGTACAGCTGTACCAGAACAACTACATCGGCTATTGCTGCAAGGGTTTATCCACATGGTCAAAGAAAGACCATTTTAAATCTCTCATAAAAAGACATGTGAGTTGATGCAACTGATCACACTGTACATATGTTGTTCTGAACTACGAAGACTAAACTACTTGTTCTTTACTGTTCACCTGTGTGGCATATTTTCTTTCTCTGTGAAGGCAGGGTGTGCTGATCAAATATGGACTACACGTGGTTTATTTTATATTACACCACACCCTTGACCCTTCATGTGTGTCTACATGGAAAAAAGAGATGTCCTGGGTGTAAAGTTTGCCCTGCGGGCTTGTTTTACAGGGCTCTGGCTTGTTCTCGCTGGAGCAGCAGAAGAGGCCTGGGAACCTGAGACGGGGAGCACGCCGGCAATTGTGTAACAATTATCCCTTCAAATAGCAGCCGCTAATCGGGATGAATTGCTCAGGATGAACAGCTCGCAAGGCGGTCTCCTGGGGATCCTGTGGGAACGTGAGCCCACATCAGACAGAGGAAGTGAGAGAGAAAGGGAAAGAGTGCTTACAACTATGGAATTGTCTCAATAGTTCTCGTCTTGGGAGTCCCTTGGAGGCCCCTCTCATGACCCAAAGAGAGGATGAGGAGTAACCAAAGGCTGAGCTAAATATAATAATACATTATATTACAATAACAATGTCAACCCACAGAGAGGATGAAGAGTAGCCAAAGCCTGGATAAAATGTTGTTGTTAGGTTCTTGTAGGTTTTTTCGGGCTATAGGGCCATGTTCTAGAGGCATTTCTCCTGACGTTTCGCCTGCATCTATGGCAAGCATCCTCAGAGGTAGTGAGGTCTGTTGGAAATAGGAAAATGGGTTTATATATCTGTGGAAGCACCAGGGTGGGACAATTGGAAACTGGAAAATGGGTTTATATATCTGGGAAACAGGAAAATGTGTTTATATATATATATATATATATATATATATATAATGTGTTTATATATATATTATATATATCCAACCCCAGTCATTTCACAGATATATAAACCCATTTTCCTATTTCCAACAGACCTCACTACCTCTGAGGATGCTTGCCATAGATGCAGGTGAAATGTCAGGAGAAATGCCTCTAGAACATAGCCCTATAGCCCGAAAAAACCTACAAGAACCTAGTGATTCCAGCCATGAAAGCCTTCGACAACACAATGTTGTTGTTATTTTTGTTGTTGTTGTTGTTGTTTTTCTTCTTCTTCCTCCTCCTCCTCCTCTTCTTCTTCTTCTTCTTCTTCTTCTTCCTCCTCCTCCTCCTCTTCTTCTTCTTCTTCTTCTTCTTCTTCTTCTTCTTCCTCCTCCTCCTCTCTCCTCCCTCCTCTGACCCACAGAGAGGATGAGGAGTAGCCAAAGGCTGAGCTAAATATAATAATACATTATATTGCAACAACAGCAGCAACAACAACAACCCACAGAGAGGATGAAGAGTAGCCAAAGCCTGGATAAAATAATGTTCTTCTTCTTCTTCTTCTTTCTCTCCTCCTCCTCTTCCTCTTTGTCTTCATCTTCTCCTTCTCCTTCTCCTTCTCCTTCTCCTTCTCCTTCTCCTTCTCCTTCTCCTTCCAATGTCCCACAGAGAGGATGAGGAGTAGCCAAAGGCTGAGTTAAATATAATAATACATTATATTGCAACAACAGCAGCAACAACCCACAGAGAGGATGAAGAGTAGCCAAAAGATGGGTAAAATAATGTTGTTGTTGTTGTTGTTGTTGTTGTTGTTGTTCTTCTTCTTCTTCTTCCTTCTTCTTCTTCTTCTTCTTCTTCCTTCTTCTTCCAATGACCCACAGAGAGGATGAGAAGTAGCAAACAACAACCCACAGAGAGGATGAAGAGTAGCCAAAGGCTGGGTAAAATAATAATAATAATAATAATATTTATTATTTTTGCTTCTTCTTCTTCTTCCTCTTCTTCTTCCTTTCTCTTCTTCCTCTTCATCTTCTCCCCTCTCTTCTTCCTTTTCCTCTTCTTCCTCCTCCTCTTTCTCTTCTCCCCTCTTCTTCCTTTTATTCTTCCTCCTCCTCTTTCTCTTCTCCCCTCTCTTCTTCCTTTTCCTCTTCCTCCTCCTCCTCTTTCTCTTCTCCCCTCTTCTTCGAGTGTCTTCTTCATTCTGTCTTCTTCTTCCTCCTCCTCCTCCTCTTCCTCCTCCTCTTCTTCTTCTTCCAATGACCCACAGAGAGGATGAGGAGTAGCCAAACAACAACAACAACACATAGAGAGGATGAGGCTGGGTAAAATAATAATAATAATAATAATAATAGTAGTAATAATAATAATAATAATAATAATAATAATCGTCTTCTCCTTCTTCCTCTTCTTCTTCTTCTTCTTCTTCTTCTTCTTCTTCTTCTTCTTCCAATGATCCACAGAGAGGATGAGTAGCCATACAACAACAACAACATATTGCTATTACTACTATTTCTATTACTATGACCCACAGGAAAGATAAGGAGAAGCAAAAAGGCTGGGCTAAACAATAATGATGCATTGTTGTTGTTATGTTAATTTATAGCTTGTTTTTCTCTCTTGATTGAGTCCCCAAGTGGCTCACAGCCTTAGAATGCCTTTAATGCCTTTAATCAGTTATTTTAAAAAAAATAACCTTAGGTTTAATTCTTTTTCAGTATTTATATCTTTAGGTCTTACATTGTCCATTATACTGATTTCAGCACTGTTCACCTCTTTGATACAAGGTGGTGCAATGGGTTAAGCCAGTGTTTCTCAAGCTGGGGATCGGGATCCCTGTGGGAGGGGGCCACAAGGGGGTGTCAGAAGGATTGCCAAAAGCCATCCAAAAACACAGTATTTTCTGTTGGTCATGGGAGTTCTGTGTGGGAAATTTGGCCCAATTCTGTCGTTAGTGGGATTCAGAATGCCCTTTGATTTTAGGTGAACTATATAAATCCCAGCAACTATCTACAACTCCCAAATGTCAAGGCTTATTTTCCCCAAACTCCACATTTGGGTATATTGGGTATTCGTGCCAAGTTTGTTCCAGTTCCATCATTGTCTGAGTCCACAGTGCTCTCTGGATGTAGGTGAACTATGACTCCAAAACTTAAGGTCAATGCCTACCAAACCCTTCCTGTCAATCATGGGAGATCTGTGTGCCAAGTTTGGTTCAATTCCATCATTGGTGGAGTTCAGAATGCTCTTTGATTGTAGGTGAGCTATAAATCCCAGCAACTACAACTCCCAAAACACAAAGTCAATAACCCCCCACCCCACCAGTATTCAAATTTGGGCATATGGTATTTGTGCCAAATTTGGTCCAATGAATGAAAATACATCCTGCATATCAGATATTTACATTATGATTCGTAACAGTAGCGAAATGACAGTTATGAAGTAGCACGAAAATAATTGTATGGTTAGGGGTCACCACAACATGAGGAACTGTATTGAGGAGTTGTGGCATTAGGAAGGTTGAACGCTGGCCTAGAGGACTACAGCTTCCAGGATCTCTTGGATTTTGAGCATTCTCTGTCTCCACTTCCAATCCCAAAGTTGTCCAAGTTTTGGGCAGAAGCCAAAGTGTGATGCTGGGTGACAAAAGAGTACAGTCACCTGAGCAGTTGCCTTGAGCAGGCTGTAGGTAAACACAGGCCAGCACTGGGCAAATTTGCTTTCCCTCCCCCTGAAAGAGGTGAAGAAGAGGGACCGTCCCAAGGCATTTAAGCCTGGCTTGGGCTGCCGAAATAGTTGGAGGAAGGTTGCCTGGGTGCACCTCTTTGTCTCCATACCTGGCTGTTCTTTGCCACAGGTAAGTGCGGAAAAGGAGGGCGAGGATGATTGTTGGAGCATCCCCACTATGGCCGTAATTCAGTTTGGTGGCATGTGAACTGCTATGGGGGTCTTGGGAGTTGTAGTTTGACAAGGCCTTCTGAGCCAGAGTGCTGGTGCCCTGAACCACAACTCCCAGGAATCCGTATAGTGGATCCGTGGGAGTTAAAGTGGTACCAAGCTGCATTCGTCCAGTGTAGATGCAGGGGTTACTTTGGGTTGGTGGATCGGGAGTATGTCCTTCCTAAATGTTGTGATCCAGACTCAAAACTTTGCAAACATGAATAACCCAAACCCAAAGGATATTGACAGGGGTCAATCTCTCAGTTTCTCTTTTCCTTTCTTTCTTTCTTTCTTTCTTTCTTTCTTTCTTTCTTTCTTTCTTTCTTTCTTTTTCTCTTTCTTTCTTTTATGACTTCTCTTTCTTTCTTTCTTCCTTTCTTCCTTCCTTCCTTCTTTCTTTCTTTCTTTTCTCAATCTCACATCGAAAGGTTGCCATGAGAAACATTGTCTTCCTGGCGTGAAAATACAATGCACAAAGAGAGCCAGCATTTTTCTTGTTCCTGCCTTTGTTTTGCCAGAGAATAAAGAAAAATATAATACAAACAGAGCTGTGAAAGGTGTCACCTTCCATAATGTTGTGGCTTTTAAAGACTCATAAGCATCAGTGATTCGGAGCAAATCGTTGCAACAAGGGAGGCTCCTTTTGTCACACCTTGGGCTTTGGATTCGAAATTCCCTTTGAAGATGCAGGGCTTTTTCCCTGCCTCTGACAAGATACACACACTAGTTGCACCCAGCCATGTGTTGCTGTTGCCCAGTCCAGTTAAATGGAAAAGAAAGAAAAAAGAGAAAGATCTGGTTTCTAATATATGTAATTTCAGAATGCTTGTAGGTATTCAATATTTTTGTTGTTCTATTGTCTGTTACATAACAACAACAACAACAACAACAACAACAACAACAACAACAACGTGTCCGACGTATGATCTAATTCAACAGCCAGCAGAGTGTCTGCTGTGGACTCATCTTGTTGTGTTTCAAACAACAACAACACTACACCAGATATCACGATTGTGGAAAAGAAAAAAGTTTGGATTATTGATGTCGCCATACCGGGTGACTGTCACATTGAGGAAAAACAACAGGAAAAATTCAGCCATTATCAGGACCTCAAAATCGAACTGCAAAGGCTCTGGCATCAACCAGTACAGGTGGTCCCAGTGGTCAATGGCACACATGTCAAAAGACCTCAGTATTTGGAAACAATAAACATTAACAAATCTCGATCTGTCAACTGCAAAAGGCCACCTTACTTGGATCTGCGCACATCATTCGAAAATACATCGCACAGTCCTAGATTCTTGGGAAGTGTTCGATTTGTGATTTTGTGATACGAAATCCAGCATATATCTCTTGTTTGCTGTGACATACTGTGTTTTTGTGTCAGTAAAATAATAATAATAATAATAATAATAATAATAATAATGTAAATAATAATACTGGCCAATATAATCTATATAATAATAATAATAATCTATATAATAATAATGTATATAATAAGGATAATAATAACAATGATACTGGTCTATATAATAATGATCAGTGTGTTTTGGGGAAACCTAATAATACTGGCCAATATAATCTATATTATAATAATATTATAATCTATATAATAATAATCACCATCTATATAATAATGATGATGATGTATATAATAAGGATAATAACAATGATACTGGTCTATATAATAATGATCACTGTGTTTTGGGGAAACCTTTTCCCCTTTTCCCTCCTATCTATCTCTCCCTTCTTATCATTAAGTCCTTCCTTCCTTCCGAGCCTCCAGTCTTCCTGGAGATGCGAGCAAGAGGCCAGGACTGGGCAAGACAAGGCAGGGCTATGGGAGCCCTGGGCTTGGGCTAGGCCTTCCTCCTTGCCTGCCTCCTTCACTCCCTTCCATGGGCCTGTGCCCTGCCCTTCTCACTAGCCTGGATTTCCCTATCTGCCCCACCATCCTTTTCCTACTCTTCTTCTTCCAGTTCTGCTTCAGAGCGAGGCAGGCAGGCAGACTCAGTGGAGGACGACTAGGCCGTGGATCCCTAATGGCTGCTTTGGCCCTGACGGGGTCACTTCACAATGTGTTGCTTGGACATCCAGCAGATGGTGCTGTTTTTGATGCCAAACATGTTTTTACCTGTTACAGCTGTGACATCTATATAACAGTAAGTATGTGAATAAATAAAAACATTCACCTGTTCAAATGCTACATTGCATCCAAATTTCGAAGCAATCGGTGAAGTATTTTGGGAGATTTGAGGTCATTCACAAATGGACATTTACATATATATATATATACACACACACACATACACACACACTAGCCGTCCCCTGCCACGCATTGCTGTGGCTCACATGGGGGTTCTGTGTGGGAGGTTTAGGCCAAATCTCAAGTTGGTGGGGTTCAGAATGCTCTGTGATTGTAGGTGAACGATAAATCCCAGCAACTACAACTCCCAAATGTCAAGATTCTATTTTCCCCAAACTCAACCAGTGTTCACATTTGGGCAGATTGAGCATTCGTGTAGAGTTTGGTCCAGATCAGTCATTGTTTGAGTCCACAGTGATCTCTGGATGGAGGTGAACTACAACTCCAAAACCAAAGGACACTGCCCACCAAACCCTTCCAATATTTTCTGTTGGTCATGGGAGAACTGTCTGCCAAGTTTGGTTCAATTCCATCCTTGGTGGGGTTCAGAATGCTCTTTGATTGTAGGTGAACTATAAATCCCAGCAACTACAACTCCCTAATGTCAAGATTCTATTTTCCCCAAACTCCACCAGTGTTCACATGTGGGCATATTAAGTATTTGTGTAGAGTTTGGTTCAGATCCATCATTGTTTGAATCCACAGTGTTCTCTGGATGTAGGTGAACTACAACTCCCAAACTCAGGTTCCAAGCCCACGAAATCCTTCCAGTATTTTCTGTTGGTCATGGGAGAACTGTGTGCCAAGTTTGGTTCAATTCCCTCATTCTGTCGTTGGTGGGGTTCAGAATGCTCTTTGATTGTAGGTGTACTATAAATCTCAGCAACTACAACTCCCAAATGACAAAATCAATTTTTTTGAGTGAAGGACTTACATTGGGTTGTTAGGTGCCTTATGTCCAAATTTGGTATCAATTCGTCCAGTGGTTTTTGAATTTTCTTAATCCCACAAACGAACATTACATTTTTATTTATATAGATATAGTCTCATTATATGGGTTCAACACAACCACTACAACAAGTCAATTTCCTAACCATTACATTATGTAACACAATTTTTGTTTCTAGGCTATCGATAAGACACAATAGTTTTGCTATTCTCTAGGTGGTATACTATATTGTCAGTGCCTAGGACTTGTATGTAGACAAAAAAATAATAATAATAATAATAATAATAATAATAATTATTATTATTATTATTATTATTATTATTATTATTATTTATACCCCGCCACCATCTTCCCCAATAGGGACTCGGGGCGGCTTACATGAGGCCAAGCCCAAACAACATATTACAGCAAAATAAAACCAAAAACATAAGCAACAAGCAAGAACATCATAATTACATAAAAGCATTACAATAAACATAATCAGTGCATAATGAGTACCTTAAAAACAAAAGAACCAATAAACGAAATCACACCAAATTTGGCAACGAAACGTCTCACAACAAAAGGAGTGACCATCACTCAAAAAAGTATGATTTTGTCATTTGGGAGTTGTAGTTGCTGGGATTTATAGTTCACCTACAATCAAAGAGCATTCTGAACTCCACCAATGATGGAATTGAACCAACCTGGGCACACAGACTCCCTTAACCAAGAGAAAATACTGGAATAGTTTGGTGGGTATTGACCGTGAATTTTGGAGTTGTAGTTCACCTACTTTCATACAGAACTGTAGACTCAAGCAAGAATGGATCTGGACCAAACTTGGCATAAATACTCAATATGCCCAAAGGTGAACACTGGTGGAGTTTGGGGAATATAGACCTTGGCATTTGGGAGTTCTAGTTGCTGGGATTTATAGTTCATCTACAATAAAAGAGCATTCTGAATTCCACCAACGATGGAATTCAACCAATCTTGGTACACAGAACTCCCATGACCAACAGAAAATACTTGAAGGGTTTACTGGGCATTGGCCTTGAGTTTGGGAGTTGTAGTTCACCTACATCCAGAGAGCACTGTGGACTCAAACAATGATGGGTCTGGAACAAACTTGGCACAAGCACTAAATACGCCCAAATATGAACACAGATGGAGTTTGGGGGAAATAGACCTTGACATTTGGGAGTTGTAGTCCACCACTGTTCAGCTACAATCAAAGAGCATTCTGAATCCCACCAGCGATAGAATTGGGGCAAACTTCCCACACAGAACCCTGATGACCAACAGAAAATACTTAAGGCCATCCGGTCCAACTCCCTTCACCAGGGCAAGAAAACATGATCAAAGCCCTCCTAACAAAGAGCCATCCAGCCATAGATATAGATATATATGATTCACACACACAGAGAGATATATAGTATCATAGATTTGAAAGGGAACCCTAAAGAAGGACAAATATATTTTGCCTGTTCCAGAGTAGGCAGACCAGGCAATCTCTACATCAACACTGACAAAGAAACAACAAAAAACACTGTTTATCCACAAGCTTCAGGACATTGCATATATTAGAATAATGAGAATATTTCTCATTACTTTATTTTCGAGATCACCAGACTGGGACACAGCAACGCGTGGCAGGGGACAGCTAGTAAATACATAAAGGGGAAGGAATCCTGCTGGCACCATGGACAGCGCCCTGGAAAGGTAAGGAAACCTCAAATTGCTCTCTTCTAAAGGTGTGGATAGGAAGGAGAGGGAAATCAGTTTCTTTGCCTCCTTTGGGTCTGTTTTATGGCAGACAAGGTGGCAATATGAACCTGAGGGAAACTCCTGCGGCTCAGGTGCGTCTCGCTTTGCTTGAGCAGCTGTGAGGCCTCCATTTGGTGCCAACACCTTTCCCTCCAAGGCACCAAGCTGGCATTTCTCAGGGCACAGGTGCCACTCTGCTGTGAAGGGGCCTTTGGGTCTCACGCTGGGTATTTTTGCAACCTGCCCCCGTTTTCCTCCCATTTCCTGCTTTGTCCTCAGCCCGCTTCAGTTCCTGCACATTGAGTTCAAAATGCAAAAGGAGTTCTGCGCTTGCAAGTGAGAAAAGAGAAGGCTAACAAAATGAAGTTTAACAGTGACAAAT
>NW_026844478.1:6527814-6560242 GCF_025583915.1 Anolis sagrei ordinatus
ACAGTTAGAAGTGTGCAACAGTAGAGCTGGCTTCATCAGCAGAAGGTGATAGACTCTCCTTTTTTGGCCAAGGTTCGATGGCACAGATTGGCAACGCATGGATTCTTGCCTTGTTTCGGCACAGACAGACTTTCGGGTCTGTGGATTCTTGGGAAGTCGGGATGCAAATGCCCAGATCCGGTGTAAGGACGATGCCACATTACTCCCTTGCCCGGCCCACATGATGACCCAAAGAAGCCAAAACAGGACAGCCGGCGGGTAAAAATACCCCTTCCACTTTATTTGGAATCCTTTCCACTGCTCAGGTGAGAGTCGGGACAGCTTAAATACATTCTCAGCCAGGACCATTCGCCTTGCCCTCATCCCATCGCCCTCGGAAGGGAAAGCGGAGACCGGCGCTGCAAGAACCCCTCAAAGACAAGAGCTAGGAGGCCTCCTAGTGAGCTGGACAACATCCGTTGGGATCTATTCTTCCCTATTTGGGGGGCAGAGGGTCCTTCTTCCTTCCTTCCTTCCTTCCTTCCTTCCTTCCTTCCTTCCTCCTTCCTTCCTTCCTTCCTTCCTTCCTTCCTTCCTTCCTTCCCTAGTTCCCCAGCCCTCCCTTTGCAACCTGCCCTTGTGTCTTGAGTCCTCCTGATCCTCTCCAGAACATCCACATTCACCATTGATCGGTTTCTGGCCCCACCTGGCCTTTGTATCCTCAGACCTTGATTCCTGAGCCTCTTGTCCCCGCTTTTCCATCACTCCCCAGCCCCAAACACCTGACCTCTCCCTCAGCATCAAGTCCTATTTGCACTTGGACCTCCAACCAACACCCATCTCAACACCCTCTTCCAAATCTTGTTGTTTTTGCAGCAAATTCCCATGTCTGGTTTGTGCGTGAGCAGAATGCCCCCACTGCCTCCTCTTCCAAACGGCTCCCAGCCCCACGGCAACCCCCTTTTCTTCCCTTAGCTGCCCGTTTCCCCATGTTGCCCACCGCGGAGATGCTGCTCTGCGCAAAGAGGCACAGCACCAGCGAGGAGGCTTTTGTGGGACTCAGGCACTGGGAATGGGGAGAGAAGGGGGCAGAGAGCGTCCCGTTGGCCGTGCTGCAGGAAGGGCTAACCTACAGGAGACTTGGCACAGCAGATGGCAAAGGGAGCTGAGGGTGGCACGGTGGGTGGCCGGGACAGGAATCCAGCTTGTTTCCGCTCCTCTGCTGGGGTGGGTTGACGGACACAAACGGACAGGTCAGAATGGCGGCGGAGGGGCGTATAAAAAATACAAAAGGGTCTTGGTTGCGACCGTCGCCTTTGCGGCTCCTGCCCCCTTATATAGAGGACGTTTGCTGGTTTCTCGGTTTGGCACAGGTCCGCAGTGGAGGGGCCCACAGCGCAGACGGGGCTGATGCGTGTGTCTGTGTCTTGTGTGTCTTGTATATGTGGGCTGTCTGAGTGTGTCTGTGTGTGTACATACGTGTCTCTATCTGGCTTTATTTTTTTTTATATCAAGAACACTTAGTTTAAAATCTTTACAAAGGACAAAAACACGGCGTCTTCCCGTTAGTGTTTAAAGAACTAAAGATCTGCTTTGTTTTGCTTTTTTAAAAAAAATGTCTTTTGGAAAGGAAGAAACAAAAAATGGAGACAGACAGGGGGAAAAATCGTTTCTTCTTCTTCTTCTTCTCTGCGACATGAAGATCGTGAGGTGGGAAAGAGGGGCACCAAGAGAGCATCTGTTGGGCCCAGCACCAAGCCCAAGTGACACGCAGGATCCAGCACTAGGTTTTTTGGGATACCCAGGACCGGACTGCAACAATATTCCCCCCATTTGGTGGGATGGGGCTCACAAAAGATACTCCCCGCAAATGGGCCTTGATATGGCAACATAGTTTTACCTCCTCCTCCCCACATGGCACTTGGATTGAGAAGTCTTGAGTGGCAAGGAGGGAACGAGTGGCATTTGAGGGGCTGTGATGGGGTCCCCTCTCGATATGGTCGCTGGAGACAAGAGGGGAGACCTCTTGGGTTAACCTCTTGCACGTTATCCGGTGAGGCTCAGAAGGACCCAAAGTTCAGAATGGCACTCAAGTGGCTTGAGGCTCTTTTTGGGGGGGTGGGGGTGGGCAGAAGAGGGTCCCTCTTTTGGGGCTGCGCTCCCCGCAACCGCCGAGGCAGCTCAAGGGAGAGTCAGAGCACTTGATACAAATGAAATCCCCTCCTGCGAGGAAGTGAGAGGCCCGGGAGGACGGCGCATGGTGATTGTTAGGCGTCCGACAGCTCACCGCGCCGCCTCCGGTGAGGGTTGGAAGGGGGGGCTGTGTTCGCGGGGGGAGCTATACCCGGGTGGTGGAGTGTGAATGGGGCAGCCCCGTACTGCTGAAGCTGGCCGCGAAGGTGTTGTAAGGGTGCAAGGTCTGGAGCCCCACCAGGGAGTTGGGGATCATGGTGATGGTGTTCGGCGTCATGAGTGGGATGTCGTCCGGCGAGCGGCGCAGCGTCAGAGTGTAGTCGGGTAGGGCGGCAGCAAGGCGCAGGGCGTCATGGGGGGCCACTGCCTCGCAGTCGCCGTGGTGCGCCTGGTTGGCTTGAAGAGAGGGCCGCTCCTCCTCCGGCGCGTGGCCGATGTCGTTAGCGTTAGCTGCAGTGGCGATGGCAGCAGCGCCTCGCTGTGGGCTGGGCTGGCGGTGGGTGTCCTGGCGCCGCTTGTCCTTGCGGTAGTAGAGGGCGGCAAAGGCCAGGACGTTGAGGAAAAGGAGGGAGGCTCCCACGGCAATGGTGACACTCAGCTCAGTGGAGTAGTCCCGTGGGTTCTCCACCAACAGCGTGCCGGCCCCGTCTTGCTCCGGGTTCCATTTCTCCTGGGAGCCCTCGCCGCCTCCGGTGTAGGCGGTGGATATGGCCGGCCGCTTGGTGCTCCAGGCCTTGCCGTTGGGCCGCCGGGTGATGTGCGAGTTCTGGGTGGAGTCCGGCGGCGGCACCTTGGTGGTGGTGGACGTGTAGTGGAACATGTCATGGAGATTGTAGAGGTGGGGCACCAGGTGCTTCCAGAAGGCCACCTTGGTGGCCCGGTAATGGTCCCTTACCCGGGGCTTCAGGCCGATATGCAGGTAGAGCTGGTCCCGGGGGTTGTACTTGGACCAGGCCACCTCCTCGAAGCGGTTGGCCTTGGTGTGGATGAACTTGGTGTCCTGCGGCACAGGCTTGTTCGGGTCCCTGGCAAAGAAAGGGGTGGAGGACACCATCAGCAACAAGTTACAATGACTCCTTTGGCAACCTTTGTGGTGAGTGGGACTGGCACTGCTGAGGGTAAAATGACCCTAGATGTGGGGGTGCAACGGGGCACAGCAAGTTGTTCGGACAACCTGGCTAAGGAGAATGGGACTGGCACCCAATCTGAAATGCTGAAACTCATGAAATTCATTACATGCTAGAGCAGAGGGGTGAGCGTACTGCAGGCCATATGCAAATCCCACCAAATCCCATGCCCACTCTACCTCTACAAGCACCACAGAACCCTATAGTACTCCAAACATCTCTATTTTCCTCTGAGGTTGTCCTCAAAATGGTGACTTCCTGCAGCCATTTTGAGAAAAACCACAGAGGAAAATGGAGGTATTTGGACTTGTTGTGGGGAGGAGACTGAAGACAGATCTGGAAAAAAGGCCCCCGGGCCGCAAGGAGTTGCCCAACCCAATGGAGCATGATTTGATAGTAGGCAACTCGGTGCCTTCCAGGTGTTGGAACGAGGGGCCCCATGATTGTCAACTGATGTAGCCAAGACTCAAGGATGTTGCAGTCCAAAATATGGAGAGCACCACCCTGCCTACTCTTTGTCTGGTGGAGAGATCTGATGAGCAGAGGAGCTTGAAGACATCCACACCCGCAGCCCTGAAAACCCACAGGAGTATCCCCATGTTCCCCATTCACACCAGCTGGAAGAGACCTACCCGGTTTTGGCAAAGTTCGTCCAGTAGGTCATGACCACGGCACTGAGCATGACGTCGTTCTTAGAGAAGTTGCAGGGGAAGAGGTCAGTGGGGCCGATCATGGGGATCCCGAAGACGTAAGGCACCTCATCCCCATGGGCCGCGTCCGACCAGGCCGGCTTCATCAGGCTCTGGCAGTGGTGGTAGAAGGCGTAGAAGTAGGTGGGCGAGCCGTAACGGGCGTGGAGGTCGGCGGTCACCACTGAGGGCTCCACCCACTGGTGGTCTGTAAAGAGGGCCACTAGGGTCTTGCGGCGTGTCTCTGGGTTGTCCCGATCGGCCCAGTCCGTGTACATGAACTTGATGGTCTCGCGCAACGTGTCTTTCCCCTCCGGGTAGCCGTACAAGTTGTCCACGAAGTTGGAGACGGAGTAGTCAAAGTCGCTGCCGGAGACCCCATCCTCGGGGTCCACTACCCCCTCCACGAACTTGAGGCCCTCACCCTGGTTGACGCCCAGCATGATGTCGTAGTTGAGGAACTCACCCTGCTCCATCAGGATCTCTGGGTCGTCAGGGATAACATCCCCATCGATGACTGGCCCAAAGGCCACATGGTAGCGGGCCGGCTGGATGTCTTGCTCCACCAGTTCCTTGGCTGTCTTCTGCCGCAGGCAATCCACCATGTCCACCGTATCCAGCACGTTGCAGCCCACCTTGTCGGCCAGCAAGCTAGTGTACTTCACCGGCTGATAGTTGACAGCCCAGCTGGAGAGTGCCGAGCCGCTCTGGATGATGGCTCTCTGGAAGAGACCTGGAATGGAGAGCAGGACACAAGCAACACCAGAAATTAGCACAATGTTTCTCAACGTGGGGGTCGGGACCCCTGGGGAGTTGCAAGGGGATATCACTGGGGTCGCCAAAGACCATCAGGAAACACAGTATTTTCTATTGGGCATGGGGGTTCTGTGTGGGAAGTCTGGGCCAATTCTATACATATGATTCACACACAGAGATATAGGTAAAGGTTGTCCCCTGACATTAAGTCCAGTCATGTCTGACTCTGGGGTGTGGTGCTCATCTCCATTTCTAAGCCGAAGAGCCAGCGTTGTCCGTAGACACCTCCAAGGTCATGTGGCCGGCATGACTGCATGGAGCGCCGTTACCTTCCCGCCGGAGCGGTACCTATTGATCTACTCACATTTGCATGTTTTTCGAACTGCTAGGTTGGCAGAAGCTAGGGCTGACAGCGGAAGCTCACGCCGCTCCCCGGAATCGAACCTGCGACCTTTCTATCAACAAGCTCAGCAGCTCAGTGCTTTAACCCACTAAGCCACCGGGGGCCCTCTTTGATTGTAGGTGAACTATAAATCCCAGCAACTACAACTCCCAAATGACAAGGTCTATTTTCCCCAAACTCCACCAGTGTTCACATTTGGGCATATTGAGTATCTGTGCCAAGTTTGGTCCAGATCTATCATTGAGTCCACAGTGCTGTTTGGAGATAGGTGAACTACAACTCCCAAACTCAAGGTCAATGCCCAGCAAACTCTTCTAGTATTTTCTGTTGGTCATGGGAGTTCTGTGTGCCAAGCTTAGTTCAATTCTATTGTTGGTGGAGTTCAGAATGCTCTTTGATTGTAGGTGAACTATAAATCCCAGCAACTACAACTCCCAAATGACAAAATCAATCTCCCCCAACCCTACCAGTATTCAAATTTGGGCATATTGTGTATTTGTGCCAAATGTGATCCAGTGAATGAAAATACATCCTGCATATTAGATATTTACATTATGATTCATAACAGTAGCAAAATAACTTATTAATCCATTTCGTTTTTTCTCCCTAAGTGGAGTATCTTGCATTTGGGTTGTTGTAGGTTTTTCCGGGCTATATGGCCATGTTCTGGAGGCAATTTTTCTCCTGACATTTCGCCTCCATCTATGGCAAGCATCCTGAGGATGCTTGCCATAGATGCAGGCGAAACGTCAGGAGAAAAATTGCCTCCAGAACATGGCCATATAGCCCGGAAAAACCTACAACAACCCAGTGATTCCGGCCATGAAAGCCTTCGACAATATCTTGCATTTGTCCCCGTTGAACTTCGTTTTGTTAGTTTTGGCCCCTCTCTCTAATCTGTCAAGATTGTTTTGAATCCTGCTCCTCTGGAGTATTGGTTATCCCTCCCAATTGGCTTCTTCTTTTTCCCAGCTCCTCAATGCAGTGCTGGGAATTTGAAGCTGATAGTATTAGCATCAACTTCTCTTTGTGAATGCATGCACATGCATTGCTGTGGTGCCAGCAAGAGCAATGGCCAAGCAAGGCCAGAGTGTGGCCTCTGCCTTGAACTGGGCAGCATCCTGTGGCTGAAGCCCCTTCCCAGTTAACCCTTCGCAGGGCAATGCCAGGGAGAGCGGCAGCAGCCTTCACTTCCTGCCCAGCTGGGCCCCGCTTTGTGCCAACGGCGTCTCGGCTGAGCGGCGCATCCCCCTCCATGGCACAAAGGGGCCTTTCTGCTGGAAGGAACACCAGAAGGCCGGGCCGAGGAAGCGGGCCACAAAGGCCGTGGGGCTGGCAGGGGAAGGCTGGGCCGGGCGCCAAGACCCTTCTCCTCCGCAGGGCTCCGAATACAAAAGGGTCCCAGGAAACGCAGCTGAGGCCGCCGGGAAGGGGGCTTCCTTTGCCTCGGTCCTTGCAAGAGCGAGGATCGGGGCCAGTCCTGCTCTTCTCCCTTCCCCCCTCCTCTTTGGATGGGCAAAATGATGCCGGGATGCAGATCCGGAGTCCCTTTTGCCCTCAATTGCCCTCTCTCCCCAATTGCCCAAACTACAAAGCCCCTTTTCACCAAGGCACACCTGGCCGACCTTTTTTTGCTTCCTATTACGCTATGTAACACAATTTTTGTTCCTGGGTTATCAGTGTTATTTCCTAATTGTTTCTCAACCTGGGGGTCGGGACCCCTGTGGGGGTCGCAAGGGGTTTTTAGAGGGGTCGCCAAAGACCATCAGAAAACATAGTATTTTCTGTTGGTCATGGGGGTTCTGTGTGGAAAGTTTGGTCCAATTCTATCGGTGATGGGGTTCAGAATGCTATATCATTGTGGGTGAACTATAAATCCCAACAACTACAACTCCCAAATGGCAAGGTCTATTTTCTCCAAACTCTACCAGTGTTCACATTTGGGCATATTGAGTATTTGTGCCAAGTTTGATCCAGATCCATCACTGCTTGAGTCCACAGTGTTCTCTGGATGTAGGTGAACTACAACTCCAAAAACTCAAGGTCAGTGTCCACCAGACCTTCCCAGTATTTTTCTTGGTCATGGGAATTCTGTGTGCCAAGTTTGATTCAATTCCATCATTGGTGGAGTTCAGAAGACTCTTTGATTTTAGGTGAACTATAAATCCCAGCAACTCCAGCATTACCAAATGACAAAATCAATCACCTCCAACCCCACCAGTATTCAAATTTGGGCGTATTGGGTATTTGTGCCAAATTTGGTCCAGTGACTGAAAATACATCCTGCATATCAGATATTTACATTATGATTCATAAGAGTTGCAAAATTACAGTTATGAAGTAGTAATGAAAATAATGTTATGATTGGGGGTCACCACAACATAAAGACCTATACTAAGGGGTCGTGGCATTAGGGAGGTTGAGAACCACTGTCCTAATTGGTTCTAGCGTAAAAACATGGACAAAGTTTGTTAAACTTTAATTATTATTATTGTTTATTATTGCTTTTTGTGGGACATCCTGCAGCACATTTTGCTATCGTTTTTCAATGAATATCTCATTGAGTCTCAAACCATTCAACAGAGTTTGTGGCAGCCACAAAAATGAAGTTTCTGGAGTAGAAAAACTACTTTCAAAGAACGTGCTGCACAATGAAACAGGAAATAACACTTTCAAACCAGGAATGTTTTTCAAATTTTGTTATGCAGTATTGTTGTTGTTATGAAAGGTTTCCCCTTGACGTTAAGTCTAGTCATATCCAACTCTGGGGGTTGGTGCTCATCTCCATTTTTAAGAGCTGGCGCTGTCCGTAGACGCCTCCAAGGTCATGTGGTCGGCATGACTTAATGAAGCGTTGTTACCTTCCCTATTGATCTACTCACATTTTCATGTTTTCAAACAGCTAAGTTGGCAGAAGCTGGGGCTAGTGGCAGGACCTCACCCCGCTCCCCAGATCATCATCATCATCACATTATTATTATTATTATTATTATTATTATTATTATTATTAGTCTATAGGAGACACTCTGCTGGCTGTTGTGTTGGATCACACGGTGGACACTTCCCAAGTGTCTAGGACTGTGTGATGTATTTACATTATTTTATTGTATTATTATATTTATTGCATTCATTATTTTACTCTATTATTGTTATTATAACATTCATTACTTTATTATTATTACTATTACTATTATTATTATTATTATTAAATTTCCATTATTTACTCTATTATTATTTTTTGTTACATGTTATTATATTTATTATTTTATTCTATCACTGTAGGTAATAGGTAAGCACATTGATATTGAAGGAGGTTAGAATAATAGTTGAATCAGAGTTGGGCAGTCTTATCTTAAATTACAGTTTCGTGTAAATACTCAAAAACATTTAACCTACGGACGATTACCAGTAGCTGTCACATTTCTCACCCTCGGCTTATACTCGAGTCAATACGTTTTTCCAGTTTTTTGTGGTAAATTTAGGTCCCTCGGCTTATATTTGGGTCGGCTTATACTCAAGTATATACGGTAAATGACGATTCAGATCATGATACAGGCCGTTTGTCATAGGAGTCGTCAATCGAAAGCATGACAAAACACCCTTGTCTTTAATTCCTTATGGAACGTGGCTAGGGAGGGTGCCAGCCTAATCTCCCTGGGGAGGGAGTTCCAGAGATGGGGGGCCACCACAGAGAATGCCCCTCTCTCGTCCCCACCAACCGTGCCTGAGACGGAAACAGGAACGAGAGAAGAGCATCCCCGGAAGATCTTAAGGGAGGAGGCGGTCACGCAGATAGGCAGGTCCTGAACCATTAAGAGCTTTATAGGTGATAACCTGCACCTTGTATTGGGACCGGAAACTTATCGGCAGTCAGTGGAGCTGTTTAAACAGGAGGGTTGACCGCTCCCTGTAACTTGCTCCAGTTAACAATTTGGCCGCCGACCTTTGCAGCAGCTGTAGTTTCCGAACCGTCTTCAAGGGCAGCCCTACATAGAGTGCATTGCAGTAGTCTAATCTTGAGGTAACTAAGGCATGGACCACTATGGCCAAGTCAGACCTCTTGAGGTACAGTTGCAGCTGGCGCACAAGTTTTAACTGCAATTATTTGTCGTGTCAGGGCAACCAGTCAATTGTATTACATTTCTAACAGAACAGAACAAACAAACAAACAAACAGACGAAACACAAAATTTGCAAGCTTTGTAGTTGATTAAATGTCCTTTGACCAGTATCTGGCCACTTGGAGTGCTTCTGGTGTTGCTGCAAGAAGGTCCTCCATTGTGCATGTGGCAGGGCTCAGGTTGCATTGCAGCAGGTGGTCAGTGGTTTGCTCTTCTCCACACTCGCATGTCATGGATTCCACTTTGTGGCCCCATTTCTTGATGTTGGCTCTGCATCTCGTGGTGCCAGAGCGCAGTCTGTTCAGCGCCTTCCAAGTCGCCCAGTCTTCTGTGTGCCCAGGGGGGAGTCTCTCATTTGGTATCAGCCATGATTGAGGTTCTGGGTTTGAGCCTGCCACTTTTGGACTCTCGCTTGCTGAGGTGTTCCAGCGAGTGTCTCTGTAGATCTTAGAAAACTATTTCTGGATTTAAGTCAGTGACGTGCTGGCTGATACCCAAACAGGGGATGAGCTGGAGATGTCTCTGCCTTGGTCCTTTCACTATTGGCTGCTACTTCCCGGCGGATGTCAGGTGGTGCAATACCGGCTAAGCAGTGTAATTTCTCCAGTGGTGTAGGGCGCAGACACCCCGTGATAATGCGCATGTCTCATTAAGAGCTACATCCACTGTTTTAGTGTGGTGAGATGTGTTCCACACTGGGCATGCATACTCAGCAGCAGAGTAGCATAGCGCAAGGGCAGATGTCTTCACTGTGTCTGGTTGTGATCCCCAGGTTGTGCCAGTCAGCTTTCGTATGATATTGTTTCTTCATTTAACTGCAATGCCCAATAAAGACACACTGATTGAACATCAGGGTCTCCCCTTTTTGTCCCTAAATGCACTCTTCCCAGCCTTCCCATGATTCTAGCTGGCAAAGGATGGTGGCAACTGGGAACCTGAGTTCTGGGTTTGAAAGGCCTGGCTGCATTTAGAGAAGAAAGATGGGCAAATGCATACACTCGCACATCTCTGCCTGCCTGGAAAGTGACTCATCCCCAGCAATGATGGCGGATTTGGCACCGACAGCCCTGTGCCTCTCAATGAGAGCACATCCCGGTCACGCACCCTCCTTGGCGTTTCCGGTGCGCTTCTCTTCCTCAGGAGAAGTACATCTTTGGGCTCTGACCTTGGCCTCTTGGTGAGGGTCTTCTTGCCCTCCTTGACCCCCTCCCAAAAGTCCCCTTTGTATCAGAAAGGTTTATTTTGGAGCTGGGAAACATCCCCCGGGGAAAGATGCTTCACTGCATAATATTTTCCAATGTATTTTCCAAAAGTAATGTCGTGTCGTGTAGCTTCCATTCCCAGTCTGGCCTGACATACAGTCAAACGGAGGAGGAAACAATGCAGATTGAAAATCGAAATGCAGTATTTTGGCTATTTTGGCATGGTTTTGGGGGTGAAAAATGGTTTGAAAATGGCACCCTAAATCCAAGGGATTCGGGGTCTTGTCTGAGAGATGAGGATGATGATGAGTGCATTACTACCTAGTCAGTTTTGAACCATGAGTTTTGGATTTGCATTCTACTTAGGTTGTATTTTGATCTTTGGGCCATGTTTTGGTGTATATATCATAGTATCATAGAATCAAAGAGTTAGAAGAGACCTCATGGGCCATCCAGTCCAACCCCATTCTGCCAAGAAGCAGGAATATTGCATTCAAATCACCCCTGACAGATGGCCATCCAGCCTCTTTTTAAAAGCTTCCAAAGAAGGTGCCTCCACCACACTCCGGAGCAGAGAGTTCCACTGCTGAACGGCTCTCATAGTCAGGAGTGACTTGAGAAACTGCGAGTCGCTTCTAGTGTGAGAGAATTGGCCATCTGCAAGGACGTTGTCCAGGGGATGCTTGGATGTTTTATCATCCTTGTGGGACGCTTTTTTTGTGTCCCCACATGGGGAGCTGGAGCTGACAGAGGGAGCTCATCCACGCTCTCCCCGGATTTGAACCTCCGACGTGTCGGTCTTCAGTCCAGGCTCAGCCATGGACTTTGAGCAAGTCACACTTTCTCAGCCTTGGAAGAACCAAGGCACATAACAGCAGGAACTTTGCTTCTTTTGTGTGTGTGTGTGTGTGTGTGTGTCAGGAGTGACTTGAGAAACTGCGAATCGCTTCTAGTGTGAGAGAATTGGCCATCTGCAAGGACGTTGCCCAGGGGATGCCGGATGTTTTGATGTTTTATCATCCTTGTGGGAGGCTTTTTTCGTGTCCCCACATGGGGAGCTGGAGCTGACAGAGGCAGCTCATCCGCGCTCTCCCCGTATTTGAACCTCCGACGTGTCGGTCTTCAGTCCAGGCTCAGCCATGGACTTTGAGCAACTCATACTTTCTCAGCCTTGGAAGAACCAAGGCACATAACAGCAGGAACTTTGCTTCTTTTGTGTGTGTGTGTGTGTGTGTGTGTGTCAGGAGTGACTTGAGAAACTGCGAGTCGCTTCTAGTGTGAGAGAATTGGCCATCTGCAAGGATGTTGCCCAGGGGATGCTTGGATGTTTTGATGTTTTATCATCCTTGTGGGAGGCTTTTTTCGTGTCCCCACATGGGGAGCTGGAGCTGACAGAGGCAGCTCATCCGCGCTCTCCCCGTATTTGAACCTCCGACGTGTCGGTCTTCAGTCCAGGCTCAGCCATGGACTTTGAGCAACTCATACTTTCTCAGCCTTGGAAGAACCAAGGCACATAACAGCAGGAACTTTGCTTCTTTTGTGTGTGTGTGTGTGTGTGTGTGTGTCAGGAGTGACTTGAGAAACTGCGAGTCGCTTCTAGTGTGAGAGAATTGGCCATCTGCAAGGATGTTGCCCAGGGGATGCTTGGATGTTTTGATGTTTTATCATCCTTGTGGGAGGCTTTTTTCGTGTCCCCACATGGGGAGCTGGAGCTGACAGAGGGAGCTCATCCGCGCTCTCCCCGGATTTGAACCTCCGACGTGTCGGTCTTCAGTCCAGCTCAGCCATGGACTTTGAGCAAGTCACACTTTCTCAGCCTTGGAAGTACCAAGGCACATAACAGCAGGAACAGAAGCTAGCAGTAGCGGAAAGCCAGCCGGTCCTGCTGCCTTCCCCGCAAAGTCCCAGGGGCCGGCTGCCCTTTATTAGTAGATCTGCCTCCTTTCCAACCCAATCCCTCCCTCTCTCCCTTCCTCTCCTGGCTGCCTCCGAAGAGGCCTGTTTATGCGCCGGTCTGTCCCTGAGGGGGTGGCTGCAGCCCTGCATGTTCCTGCCAGCTTCATTTGCTGGCAAGTCAGTCTCCGGCTTCTTGAGCCGGGAGCTTTTTATAGGCTGCACAGCAGTAGCAGCAGCAGCAAAGAAAGGAGGGGAGGGATGTGGAGCAGGAGAGAGAGAGAGACAGGCAGCCGCAAGAGAGAACCAGCGCATGAGTGTGCGCTCACTCGCTCACTGGTTAATGAACATCTCTTGGGAGGGAGGCACGAGAGGCACGAGAGGCCTCCCTCTCAAAGACCAAGATCCAGGGGGAATCTTAATGCAGAATGGAGAGAGAATGCGCCTGGATGCAACGAGTGCCCAGCGTTTCCAAGCACCATGCATGCGCCCCTGCCTTCCCTTCGCAGCATTCAAGGCGAGAGAGGCCCTTGATTAATGGCAGCGCCTGCCCCTGCCACGCATGGCCCCCTCTCGCTCATTTCGCCCCGTTTCCATGTATGCGTTCTGCAAACAGGCACGTCTCTGCTGCTGCGCAATGATGCCTTGGAAGCAAAATGCGCTCTCTCCTTCCTCAAGGTGCCAGTTGCAGAATGGAAGGCGAAAGACCACCGCATGCCTTCATTCCCACACCGCCCTGTGGCAAGTCTACCACCGAGGGTTGCCATGGTAGTCTCCTTGGGCTGAGAGAGTGAGCCCAAGGTCTCCAGACAGAGCACAGATCAAACCTCAATTTTCCAGAGCCCTCATTGAACACTCACTGCTGACATCGACACTTACTCCTTGTGCAATGGGGAATACTAACACACAGGAACTACGGTAATTCTGCAATGGCAACAAACCATTTTGATATCAAAACCACTGACAAATCTTGACCCAGCATTTGTTGAAGATGTTTGTAATTTATAATGTAGATTTCAAAGTATGTATGTATGTATGATTAAAATGCAATAGCTATGTGCCGAGTGTATTCCTGTGTGGAAAGAGTTAATAGAACCATGGAGGGAACAGCATTCCTAGAGAGGTCATAAATAAGGGTATAGAACTAATGGAGGCAGCACTCTGGAATGCAAGAGGTGTGGACTAGTACTGATAACAGCAGTTCATGTGTTCGCAGTGTTACTATCGGATGGTGAGAAGTAAGTTTTACAATGTGCTGAGTGTTAAGTAGCTTCTAATGTATATAGCTGCAAAATAAAGTAGTTTATAGCCTAAAGTGGCTGTGATTGTGTTCCTGCCTTGCTGTGCGGCAGATGCCACTGACAGCATTCAGGGACTGGACTCTTTTCCAGTTAGAGCAGACACATTGAATAAAGGCCATCCCAACTGATTAACTGGCCCTCCTTCAGTTAGAACTGGGAACAGAACTGTGGCCCAAGTGAGAGGCGGACATTTGGAGAACTCTGCTGAAGCAACATGTACCAAAAGCCTCTGTTGCTGGGCAGGCACCAACAGGATCCCAACCATTTGCTTTGTAAAAAGGTATTAATATGGTTGTGCAGCGGGTTAAACCACTGAGCTGCTGAACTTACTGACTGAAAGATTGGTGGTTCAGATCCGGGAAGTGGGGTAAGCTCCCACTGTTAGCCCCAGCTTCTGCCAACCTAGCAGTTTGAAAACATGCAAATGTGAGATCAATAGATTCTGATTCTTTAAGAAGGTAACAGTGCTCCATGCAGTCATGACAGCCACATGACCTTGGAGGTGTCTACTATTCAGCTTAGAAATGGAGATGAGCACCACCCCCCAGTTGGATATGACTACCTTTAACTTTACCTTTAATAATAACTTTATTTTTAATAGCGGGTGAGTTTCCGCTATTAGCCCCAGCTTCTGCCAGTCTAGCAGTTCAAAAACATGCAAATGTGAGTAGATCAATAGGCACTTCTCCAGTGGAAAGGTAATGGTGCACCGTGCAGCCATACCAGCCACATGACCTTGGAGGCACCTACTGACAACGCTGGCTCTTCGGCTTAGAAATGGAGATGAGTACCAACCCCCAGAGCTGGACATGACTAGACTTAAAGCGGAAACCTTTACCTTTACTTTACGTGTGTACACACACACACACACACACACACACAAATGCTGAACTAATACGACTGTGTGAAAAGAGACTCTCTTCAAAAATTTACAGAAACTTTGCCCCTTCTTTGGTTTTTGTAGAGACCAAGGACTTCATCCCATGAGTGAAGGGAAAACAGGGGAAAGCGTCTTACCCTGTTCCCTCCTGCCTTTCCCTGTCTTCTGAGATGGCCAGCCATCCCACCTCCTTTCTGCACCGAGGTCCGCCTTCCTCTGCTTTCTGCTGCTTTAGGGCTCCATTTCCATGATCTGCAGAAACTGAGTCCCACCAGAAGTGCTCTTGCATCCTGTAATGACCTCTGCGGGACTCCGTTTCCGAGGCACATATAAAGAGAGCACTAAACCCATGGGATGTACCAAGATGTTTGGCAATTATAGGACCAAGCTGCTTAGTTTTGCCCTCAACCCCAATGGGAAATATGACTTATTTGGGGCAGGGGGTGTGGGACCCCACAACGTAACATTTCCAATCTGTGCTTCCCCTTCAGAGGGGATGTGGCATTACCTTCAGAGTGATGGGAGAGGGTGAGCAAGCTGACGCAGGAGGCACCGATGCCGGAGCCGAAGACGGTGATGCGCAAGGGGTCCCCCCCAAAGAAGGCGATGTTTTCGCTGATCCAGCGCAAGGCCTGGATCTGGTCCAGCAGCCCATAGTTTCCCTTGGCGGCCTGGTCGCCCGTGCTCAGGAACCCTGCGGGGCAAGAGAGAGCTGGTCAGGGTTCAGTGCCAAGCAGGACCCCCAGGAAAACGTGGAAACATCCCGAGGTCCAGGACAGAGCAACAACCTTTCCCTTTGGGCTCCTAACTTGGGCTCTCCAAGGGCAGTCTGGCACAAATGTGGGCACATTTGGGAAAATGTGGGAAACTAGTGATGGATATTGCAATTAGAAAGGGAAATCATCCCATTCTGGTATGGAAGAGATAGACCAAAGACACAGAGAAGAGTCAGGACAGGTAAAGCAAAGGCATGCCAGTGTCTCCAAGGAAAGAGGAGGACCCTTTCCCAAGCAGGAAAGACCCTTCTCTGCCAACCGGCTCTGAAGTTCTAGCGAAGCCTTGTCCCACGAGGGACACTGGCATTGATGCCCCCATCCCGTGGGTCCATTTCCCACAAGGTTCTTGGCTGCCCCCCAACCAGGAAAGGGGATACTCCCTCGGGTGCCTCTCATTAGCAGCACCCGCCAGGCATCAACGGAGGGAGGAGGAGGAGGAGGAGCTGGGTAAACACATTTATTCAATATTTAACCGCAGATCAATATTTGCTCTCAGGCGTGCCAGGAGGCACAGAACGAGGCACCGGCTCCCAGGCCTGTCGCTCTGGACAGCCGTCTCTGGGGTGGAGAGGCCGAAGTGGGAGAGGCAGGTCTGAGATGGAGGTGGGATGCAAAGTATTTTCTGCTTGGACTGGAAGTCACAGAACTCTCTCTCATCCAGCATGCTGGGAATTGCAGTGCAGACCGAATACATATTGCTGTAAGCTGCCTCAATCCCTCCGGAAAGAGGGGGCGGGGTATAAATAAAGATTATTACTCTTATTATTACTACAGTAGAGTCTCGCTTATCCGACATGAACGGGCTGGCAGAATGTCGGATAAACGAAAATGTCGGATAATATGGAGTCTCCCGTTACCCGTCCGATGCGGCGCTAGACACCTAGAATACTAACAACAGGGACTCAAAGATTTAAGGCAAGGCAACGCCTCGGGACCCAGCAGGAAGTGCCGAGATGTGGAAGAGGAGTGTGGAAATCACAAATGGAAGGAGGAAGGACGCTTCCACTTCCAGTCCTGCCTCTTTTCCCTCTTTCCTGCCTTCCTCCTCCTCCTTGTCTTGCCTTTTTCACTTATTGGGAATGGAGAGAGGGTTGGGAAGCGCTCCTTTAATTGAAGGGGAAATGCTGGAGGAAAAGGGGGGGCATTGGTTAAGAGAGCAGGGCCTTCTCGGTGGTGGCCCCTCACCTGTGTTGAATGTTGGATAATTGAAGGCCAGATAAACGAGACTCTACTATATTATTATTATTGTTGTTGTTATTATTATTACTATTAATATTATTAATAATAATAATATCATATAAACAACCAGATTAATACACAGAAAACAAGATCACTTTGCTAGCTTTTGTATTCAATCACAAGTCAGACACTTCCCAAGTGTCTAGAACTGTGTGATGTATCAGTGACTAATGCGTGCAGATCTGAGTAGGGTGACCCTTTGCAGCTGACAGATGGTAATTTTGTCAGCTCCAATTGTTTTTAAGTGCAGGCCAAGGTCTTTACCTACAAACCCTATATGGTTCTGGCCCAGCGTATCTGTCCAAACGCATCTCCTTCTATGTCCTGCCTCGGAGTTTAAGATCTTCTGGGGAGGCCCTGCTCTCGGCCCCACCTCTATTGCAAGTGAGGTTGGTGGGGATGAGGAGCAGGGCCTTCTCGGTGGTGGCCCCTCGCCTGTGGAATTCACTCCCTGGGGAAATCAGGTCATCGACATCTCTCCTCTCTTTTAGAAGGAAATTAAAAACATGGATTTGGGACCAGGCTTTTGGGTAATCTGGCAGATAGACAAAGGATAAGCGACGACCAGAATTGATGGATTTGACAATGTGGAATTGAATTTACGGACTCTGAGCTGGCAAACATTGAGCACTAGATTGGTTTTATGGATTATGATGTATAATGGATTGTTTTAATTATTTTAATTACTGTTTATATATGTTTTATTTTTATCTTATTGTTGTTCTGGCATCAAATTGTGCCTGTTCTAAGCCGCCCTGAGTACCCCCTCGGGGGTTGAGAAGGGCGGGGTAGAAGTGCGAGAAATAAATAAATAAAATTTAGGTACTGTATCCAGTGTGTCAATCACCACTGGGACCACCTTGACTGACTTGTCTTTGCAGTTCGATCTTTAAATCCTCATATCGTGTCAGCTTTTCCAGTTGTTTCTTGTCAATTCTGCTATCACATTATTATTGTTGTTGTTGTTATTATATATGTGGCAACCTGCGCCACATTCTGGGCAGCACAGAGGGGATGGATAGTTTTGGAGGGTCCCTCCTGCATGTATCTTGCACCCCACCCCACATACTGTTAGGCAATGCTCATATTCCTTCCCTGGTTCCTTCTTCCTCCTTAAGAAGACAAGCTCCAAATATGCAAAACAAAAAAGATGCAAGGATATATTTCAGGAAGTCACTGATACTGGTCTCCTAGATAAGTGAGGGTCAAGAGCTTCTCAGGCCTCCTGCTAGCAATGGCAAGACACACAAAGGCCCCAGAAAGATGCTTCCCTTTATTGCTGCAAGGACTGGGCAATGTCCCTCCAAATCCGTAGGCCTCTATGCCCCAGGGCCCACATTTGGGGGAAACAGACCCTGGCTGAGCTTTCTTTGAATGGCACAAGTCCAATGTGTTGGTGTTGTGGTTTAAACAAAGGATGGGATGCTCATATGTGGTGAGAATGTCCAAAGGTTGGGAAAAAATATGAAAAAAATGGAAAAACTATTTAAATTATCATGGACATGGATTTGATGCTACTGGGAGTTTTAGTTAACCACAAGGACAAAGTAAAAGATCAGGAATGATTGAAAGTGATTATTTTAGTAGGACAGGCAGTGGTAGTATGGGGTTGGAAAGAGGGGAAAATGGATTATGGAACACTGGAATAACTACCTTTACAATCTGATATTATCGCATGTCTATATATTATAGCATGTCTCAAAATGCTATGCATTGAGTGTAAAACAAGAGGAATCAAAGATAAATGGATAGTTTATATCAGGCATAGGCAAACTTCGGAGTGGTGGGAGTTGGAGTCCAAAACAACTGCAAGACCCGAGTTTGTTTATGTCTGGTCTACACTGTCATATCATCCAGGTCAAAGCAGATGATCTGGATTTTATGTGGCAGTGTAGAAAAGGCCTCACATAACCAATTTTGTATTTTACACAGTCAACAAGGGGAAGCCCCATGCATGCTCTATTGCAGCAGTCTAGCTTAATCGCTTAAACGACTGAGGGGGGAAAGGAAAGGGCCTGAGGCTGTTAGGAATTGTGGGAGTTGAAGTCCAAAACACTGGGAGAGCCGAAGTTTGCCCATGCCTGATTTATATGGAATGGATAAAAAAGCGGTGAAGCCAGTTTGAATATTGTACAGAAATTAAGAAAATTGTGCTAATGGATAAAGATACAGAAGTAGTATGTGGTCTATGTGATGGGTGGAGAGAATGGGAAGTCTTTAATAATGCTTTAAAAAATCAAAACAAACCAACAAAAAGTCAAAGGCAGCTTTGCACAAGCTATTATTGAACTTGGCTCAGCCACAGACACCTCTAAAGAGCCGCTATCCCTTCCCTTTCTGGAGATGTGGGCTTTTGTGGCAGCCACATATGCCTGGGAACGGGCCCTTCTGTTAAGGTTGGCCATTTGGCTGCAAAGGTAGGATGGGAAGGAAGCCCAGCAAAGCATGGGGATGCGTACCCAAGACGCCCACGCGGTAGTTGAGGGTGATGACGATTACGTTGCCGTAGCTGGCCAGGACACTGCCGTCGATCATGTTGCCCGTGCCCTCCATGTAGGAGCCCCCGTGGATGTAGACCATCACCGGCTTGGCCCCGCTGTCTCGGATGTCTGCAAGGGGAGAAGGGAGAGACAGGACCCGGAGACAAATACTGTGGTCTGGAGATATCGACGCTAGCTGCGTGGCAAGGAGAGTGGGGAGACCCCTCGTATCTCCTTAACTAATGCTAAGGGAGGCACAGAAAGGAGGGCAAGAGGACAGAGGCTCTTAGGTTTGATGGGTCAAGGCAGTGACATTTGGTTGCTCTTCACTCAGTCCTGCAGTGAATCCGTCCCATGTTTTGACCAGATCGAAATGCTTCCAATTGGCCATTTATCTATGAAGTGGCTCAGAGCGCTCCCTTAAATCACAGAATCATAGAGTTGGAAGAGACCTCATGGGCCATCCAGTCCAACCCCCTGCCAAGAAGCAGGAAAAATTGCATTCAAAGCACCCCCGACAGATGGCCATCCAGCCTCTATTTAAAAGCTTCAAAAGAAGGAACCTCCACCAATCTCCAGGGCAGAGAGTTCCACTGCTGAACGGCTCTCACAGTCAGGAATGTCTTCCTAAAGCCTGAGCTGTGGATGCCCTTCAGACTGGTGGGGCTGAGAGTGTCCCAGTACTGGTCCAGTACAGAGCCAACACTCGACTGGGCCATTGCTTTAGTTTAGCTTCCAACAAAAGGCAAGAGATTGACTACTGAGTAAATCTTTCTATGGAACCGGTATAGAATACTGACTTATGACTTTGGAAGACCGGGGTTTGAAACCCCGCTCAGCCATGGAAAAGCTCTAGATGTCCTTGGGCAATTCACGCTCCTTTTCAGCACATAGGCAGATTCAGAGGCTTCTAGAGCAGTGATTCCCAACCTTTTTTTTGACCAGGGACCTCTTTGACCAGGGACCACTCTCCAACATTAGTAGCAAAAGGGTTACGATTCAGTTTTTGGTCAGCTTTAGATTCATTTTGGTTATTTGGGGTGCCGATTCAGAAAATTGGATTGGATAGAACACATCAGACCACATGGCTGAAGAAACCTGTATGGGAACCCCCCCCCCCCCCCCCCGAGTTGAATTGAAGGCCTAAACAACAAACAAGGGTTTCTTTGTGTCCCTGGCAGCATAGTTTGAGTATGGACTCCAAAAAGTAATACTCTCTCAACCTTAGAGGCCACAGTAAACTTTTTATGAATCATAGAATTATAGAGCTGGAAGAGACCTAATGTCCTATCCAGTCCAACTCCATTTTGCCAAAAAGCAGGAAAATTGCATTCAAAGTACCCCCACAGATGGCCATCCAGCCTCTGTTTAAAAGCCTCCAAAGAAGGAGCCTCCACCACACTCTGGGCAGAGAGTTCCACTGCTGAACAGCTCTCACAGTCAGGAAGTTCTTCCTAATGTTCAGGTGGAATCTCCTTTCTTGTAGTTTGAAGCCATTGTTCCACATCTTAGTCTCCAGGGCAGCAGAAAACAAGCTTGCTCCCTCCTCCCTATGACTTCCTTTCACATATTTATACATGGCTATCATGTCTCCTGATGTCTTTTTAGGCAAGGCTCACGAAGGATAAGCCTTACCTAGAAAGCCCAAGAACAGGGAAGCACACAAGTTAGGAGTAAAATTGAAGACATTTAACTTATAAATAAAAACATCTTTTTGAGGGCTTCATTGCAGCCCTGGTTTGGAAGTGCTGCCGGCAGGAAGGGCTTAAGATACGGGAGCGTTGGTGTAAGGCTGTTCTCCCCATGCTTCAAGGAGGCTTCTCTCTTATAGCTGCATTTCTGGTCTCTCAACAATGCCAAGGGCTGATGGATATTTCCCCTTCTGTCTGGCGCTGGTCAGAAGGGCAAGGACACCCTCGAGGGATGGGAGCTGGGCCAGATGGGGCTCTGGCCTCAGGGAGATAGCCGGCCCTTTCTTGCTCCCGAATCATTCACGATCCACTATGCGCCATATCAACGAAGGGAAAAGACAGGCCTGCCTGGGCTTCCCCTGGTATTTTTAGCAACATCCGCAGCTCGGCTGTTTCTCTTAAGGTCACATATCTCAAAGCATCTTCCCGATTGAGGCAAACGCTTCCCTCAATCCCGATCCAGAGAGGCAGGAGAGAAAGGAGCTGCCCTTTGAAAGCAGAAGAGGAGGCTGTGGTCTCCATTTCAGCACATACTAGGCAGATTTGGAGGCATCTAAAGCAGTGGTTCACAACCTTTTTTTGACCAGGGACCACTCTCCAACATTAGTAGCAAAAATGTTACGAATCAGTTTTTGGTCAGCTTTAGATTCAGTTTGGTTATTTGGGATGCCGATTCAGAAAATTGCATTGGATAGACCACATGAGCTCTAGTTTAGATACATCTGATTGCCCACAGAAAACCATATTTAATAATTTTAAATGAGAATGAAACACCCTGATAATGTCACTCCGTGGGTTTCTTACTAAGAACTTCTAAAAACTAGAAAAACATATTTAATAATCTGACGTGGCAGTAGTAATCTTTCGTGGGTAGTCAGCCTCTCCCCTCCCAACATCCCTGTTGCCTCAGTACTATAAGAGGGTTTCGCGAGACCAGTCGCTCTCGTTGCTGTGTGGCTTTGAGGAAACTGTGCAGTAATGGTGAGGTTGCATTCTTGTGGACCACTGATGGTCCACGAACCACAGGTTGGGAACCACTGTTCTAGAGCAACTGCTGGTAACCGTTTCCATAGCTTTCTATGTCAGGTGATGATGACACACGAGGGACACACTGTCTCAGGGATGAACTGGGAAAGGGGCCATTTCTGGCCGGGAAACCTGAGCTGCAGAGCCTCTGCCTTCTCCTGCCATCTCTGCTCTGATGACCGAGGGGCCTCCCGGTCTCTGCCAAAGCCACGCTTGCCCCCGGGGCACACAGCCTTGCCCTCCGCCACCCAGTTCCTCCGGAGAGGCAGAATCCTGTGCCTAGAGTTCCATCCAGGCCATTCTCAGCCGTGTTTGCATGTGTGGCCATGTTCCCGCATGCTCCCAAAGAGGGTCCTGCTCTGGTATCAGCATGTTTCTTTCTCTTAGCATTGGGGGCAACCAACTAGGAAGAATGCCCGCTTCCCCTTGCCAGGTCTAACGTGCTTCCAGACCTTCTGGTTTTGAGAGAAGAGGCTGTTCAGCTGCCACAGATAGACAGTCACAGCCGGCACAGCCGGGACTTGGATTGACCCTAAGGAGCAAGAAGAAAGGCACATCGGCAGCAGTGGTGCACATCCCGTGCTGAAAGCTCCCATTAGGCAGAAGGTGATGGCAACCAAAGAAGAACCTCGATTCAAGGGGCCAATGGAGGGAAAGGGCCAAAAACTGGTAGCAGTGGCATGTGCCTGCCAAGGGCTCTCCGTACCTGGGCCATGTGCAAAGCTTCCGTAAGCCAGCATGTCTGTGTGCGTGGCAGAGGGCGATGGGCACGCACGGTGGGAAAGAAGGACCCTGTGGCCCTTTGCCTTGCTTTTGTGCCACTCTCCACAACAGCCTTGGAGGAGGGCAATGGAAAAGGGCAGTGGTGACGACCCACCCCCCCCCCCCGTCCCAAAGAACTCGGAAAGGCATCCCATGCAACCGGCTCAGCGACAGGAAAGACACATAGAGCTGGGGCTTCCTGGGATGGCAGCGGATGAGGAGCGCATGGGAGAGCGAGAGAAAGAGAGAGAGAAGGCAAAGAAGGAGGGAAAGAGAGAAAGAGGGCAAGAAGAGAGAGAAAGAGAAAGAAAGAGAGGGGAGTGGGAGGGCGGGGTTCATGCAGCGACAGCCACCTGGCGCACACAAATACCTTCGTCTTCATCCCCGTCATTATCCGCTAAGTCCTCGCCCTGTTTCTTAGCGCTGGAGCCTGGGGACCAAACACGAGGAGACAGAACGGAAAGAAAAGGAAAAAAAAAAAGGAAGAGGGAAACAAACCGAAAAGAAAAGAAAACAACAACAACAACGAAAAGAAAACAAAAACAGGAAGAAAGAAAAAGAAACAAAAGAGAATTCAAAAATAGCGTGATTGCAGAGAAAGGGGGGGCCACATTACCTGGACAGCGCTGGGGTCTGTGTGTGTCGGGGAGGCCTCCGCCAGCGCCAAGGCAGCACCGCTTTGCCCTCTGACCTCCAGAAGCAGCACTGGGGGAGGGGCCAGGGCGGGGCCCCTGGGGGACAGGACCCCTCCCGCCCTCCCAAGGAAAGTGGGGGGCCCAAGAAGGGAAAGCGAGGGACAAGGAGCAAAGCCTCACTTTGGGGGGCCGTCCTGACCACCCTTCTTCTCTCTGCTGTAAGGTGGAAACCCATGGGCCCCACGTGGGACTGCCTTCACAACTATTTCACAAACAAGTGAAAACTTGGCTTTGGGAGCAAGCATTTGGCCCAGCATAATTACCAGTGCAATAGAGTTAGAATTGGCTTTGGACTGATGAATATGATTATCTGATTATCTGGCTTTGGATCTATGCACAGTAGTTGTCTAATGTTTACATACGCTGTTTTAAATTGTTACTTTAATTGTTGTTGTTTGGGCATGAAATAATGCTACCCATGTAAGCCAACCTGAGTCCCCTTCGGGGTGAGAAGCGCAGGATATAAATGTCACAAATAAATAAATATCCTGCTCCTCTCGGGGGGTTTCTTCTATGGGCAGTTGGGGGGAGGGGTGTTATTCCAGGACCAGGAATGTGGTTTTTGAAACATTTCCTTCTTTCATTGGATGGAGTTGGCACAGATCACTTTAGGTTCTTGTGGATTTTTTCGGGCTATAGGGCCATGTTCTAGAGGCCTTTCTCCTGACATTTCGCCTGCATCTATGGCAAGCATCTTCAGATCACTTTGCTTGCCGGCAGGGGAACCACACGAGGAAGTGACCCCTCCCCTCCCTCCCTTCCTTCCTTCCTTCCTTCCTTCCTTCCTTCCTTCCTTCCTTCCTTCCTTCCTTTTTTGGAGCACGATTCCCAGAATCCCCTAAGAGGGAGAGATGGGTGTGTGCATGCATGTACATTGGTGTGAGCATGCTCACATGCACAAGACAGGAATGGTAGCGGGCGATCCAACCGCCAGCCATTTCCGGCAGTTGGCACTAAGGTGAGTGGGACTGACTGTACAATGAGAGTATGGCTGCGTTTCCCCTTTTATTGCCTATGGCAGGCATGGGCAAACTTGGGCCCTCCCTCCAGGTGTTTTTGGACCATCTCCCAAAGGAAGGGGCCTGAGGCTGTTAGGAATTGTAGGAGTTGAAGTCCAAAATACCTTGAGGGAGGGCACAAGTTTGCCCATGCCTGGTTTATCCCCTGAATCATCGTGTCGCGAAAGGATGCATGTCTCAATCACGTGTCACTAACATGAAAGGTTTGGCAACACATGGATGCTTTTGCTCTGGATTCGGACAGACTTTGGTGCGGACAGACTTTGGGGTCTGGAGGGCCCAAGTTTGCCCATGCCTGGTTTAGCCCCTGAATCATCGTGTCGCTAAAGTTTGCATGTCTCAGTCGTATGTCACTAGCATGAAAGGTTTGGCAATGTATGGATGCTTTCATTCTGGATTCTTGCTTTATTTAGGTGCAGACAGACTTTGGGGTCTGGTGGGCCCAAGTTTGCCCGTGCCTGGCCTATGTGATTCTCATATTTCTAGTTCTGAGCTCACTGCCAGGCAGTTCTAAATGCCCTTCTTGGCTGCTAACTTTTAGGTCTCAGAGTTGGTGCTCCATCATCCACTTTGATGCTCTTAGCAGGGCATGAAATCCCCTTCAAACACCCAGAGGTCCCCATCCTGAGCCGCTCAAATACTAGACTTTGAACCTCAAGCCATTAGCCATTTACCGCTGCCTGAGGTCACTTATTCTGATGGGCAATAACTACTATTTGGGTTCTTAGAAAGACCCAAGATCTCTTGCAATCCTTGCTCTGCCTGAAGGCTTAAAAACTTGCACATGCCAATCATATGCTTGACACATTCCCTCCAACAAACTGTCCCTTTAGGTGACTTGCAAATGGTGCTTCAGTAGGACAAGGTATTCTAATTGTAAGTATTTTCAAAGGTTGTTGTAGGTTTTTTCGGGCTATATGGCCATGGTCTAGAGGCATTCTCTCCTGACGTTTCGCCTGCATCTATGGCAAGCATCCTCAGAGGTATCTCTGAGGATGCTTGCCATAGATGCAGGTGAAACGTCAAGAGAGAATGCCTCTAGACCATGGCCATATAGCCCGAAAAAACCTACAACAACCCAGTGATTCCGGCCATGAAAGCCTTCGACAATACATTTTCAAAGGTATTTGAATAAGAGAGCACCCTTTGTCCTTTCCAGGGCATAGAAAGGAGCCACAAGCATAATCAGACCTATAGCCAGAGGCCATATGAGAGATTCATGCTTGACTTTTGGATGTTCTGTTGTTATGCCCACCTCCTGAAGGCCATCCTCCTAGTTTCTGGCCTCACAAATGCAGACAAAAGCTGATGGGCCCTTCGCTTTCCAGGTCTCAAAAGCTGGCTGGCAAACAGGGCGTTTTTGGGAAGAGCCGTCTCATGGAAAAGCTGCAAGCTTCTTTCTGCCTGGAAGGACCAGGTTCCCAGTTTAGGACTAGGTTGCTCGTTTTGCAAAGAATGGAAAACCCTTTGGCTTCACCAAAGACTGAAGGGAAATTATTATGACATTGTTATGACCAGAGCACCCATTTCTGGGCAGGTGGACAAAGAACAAGCGGGTGCTCACCGCCTCTCCGTGTACGGGCGGTTTGACTATCCTTTGATCCAAACAAGGGGAGCCTTCCCTTTGCAAACTTGGTGGTGGCAGCCCAGTATTTTGAGGGCAGAAGAAGGCTGTATGGCAAGCACACTGCCCCATCTTTCCATGGGGAAAGAGGGCCCGCGGAGGCTGTGTTTCCCACCAGCCTTGGGAACCAACACTGCCTAAGGGTAGGACGGCCCTGCAAAATTTCAGAGACGCTTCAGGCAAGATCCAAAGGGAGCCATTTGAAGGCAATGCCAGTTGAGCCACTTCAGCGCAAAGTGTTGGGTGCCATCCCTGGACTGCACAACTCTCTTCTGTTATCAAGTCTCCATTCCTCAATGAATAGCTAGACTAGAGATAGAATTAGGCTGAGGGATTCTTTCCCCACATTCCTATGGATGTTTACCAAAAGGGCTTGTCTTTCCTCCTCCTGCCAGCCACTGTCTCCTCCCCTTTGAAGATGGAATCTCTGCGTGGGAACTTCCTTTCGAAAGGTATTTTTATTGCCATGTGGCCATTCGCTACCATTGTCTCTTCTGCCTTTTCTTCCTTCCAGTGAGGACACATTTTGCCTCTCTCTTTAGGCAAAATGTAGCTGCATGGATTTTTACATTTTTTTTACCTTTTACTTCTATAGAAGATGAGACTTAGTAAGCCAGTTTTCTCCAAGACCTTTTCTATCTAGAATGTATTTCTTTTATTTCAATAAATACTTTTGAAACTAAAGCCTTGACGCTGCAATCCTATGCCATCTTATGGAGTGAAAGCTTATCCTTGCTTGCCACATGTAAATTTCTACTAGTTATGATGTTTACTTCTGGTACTCTGCTATATTTATGATGGAATCACCCCAACTGAGGGATATCTTTGAGCCTTACAGCTCAGATTCCTGAACGCAAAGGGTGCCAAAATATCATGTCCCAAGGCAAAGGATAACAGGGGGACCAAGTCACTCGGAGCCCCCAACAGAGGCTTCCTCCTCCTCTTCCTCTTTGCTTTGGACCAAACAAAGCGGCCCTGTCTCTGGCCGTGGCTCGGATTCCGGGACTGCGCAGTCGCTATGGCAACCGAGGCAGAGAGGCTGCATTTTTCCCCATCAAGGAGCACCGGCGCTTCCCCCGCCGCCGCCTTCGATGCCGGGCTGCCGAGTCTCTCCTCCTCCTCCTCCTCCGCTTTTCTCTCCCTGTCCCTGCCATTTGGACCCAATTGGGGGAAACCTCATTCGAGGTGGGCTTTCAAGCACTGTCCTCTCTCCTCTCCACCGACATGCCAAAGGACCACCCTGGTACTCTGCCCTTGGTAGGCCAAGCAAAGGGAGAGGCGAAGGGTGTGATGCTTCCCTTAAGGGAGGAAAGAAAGACAGGAGGGAGGAAGATGCTGTGCCAGGCTGGGAGGTGGCAACCCAGGGGCGGATTAAACCCTCGACCAGAGATGAGCAAAAGAAAAAAGGGATTTCCTGCTACAAGGCATGTCAAGCCATCGCCACAAGTCACTGCTGATGCACTTGCACTGACACCGTGAAATGCTGTTGCACTGCTCAAGCAGCAATTAGAAGCCTCAGCTCTGCCCTAGTGCAACCTCCAAAGGGGTCCTCTCTATATACAGAAGCACATAGGTATTCTTGCCCAAATAACATGGGTTTCTGGACCGCTGGGGCCCGGTTGAAGGGGCCGCATTTCTCTCCATCTGGAAGCCAGCATCCCACAGCGAAAGCCCTTGGAAGGAGGAAGGGAACAGGGAGTGAGAGCCATTCTGGAGAGGCTCTGTGCCCATTCGGAGGATCAGAGACAGGCCGGCATTACCTACAACCACTTTCTCTATATAGATAGGAGCTGAGGCTTTGACACGACCATTTTCTGGCAGTGTGCAAGGGAAGGCAGCCTCATCTGCACTGACAATTTGTGGCACGGGGCACAGAAAGCAGCCTCCTCCCTGGAGACCAACAGCCACAGTTACCAATAGAAGCCTTTACCTTTGTTTATGTACTGTCTGTCTTTGTTAACTGTATAATCGGCATTGACTGTTTGCCGTATATGTGTAATGTAATCCACCCCGAGTCCCCTCAGGGAGATAAGGCGCAATATAAATAAAATATATTATTGGGTTGTTGTAGGTTTTTTCGGGCTATATGGCCATGTTCTAGAGGCATTCTCTCCTGACGTTTCGCCTGCATCTATGGCAAGCATCCTCAGAGGTAGTAATATTATTACTCAGAGGTAATAATAATAATAATAATAATAATAATAATAATAATAATAATAATAATATTTTTCATTTTTTTTCATTTTTTCAATTTTCTTTTTTTAATTTTTCACGTTTTTTTCTTTTTTCTTTTTTTTCTCTTCCTTTTTTGGGTGATGTGTGCTAAACTTTTCCTACTTTTCTATCTTCTCCAAATTATTCTCACTCTTTCGCTGTATTTTTATGATATCTTAATTTCAATAAAAAAATTTATTTACAAATAATAATAATAATAATAATAATAATAAATTATTATTATTATTATTATTATTATTATTATTATATTGTTGAAGGCTTTCATGGCCGGAATCACTGGGCTGTTGTGAGTTTTCCAGGCTTTATGGTCTTGTTCCAGAAGCATTCCCTCCTGACGTTTTACCTGCATCTATGGCACGCATCCTCAGAGGTTGTGAGACTTCTCTTTGGTGCTTCACCAAACTACAAATCCCAGGATTCCATAGCATCCAGCAAGTGAGGTTTATATATCTGTGGAATGATGTCCAGGGTCAGAGAAAGAACTCTTAGTCTGCTTGAGGCAAGTGTGAATGTTGCAATTGGCCAACTTGATTAGCATTTAATGGCCTTGCAGCTTCAAAGCCTGACTGCTTGCTGCCTGGGGGATCTTTTCTTGAGAAGTATTAGCTGACCCTGACTGATTTTTGTCTGGAATTCCTCTGCTTTTTGAGGATGCCTGCCATAGATTGCCAACTGCGTTGCCAACTGTGAACCGCCCTGAATCGCCTTCGGGCTGAGAAGGGCGGTATACAAATATGGTAAATAAATAAATAAATAAATAGATGCAGGTGAAACGTCAGGAGGGAATGCTTCCGGAACATGGTCATACAGCCCGGAAAACTCACAACAACCTATTATTATTAATATTATTAATTAAAGCTCCTTCTCCTGGCAAAGCCATCCTGGAAAGCAGAAAAGCCAAGAGAGAGGCACCAACCAGCAAGACCAATCAAGAGGAAGTGACGGAAAGAAGTTTCTGCGTTGGAGGATTAGGTTCCAGTTCAGGACTAGTTTGTTGCTTTTGCAAAGAACAGAAAACCCATTGGCTTTACCAAAGACTGAACGGAAAAGAGGAACTCTGCCTTGTGTTATTATGACCAGGGCATTCATTTCTGGGCAGTCAGGCAAAGAACAAGGGTGTGCCCACCGCCTCTCCATGTTTTGGCAGATCAATCATCCTTTGTTGTGAGTTTTTTGGACTGTATAGCCATGTTCTGGAAGCGTTTTCTCTTGACGTTTTGCCTGCATCTATGGCAGAGGTTGTGGTGGCCAACTGCAACATTCACACCTACCTCAAACAGACAAAGAGTTCTTTCTCCCACTAATCACCTCCCAACAAAGGATTCCCCCAGGCAGTAAGAGGCCAGACCTTAGAACTGTTAGGCCATTAAATGCTAATCAAGGTGGCCACTTGAAACATTCACACCAACCTCAAACAGACAAAGAGTTCTTTCTCCCATCCCAATAATGATAATAATAATAATAATAATAATAATAATAATAATAATAATAGGTTGTTGTGAGTTTTTCTGGGCTGTATGGCCATGTTCCAGAAGCATTCTCTCCTGATATTTCACCTGCATCTATTTATTTATTTACCATATTTGTATACCACCCTTCTCAGCCCGAAGGCGACTCAGGGGGGTTCACAGTTGGCAACATTTAATGCCTCAACAAATAAATCTATGGCAGGCATCCTCAAAAAGCAAAGGAATTCCAGACAATTCCTGCTACCTACAGTCAGGGCCAGCTAACACCTCTCAAGAAAAGATCCCCCAGGCAGCAACCAGCCAGGCTTCAAAGCTGCAAGGCCATTAAATGCTAATCAAGGTGGCCACTTGAAACATTCACACTTGCCTCAAGCAGACAAAGAGTTCTTTCTCTGACCCTGGACATTCCACAGATATATAAACCCCATTTTCCTAGTTTCCAACAGACCTCACAACCTTGGAGGATGCCTGCCATAGATGCAAGCAAAACGCCAGGAATGCTTTGGAACATGGCTATACAGCCTGGAAAATTCTCCTGACGTTTTGCCTGCATCTATGGCAGGCATCCTCAGACGTTGTGGGGGCCAACTGCAACATTCACACCTACCTCAAACAGGCAAAGAGTTCTTTCTCCCACTAATCACCTCCCAACAAAGGATTCCCCCAGGCAGTAAGAGGCCAGACCTTAGAACTGTTAGGCCATTAAATGCTAATCAAGGTGGCTACTTGAAACATTCATACCTACCTCAAGCAGACAAGAGTTCTTTCTCCCATCCTGGACATTCCACAGATATATAAACCCCATTTTCCTAGTTTCCAACAGACCTCACAACCTCTGAGGATGCCTGCCATAGATGCAGGCAAAACGCCAGGAATGCTTTGGAACATGGCTATACAGCCTGGAAAATTCTCCTGACGTTTTGCCTGTATCTATGGCAGGCATCCTCAGAGGTTGTGGGGGCCAACTGCAACATTCACACCTACCTCAAACAGACAAAGAGTTCTTTCGCCCACTAATCACCTCCCAACAAAGGATTCCCCCAGGCAGTAAGAGGCCAGACCTTAGAACTGTTAGGCCATTAAATGCTAATCAAGGTGGCCACTTGAAACATTCACACCAACCTCAAACAGACAAAGAGTTCTTTCTCCCATCCTGGACATCATTCCACAGATATATAAACCCCATTTTCCTAGTTTCCCACAGACCTCACAACCTCAGAGGATGCCTGCCATAGATGCAGGTGAAACGTCAGGAGGGAATGCTTCTGGAACATGACCATACAGCCTGGAAAACTCACAACAACCTAGTGATTCCGGCCATGAAAGCCTTCGACAATATAATAATAATGATAATGATGATATATTTTATTTACATTCCGCCCTATAAACCCAATTTTCCTAGTTTCCAACAGACCTCACAACCTTGGAGGATGCCTGCCATAGATGCAGGCGAAATGTCAAGAATGCTTCGGAAGATGGCTAGACAGTCTGGAAAATTCATAACAATCTAGTGATTTTGGCCATGAAAGCCTTCGACAATGCCTCAATCATCTGAGTGGGACCCCAGCCCACCTTTGGAAACATTTGGGGCAGAGAGGAGGGCGAGAAAGGGCAAAGACGGAGGTGCAGCCCGGCGCGGAGGTGCGTTGGAAGGAAGGTGGGAAACGCATAGACAGAGATGGCACGCATGGCAGGGAGGCTCCCATGGCAACCCTGTCCCTGCCTCGGGCCCTACAAAAGGAGCAAAGCGGCGGAGGAGTGTGTGTGTGCGTGCCAGGCACCATTTTGCTTGGAGGACTTTGGGAGCAAGGCGGTGACCCTGCTGTGCTTTTCTTCCTGGCTAACCTGGCCCACGGAAGGTGTCCCAGTACATTTTACGCAAAGCAAAGGGGAGGAGAGAGCAAGGCGGTGGTGCCAGGGATGGTTGGGGTGCGGAGCGGGGTGGGGGAGAGCAAAGGAGACCCCCTTCGCCTGGGGGACATCGGTCCTGGACCAGGAAGGGCTGCCCTGGCTGGAGTGGGTGGGCTCTGGAGGGACCCCAAGGGTCGGGAAGCGCCCGTCGCGTCGTGGCGTGGGGCCGCTCTCTCCCTGGCCTCTCTCTGCGCCCCTCCTGCCAGGCCCCCTTTGCCCCCCGGCTCTTGCTACCTACCTCCTTTCCTACATATTTTCTTGTTGGGTTTTCGGGCGCATTCCTTGGAAATCCGTTTTACTGTAAAATGAATAAAAGACTACAAAATAACAGGAGGCTCCAGCCGGCGACCTGGGCATGCAACCCACCCTCTTCCCCCGACCACAATCCCCACCCCAGCATCCCCTCCCACCCTCCCTCCCCCCTCTATTGCCCCAGACACACCACACCCTGCTCCCACCCTGACCTTTCCGTGGGGCAAGAGGGGAAAGGGGTCAGGGGAGGAACCGCTGCTGCTGTTCTTGGAGGGACACTCTGGAGGCAGGTCAGTGCGCCAGGGGGAGGGGGAGTTGGGATAGAGAGGGAGGGAAAGGGGGAAAGGGGGCACCCTAAGCGTGAAGCCCCTGCCTCGTCCCCAGGGAAGAGGTCGCCGGCTCTCCCCAGTGCTGCTGTGAAGGTAAGAGGCCCCGTCTGTCCATCCGTCCGTCCAACATCCCCACCGTCTCTGTAAGCCGGGCTCCCCACTCCCATTTTCCCCTTGTGGCGAGGCCGAAGGGACACTTTGGGGGCTCTTGATACTTACGGTTTGAAGGAGGCCGGCCCTCCCAACCCTGGAAAGGAAACATTAAGGCAGTGGCCCCCAGCCTCACCCCAAGGGGCCCGGCTTACAAGCAAGCGCTCTGGCTCAAGTGGGCCAGGCGGGGGACCTGATCCCATCCATTTGCCACACTCCCGGCTGAG
>NW_026844478.1:6560342-6600076 GCF_025583915.1 Anolis sagrei ordinatus
CTATAAGTGAAGATGAGGATGGTGCAAGCTGCCTCTTGGAGAAGTTTGGGGTGAAAGGAGAGTAACAAAGACCGGTCACCTGCTGCGCCATTGCTTCATGCCAGTTCTCTTGGGTTCCCTTGCCCTTGGTTGACCCCACTGCAGGGTCAAGACTTCTCTAATCTGAATACAAGACAAGCCATAGTTTTCAAAGATCCTAAGAATTTCTCCTAAGGATGGGATTGGTGAGGCCAGGAACAGGACCCAGAGCTTCCAATACTTCTGAACATATTGCCACAAGAGAATTGCTCTTGCAAAGCAACCGTAAAGCTCAATGGAATAGGGAAAGAATCCTTTGTGGTTGCTTCACAGAAAAGTCATTTCCCAGAATACGGCACCATGGCTTTGTTGGGGGGCTACAACTCACAGAATCCCCCAGTGAGCACAGCTATGATTCCATCGGATTCTGGGAGCTACAGTCCAAAAATAAAGTGTGATTGTGTCAGTTTTGCTTCTGCTTCCTTCTAGAGCAGCATTTCTCATGAGGAGGTTTCAGAGGGGTCACCAAAAACTATCAGAAAACATCTATATTTATATATTTTTATATAATTTTATATAAGAATTATATATTTTATATTACATGTAATATTACTAATAATATTACAATATAGTGGTATAGTAAAGGTAAAGGTGGGTTAAACCTGTGTGCCGGCAGGACTGAAGACCGACAGGTTGCAGGTTCGAATCTGGGGAGAGGCAGATGAGCTCCCTCTATCAGCTCCAGCTCCTCATGCGGGGACATGAGAGAAGCCTCCCACAAGGATGATAAAACATCAAATCATCCGGGCATCCCCTGGGCAACGTCCTTGCAGACGGCCAATTCTCTCACACCAGAAGCGACTTGCAGTTTCTCAAGTTGCTCCTGACACGACAAAAAAAATAAATAAATAAAGGTTGTCCCCTGACATTAAGTCCAGTTGTGTCCGAGTCTGGGGTGTGGTGTTCATCTCCATTTCTAAGCTGAAGAGCTGGTGTTGTCCATAGACACCTTCAAGGTCATGTGGCCAGCATGACTGCATGGAGTGCTGTTACCTTCCTACCAGAGAAGTACCTATTGATCTACTCACATTTGCATGTTTTCGAACTGCTAGGTTGGCAGAAGCTGGGGCTGACAGCGGAAGCTCACACCGCTCCCTGGAATGGAACCTGCGACCTTTCAGTCAACAAGCTCAGCAGCTGAGCGCTTTAACCCACTGCGCCACCAGATAGTAATATATAATACTAATATTGTGCTGTGCTAATTATATAATATATTGCATACACATATAATATTAATAATAATGCTATAATACAATACAATATAATAATACAATGTAATAATTATATATTTCATATTACATGTAACATTACTAATAATATTACAGTATAATGGTATAGTACAATATGGGAATGTATGGTACTAATATTGTGCTATGCTAATAATATAATATATCGTATTTATATATAACCTGTAAGCCGCTCTGAGTCCCCTTCAGGGTGAGAAGAGCGGCATATAAATGTCGTAAATAAATAAATACATATATTTCTGACTAGCCGTCCCCTGCCACGCATTGCTGTGGCCCACATGGGGGTTCTGTGTGGGAGGTTTGGACCAATTCTATCATTGGTGGGGTTCAGAATGCTCTGTGATTGTAGGTGAACTATAAATCCCAGCAACTACAACTCCCAAATGTCAAGATTCTATTTTACCCAAACTCCACCAGTGTTCACATTTGGGCATATTGAGTATTTGGGTAGAGTTTGGTCCAGAACTCTGTGCTTATCAAGATCATGGGTAAAGGACTGGGGGTCTTTGAGCGCACCTCTTGCTGTGGGAGCCTTAGGTAACCACCTATGAATGGCTTGCCTGCCTCCACATGAGCTGTGCTGGCATACAGTTTCACATGGGGTGCATTTAATCCATTTGGACTCTTTCACATATTGCAGGCCTTGGCATAATGACTGACATCAGATGAATGAGTTTGCCCTCCTGCTTCGTATTCCGTCACAGCTGGGGAATGTACGACTGACCCACACATTATAGTCGGGGTTATTTGGTCTCTTTCTCTTTCTCTTCCTCCGAGAACGGCCCGGTCACAGCAGTGATGCAGCTGGAAGGCTGGGAACTGAAAAGGGGCTGCAGTAAGGCGCCCCAAAATAGACCTCAACTGATCTTAGGGGCCTTTCCAAGCTGAAAAGTCTCATGTTTGACCACAACCCAACTGGACCTATCCCAGGAAATGGCCATCTCGAGGCTGGTGGGCAGGCCAATACCAATCCAATGCCAATCTAATGCCAATGCCAATTCAATCCTAGTGGCAATCTAATGCCAATACCAATACCAATGCTAATGTGAATTCAATGCCAGTGCTAGTGCCTATCCAAATCCCAATGTCAATTTAATGCTGTGCCAATTCAATCCCAATCCAATCCCAATCCCAATGCTAATGCCAATTCAGTATGAGAGCCAGTGCCAACCCCAATGCCAAGCCAATTCCATTGGCAACCCAATGCCACTTTATTTATTTATTTATTTACTATATTTGTATACCACCCCTCTCAGCCTTCCGGCAACTCGAGGCAGTTTACAAGGCAAAACTCAATGCCACCAAAAACACAATTACTATATAAAAATGTTAACATCAATAAAATCATAACACTGTAATAAAACATAATTCAATAAATACTTATTAAAACAATGTCCAGTCACATCATGTAGTTGTTCGGTTCTTATGTCCGTTATTCAGTATTCGCACATGCCTGCTCGAATAGCCATGTCTTAAGTTTCTTCCGAAATGCTAGAAGTGAGGAAGCCGATCTGATCTCCCTCGGAAGGGGTTCCATAGTCGAGGAGCCACCACTGAGAAGGCCCTGTCTCTCGTCCCTGCCAGCCCAATGCCAATCCCAATGCCAATCCAATCTAAATGCCAATACCAATGCCAATTCAACACCAGTGCCAATCTTAATCCCAATGCCAATTCAATGCCAAGCCAATTCCAGTGCCAATCCCAATGCCAATTCAGTGCCAATCTCAATTCCAATCCAATGCCAATCCCAATCCAATGCCAATACAAAGACCAATGCAAATGCCAATTCAATGCTAGTGCCAACCTCAACCCCAATGCCAATTCAATGCCAAGCCAATTCCAATGCCAATCCCAATGCCAATTCAGTACCAGTCTCAATTCCCATCCAATGCCAATCCCAATCCAATGCCAATACAAAGACCAATGCAAATGCCAATTCAATGCCAGTGCCAACCTCAACCCCAATGCCAATTCAATGCCAAGCCAATTCCAGTGCCAATCCCAATGCCAATTCAATGCCAATGCCAATCCCAATCCAATGCCAATACCAATACCAATGCAAATGCCAATTCAGTGCCAGTGGCAACCCCAATCCCAATGCCAATTCAATGCCAAGCCAATTCCAGTGCCAATCCAGTGCCAATCCCAATGCCATTCTATTGTCAATGCCAATCCAATGTTGTTGGCATTTGGATGTCAGCAGAAGTAAGGCACATTTGCCGAGGAAGCTGCAGAGCGAGGCATTGGCTGAAGGAGTCTGGGATCTCCCCCAAGCCCCCTCCTTGTTGAAGCTCCTGCTTTCTAGCAGGTTTCTGTCCCAAGTTCACTCTCCACTTTGATGGAGAAGAACCTCTGTTTTGGAGGTGCCAAGGCAGAACCACTTTCTTCCTTTCACTGGGACCAAGAGAGGCCTTGACCGTCAGGGAGCCTTTATTTGGGGTCATGGTCTGTCCTGCCTCCCTGCCTTGAGCATATGGCAAAAGCTAACCATTTCCTCTCCAGGAAGACTGCCATAAACCGCATGCGCACACATATACTGCTTACCATTAATCCTTTTTTTTGCTTTAGAAATGAATTTCCTCCTCATAACTGAATATGGAACGGGGAAGGAAATCAGCAATGGATGCTCAAAGAGGCAAAGGGTTTAACTCTGAACCTCACACGATGGGGAAAATGCAAAGCAGGTTGGAGCAAAGAGGGGCCCTGAGGTTGGACTCCAAAGCTCCCCGAACCCCTAGACCCTACAATGATTTTAATGGCTGTATAGCCATCTATCAAGAGGGCTTTGACTGTGCCTTCCTTTATGACAGACGGGGGTTGGACTGGATGGTCCTTGGGCTCTCTTCCAACTCTATGAGAATAATAATAATAATAATAATAATAATAATAATAATAATAAGCTGACACGATATGAGGATTTAAAGATCGAACTGCAAAGACTCAGGCACAAGCCAGTCAAGGTGGTCCCAGTGATGATCGGCACACTGGGTGCAGTGCCTAAAGCCCTTGGCCTGCACTTAAACACAATCGGCGCTGACAAAATTACCTTCTGTCAGCTGCAGAAGGCCACCTTACTGGGATCTGCAAGCATTATTTGCCAATACACCACACAGTCCTAGACATTTGGGAAGTGTCTGACGTGTGATCCAATACAACAGACAGCAGAGTGTCTGCTGTGGACTCATCTTGTTGTGTTTCTAATAATAATAATAATGATAATGATAATAACAACAATAATAATGGATAATAATGTAATGGTAGTTCTTTCTTCCTTCTTAGCAGAAGGGGGTTGGACTAGATGGCCCCTGGGGTCTCCTTCAACTCTATGAGAATGATGATGATGATGATGATGATGATGATAGAGATATATATAGATAGTAATGTAATAGTAATTCTATCTTCCTGCTTGGCGGAAGGAGGTTGGACTGGATGGCTCGGAGGTCTCTTCCAGCTCTAGGATTCTATTATTCTATGACAGGTTGAGTGGCCATCTGTCAAGAGGGCTTTGACTGTGCCTTCCTTCATGACAGATGGGGGTTGGACTGGATGGCCCTTGGGCTCTCTTCTAACTCTATGATACTACTACTACTACTAATAGTAAAATGGGTAATAATGTCATTCATAGTAATTCTATCTTCCTACTTGGCAGAAGGGGGTTGGACTGGATGGTCCCTGGAGTCTCTTCCAACTCCAGAATTATAAGATTCTTATGGTGATGACTTCCTCCCCAGTGGCTGGGAGGTACTCGAGGTCAAGCCGTGCTCACAGTTCCCGAGTTTGTACAGAAGGCCTTTGCTTGGGCTTCCAAGAGAAGTGGGCTGCAACCATCCAGGCCGCCTTTCTTTGCCATTCTGGAGGGTCCAAGGATGCAAAGCGTGACATCCAATCTGCAGGCAGCTTGTGGTTGAGCAGAGGAGTCTGGTGCATGGAGCCAGGGCCAGCACTCGCCGGCTGCATGCAAAGTACCTCCTGCATCCATGCCTCTTGCCTGCTGCCTGCCTTTGGCCGACTGTCAGTCTGTCTGTCCATTCCCCAGAGGCTGACGTCATGCTGGAGGAGTGGCTGCTGCAGGAATACTCCATCAAGAAGGGTCCTTGCGGGAGCTCCCCAGTGCTGATGTGGGTCTTCCTTCCCCCCTCCCTCCCTTCCTCTCTCCTTCCTTCCTTCTTTCCCCCCTCCATCCCTCCCTCCTTCCTTCTTTCCTTCTTTTATTCTTTCCTTCTCTTTCCTTCCTCCTTCTCCCCTCCTTCCTCTTTCCTCTCCTTCCTTCCTTTTCCTTCCCTCTTCCCTCCCTCCTCCTTCTTTCTTCTCTTTCTCCTCTCTCCTTCTTCCTTCCTTCCCTCCTTCCTTCCTTCCTTCCTTCCTTCCTTCCTCTCCTTCCTTTCCCTCCCCTCCCTCTTTCCTCTTCCTTCCTTCCCTCCCTCCCTTCCCCTTTCTTCCTTCCTCTTCCTTCTTCTTTCCCCTTCCTTCCTTCCTTCTTCCCTCTTTTTTCTTTCCTTCCCCTTCCTTCCTCCTACCTTCTTCCTTCCCCTCCTTTCCTTCCTCTTCCTTCCCTTCCTTCCCTTCCTTCTTCTTCCCCCTCCCTCCCTCCCTCCCTCCCTCCCTCCCTCCTTCTTCCTTCTTTTATTTTCTTTCCCTCTCTCCTTCCTTCTTCTTTCCCTCCCTCCCTCCCTCCCCTTTCCTTCCTTCTTTCCCATCCATTCCTCCCTCCTTCCTTCCTTCTTTCCTTCTTTCCCTCTCTCCTTCCTTCCTTCCTTCCTTCCTTCCTTCCTTCCTTCCTTCTCTCCTTCCTTCCTTTCCTCCTTCCTTCCTCCCTCTCACTCACTCTGGGCTCCTCTCCTTCCTTCCTTCCTTCTCCCTCCTTCTTTCCTTCTTTTATTCTTCCTCTCTCCTTCCTCCCTCCCTTCCTTCCCTCCCTCCCTCCCTCCTCCTTCATTCTTTTCTTCCCTGCCATCCTCCTCCCTCCCTACCTCCTTCCTTTCATCTTTCTTTCTTTCTTTCTTTCTTTCTTTCTTTCTTTCTTTCTTTCTTTTGTTCATTCTTTCCTTCCTTCCTTCTCTCCCTCCCTCCTCCCTCCCTCAAGTCCAGCTAGGAAGAGGGTTCTCCAAAGTACACGCACCGTACTCCCATAAGCGCACTCTCCGGAATACGCTGCTTATACTTGAAGGCCTCTGCTTCCCTAGGAGGGAAATAAGAGAAGCCAGCTGTTTGGGTCCTGTAAGCCGGCTATAAGCTGAATTATCTGCCCTCTCTGTCCCCTTTGCTCTTTTCCTGCTCTTCCTCCGGAGCTTGACTTCCCCGACTCCTCCCCGGGCAAGGCCTTCAGGGCCTCACTCCCTCCTTTCTTCCTCTCCTCCTGCCATCTTTGGAAGGTGCCCACTTCCACGTTGCCCGTTGCTCCTTCAGAGGTTCTTCTCTGCTCTCTCCTCCCTCCCTGCCAGGGAAGGACAGTGCAGTGCTGAAAGGACAGCTACCACCTGGTTGCAGCTCTGTAAAGAAAGGAGGTAGCTCTGTCCTGGGTAAACAGAAGGAGATCCAAATGAAACATTAGGAAGAGCAACCCAGCCCTGGTGTGAGTGATTCTCAGAATGCGGTGGACTTTCTCTCCTTCCTGAGGCACTTTTGTATTGAGGCCGGGTGGCCACCTCTCAAGGGTGCCTTTGTCATAGTTTCCTCTCCTGGCGGAAGGTCAGATTAGATGGCTCAACTTGGGATCCCTTCCTACTCAATGAGGCTGGATGGCCATCTGTCAGGAGGGCTTTGGTTGTGTCTTTCAAGCAAACGGGGGTTGGCCAGGATGGCCCTCTTTGGAGGTCTCTTCCAACTCTATGACTATGTTTCTGTGACCTGTTGGGAGTGACACAGGGGTCTTCTGAGACTTGACTGGTTTTCTTTCTTGCAAATTGAGAAACACCTTGCAAGAGGGAGGCCACATAACTGTTCTCTCTGTTGCAGCCTCCCATCCAAGTATTATCCAGCATAGACTCCACATCAAATAGGATTTGGTATCTTTCTGATATTCCTATATACCAGAAGCATTCCCCTATATCCTCCCACAACGACTTGCTCCAACTGCTGGGAACATCTACTAGGTCTCAGTATCAGGAGTCGGTGGCTGAATACTCGGAATCGCTCTGTTCAGATTGCTTTAGAGGACCTAAAACAGCATTTCTCAACCTGGGGGTTGGGATTCCTGGGGGAGTCATGAGGGGGTGTCAGAGGGGTCGCCAAAGACCACCAGAAAACATAGTATTTTCTGTTGGTCATGGGGGTTCTGTGTGGGGAATTTGGCCCAATTCTATCATTGGTGGGGTTCAGAATGCTCTTTGATTGTAGGTGAACTATAAATCCCAGCAACTACAACTCCCAAATGTCAAGGTCTATTTTCTCCAAACTCCACCAGTGTTCACATTTGGGCATATTGAGTATTTGTGCTAATTTTTGTCCACTTCCATCATTATTTGAGTCCACTGTGTTTTCTGGATATAGGTGAACTACAACTCCAAAACTCAAGGTCAATGCCCATCAAACTCACCAGTATTTTCTGTTGGTCAGGGGAGTTCTGTGTGCCAAGTTTGGTTCAATTGCATAATTGGTGGAGTTCAGAATGCTCTTTGATTGTAGGTGAACTATAAATCCCAGCAACTACAACTCCCAAATGACAAAATCAATCCCTCCCCCAACCCCACCAGTATTCAAATTTGGGCATGTCGGGTATTTGTGCCAAATTTGGTCCAGAAAATGAAAATACATCCTGCATATCAGATATTTACATTACGATTCATAACAGTAGCACAATTCCAGTTATGAAGTAGCAACGAAAATAACGTTATGGTTGGGGGTCACCACAACACGAGGAACTGTATTAAGGGGTCGCGGCATTAGGAAATTTGGGAGCCACTACCCTAAAAGATATACTAATGTGTCTTTGGGAAGGGAATCCATGTCCAAGAAACTTGATTTGGAGCAGCCTTTGTTCTTTGCTCTGCTCTTTAACATGCTCCCAGTGCTTCCAGATTGGGATAGCTTATTTTAAAAATCACATTAATACATCAGCAAAGTTTGCAACTTCTCAATGAACCCGGTTGGAAGAACCTGTCAGTAAGGTTTTGAACAGTGTCCATTTTCAGACTATTTTTCGGCCATCGAAAGATGTGAATTCCTCACCCTCAGTGCCTGTATGAATAAATACAGTATTCAAAAAATAGTATTTCTTGATGAATGTAATGCACAGCAGCAAAAAACTACACTCTTTGTAATTTGGCCAACACTTTCAGCAATGGAAACTACAAATACCAGCATTGCATAGCATTGAGCCATGGCTATTACATTAGAGATGAGATCCCTCAAATAAGTACTCCAGGCGCTCCCAGGTGGGTTAGTTCCACTGTATTAAGGCATTGAATGTTTGCCTATATGTATGTTGTAATCTGCTCTGAGTCCCCTCGGGGAGATAGAGCAGAATATAAATAAATTGTATTATTATTATTATTATTATTATTATTTGATAATAATAGTACACAGCAAACAAGATCACTATGCTGGCTTTGGCATTTGATCACACGTCAAATACAAGTGTCTAGGAGTGTGTGATGTATTGGCAAGTAATGCGTACAGATCCGAGTTGGGTGGCCCTTTGCAGCTGACAGATGATAATTTTGTCAGTGTTGCTTGTTTTTAAGTGCAGACCAGAGTCTTTAGGCACTGCACCCAGTGTGCTGATCACCACTAGGACCACCTTGACTGGCTTGCTCCAAAGTCTTTGCAGTTCTATCTTGAAATCCTCATATCGTGTCAACTTTTCCAATTGCTTCTTGTCAACCCTTCTGTCGCCTGGGATTGCAACATCGACGATCCATACTTGCTTTTTTCCCACGATCGTGAGATCAGGAGTCTTGTGCTCCAAAACTCTGTCTGTCTGAATTCGAACACATCCCAGAGTAGTGAGATGTTTTCATTTTCCATAACTTTTTCCGGCTTGTGATCCCACCAGTTTTGTTGTCGCAGGCAGATGATATTTGTGGCACAAGTTCCAGTGGATCATCTGAGCAACGGTGTTATGCCTCTGCTTGTAGTCCATCTGCGCAATCTTCTTGCAGCAGCTGAGAATGTGATCCATCATTTCGTCTGCTTCCTTTCAGAGTCTACACTTGTAATCTGTTGTCGACTTTTCAATTCTGGCTTTGATGGCATTAGTTCTAACGGCTTGTTCTTGGGCTGCAAGAATCAGGCCCTCCGTCTCCTTTTTCAAAGATGATGATGATTAGCCATTCCCTGCCACACATTGCTATGGCCCACATGGGGGTTCTGTGTGGGAGGTTTGGCCCAATTCTATCGTTGTTGGGATTCAGAATGCTCTGTGATTGTAGGTGAACTATAAATCCCAGCAACTACAACTCCTGAATGTCAAGATTCTATTTTCCCCAAACTCTACCAGTGTTCACATTTGGGCATATTGAGTATTTGTGTAGAGTTTGGTCCAGATCCATCATTGTTTGAGTCCACAGTTATCTCTGGATGTAGGTGAACTACAATTCCAAAACCAAAGGACACTGCCCACCAAACCCTTCCAGTATTTTCTGTTGGTCATGGGAACTGTGTGCCAAGTTTGGTTCAATTCCATCGTTGGTGGAGTTCAGAATGCTCTTTGATTGTAGGTGAACTAAATCCCAGCAACTACAACTCCCAAATGACAAAATCATATATTTTTTTTGAGTGAAGGACATTCATTGGGTTGTTAGGTGTCTTGTGTCCAAATTTGGTGTCAATTCGTCCAGTGGTTTTTGAGTTCTGTTAATCCCACAAACGAACATTACATTTTTATTTATATAGACTAGTCGTTCCCTGCCACACTGTGGCCCACTCTGGTGGTCATGGGGGTTCTGTGTGGGAGGTTTGGCCCAATTCTGTTATTGGTGAGGTTCAGAATGCTCTGTGATTGTAGGTGAACTACAAATCCCAGCAACTACAACTCCCAAATGTCAAGATTATATTTCCCCCAAACTCCACCAGTGTTAACATTTGGGCATATGGAGTATTCATATAGAGTTTGGTCCAGATCCATCATTGTTTGAGTTCACAGTGATCTCGGGATGTAGGTGAACCAAACCCTTCAAGTATTTTCTGTTAGTCATGGGAGAACTGTGTGCCAAGTTTGGTTCAATTCCATCGTTAGTGGGGTTCAGAATGTTCTTTGATTGTAGGGGAACTATAAATCCCAGCAACTACAACTCCCATATGACAAAATCTATTTTTTTGAGTGAAGGACATACATTGGGTTGTTTGGTGTCTTGTGTCCAAATTTGGTGTCAATTCGTCCACTGGTTTATGAGTTCTGTTAATCCCACAAACAAACATTACATTTTTATTTATATAGATTATTATTATTAGTTCAGGAGTCCTTTCCATCAAGGCCGAAAGGGACAGGAATGACAAGAGTGGCAAGCGGAAGCAGTCAATCATGCAGCCAAGCATGGACAGATGGACAGACAGAGCAAACATTGGAATCCGTCTTTGATGCCTGTCTGATTTGGCAATCCCTACTTTGCCAAACTGGTGGCCTAGGATGGCATCATTGCGCAATGCGTGCCCAAAGAAGGCAACGCAACTGCCAACGGGTTCCGTTTCAAGCAGGAGGGTGGTCCACACTTGTGCCCACCTTGCAGCCTTGCCGTGAGATGTCTTCCACCTCGGCCCAGCTCTTCTTCCGCTTCCCTGGTGCCGTTCCGGATTCCCCACCGGCCCCAGTCTTGGACGCCGTCCAGAGCGACTTTCCGGATCGCTTTCCTTCTCCGTTCCTTCCCTCAATCCGAGAGGCAGTGTCCTTTGCCCAGAGCTGCCTCTGCAGCAGCATCAACGGCAGGCCCCTCGTTTCATGCTCCAGTAATTCAGAAGTGGCTTGGCGGGGAGGACAGGCCTTCCTCTCCAAAGAGCCTCTGCCTTGATACTAAGAGGAGGAGGAGGAGAAGTGCCTTCCTCACTCCCTCCCTGCATCCCCAGTGACTCAGAGCTGCTTTCCCCGGTGGCAGGAAACCCCATGCGGCTTTGCTCCCCATATGTTCCCCATCTCATGTGCTCCACTCCGTACAAATCAGAAGGAGGCTGGGAGCTGCAACACTGAGCGCTTTTCTCTCCCTAATAATGGTAACCGGGGTTGCCGAAAAACCTAGCTCCATGCTCTCTGACATCTCACAGGGAAAAACTGCAGCAGATTGCTTTTTGCTTGAGCTTCCTGGGAAGGGCAACATCTCACTTCCCTTGCTCCTTCTCTCTTTTTCTGAGTTAACCTGCATGCCAATTTCTATTGCATTCAGAGTGGCGACGGGAATGCGGGCACAGCAAAAAGCATGAAGAGGGTTCCATTACTCTTTCTCTGTCCCTATTATTTCCAAATTATTCTTGCTCAGGAACATATCTGGTTATCATACTTAGAATCATAGAATCATAGAGTTGGAAGAGACCTCATTCACTTCCATCGCTGAGTAACTGTGCCAGTTTTGGTCCAGATCCATCATAGAATCATAGAATCATTGAATCAGAGTTGGAAGAGACCTCATGGGCCATCCAGTCCAACCCCCTGCCAAGAAGCAGGGATATTGCATTCAAAGCACCCCTCACAGATGGCCATCTAGCCTCGGTTTAAAAACCTCCAAAGAAGGAGCCTCCACCACACTCCGGGCAGAGAGTTCCATTGCTGAACGGCTCTCACAGTCAGGAAGTTTTTCCTCATGTTCAGATGGAATCTCCTTTCTTGTAGTTTGAAGCCATTGTTCCATGTCCTAGTCTCCAGGGAAGCAGAAAACAAGCTTGCTCCCTCCTCCCTGTGACTTCCTCTCATGTATTTTTACATGGCTATCATATCTCCTCTCAGCCTTCTCTTCTTCAGCTCCTTAAACCGCTCCTCATAGGGCGTGTTCTCCAGATCCTTGATCATTTTAGTCGCCCTCCTCTGGACACATTCCATCTCTACTACGTATCCGATTAACAAGGAAGAATGGGCAAGAGAGGTAGGGCTGTAGCAGTTAACTTACAGGGAAGAACAATATTTCTCCCTCCATCTCATTCTTCCGAGCATTTTGAACTCTGGGTTGCTGTGAGTTTTCCGTGTTATATGGCCATATTCCGGGAGCATTATCTCTTGTTGTTTCACCCGCATCTATGGCAGGCATCCTCAGAGGTTGTGAGATCTGTGGGAAACTAGGGAAAAGACGGGGTTTATATATCTATGGAAAAATGTTGCAATTGGCCATCTTGATTAGCATTTAATGGCCCTGCAGCCTCAAAGCCTGGCTGGTTGCAGCCTAGGGGATCTTGAGAGGTGTTAGCTGGCCTTGACTGATTCTTGTCTGGAATTCCCCTGCTTTTGGAGTGTTGCGCTTTGTTTACTGTCCTGATTTTAGAGTTTTTCAATACTGTTAGCCAGATGTTGTTCATTTTCATGGTTTCCTCCTGTCTGTTGACATTGTCCACGTGCTTGTGGATTTGAATGGCTTCTCTGTGTAGTCTGACATGGTGGTTGTGAGAGTGGTCCAGCATTTCTGTGTTATCAAATAATATGCTGTGTCCAGGTTGGTTCATCAGGTGCTTTGCTATGGCTGACTTCTCTGGTTGAAGTAGCCTGCAGTGCCTTTCACATTTCTCGATTCGTGTTTGGGCAATGCTGCATTTGGGGGTCTCTGTGTAGACTTGTCCACAGTTGCATGGTATAGGGTAATAATAATAATAATAATAATAATAATAATAATAATAATAATATAATAATTATTATTATTATTTCTACCCTGCTACCATCTCCCCAAGGGACTAGGTGCAGCTTACATGAGACCGAGCCCACACCACATCAATGATAAAGCAATAGGAAACAAATAATACAAAACAGTTAAAATCCATCTCATAAACAAAAATAAAATAAAATATAAGCAATACAGTAACACAACAAGCATTTAAAACCTATGGCTGGGCCAAATGTAAAATTTAAATTTAAAAAATAATGCTGGGCATGAGCAAGGTAGGATATAACTGGGATGGAAATTTTCGGAGGGGATAGGGCGTGCAAATCAATCAATCTTAAATGAATAATAAAGTGCATTTTGAGGGCATATTGCTGAGAAATTCATTATTCTGGAAAGGCACGCTGGTAGACTCCTGCAGAGGGGAGAAAATCCAACAAATGCTACATTCAGAAAGGACATTCCACAGATATATATGTACCCCACTTGCCTAGTTTTTAACAGACCTCACAACAACTGAGAATGGCTGCCATAGATGCAGGCAAAATGTCAGACGTGAATGCTTCTGGAACATGGCCATACAGCCCAGAAAACTCACACCAAACCAGTGGTTCCAGCCATGAAAGTCTTCGACAATACATTTTGAACTCCGTTTGCAGCAACCAAAACAAGTGGCAGACAAAGCCGGAAAGTGGAAGAAAGAGAGAGAAACTGGGACATTTTAAAAACAGCTGCTAAAGTGGGAGGGCAGAGGGTGAATCTGGCCTATTATGAGAACCATTTATTTATTATTTATTTATATTTATTTTGGGTATTTTTACTCCGCCCTTTTCCCAACTCCCTAGGGGGGACTCAGGGCGGCTTCCAGCCGGCACATATTAGATGCCTACAATTAAACACAATAATACACAACGAACAGTAATTATAAATAATTAAAACATTGAGTTAATACAATAATACAATCCCATTTCCCTCCATCGTGCAAAAAAAAAGTGTCGTTTCTTTTAAATGTAGATATCCATAGCTTTAACTCTGTTTGCTTTTTCTGCTGCTTTAACTTTACGATTTGTGTGTGTGTTTGTCATTGAAACTATTTTATCATGGATTGCTTTTCATTTTATTGTCGAAGGCTTTCATGGCTGGAATCACTGGGTTGTTGTAGGTTTTCCGGGCTATTTTAGAGGCATTTTCTCCTGATATTTCGCCTGCATCTATGGCAAGCATCCTCAGACCTCACTACCTCTGAGGATGCTTGCCATAGATGCAGGCGAAACGTCAGGAGAAAATGCCTCTAGAACATGGTCATATAGCCCGGAAAATCTACAACAACCATGCTTTTCATTTGTTTTAATTGCATGCTTCTCTGATATCTCACAAGGAAGGGCATGGTAGAAATATTTTCATAGACTCATAGAGCTGGAAGAGACCACAAATGAATGAAGACAATATGCATATTGGGCAGGAATTTATTTAGAGTGCCTTATGGTTCTTATTTTTATGAAACAAGAGTGCCAGCTGAAGAAACCCAGAGCCAGGTTTTTCTGAATGACAGATTGATTGGCAATCCCACCAGAATAACGCCAAAGCCCTTGAAACCCACTATACTGGCCCGTTCTTAGGATGTGCAGGTATGCATCCCTTAGGTCGGTGGTTCTCAACCTGTGAGTCTCCAGTTGTTTTGGCCTACAACCCCCAGAAATCCCAGCCAGTTTACCAGCTGTTAGGATTTCTGCGAGTTGAACACCAAAACATGTGGGGACACCACAGGTTGAGAACCACTGCTTTAGATCCTTTAAGTCCGTGGTTCTCAATCTTCCTAATGCTGTGACCCCTTAATACAGTTCCTCATGTTGTGGTGACACCCAATCATAACATTATTTTCATTGCTGCTTCATAACTGTAATTTTGCTACTGTTATGAATCGTAATATAAATATCTGATATGCAGGATGTATTTTCATTCACTGGACCAAATTTGGCACAAATACCCGATATGCTCAAATTTGAATCCTGATGGGGTTGGAAGAGGGATTGATGTTGTCATTTGGGAGTTGTAGTTGCTGGGATTTATAGTTCACTTACCAACAGGGAGCTCTGGCGTGGGCTGGTCCATGAGGTCACAAAGAGTCGGAGACGACTGAACGAATGAACAACAACAATCAAAGAGAATTCTGAACTCCACCAATGATGGAATTGAACCAAACTTGGCACACATGGCTCCCCCAACCAACAGAAAAAACTGAAAGGGTTTGATGGTCATTGACCTTGAGTTTTGGAATTGTAGTTCACCTATATCCAGAAAGCACTGTGGACCCAAACAATGATGGGAGGGAGGAGGGAGCAAGCTTGTTTTCTGCTGCCCTGGAGACTAGGACGTGGAACAATGGCTTCAAACTACAAGAGAGGAGATTCCATCTGAACATGAGGAAGAACTTCCAGACTGTGAGAGCTGTTCAGCAGTGGAACTCTCTGCTCCAGAGTGTGGTGGAGGCTCCTTCTTTGGAAGCTTTTAAACAGAGGCTGGATGGCCATCTGACAGGGATGATTTGAATGCAATATTCCTGCTTCTTGGCAGGGGGTTGGACTGGATGACCCATGAGGTCTCTTCCAACTCTGATTCTATGATTCTATGATGGATTTGGACCAAAATTGGCACAGTTACTCAGCGATGGAAGTGAACCAATCTTGGCACACAGAACTCCCACAACCAACAGAAGATACTGGAAGGGTTTGGTGGACATTGACCTTGAGTTTTGGAGTTGTAGTTCACCTGCATCCAGAGAGCACTGTGCACCCAAACAATGATGGAACTGGACCAAACTTAGCATGAATAATCAATATGCCCAAATGTGAACACTGGTGTAGTTTGGGAAAATAAACCTAGACATTTGGGAGTTGTAGTTGCTGGGATTTATAGTTCACCTACAATCAAAGAGCAATCTGAACTCCACCAACAATGGAATTGAACCAAACTTGACACAGAGAACTCCCATGAGCAACAGAAAATACTGAAAGGGTTAGGTGGGTATTCACCTTGAGTTTGGGAGTTGTAGTTCACCTACATCCAGAGAGCACTGTGGACTCAAACAATGTTTGATTTGGACCAAACTTGGTTTTGAAGACCATCAGAAATATGTGTTTTCAGATGGTCTTCGGTGACCCCTCTGACACACCCTCAAGACCCCCCTCCCCCCAGGGCTCCTGACCCCCAGGTTGAGAAACACTGCTTTAGGTACTTCCGTAGTGCATGCCGCTTCACAGTAGTGCATCTCACTCTGGCAGGGATACACAGCTTTTAAAAGTCCCAGCAGACGAAGGCCATTATCTCATATAGGAAGTGCAAGAAGGGAACATATAGAAGCAGTTAGGGCTGGCAGAAGCTTCAAACCGTAAAACGGGCTCCATTCTGCAAGGGTGAGTTTGGCTGAGCTGTTTCTAGCTGGAGGTGAGGATGCCGACTTCTGCCAGGCAGCCGAGTGCAAGGAGAGCTTCCCAAAATGTGGAAATCAATGGGTTTGCTCCCCTGAAGTGGTCCAGGGAAATCCTGACCTGAGCATGGGAGATGCTCTTTGCCAGCCAGCCAAGGAACTACAAGAAGCCACTAGCTTCTGCTTTGGTTTAGCATTGTCACCCACAGCTCTCACAGTGAGGAAGTTCTTCCTAATGTTCAGGTGGAATCTCCTTTCCCGTAGTTTGAAGTCATTGTCCTAATCTCCAGGGCAGCAGAAAACAAGCCTCCTCTCACATAACATGGCTATCTGTTTCCTCTCAGCCTTTTCTTCTGCAGGCTAAACATGCCCAGCTCTTTAAGCCGCTCCTCATAGGGTTTGTTCTCCAGACCCTTGATCCTTTGAGTTGTTGACACATTCCAGCTTGTCAACATCTCATTTCAATTGTAGTGCCCAGAATTGGACATGTTGTGATTCCAGAATGTGTGATGAGCTGCCCAAGACATTGTTGGTTGTGGGTGTTTTAGAGAAGCTTAGAAAAACCTTATAGAATCCTACACCCTGGAGAAACTTACCAAGTGCCTCTAGGAAGCCCACATCAGGAGCCATCTTACTCATTGTCTGCTACCCAGTGGGATTGACTGCTCCTAAACACTGAGGTTCTATCACCTCTTGATGCCCAGTTCATCCTTGTATGGCCCTTTCCCACTTCTTCTGCCAGTTATAGGCTTTCATGACCAGAATCACTGGGGTGTTGTGTGGTTTCCGGGGTGTATGGCCATGTTCTAGCAGCATTCTCTCCTGACGTTTCACCTTTGACTGTGACGGGCATCTTCAAAGGATGCTAGCCACAGATGCAGGCAAAACACCAGGAGAAAATGCTGCTAGAACACAGCCATACTGCCCGAAAACCACACAACACCCCAGTCTTAGGTCTGCAAAACACACTTCTCCATAAGACTCAGGGCTCATTTGGCAATGGTGCAGGTAATAATAATAATAATAATAATAATAATAATAATAATAATAATATAAATATAAATGTAATGATCGCTTGTGGGATTAAAAAAACTCTAAAACCACTGGGGGAATTGACACCAAATTTGGACACAAGACACCTAACAACCCAATGTATGTCCTTCACTAAAAAAAATGATTTTGTCATTTGGAAGTTGTAGTTGCTGTGATTTATAGTTCACCTACAATCAAAGAGCATTCTGAACCCCACCAATGATGGAACTGAACCAAGCTTGACACACAGTTCTCCCGTGACCAACAGAAAATACTGGAAGGGTTTGGTGGGCAGTGTCCTTTGGTTTTGGAGTTGTAGTTCACCTACATCCAGAGAGCACTGTGGACTCAAACAATGATGGATCTGGACCAAACTCTACACAAATGTGAACACTGTCGGAGTTTGGGGAAAATAGAATCTTGAAATTGTAGTTGCTGGGATTTATAGTTCACCTACAATCACAGAGCATTCTGAACCCCACCAACGATAGAATTGGGCCAAACCTCCCACACAGAACCCCCATGTGGGCCACAGCAACGCGTGGCAGGGACGGCTAGTAAATAAATTAATATTAGAAAGAGAGGGGAGAAAGGAAGGAAGGAGAGAAGGAAGGAAGGATTGAGAGAGAGAGAGAGAGAGAGCACACTCCTCCAGATCCACCTCCTCCCCTCCCTTTCCTTTCCTTTCCCTCATGGCTGCCTGGGAACTCGCACTGAAGGGAATCTGTGTGTCTGTGTAAGTGTGTATGTGTATACACACACACACACATCTCTACACACACTTCAACTCGCAGAAAGCTCAGCCATATTGAGTTATGGGAAGAAATTCTGGGAAATGAAGCCCAGTACTCAAAGAAAGGCCAAAAACAGGAAACGTTGTCCAGGAAGGCACAATCAAAGAACTCCCGACAGATGGCCATCCATTTTTACTTTATAGCAACCCTGGGCTACAATATCTACAATAATAATATCTATATATCTATCATAATAATATCTATCAGTCTTTAATAATAATATCTATGTCTATTATAATAATATCTATATGCCTATAGCAATAATATCTACATGTCTATAATAATATCTACATGTCTGTAATAATAATATCTAGATGCCTATAATAATATCTGTAGGTCTATAATAATATCTGTCAATAATATCTATATATCTATAATAATAATATCTAGATGCCTATAATAAAATATCTATACCTCTGTAATAATAATAGCAATATCATATCAATAATAATAATATCTATATGCCTATAAGAATATCTATGTCAATACTGATAAAAATATCTATACCTCTGTAAAAAAAAAATCATGTCAGGAGTGACTTGAGAAACTGCAAGTTGCTTCTGGTGTGAGAGAATTGGCCGTCTGCAAGGACGTCGCCCAGGGGATGCCCAGATGTTTTGATGTTTTCCCATCCTTGTGGGTGGTTTCTCTCATGTCCCCGCTTGGGGAGCTGGAACTGACAGAGGGAGCTCATCTGCGCTCTTCCCCAGAATACGAACCTGCGACCTGTCAGTCTTCAGTCCTGCCAGCACAAGGGTTTAACCCATTGCGCCACTGGGGGCTCCACTTCTGTAATAATAACAACTATATTATATCAATAATAATAATAATAATAATAATAATAGTAATAATAATAATAATAATAATAATAATAATAGAGTCCCTCTACGGAGGTTGAGAAGATTGGGATATAAAAGTTTTAAATAAATAAATATAATAGATAACTAGATGCCTATAATATCTATAGGTCTGTAATAATAATATCCATACATCTGTAATAATAATACCTGTATGTCAATAATATCTATACATCTATAATGATAATAATACCTATATGCCATTAATAATAATGTGTGTGTGTATAATAATAATATCTACATGCCTATAATAATATCTTTACATCAATAATAGGCTCGGCCAGGCCTTCAAATGCTAATGAAGGTGGTCAGTTGAAACTTTCACACCTAGCTCCAGCAGAGAAGAGCTCTTTGCCCCACCCCGGTCATTCCACAGATATATAAATCCATTTTCCTACTTCCAACAGACCTCACTACCTCTGAGGATGCTTGCCATAGATGCAGGCGAAACGTCAGGAGAAAATGCCTCTAGAACATGGCCATATAGCCCGAAAAAACCCCACAAGAACCTAATAATAATAATAATAATAATAATAATAATAATAATACATATATAATATCTTTGAATTGGGTTATATGGCAGTATGGACTCAGGTAACCCAGGGCCCTTCCACACATCCATATAACCCTTTGGCCTCGAGGAGACTGAAATGGGCCTATATTAGGTTAACACTTTGCTACTTCAGTTGTGTATTGATAGTATAGAAACTAGGTCTTCCTCTTTTCTTTCTTTCCCATTTCTCCACAATGGGTTCTAGCAACACGTGGCTGAGTACAGCTAGTAGTAGTAGTAGTAGTAGTAGTAATAATAATAATAATAATAATAATAACAACAACAACAACTTCTTTAAGGGAGGGGACGAGGTGGTGCAGCGGGTTAAACAGCTGAGCTGCTGAACTTGCTGACTGAAAGATTGGCAGTTCAGATCTGGGAAGTGGGGTAAGCTCCCCCTTTTAGCCCCAGCTTCCGCCAACCTAGCAGTTTGAAAACATGCAAATGTGAGTAGATCAATAGGTATTGATTCTGCAGGAAAGTAACGGTACTCCATGCAGTCATGCCGGCCACATGACCTTGGAGGTGTCTACGGACAACGCCTGTGTGAGGAAGTTAATAATAATTTGCACGATTTAAACGGTATTTATGGGTTTGTGTTGGCTGCAGTAACACTGGGGCGGCCTATTTCAAAGGAATCCTCCATCTGCGTTGCCATGGAGACCAAGGCAAGCCGGCAGAGAGAGAAGTGGGAGGAGCCTAGAGGGGAGAGTTTTTGAAAACAGACAGTTAGTGAGGCAGTTAAGATTGGAGGGTGAGGAGTTGGTAGAGGAAAGTATTAGGACAGTGGTTCTCAACCTTCCCAATGCCGTGACCCCTTAATACAGTCCCTTATGTTGTGGTGACCCCCAACCATAATATTGTTTTTGTTGCTACTTCATAACAGTCATTTTACTACTGTAATAAATCATAATGTAAATATCTGATATGCAGGATGCATTTTCATTCATCAACCAAATGTGAATGCTAGTGGGGTTGGGGGAGGATTGATTTTGTAATTTGGGAGTTGTAGTTGCTGGGATTTATAGTTCACTTATAATCAAAGAGCATTCTGAACTCCACCAGCGATGGATTTGAACCAAACTTGGCTCCCATGACCAATGGAAAACACTGGAAGGGTTTGGTGGGCATTGACCTTGAGTTTGGGAGTTGTAGTTCACCTACATCCAGAGAGCACTGTGGACTCAAACAATGGTGGATCTGGACCAAACTTGGCACGAATACTCAATATGCCCAAATGTGAACACTGGTGGAGTTGGGGAAAATAGATCTTGACATTTGGGAGTTGTAATTGCTGGGATTTATAGTTCATTACAATCAAAGAACATTCTGAACTCCACCAACGATAGAATTGGCTCAAACTTCCCACATGGAATCCCCATGACCATCAGAAAATACTGTGCTTTCTGATGGTCTTTGGCGACCCCTCTGACACCCCCTCGCGACCCCCTCAGGGGTCCCGACCCCCAGGTTGAGAAACACTGTATTAGGAGGTTGTAGCTGAAAGAGAGTGAATTGTGAAGCAAAGTTTCGAGGCTTTGGAAAGCCAGATTAAGCTACTGGAAGTTTCTTAGGCTAGAGAGGCTGATAAGGGAAACATAGCCAGTATTCTTTTAGTCTAAGGAAAGGCTAAAGAATAAGCTTATTAAGTATCTGATCAAGGGAGGATCAGATAAGGGAGATATCCCTGTATTGAAACTTTGTTTAGTAATAAGTGCTTCACCTCAGGAAGATACTGTGTGACGGAGGCAGGCATGTAACCAGGGTGGTTCGCGAAAAGGCCTTACTGGTGCATTATTTAAACTGTTATGTTTATTCATATCATGATCTGATCACCATACTCAATATATCCCATATGCATGGAGGGGGTATTGGGGTAATGATACAAAAGGTTTGCTAGGCTAGACCCTCTTTCACTCAGACTCAGCCCCCCCAAACTCAGCCCCCAAACCCCCCTGAAAAAAAATTCAGCCCGCCCCCCCCCCCCCCCCCCCAAAACAAAATCCTGGCTACGGGCCTGGCTTCACCTCAGGAAGATACTGTGTAACCTGAAAGAGTGAAACGTTCAACTAACCAAGTATTATTCTGAGTTCTATAAGAAAAGTTACAACTTGCAACCACACGCTTTGTGCTCAATAAATTTGTTAACTTTTGTTTGAAGACTGCCTCATCTCCATCAATTCTGCGTCCAGTGTGCCATTTCTCACAATAATACATCTTACCTCACGTTGGTGGTAGAAATACAGAGAAATAAATAATAAATCTCCCTCTACTCTCCTGTTTCACATCAGCACTTGTAATTTAGCTACTCCTCTGCTGACTACTTCTCAATTTGGTGGCAGTGATAATTAGTGCAACTTCGCAGCCTGCTATTCAGCTTGGAAATGGAGATGAGCACCACCCCCTAGTTGGACATGACTAGACTTAATGCCAGGTGAAACCTTTAACTTTACCTTTAATACTAAATTTATTTTTATATCCCGCCACCATCTCCCTGAAGGGACTTAGGGCAACTTACATGAGGACCAAGCCCAGCATAAACAAAGATTCCAAGCTAAAACACAATTTAAAAAACAATAACATATAAACAATACTATTTAAACGATTAATTAGGTATTGTTTGGCTGACATGGACCCCTCTCCTCCATCTCCCATCAACCCCATTAACGTTCTCTCTGTTTGGTTCCTTTTCCTGCAGAGTCACCCATCTCTGGAGAACCGTGCCAGCTAGAAGGGCAAAATTGTTGGGAGCTGGCAGAGGCCTCTAAGGAAGGAACCCATTGCCGCCCTTGGCTCATCGGGTTTGCTTCTTCGCCTGCTGGATCGTGCCCCCCTTAGTGCACGATGGGGGTCCTGTGAGCCCCGGGAGTCTGCCGAGGCCTGGCGTCGTCGGGCGCTGCCCTCCCCAGACCATGTGGCACCCACTCCGGCGCCCACCGCTCTTCTCCTCTCTGCGCACGAACTCCGCGGTGGCCTCTGCGGCTGGCTGGGAGGCCCGCCTGGCGCTGTGGGTGCTCAGCTTCGCGGCGGCTGTGGTGCGGATGGAGAGCCAGGCCTACTCGCCCACCGTCAACACTCACTATGGGAAGCTGCGGGGTTTGCGGGTGCCGCTACCCAGCGAGATTCTGGGGCCCGTGGACCAGTACCTAGGCGTCCCGTACGCGGCACCCCCCATCGGAGAGAAGCGCTTCATGCCCCCGGAGCCGCCCCCGTCCTGGTCGGGCATCCGCAACGCCACCCACTTCTCCCCAGTCTGCCCGCAGAACATCCACACGGCAGTGCCGGAGATCATGCTGCCCATCTGGTTCACCTCCAACCTGGACATCGTAGCCACCTACATCCAGGACCCCAACGAGGACTGCCTGTACCTCAACGTCTACATCCCCACCGAGGATGGTGAGTCCCCGAAGGGGCGCCGGCTGGAGAGGTGTGCCGCCCTCTCCCTCAGCAGTCGGTCTCATGTGGTTGCCGCATGCCCCCCTCGCCCGACGACGCATGCCTCTTGTCTGTGGGGACAACGCTTCTCCGCTCCTCCTCCTCCTCCAGCGGCGCCACCCGGCTCGCTCTGCCTGCTCCTCCCTGCCTCTGCTTCACTCTCTTGCTCTCTGGCTCCCTCTCTGCCTTCCCCCCCCGGACACCTTGCCCCCATGCCATGCGCTGCTTCTGCCCATCTCGCCTCCTCCTCCCCACCCATGGCATCCTCATCCTCATCAGCATTGTTACGGGCTCCTCTCTTTGTGTTGCAAAAGATGAGAAAACTCTCCCGTCTGGAACGCAGGTCTTCATGGCAAACTGTGGGGGTGTCAAGGGGCCAAGTTTGGCCTCTGTGTCGGTATTGGGCAGGGTGACCCTTTCCTTGACCTTCTTCTTCCTCCCTGCTCCCCACCAACTCTGTTTCTCAAGTGTCTTGTGTGCCAGCTGGGAATCAGCCGGGAAATGGCTAGAGGGAACCACGCTTCCTCTCTCTGTCTCTGTCTTTCTCTCTCTGTGTTTCTCTCTCTTGTGCTGGGACCGTGCCGCTTCTGGAGCTCTTGGGCCAAACTTGCATCGGGGGTCCCTTCTCTCCCCACATTCTCAGCCGGGAGTGTGGCAAATGGATGGGATCAGGTCCCCCGCCTGGCCCACTTGAGCCAGAGCGCTTGCTTGTAAGCCGGGCCCCTTGGGGTGAGGCTGGGGGCCACTGCCTTAATGTTTCCTTTCCAGGGTTGGGAGGGCCGGCCTCCTTCAAACCGTAAGTATCAAGAGCCCCCAAAGTGTCCCTTCGGCCTCGCCACAAGGGGAAAATGGGAGTGGGGAGCCCGGCTTACAGAGACGGTGGGGATGTTGGACGGACGGATGGACAGACGGGGCCTCTTACCTTCACAGCAGCACTGGGGAGAGCCGGCGACCTCTTCCCTGGGGACGAGGCAGGGGCTTCACGCTTAGGGTGCCCCCTTTCCCCCTTTCCCTCCCTCTCTATCCCAACTCCCCCTCCCCCTGGCGCACTGACCTGCCTCCAGAGTGTCCCTCCAAGAACAGCAGCAGCGGTTCCTCCCCTGACCCCTTTCCCCTCTTGCCCCACGGAAAGGTCAGGGTGGGAGCAGGGTGTGGTGTGTCTGGGGCAATAGAGGGGGGAGGGAGGGTGGGAGGGGATGCTGGGGTGGGGATTGTGGTCGGGGGAAGAGGGTGGGTTGCATGCCCAGGTCGCCGGCTGGAGCCTCCTGTTATTTTGTAGTCTTTTATTCATTTTACAGTAAAACGGATTTCCAAGGAATGCGCCCGAAAACCCAACAAGAAAATATGTAGGAAAGGAGGTAGGTAGCAAGAGCCGGGGGGCAAAGGGGGCCTGGCAGGAGGGGCGCAGAGAGAGGCCAGGGAGAGAGCGGCCCCACGCCACGACGCGACGGGCGCTTCCCGACCCTTGGGGTCCCTCCAGAGCCCACCCACTCCAGCCAGGGCAGCCCTTCCTGGTCCAGGACCGATGTCCCCCAGGCGAAGGGGGTCTCCTTTGCTCTCCCCCACCCCGCTCCGCACCCCAACCATCCCTGGCACCACCGCCTTGCTCTCTCCTCCCCTTTGCTTTGCGTAAAATGTACTGGGACACCTTCCGTGGGCCAGGTTAGCCAGGAAGAAAAGCACAGCAGGGTCACCGCCTTGCTCCCAAAGTCCTCCAAGCAAAATGGTGCCTGGCACGCACACACACACTCCTCCGCCGCTTTGCTCCTTTTGTAGGGCCCGAGGCAGGGACAGGGTTGCCATGGGAGCCTCCCTGCCATGCGTGCCATCTCTGTCTATGCGTTTCCCACCTTCCTTCCAACGCACCTCCGCGCCGGGCTGCACCTCCGTCTTTGCCCTTTCTCGCCCTCCTCTCTGCCCCAAATGTTTCCAAAGGTGGGCTGGGGTCCCACTCAGATGATTGAGGCATTGTCGAAGGCTTTCATGGCCAAAATCACTAGATTGTTATGAATTTTCCAGACTGTCTAGCCATCTTCCGAAGCATTCTTGACATTTCGCCTGCATCTATGGCAGGCATCCTCCAAGGTTGTGAGGTCTGTTGGAAACTAGGAAAATTGGGTTTATAGGGCGGAATGTAAATAAAATATATCATCATTATCATTATTATTATATTGTCGAAGGCTTTCATGGCCGGAATCACTAGGTTGTTGTGAGTTTTCCAGGCTGTATGGTCATGTTCCAGAAGCATTCCCTCCTGACGTTTCACCTGCATCTATGGCAGGCATCCTCTGAGGTTGTGAGGTCTGTGGGAAACTAGGAAAATGGGGTTTATATATCTGTGGAATGATGTCCAGGATGGGAGAAAGAACTCTTTGTCTGTTTGAGGTAGGTGTGAGTTTCAAGTGGCCACCTTGATTAGCATTTAATGGCCTAACAGTTCTAAGGTCTGGCCTCTTACTGCCTGGGGGAATCCTTTGTTGGGAGGTGATTAGTGGGCGAAAGAACTCTTTGTCTGTTTGAGGTAGGTGTGAATGTTGCAGTTGGCCCCCACAACCTCTGAGGATGCCTGCCATAGATACAGGCAAAACGTCAGGAGAATTTTCCAGGCTGTATAGCCATGTTCCAAAGCATTCCTGGCGTTTTGCCTGCATCTATGGCAGGCATCCTCCAAGGTTGTGAGGTCTGTTGGAAACTAGGAAAATGGGGTTTATATATCTGTGGAATGTCCAGGGGAGAAAGAACTCTTGTCTGCTTGAGGTAGGTATGAATGTTTCAAGTAGCCACCTTGATTAGCATTTAATGGCCTAACAGTTCTAAGGTCTGGCCTCTTACTGCCTGGGGGAATCCTTTGTTGGGAGGTGATTAGTGGGAGAAAGAACTCTTTGCCTGTTTGAGGTAGGTGTGAATGTTGCAGTTGGCCCCCACAACGTCTGAGGATGCCTGCCATAGATGCAGGCAAAACGTCAGGAGAATTTTCCAGGCTGTATAGCCATGTTCCGAAGCATTCCTGACATTTCGCCTGAATCTATGGCAGGCATCCTTCAAGGTTGTGAGGCCTGTCGGAAACTAGGAAAATGGGGTTTATATATCTGTGGAATGATGTCCAGGGTCAGAGAAAGAACTCTTTGTCTGCTTGAGGCAAGTGTGAATGTTTCAAGTGGCCACCTTGATTAGCATTTAATGGCCTTGCAGCTTTGAAGCCTGGCTGGTTGCTGCCTGGGGGATCTTTTCTTGAGAGGTGTTAGCTGGCCCTGACTGTAGGTAGCAGGAATTGTCTGGAATTCCTTTGCTTTTTGAGGATGCCTGCCATAGATTTATTTGTTGAGGCATTAAATGTTGCCAACTGTGAACCCCCCTGAGTCGCCTTCGGGCTGAGAAGGGTGGTATACAAATATGGTAAATAAATAAATAGATGCAGGTGAAATATCAGGAGAGAATGCTTCTGGAACATGGCCATACAGCCCAGAAAAACTCACAACAACCTATTATTATTATTATTATTATTATTATTATTATTATTATTATCATTATTGGGATGGGAGAAAGAACTCTTTGTCTGTTTGAGGTTGGTGTGAATGTTTCAAGTGGCCACCTTGATTAGCATTTAATGGCCTAACAGTTCTAAGGTCTGGCCTCTTACTGCCTGGGGGAATCCTTTGTTGGGAGGTGATTAGTGGGAGAAAGAACTCTTTGTCTGTTTGAGGTAGGTGTGAATGTTGCAGTTGGCCACCACAACCTCTGCCATAGATGCAGGCAAAACGTCAAGAGAAAACGCTTCCAGAACATGGCTATACAGTCCAAAAAACTCACAACAAAGGATGATTGATCTGCCAAAACATGGAGAGGCGGTGGGCACACCCTTGTTCTTTGCCTGACTGCCCAGAAATGAATGCCCTGGTCATAATAACACAAGGCAGAGTTCCTCTTTTCCGTTCAGTCTTTGGTAAAGCCAATGGGTTTTCTGTTCTTTGCAAAAGCAACAAACTAGTCCTGAACTGGAACCTAATCCTCCAACGCAGAAACTTCTTTCCGTCACTTCCTCTTGATTGGTCTTGCTGGTTGGTGCCTCTCTCTTGGCTTTTCTGCTTTCCAGGATGGCTTTGCCAGGAGAAGGAGCTTTAATTAATAATATTAATAATAATAGGTTGTTGTGAGTTTTCCGGGCTGTATGACCATGTTCCGGAAGCATTCCCTCCTGACGTTTCACCTGCATCTATTTATTTATTTATTTATTTACCATATTTGTATACCGCCCTTCTCAGCCCGAAGGCGATTCAGGGCGGTTCACAGTTGGCAACGCAGTTGGCAATCTATGGCAGGCATCCTCAAAAAGCAGAGGAATTCCAGACAAAAATCAGTCAGGGTCAGCTAATACTTCTCAAGAAAAGATCCCCGGCAGGAAGCAGTCAGGCTTTGAAGCTGCAAGGCCATTAAATGCTAATCAAGTTGGCCAATTGCAACATTCACACTTGCCTCAAGCAGACTAAGAGTTCTTTCTCTGACCCTGGACATCATTCCACAGATATATAAACCTCACTTGCTGGATGCTATGGAATCCTGGGATTTGTAGTTTGGTGAAGCACCAAAGAGAAGTCTCACAACCTCTGAGGATGCGTGCCATAGATGCAGGTAAAACGTCAGGAGGGAATGCTTCTGGAACAAGACCATAAAGCCTGGAAAACTCACAACAGCCCAGTGATTCCGGCCATGAAAGCCTTCAACAATATAATAATAATAATAATAATAATAATAATAATAATTTATTATTATTATTATTATTATTATTATTTGTAAATAAATTTTTTTATTGAAATTAAGATATCATAAAAATACAGCGAAAGAGTGAGAATAATTTGGAGAAGATAGAAAAGTAGGAAAAGTTTAGCACACATCACCAAAAAAGGAAGAGAAAAAAAAGAAAAAAGAAAAAAACGTGAAAAATTAAAAAAAGAAAATTGAAAAAATGAAAAAAAATGAAAAATATTATTATTATTATTATTATTATTATTATTATTATTATTATTATTATTACCTCTGAGTAATAATATTACTACCTCTGAGGATGCTTGCCATAGATGCAGGCGAAACGTCAGGAGAGAATGCCTTGAGAACATGGCCATATAGCCCGAAAAAACCTACAACAACCCAATAATATATTTTATTTATATTGCGCCTTATCTCCCTGAGGGGACTCGGGGTGGATTACATTACACATATACGGCAAACAGTCAATGCCGATTATACAGTTAACAAAGACAGACAGTACATAAACAAAGGTAAAGGCTTCTATTGGTAACTGTGGCTGTTGGTCTCCAGGGAGGAGGCTGCTTTCTGTGCCCCGTGCCACAAATTGTCAGTGCAGATGAGGCTGCCTTCCCTTGCACACTGCCAGAAAATGGTCGTGTCAAAGCCTCAGCTCCTATCTATATAGAGAAAGTGGTTGTAGGTAATGCCGGCCTGTCTCTGATCCTCCGAATGGGCACAGAGCCTCTCCAGAATGGCTCTCACTCCCTGTTCCCTTCCTCCTTCCAAGGGCTTTCGCTGTGGGATGCTGGCTTCCAGATGGAGAGAAATGCGGCCCCTTCAACCGGGCCCCAGCGGTCCAGAAACCCATGTTATTTGGGCAAGAATACCTATGTGCTTCTGTATATAGAGAGGACCCCTTTGGAGGTTGCACTAGGGCAGAGCTGAGGCTTCTAATTGCTGCTTGAGCAGTGCAACAGCATTTCACGGTGTCAGTGCAAGTGCATCAGCAGTGACTTGTGGCGATGGCTTGACATGCCTTGTAGCAGGAAATCCCTTTTTTCTTTTGCTCATCTCTGGTCGAGGGTTTAATCCGCCCCTGGGTTGCCACCTCCCAGCCTGGCACAGCATCTTCCTCCCTCCTGTCTTTCTTTCCTCCCTTAAGGGAAGCATCACACCCTTCGCCTCTCCCTTTGCTTGGCCTACCAAGGGCAGAGTACCAGGGTGGTCCTTTGGCATGTCGGTGGAGAGGAGAGAGGACAGTGCTTGAAAGCCCACCTCGAATGAGGTTTCCCCCAATTGGGTCCAAATGGCAGGGACAGGGAGAGAAAAGCGGAGGAGGAGGAGGAGGAGAGACTCGGCAGCCCGGCATCGAAGGCGGCGGCGGGGGAAGCGCCGGTGCTCCTTGATGGGGAAAAATGCAGCCTCTCTGCCTCGGTTGCCATAGCGACTGCGCAGTCCCGGAATCCGAGCCACGGCCAGAGACAGGGCCGCTTTGTTTGGTCCAAAGCAAAGAGGAAGAGGAGGAGGAAGCCTCTGTTGGGGGCTCCGAGTGACTTGGTCCCCCTGTTATCCTTTGCCTTGGGACATGATATTTTGGCACCCTTTGCGTTCAGGAATCTGAGCTGTAAGGCTCAAAGATATCCCTCAGTTGGGGTGATTCCATCATAAATATAGCAGAGTACCAGAAGTAAACATCATAACTAGTAGAAATTTACATGTGGCAAGCAAGGATAAGCTTTCACTCCATAAGATGGCATAGGATTGCAGCGTCAAGGCTTTAGTTTCAAAAGTATTTATTGAAATAAAAGAAATACATTCTAGATAGAAAAGGTCTTGGAGAAAACTGGCTTACTAAGTCTCATCTTCTATAGAAGTAAAAGGTAAAAAAAATGTAAAAATCCATGCAGCTACATTTTGCCTAAAGAGAGAGGCAAAATGTGTCCTCACTGGAAGGAAGAAAAGGCAGAAGAGACAATGGTAGCGAATGGCCACATGGCAATAAAAATACCTTTCGAAAGGAAGTTCCCACGCAGAGATTCCATCTTCAAAGGGGAGGAGACAGTGGCTGGCAGGAGGAGGAAAGACAAGCCCTTTTGGTAAACATCCATAGGAATGTGGGGAAAGAATCCCTCAGCCTAATTCTATCTCTAGTCTAGCTATTCATTGAGGAATGGAGACTTGATAACAGAAGAGAGTTGTGCAGTCCAGGGATGGCACCCAACACTTTGCGCTGAAGTGGCTCAACTGGCATTGCCTTCAAATGGCTCCCTTTGGATCTTGCCTGAAGCGTCTCTGAAATTTTGCAGGGCCGTCCTACCCTTAGGCAGTGTTGGTTCCCAAGGCTGGTGGGAAACACAGCCTCCGCGGGCCCTCTTTCCCCATGGAAAGATGGGGCAGTGTGCTTGCCATACAGCCTTCTTCTGCCCTCAAAATACTGGGCTGCCACCACCAAGTTTGCAAAGGGAAGGCTCCCCTTGTTTGGATCAAAGGATAGTCAAACCGCCCGTACACGGAGAGGCGGTGAGCACCCGCTTGTTCTTTGTCCACCTGCCCAGAAATGGGTGCTCTGGTCATAACAATGTCATAATAATTTCCCTTCAGTCTTTGGTGAAGCCAAAGGGTTTTCCATTCTTTGCAAAACGAGCAACCTAGTCCTAAACTGGGAACCTGGTCCTTCCAGGCAGAAAGAAGCTTGCAGCTTTTCCATGAGACGGCTCTTCCCAAAAACGCCCTGTTTGCCAGCCAGCTTTTGAGACCTGGAAAGCGAAGGGCCCATCAGCTTTTGTCTGCATTTGTGAGGCCAGAAACTAGGAGGATGGCCTTCAGGAGGTGGGCATAACAACAGAACATCCAAAAGTCAAGCATGAATCTCTCATATGGCCTCTGGCTATAGGTCTGATTATGCTTGTGGCTCCTTTCTATGCCCTGGAAAGGACAAAGGGTGCTCTCTTATTCAAATACCTTTGAAAATGTATTGTCGAAGGCTTTCATGGCCGGAATCACTGGGTTGTTGTAGGTTTTTTCGGGCTATATGGCCATGTTCTAGAGGCATTCTCTCCTGACGTTTCGCCTGCATCTATGGCAAGCATCCTCAGAGGTACCTCTGAGGATGCTTGCCATAGATGCAGGTGAAACGTCAGGAGAGAATGCCTCTAGACCATGGCCATATAGCCCGAAAAAACCTACAACAACCTTTGAAAATACTTACAATTAGAATACCTTGTCCTACTGAAGCACCATTTGCAAGTCACCTAAAGGGACAGTTTGTTGGAGGGAATGTGTCAAGCATATGATTGGCATGTGCAAGTTTTTAAGCCTTCAGGCAGAGCAAGGATAGCAAGAGATCTTGGGTCTTTCTAAGAACCCAAATAGTAGTTATTGCCCATCAGAATAAGTGACCTCAGGCAGCGGTAAATGGCTAATGGCTTGAGGTTCAAAGTCTAGTATTTGAGCGGCTCAGGATGGGGACCTCTGGGTGTTTGAAGGGGATTTCATGCCCTGCTAAGAGCATCAAAGTGGATGATGGAGCACCAACTCTGAGACCTAAAAGTTAGCAGCCAAGAAGGGCATTTAGAACTGCCTGGCAGTGAGCTCAGAACTAGAAATATGAGAATCACATAGGCTAGCCATGGGCAAACTTGGGCCCTCCAGACCCCAAAGTCTGTCCGCACCTAAATAAAGCAAGAATCCAGAATGAAAGCATCCATACATTGCCAAACCTTTCATGCTAGTGACATACGACTGAGACATGCAAACTTTAGCGACACGATGATTCAGGGGCTAAACCAGGCATGGGCAAACTTGGGCCCTCCAGACCCCAAAGTCTGTCCGCACCAAAGTCTGTCCGAATCCAGAGCAAAAGCATCCATGTGTTGCCAAACCTTTCATGTTAGTGACACATGATTGAGACATGTATCCTTTCATGACACGATGATTCAGGGGCTAAACCATGGGCAAACTTGGGCCCTCTCTCCAGGTGTTTTGGATTTCAACTCCTAAAATTCCTAACAGCCTCAGGCCACTTTCTTTGGGAGATGGTCCAAAAACACCTGGAGGGAGGGCCCAAGTTTGCCCATGCCTGCCATAGGCAATAAAAGGGGAAACGCAGCCATACTCTCATTGTACAGTCAGTCCCACTCACCTTAGTGCCAACTGCCGGAAATGGCTGGCGGTTGGATCGCCCGCTACCATTCCTGTCTTGTGCATGTGAGCATGCTCACACCAATGTACATGCATGCACACATCCATCTCTCCCTCCTCGGGGATTCTGGGAATCGTGCTCCAAAAAAGGAAGGAAGGAAGGAAGGAAGGAAGGAAGGAAGGAAGGAAGGAAGGAAGGAAGCAGAGGTAAAAGGGAGGGAGGGGTCACTTCCTCGTGTGGTTCCCCTGCCGGCAAGCAAAGTGATCTGAAGATGCTTGCCATAGATGCAGGCGAAATGTCAGGAGAAAGGCCTCTAGAACATGGCCCTATAGCCCGAAAAAATCCACAAGAACCTAAAGTGATCTGTGCCAACTCCATCCAATGAAAGAAGGAAATGTTTCAAAAACCACATTCCTGGTCCTGGAATAACACCCCTCCCCCCAACTGCCCATAGAAGAAAACCCCCCGAGAGGAGCAGGATATTTATTTATTTATGACATTTATATCCTGTGCTTCTCACCCCAAAGAGGACTCAGGTTGGCTTACATGGGTGGCATTATATCATGCCCAATCAACAACAACAATTAAAGTAACAATTTAGAGCAGCGTATGTAAACATTAGACAACTACTGTGCATAGATCCAAAGCCAGATAATCAGATAATCATATTCATCAGTCCAAAGCCAATTCTAACTCTATTGCACTGGTAATTATGCTGGGCCAAATGCTTGCTCCCAAAGCCAAGTTTTCACTTGTTTGTGAAATAGTTGTGAAGGCAGTCCCACGTGGGGCCCATGGGTTTCCACCTTACAGCAGAGAGAAGAAGGGCGGTCAGGACGGCCCCCCAAAGTGAGGCTTTGCTCCTTGTCCCTCGCTTTCCCTTCTTGGGCCCCCCACTTTCCTTGGGAGGGCGGGAGGGGTCCTGCCCCCCAGGGGCCCCGCCCTGGCCCCTCCCCCAGTGCTGCTTCTGGAGGTCAGAGGGCAAAGCGGTGCTGCCTTGGCGCTGGCGGAGGCCTCCCCGACACACACAGACCCCAGCGCTGTCCAGGTAATGTGGCCCCCCCTTTCTCTGCAATCACGCTATTTTTGAATTCTCTTTTGTTTCTTTTTCTTTCTTCCTGTTTTTGTTTTCTTTTCGTTGTTGTTGTTGTTTTCTTTTCTTTTCGGTTTGTTTCCCTCTTCCTTTTTTTTTTTCCTTTTCTTTCCGTTCTGTCTCCTCGTGTTTGGTCCCCAGGCTCCAGCGCTAAGAAACAGGGCGAGGACTTAGCGGATAATGACGGGGATGAAGACGAAGGTATTTGTGTGCGCCAGGTGGCTGTCGCTGCATGAACCCCGCCCTCCCACTCCCCTCTCTTTCTTTCTCTTTCTCTCTCTTCTTGCCCTCTTTCTCTCTTTCCCTCCTTCTTTGCCTTCTCTCTCTCTTTCTCTCGCTCTCCCATGCGCTCCTCATCCGCTGCCATCCCAGGAAGCCCCAGCTCTATGTGTCTTTCCTGTCGCTGAGCCGGTTGCATGGGATGCCTTTCCGAGTTCTTTGGGACGGGGGGGGGGGTGGGTCGTCACCACTGCCCTTTTCCATTGCCCTCCTCCAAGGCTGTTGTGGAGAGTGGCACAAAAGCAAGGCAAAGGGCCACAGGGTCCTTCTTTCCCACCGTGCGTGCCCATCGCCCTCTGCCACGCACACAGACATGCTGGCTTACGGAAGCTTTGCACATGGCCCAGGTACGGAGAGCCCTTGGCAGGCACATGCCACTGCTACCAGTTTTTGGCCCTTTCCCTCCATTGGCCCCTTGAATCGAGGTTCTTCTTTGGTTGCCATCACCTTCTGCCTAATGGGAGCTTTCAGCACGGGATGTGCACCACTGCTGCCGATGTGCCTTTCTTCTTGCTCCTTAGGGTCAATCCAAGTCCCGGCTGTGCCGGCTGTGACTGTCTATCTGTGGCAGCTGAACAGCCTCTTCTCTCAAAACCAGAAGGTCTGGAAGCACGTTAGACCTGGCAAGGGGAAGCGGGCATTCTTCCTAGTTGGTTGCCCCCAATGCTAAGAGAAAGAAACATGCTGATACCAGAGCAGGACCCTCTTTGGGAGCATGCGGGAACATGGCCACACATGCAAACACGGCTGAGAATGGCCTGGATGGAACTCTAGGCACAGGATTCTGCCTCTCCGGAGGAACTGGGTGGCGGAGGGCAAGGCTGTGTGCCCCGGGGGCAAGCGTGGCTTTGGCAGAGACCGGGAGGCCCCTCGGTCATCAGAGCAGAGATGGCAGGAGAAGGCAGAGGCTCTGCAGCTCAGGTTTCCCGGCCAGAAATGGCCCCTTTCCCAGTTCATCCCTGAGACAGTGTGTCCCTCGTGTGTCATCATCACCTGACATAGAAAGCTATGGAAACGGTTACCAGCAGTTGCTCTAGAACAGTGGTTCCCAACCTGTGGTTCGTGGACCATCAGTGGTCCACAAGAATGCAACCTCACCATTACTGCACAGTTTCCTCAAAGCCACACAGCAACGAGAGCGACTGGTCTCGCGAAACCCTCTTATAGTACTGAGGCAACAGGGATGTTGGGAGGGGAGAGGCTGACTACCCACGAAAGATTACTACTGCCACGTCAGATTATTAAATATGTTTTTCTAGTTTTTAGAAGTTCTTAGTAAGAAACCCACGGAGTGACATTATCAGGGTGTTTCATTCTCATTTAAAATTATTAAATATGGTTTTCTGTGGGCAATCAGATGTATCTAAACTAGAGCTCATGTGGTCTATCCAATGCAATTTTCTGAATCGGCATCCCAAATAACCAAACTGAATCTAAAGCTGACCAAAAACTGATTCGTAACATTTTTGCTACTAATGTTGGAGAGTGGTCCCTGGTCAAAAAAAGGTTGTGAACCACTGCTTTAGATGCCTCCAAATCTGCCTAGTATGTGCTGAAATGGAGACCACAGCCTCCTCTTCTGCTTTCAAAGGGCAGCTCCTTTCTCTCCTGCCTCTCTGGATCGGGATTGAGGGAAGCGTTTGCCTCAATCGGGAAGATGCTTTGAGATATGTGACCTTAAGAGAAACAGCCGAGCTGCGGATGTTGCTAAAAATACCAGGGGAAGCCCAGGCAGGCCTGTCTTTTCCCTTCGTTGATATGGCGCATAGTGGATCGTGAATGATTCGGGAGCAAGAAAGGGCCGGCTATCTCCCTGAGGCCAGAGCCCCATCTGGCCCAGCTCCCATCCCTCGAGGGTGTCCTTGCCCTTCTGACCAGCGCCAGACAGAAGGGGAAATATCCATCAGCCCTTGGCATTGTTGAGAGACCAGAAATGCAGCTATAAGAGAGAAGCCTCCTTGAAGCATGGGGAGAACAGCCTTACACCAACGCTCCCGTATCTTAAGCCCTTCCTGCCGGCAGCACTTCCAAACCAGGGCTGCAATGAAGCCCTCAAAAAGATGTTTTTATTTATAAGTTAAATGTCTTCAATTTTACTCCTAACTTGTGTGCTTCCCTGTTCTTGGGCTTTCTAGGTAAGGCTTATCCTTCGTGAGCCTTGCCTAAAAAGACATCAGGAGACATGATAGCCATGTATAAATATGTGAAAGGAAGTCACAGGGAGGAGGGAGCGAACTTGTTTTCTGCTGCCCTGGAGACTAGGACACGGAGCAATGGCTTCAAACTAAAGAAAGGAGATTCCATCTGAACATGAGGAAGAACTTCCTGACTGTGAGAGCTGTTCAGCAGTGGAACTCTCTGCCCCAGAGTGTGGTGGAGGCTCCTTCTTTGGAAGTTTTTAAACAGAGGCTGGATGGCCATCTGTCGGGGGTACTTTGAATGCAATTTTCCTGCTTTTTGGCAAAATGGAGTTGGACTGGATAGGACATTAGGTCTCTTCCAACTCTATAATTCTATGATTCATAAAAAGTTTACTGTGGCCTCTAAGGTTGAGAGAGTATTACTTTTTGGAGTCCATACTCAAACTATGCTGCCAGGGACACAAAGAAACCCTTGTTTGTTGTTTAGGCCTTCAATTCAACTCGGGGGGGGGGGGGGGTTTCCCATACAGGTTTCTTCAGCCATGTGGTCTGATGTGTTCTATCCAATCCAGTTTTCTGAATCGGCACCCCAAATAACCAAAATGAATCTAAAGCTGACCAAAAACTGAATCGTAACCCTTTTGCTACTAATGTTGGAGAGTGGTCCCTGGTCAAAGAGGTCCCTGGTCAAAAAAAAAGGTTGGGAATCACTGCTCTAGAAGCCTCCGAATCTGCCTATGTGCTGAAAAGGAGCGTGAATTGCCCAAGGACATCTAGAGCTTTTCCATGGCTGAGCGGGGTTTCAAACCCCGGTCTTCCAAAGTCATAAGTCAGTATTCTATACCGGTTCCATAGAAAGATTTACTCAGTAGTCAATCTCTTGCCTTTTGTTGGAAGCTAAACTAAAGCAATGGCCCAGTCGAGTGTTGGCTCTGTACTGGACCAGTACTGGGACACTCTCAGCCCCACCAGTCTGAAGGGCATCCACAGCTCAGGCTTTAGGAAGACATTCCTGACTGTGAGAGCCGTTCAGCAGTGGAACTCTCTGCCCTGGAGATTGGTGGAGGTTCCTTCTTTTGAAGCTTTTAAATAGAGGCTGGATGGCCATCTGTCGGGGGTGCTTTGAATGCAATTTTCCTGTTCTTGGCAGGGGGTTGGACTGGATGGCCCATGAGGTCTCTTCCAACTCTATGATTCTGTGATTTAAGGGAGCGCTCTGAGCCACTTCATAGATAAATGGCCAATTGGAAGCATTTCGATCTGGTCAAAACATGGGACGGATTCACTGCAGGACTGAGTGAAGAGCAACCAAATGTCACTGCCTTGACCCATCAAACCTAAGAGCCTCTGTCCTCTTGCCCTCCTTTCTGTGCCTCCCTTAGCATTAGTTAAGGAGATACGAGGGGTCTCCCCACTCTCCTTGCCACGCAGCTAGCGTCGATATCTCCAGACCACAGTATTTGTCTCCGGGTCCTGTCTCTCCCTTCTCCCCTTGCAGACATCCGAGACAGCGGGGCCAAGCCGGTGATGGTCTACATCCACGGGGGCTCCTACATGGAGGGCACGGGCAACATGATCGACGGCAGTGTCCTGGCCAGCTACGGCAACGTCATCGTCATCACCCTCAACTACCGCGTGGGCGTCTTGGGTACGCATCCCCATGCTTTGCTGGGCTTCCTTCCCATCCTACCTTTGCAGCCAAATGGCCAACCTTAACAGAAGGGCCCGTTCCCAGGCATATGTGGCTGCCACAAAAGCCCACATCTCCAGAAAGTGAAGGGATAGCGGCTCTTTAGAGGTGTCTGTGGCTGAGCCAAGTTCAATAATAGCTTGTGCAAAGCTGCCTTTGACTTTTTGTTGGTTTGTTTTGATTTTTTAAAGCATTATTAAAGACTTCCCATCCTCTCCACCCATCACATAGACCACATACTACTTCTGTATCTTTATCCATTAGCATAATTTTCTTAATTTCTGTACAATATTCAAACTGGCTTCACCGCTTTTTTATCCATTCCATATAAATCAGGCATGGGCAAACTTCGGCTCTCCCGGTGTTTTGGACTTCAACTCCCACAATTCCTAACAGCCTCAGGCCCTTTCCTTTCCCCCCTCAGCCACTTAAGTGATGAAGCTAGACTGCTGCAATAGAGCATGCATGGGGCTTCTCCTGGTTGGCTGTGCAGAATACAAAATTGGTTAAGTGAGGCCTTTTCTACACTGCCACATAAAATCCAGATCATCTGCTTTGACCTGGATGATATGACAGTGTAGACCAGACATAAACAAACTCGGGTCTTGCAGTTGTTTTGGACTCCAACTCCCACCACTCCGAAGTTTGCCTATGCCTGATATAAACTATTTATCTTTGATTCCTCTTGTTTTACACTCAATGCATAGCATTTTGAGACATGCTATAATATATAGACATGCGATAATATCAGATTGTAAAGGTAGTTATTCCAGTGTTCCATAATCCATTTTCCCCTCTTTCCAACCCCATACTACCACTGCCTGTCCTACTAAAATAATCACTTTCAATCATTCCTGATCTTTTACTTTGTCCTTGTGGTTAACTAAAACTCCCAGTAGCATCAAATCCATGTCCATGATAATTTAAATAGTTTTTCCATTTTTTTCATATTTTTTCCCAACCTTTGGACATTCTCACCACATATGAGCATCCCATCCTTTGTTTAAACCACAACACCAACACATTGGACTTGTGCCATTCAAAGAAAGCTCAGCCAGGGTCTGTTTCCCCCAAATGTGGGCCCTGGGGCATAGAGGCCTACGGATTTGGAGGGACATTGCCCAGTCCTTGCAGCAATAAAGGGAAGCATCTTTCTGGGGCCTTTGTGTGTCTTGCCATTGCTAGCAGGAGGCCTGAGAAGCTCTTGACCCTCACTTATCTAGGAGACCAGTATCAGTGACTTCCTGAAATATATCCTTGCATCTTTTTTGTTTTGCATATTTGGAGCTTGTCTTCTTAAGGAGGAAGAAGGAACCAGGGAAGGAATATGAGCATTGCCTAACAGTATGTGGGGTGGGGTGCAAGATACATGCAGGAGGGACCCTCCAAAACTATCCATCCCCTCTGTGCTGCCCAGAATGTGGCGCAGGTTGCCACATATATAATAACAACAACAACAATAATAATGTGATAGCAGAATTGACAAGAAACAACTGGAAAAGCTGACACGATATGAGGATTTAAAGATCGAACTGCAAAGACAAGTCAGTCAAGGTGGTCCCAGTGGTGATTGACACACTGGATACAGTACCTAAATTTTATTTATTTATTTCTCGCACTTCTACCCCGCCCTTCTCAACCCCCGAGGGGGTACTCAGGGCGGCTTAGAACAGGCACAATTTGATGCCAGAACAACAATAAGATAAAAATAAAACATATATAAACAGTAATTAAAATAATTAAAACAATCCATTATACATCATAATCCATAAAACCAATCTAGTGCTCAATGTTTGCCAGCTCAGAGTCCGTAAATTCAATTCCACATTGTCAAATCCATCAATTCTGGTCGTCGCTTATCCTTTGTCTATCTGCCAGATTACCCAAAAGCCTGGTCCCAAATCCATGTTTTTAATTTCCTTCTAAAAGAGAGGAGGGATGTCGATGACCTAATTTCCCCAGGGAGTGAATTCCACAGGTGAGGGGCCACCACCGAGAAGGCCCTGCTCCTCGTCCCCACCAACCTCACTTGTGATAGAGGTGGGGCCGAGAGCAGGGCCTCCCCAGAAGATCTTAAACTCCGAGGCAGGACATAGAAGGAGATGCGTTTGGACAGATACGCTGGGCCAGAACCATATAGGGTTTGTAGGTAAAGACCTTGGCCTGCACTTAAAAACAATTGGAGCTGACAAAATTACCATCTGTCAGCTGCAAAGGGTCACCCTACTCAGATCTGCACGCATTAGTCACTGATACATCACACAGTTCTAGACACTTGGGAAGTGTCTGACTTGTGATTGAATACAAAAGCTAGCAAAGTGATCTTGTTTTCTGTGTATTAATCTGGTTGTTTATATGATATTATTATTATTAATAATATTAATAATAATAATAATAACAACAACAACAATAATAATAATATAGTAGAGTCTCGTTTATCTGGCCTTCAATTATCCAACATTCAACACAGGTGAGGGGCCACCACCGAGAAG